>CM062294.1:143707264-144907264 GCA_031216915.1 Pictodentalium vernedei
ATATCACGTGACCACTCATTGGAACGAGTTCCTTCTAATGAAGGGCCACATGATCTGGTTTGGAATTGTTAGAAAATATATGTTGTCAACTACTCACTTTGTTATTACGCTGGCGGATTCGTTCGTAAAAGGGTCTAGACAATAAGTCACAAACATGAGAGGGTGCAGATGTGTCAATATGCTGACATTTATGTAAATGGGGAGATCAGCCAGTTCAATTTTGATGACGTATGTCCCCTCACTTTAATTTGACTTTGTGAACATTAGCAGTCCATACGCCTTGCCTGACGTGAACACCCTGAAACATTCAATAAAACGATAAGGTCAGGAGCTAGAATCTCAATAATTTTCCGATATGGATGGGCGACAGTTAACATTTTCTAACAGTGTTCCCGCTTTGTTGAACATGAAACCTCACAACTAACACTTCTTTAAAACAATAATAAATGCAACAGGTTGCAAAAATGATTTTATTATTAATTTCAAGATATTTTTTCGTTCCACGAATGTAATTCTTAAAAATAATAATAATAATTCTCAAACGTTTGTGTACCTCACATGACCACTCGATTTATGTACTTGTTACGAGTGTTTTCATACAGAGGATATTTTAAACACAAATGTATTTTTGCATTGGAAACATTTCTTAGCTGCTTTCAGAATAAATGTTGGCGTTCAAGCGACCAACATTTTTTTTTCCGACCAACAATCAACATTTCCGGTAAACAGGGTCATGGGGCGACTCGCCGTCCCCTTCCCAGACTCAACTAGCTTAGTAGGTGAACCTCATATTGGTATATTACGCTCTTAACCTTTTATGTGCAAATTAACTTTTATAGTAACTACCAATTGAAATATTGATAATAATGTAATTTTAGGTTGAGACCGAGACTTTGGGTAAACAGCACATTGCAAGATGGTTGCGTACAATACAGTCTCCGTGGACTTGTCGTAATCCACGAGTTGGCAATGACGTCATGTCCACTTATGCGTTGACCATGTAATGAATACAGTCTGCAACAAAACTGTAATTAATGAAGCACCGGGTTGCACCCGGTGCTTCATTAATTAAGTTTGATGATTATTCCTATATTTAGAGTTTGTAATCTAATGTTATTGCGTACGTGTAAATATTACCCACCTGTGGAAAATAACCAGTCCACGGCTGCCGTAATGTATAATTTGGATCGGAAAACCGAACCCAATGTTATACTCCAGTCGGTTGAATAAACCATAGGTTTTTGAATATTTAAGGTTCAGACTGTTTCCACGCGATAACAGCGTCGAATTCCTTATATAATTAGACAAGTGTCCCGAGAACATGTCTGTTTATGCATTCAGCTCTGTGGAACTTGCGAGTCGCGGTGAATTTGATTGGGGCACTGCTATTGTGCTGCAAATATATAATATATTATTATACTGTTTTACAGATTTAGATCAACATTTAGCAGCTGCAGTTCAGAACACCTATCAAATTCCTCCAGGTGTGGACCGGTAGCAGAAGAGGCAGTTCATGTTTTTACAGAGAAGCTTTCTGAATTGCTTCCAACTCTCTGCCATAGAGCCTTCTATTCGGGGGTGCGTATCGTTTACATTTGAGTACAAGGCTTGAGAGTAGTGTAGGATTTTACTCTTGTGCCTTGTGATTTTGTGGTAGCTTTGTCGGGAAACACATTAAAGGTATTTAGTGTTGTGCGTCAGTCCATCTGAAGATACACTATTAGGCGCTGTTCATTCTGTCCAAAAGCTGTCAGCTTCACCCAACAAAGCTAAAAGCACTACACTAACCCCGAACACTGCTCCCGAGACTTGACTGATTTTGTGAAGTAACTTTACAGTCAACACCTCGGCCAAAATAACTGGAGAAAGCACGCGTCACACTGGGGTCACCCTCGTGGTTTCCTGTGGTTGCGGTACGCTTTATGACCTTAGATCACGTTTATAGAACAAATATGGAGTTGAGGCATTGAAGATCTATCCTTAACTATTGTTTATGTGATGTGTGTGTGTTGGTAGGGGGGGGGGGTGCTATGAAAATTGATTTCAACCAGTCTCAGTCTTAGCAAGGTAGACAATATTTCAAACATCTGTCTGATGTGACAATAAAAAGATTTCATTTTGGGAATTTTACATTGTTTGCTTCTGTAATACGAAGTTCAATATTGCGTTCAACCTTCAATTGCTCAGAATCGGGAGTAGATTAGCGTAAGAGATCCACGGGATTCAATGTCTCATGGTTAACGTCTGAGAAAAGGCTACAGAAGCAAATGGCGTGATTCATATAACAGTGAAGTTTAACTCAGAGGTCCATTAGCCGACGCCTTTTGTCCATGCATTTTAACAAATTATAAATTACTGATCCGTTGAAAATGCTGCTACACATTCAAGTTTACACTTCCCATCCAGTACATAAATTCCAATCGATGGTGACAATTTTGTAATTTTTGCACATCAGCAGGACTGGAAATAACTACTCGATAACGACTGATTATGTTATGGGGATTATTCTAATTGTAGAGTATGCAAACGAAATACAGTAGAATCCTCGTAATTGAATATCCATTTTGCTAGTGAAAATTATTCAGTTAACAGGAGTATACAATTAACAGGGATTTGGTCAGTTCCCTATGTTCTGGAGGTAAACTGAGCATTCATTCTGTTATATGTTGTTTGACAGAGCCCATAGAGCTCTGTCAACCAAGATATAATAGAATAAATGCCTGCACTGAATGTAGTGAGGCCAAAAAGGTTGATAAATAAGGGGAATTTGGTGCGTGCTACAGTAATTTTTTCGACGTATTACAAAAATTTATATACAATTAACAGGAGTTTACTCTACAACCCATATGCAATTAACAGATCAAATTTGTACTGAAGGTATGGTAAATGGTTTTGTGTTTGAAAATTATATTCAATTAACAGGGATATACAATTAAAATATATCCAATTAAGTGGGCTCCACTGTACATGTTACGACAAATTGATACAACGTAAATAAAACTCCCAATCCATCTTGATTTTTCCTGCCAGACCTGACGACCGTTCGGGAATAAATCCACTCAAAGATTTCCATTGCATCAACATATGAATAGAATGGTCCATCGTATACAGCCCCGGGTCATCAAAATTGTGGCCACAATAAATAGTAACAGCTAAAACGCCAGGGCGAGTTCGCGCGTTAGTTGCTGCAATTTATTATCTCCGAAATTATGTTACGAAGTACACAGCATTGTTGGCGTTGAAAAACTGATTGAAAGCACACCACTTTTGTCCTACAGGTCTCCACTATACACAGCAAAGAAATAAAGGTTCTCTTTAGAACAAAAACCGGTTCTAATCTTGTCCCTGAGATAGAACCAGTTCTGTTTAAATAGTATTTATTTCAAATCAAATACATTTATAAAGATTAACATTAAATATTAACAGAATTAAACATAAATTGAGGGGGTTTCAGGCATAAGTTTGGAGCTCATACGAGGTTGTCTCAAATCATTATATGAACAGTTGGCATATCGAACCAGGTTTGGTTCTATACAGAACCAAAACTGGTTCGATATGCCACCTGTTCATATCTCCTTTGTTTCAAAATGTTTGGCGACTGCGTTGAATAAGCTCCAAGTTTACTGCTGAATCTACTTCAGTTCATGTAGTATTCTGTTAAAATTGAATGCTGATCTTGGTAAATTTATTTGATTTGAAATAAATACTGTTTAAACAGAACTGGTTCCATCTCAGGGACAAGATTAGAACCAGTTTTGGTTCTAAAGAGAACCTATATTTTCCGTTGTGTATCACATAGCGTGGGCTATTAACTGGTTACGATAAAAAGGTTTTTATTTCCATGCCTGCTTCAGCCGACTGGAGAGGGCGAAAGGTGGCAGCGAGAGTAACCGATCGACTTTCTCAGCAAAACTGAATAAGAGGCCTGCACCGCAAACCACTGCTAATGCCCCCGACCCCCTCCACAAAAATTCTAAGTTCAAAGAGTGAAAAGAGGCCATAGCTCTGATTAAATGTGTGGAAGAGACTCGCGCTACACAGATATCGTTCTCCCATGATGCTCTATCACAGCACCAAATACCATTCAAATCGGAGTAGCTGTGGCTGAGATATAAGGGAAATTTTTTTTTTTTTTTTTTTTTTTTTCTTTTTTTATTCAGATCTAAGGTTTTCAATTATAATCAAGAGCATAGTTTAGGAAATTTTTCAATGAGATTTTATACATGACACAAAAAGAGAACAAGCAAAGTTTGATTTTCATTCATAGTGATATGAAATTTCATTTGTTGCTGCACTTTGTTGCAGGAAGCTGCCGTCTGTGTTTTGGTATGGGATCGAGGTGATACACACATATATACATATTAATCTACGTACATGGTGGGTTAGGTAAAGGATTATTGTGACAAAACAGTATATGAAAAATGCAAAAGGTGTTAACCAGTTAGCAATGAACTGATTGTGTCCCACCTTAAGTTTATTTCCTTTGTACGTTTATTCGAGTATGTATATTTGGACATTAGTTCCAGATTTCTGTAGTTTCTTAATTGTTCAATAAATCCTGTACATGTTGGAAAGTTATTTTTCACTTTGCAGGAATAAACGAACTTTCTGTAGATCAACATATAGAAGTCTGTCGTGTTATTGGGTGGAACAAGGATATTTCTGTAGCCTAAAATGATATATTCTGGGGTGAAGGGAAACTCAACACGACCGCACTTGTCCTTCAAATATTCCCAAAAATTCAGAAGAACTGTTTTCACAACACAACATTCAAAGAACAAGTGAAGTATTGACTCCTTTGTATTGCAACAGAAAGTACATAGTTCCGTTTCAGAGAGTTTGCATTTATAAAGTTTTGAATTCGTATATAATATTTGGTGGACAATTTTAAAATGCAAACTTTCTAAATATGTATCGTCCGTTATTGAAAATGGGATTTTATAATTTATATATAAAATTCCAACAGCTGAGTGCAGATTTACAACCTCATTCCATTTATTCTGCATACGAATGGGAGGCGTTGTGTACAGTTCTAAAAATTTAAAATAAAACTTTATTAGTAGATTGTAACGTTTCGATGTTTCTATGCTGAATATTATTCAAAGGTTTATTGGATCTGGTTGCCGTTTTCCAAGCTTTGGGTAATGCATTTTTATAATACCCTGAAAAACTGTAAATGGTGTATTGATGCTATACTTGTTGGAGAAGTCAGAAAAGGTTAGGAGGCCGTTGTTGTCAGATACTAGGTCATTTACAAAGTAAATACCTTTATTACACCAAGTTTTATTGAAGAAAAGCTGTCCGTTAATTTGTATTTGATTATTTAAGAAAATAGCTTCACCTGATATGTCTGCTGGGGTTGTGATGCTGCTATTGTCCAGAAGAGCCCAGGCCAAAAGAATATCTTTCCAGAAAGTGTTCACATGTTTTCCAACTACCTTTAAACCTTCTTTATGTAAGTGCCAAAGTTTGTAAGTTCCGAACATTTCTAACTCGTCAATTAAAAGGGTTTTCCATGCAGTCAACGAGGTGGAGTCCAATAATTTCTTAATCCAAATCATTTTTAAAGCATGACTAAAAGTTTCAACGTGGGGAAATTTAATTCCTCCATTTTCAAAAAGGCCAGTAACTGTTTTACGTTTAATTTTTTCAACTTTTCCGGACCACAAGAAATTATAAAAAATTGTTTGAATTTTGTTAAATAGCTCCTTTGGTGGATCTGGTAAAACCATAAAACAATGTGTCAGAATTGGTAAAGCCAACGTTTTTATAACAGTATTTCTTCCGATTATTGTTAAGTTACGAAATGACCAATCACTTAATAATTTTTCAATTTTCTGCATTTTGTTAGTGTAATTATTTAGAATATAATTGTCGCTAAATAGATTAAATTCAATCCCCAAAATTTTGAATGATCTGGAATGATTCCAGACAACTTGTTCTCTTGTTGATAGTGTTTCACCAATATAAGGGAAAATGTTGGTACGGACGGACGAACGGATGGACTGAGGTCTCACTAGATACCCCTTTCGACTTTCTAGTCGGAGCATTATTATTTATTATTTAATTATTAGTATTTAAAGTCATATACTTATGGACAATGGCTAATCGTGACCGTGACAGTTTTACGGGTGGAAGAAGCCGGGGTACCCGGAGAGAACCACCGAACATCGACGAGCAACTGTCAGCTCCTCAGCATTCTAACTGTGTTCAAGTTCCGCTCAAGCAGGGTTACAACGGTCGAAGACATGTGCACCATCGACGTGCAGTACGCCTTAGTACACGGCGTCATCGTGCCCCCATGTTGCCAACCGGATAAAACGCATTGCCCAAGGACACAACGCGGGTTGTTCCGGGCGGGGATAGAACTCGGACCTCGAGCATAGAAGTCAACGGTACATAATGATTTCTGTATATACAGTTGCTTCTGTGAAGCATTTGCCTGGTTTGATTTGATTTAAATATATTTTATTGTCGTTAGATGTTGGTGGACAAAATAATTGGAACATAATTTTTTGCACTATATTCAAGCTCCTCTCCAAGAAACATACAATAACAGAGATGCAGAGAATAATTGCACAAACGGCATCCGCTTGGAAAAATAATGAACTAAATTTGTTTTTAGTGAACAGTTTTAAAACATGGGAAGAGGTATCGCCGTAGTCAATTGGGTGTGAGATGGAAGTTCGAACTTAAGATACCAAAATAGGGACGAGAACAAGAAGTGTAA
Source organism: Pictodentalium vernedei (assembly GCA_031216915.1). Lineage (NCBI taxonomy): Eukaryota > Metazoa > Mollusca > Scaphopoda > Dentaliida > Dentaliidae > Pictodentalium > Pictodentalium vernedei. The sequence continues at coordinate 143,713,995 of CM062294.1, forward strand.
CCTGGGGTGCAGAAACGACCGTCATGAAACGGAAGCGATATTTCAACCCGAGAAATTCATATCGGTTCTTGCCCATAATGATATTTCGGCTCTGGTCAGGATTAGACACTGTTTCTCTCATTTTTTAAATTAATCATCATTCTCACTGGGGGTGAACGGCGCTTACAGAATCAGTTCGTTTTTTCTTTTTACACTGATTCGTTCTGACAATTTGCAAATTCGTTCTCGATTTTCAAAAAGTTCGGAAGCTCCTGGACGCTCTGTTTTTTTTAAATGCTGGCAGAAATAAACATGTATAAAATGGGTATTTTGTCAAATATTGGTTACGGATACCATTCGCCTGAATAAATTTCCGGTAATAACTCTATTTTAGTGTCCTAGAATAGTTTTATGGCGTATAATACAGTCGCGTTCAGAATGTGTGCATTTCCCACAGGGAAACTGCGGAGGTGATTGCTGGAAATTCACAGCACATGCACAGTTCACATGAATTGTGTTCTTTCCCGTTCAGGCAGATTCGTAAACACAGAAAGAAATGGAACCAAATCAGTAGTATTTTATGACCACGGAGAGTTTGAAATTACATATGATGAACGCGCGAATTCGTTTGAGATTTTATGGTTGCGATCATGTTCGTTCCTCTCTTTTTGAGTGCTGATTTGTAGGAGATTCAACATTGATTTCATTGGTATTCTATATACAGTAAAAGATAATGCATAATACCCACACCCCGACATCGATATACGTTTTGCTGTTATTAACTCTTAACCCCCTGAGTATTTTTACCGGGTATTTTTCATTAAACCTGGTCATACAGTACGTGGAGAGTGTATTATCACTAAATCACCCGCAGAGTGGAGATTCCACCCAAGCAATAATTGCAAATTTATTGCAAAGCATAACAAGCACAAGCAAAGTTTCAGCCAATGGACCTCCGGGTCAAACCCGGAGGTCCATTGGCTGAAACATTGCTTGTGTTTTTTGTCGATATGTACAAAATTAAAAAGTTATAGTTTGGGTGATAACTCCACTCTGTGGGTGTTTTAGTTACAATCCACCCTCCACGTACTGTATCTACTATAAAGCAGCCATGACAAGATTTTATGAAAATTTCATATAAATTTAACTCAAGAAATCATTGGTGAAAAAATCCATTCAATTTGCAGGGAGAAAATTCAATTAAATATTAAATATAACATATTTCATTGGCAAGACAAACTCTGCTCTGGCAGGAATATCAGCCAGCAGCATATAAGGAGTTAATACATGATATACAGAAGATTTCTGGTGATATCGGTTTACTTGCTGGTGATACAATTTCAACAGCACACTGCAGTACAGTACAAGAGGGTAGATTGTCGCTAAATCGTGGAGATGAAGATTTTCCACTCGTAAAATTTCTATAATTTTGCATCAAAATTCAAAAACCACCAACAAAATTTCATTTCTTAGACCATCGGGTTGCTTCCGATGATCCGTTGGATGAAATCTAACCCACCGCGATTTAGCGACAATGCAACCTCCACGTACCGTACCTGGATAATTATGTTCATTGTTATGCTCCCGACCTCGGAAGGAGAATTGGGGGGGGGGGGGGGGGGGGGATCTAGTGAAGACAGGCCTCCGTCAGTCCGTCTGTTCATATATCTCTCCCTCCGTCTGCCTGTCTGTCCGTACAAAACGATTTGGATTGTAATTTCAAAGCAATTGGCCGAAGTTAGATATCCTTTGTTATGCAGACAGACCCGGAAAGGAAAGGGTCTCGTCCAATAATTTTTCCCAGAGTTATGGCTCTTTTTCACTTTTTCGACTAGAAATGTTTTTGTCCCACAATACATTTAAGGCAATCGAACATGCCTACGGGTCCGGGACAGTATCCCACGATTTGCATTCCCCTTGTTAATATTGTTTCGCTCAGCTCCTTGTAGTTTAGGCCAATCGGAGCTTCCTCCGACAATCCGCCATTTAACTTAGTCCAGGTTTTTAAAGGGTTGCATCAGAAGAAGCTCCGGTTAGATAGTGACACACACTGATTACTTTCATTCTGCGTCATATTTGGTGCCCAAGTATACACGTGTCGATTTTAGAGTGAATGGCAGGCAGCATATCGGAGTGCCGACGGATTGGAATATAGTGAACATATGTGGTCTTACATGTACATATTACCTGCACTTTTGAAAAAGTGTTTTATATAATCCCACCAACCCACCCCACAAAAGTGCAATATTTAGAATTGTATTATAAGTATACAATGTCGCCTTTTCGACTTTCAGCCATGCCAACAAGTCAAAAAAAAACGAGATTCAATTCTTGTTTTGACACTCTATGCGTCCACACAGGTTCACCTTGTGAAAATTACTATAAAAGTTCATGACCTAACCCTCAACTGCGTTCATTTCTTAATGGTCTGCACACCAAGTGGTAATCAATAAATCAATCAGCCAGTCAAAATCAATAAAGGGCACGGATGATGAAATGGGGGAGATTTGTGAGAATCCCCTTCGGATATTCACACACTTTGCTGAATTTCTCTTTCGGTCAAAACGAAATAACCACAGCGGCGGCCCCAGGATTTCGATTTGGGGGGGGGGGGGTGAGTAAGATATGGAGGTCCCAGGTCGAGCTGCCGAAGGGAACTCCCGAAGGCCGCTGGCCTGAGCTACAGGGGTATAGAAGGTGTGTCCCCTCTCGTTATTGGGGGGGGGGGGGGGGGGGGGGGTGTGTCTGGGGATCTCTCCCATGAACAAAATTCATATATGGACAGGGATCGATGTCTGAGCGTTTCTACAACAGCTGGCGTGGTCTTCAAAGGCCCCCAAATTGTGTCTAAAATTGGGCTCACGTCAATATTTGTAAACGCTTCCACGAAAATCACGGTCAGATAGTAATTTGAAGTTTGATTTTTTGGGGGGGGGGGGGGGGGTTGGAGGGGGTGAAGTGTGGGGGCTCTATGAGGCCGCCACTAAATGAACACAATGGATCTGTCATCCATTTCTTATAACACCTATAGTTTACAGTTAGTTGAAGGGGTGTCAGAGCCATAACATGGTGGAATAAGCAAACATTGTGTGCTTATTCGAAACACTTCGCTGGGTGTGTTCGTACTGGACGGGTAATTCCTTGTCTGCGAAACACCTAAAGTTCACTTCATATGTATGTTGAAAATAAAGCACAGGAAATTATATGGGTGTTCATTTCATATGCATGCTAATACGATAATATTTGATAGAATATATTTGTATACCACTCAACCAATATACCGATGACTCGAACTGATATACTTCATAAATTGGTCAAAATTATATACTTTATAATACTTCGATAGGCATAGTATTGTCAGGAAGAATTATTTCTTGTTCTCGGCCGAACTGAGTTACATGTGATACTGATCATTTTGTGAGAACCATTCCGAGAATCTGAGCCCATCAGATCTGTCTGCCAACGAATCTGCGCCATTGATGGAAAAAATCATCGCCATGACATGTCTCAAAAGTTTCTCATTTGCTTCAAAACTGCGTAAGATAATATTACTACTTTACTTATGCTGAACGTGGGAGTTAAAGAACTGAAGATTTCGTGAATAGTTGTGTTTCTCTTTTATGTTTGTTACACAACAATCTTGTTCGGAAATCAGGTTTTACGAAGAAGCTTCAAGAAGTGGATTGATCAGTGCCAAGTTTCACACAAATGGAAGCAAAATATGTTCTCATTTTGTAACTGGAGATGCTCGAACACTCGATCAGAGCCCAGGGCAATTGTAATAATCACCCTGTGTTCTTTTCTGGTTAAATACACTCCGTATTTATATCATTTGTTGTCGATAAACGCGCATCTTCTTGTGAAATCGGAAGGAATCCGTGCAAAAAATCACGAACGAATCCGAGCGGAAGTAACGAACGAACTGATTCTGTAAGCGCCTGTCAACTCCAGTGATTCTGGGGCCTATAGCTTTTAGTTAAAGATGGAGGAGTGAACAGGCCATACGTCTGTCCCGTCTTTATGGCACATCATCGCGTCCGTTTTCAATGGAGCAATAACTGACCCTGCTGTTAATTTTCATTATTCTTAGTTGCCAGTATAAAATGTTGAGTTGCACATGACAATATTACAAACTTTTGCCCCCAGTCTGTGATCTAAATTTCTGTAGTTATGGAAATTTACCCCCAGGTACCGACGATTATCTGAGTATTTTACAGCGGATCCTACTATTCTAAATTCATATTCACTACGCTTTTAACGTTTATTGTGAAAATGGACAATCATTGTTTTGTCTTTATTTACAAACATTTGTCATTTTCCACATCATTTATGAAGGATTTTTAATTGAAATTGCATATTTACTTCATCATCAGAGATTAATACTACATCGTCAGCATACATTAATATAGAACTATGGTCTTCATTTATTCACGCCACTCTATTGACCCACTTTATTTCCCTAACTAAATCGTTAAAAAAAACAATTCAAACAACGTAGGTGACAAATTATATCCCTGTTTCATCCCACCCAGACAGTTGAAGAATGTTTTTACCCTACCAATTTATACGGACACATGTCTGTGTGTTTTGATACATATTTTTTTTTAACTGATACATGCTGCCGTCAACACCTCATTTAAGTAATTTTTAAGCATGTCCATATCAATCATATCAACATTAGTTGTTGTTTTTTTTTTAAATCAACGAAGGTTGTGAATATTCCCGACTTTCCTTTTATTATGGTTTGCAAGAGCATACATATGATCAAGGCATGACCGATGTGGACGAAATCCGTTATGTTCGTCAACTAAGAAAGCATGTTCATCAACATACAACATCAGTCTTTTATTTAACCCTTTACCCAACGAAGAGAATATCAAAATGTATTATTTTAATTACTATTTTTTTAAATTTTTAAAACAAAATTCAACAAAACCATATCATGTGACCCCCTCATTGGAACGAGCTCGATGAGCTCGTTCCAATGAGGGGTCACATGATATGGTTTTGTTGAAATATTTTGAAAAATTATTTTTTTTCAACTGCTCAATTTGCAAATTACGCGGGCGGATGCGGGCGATTCGTTAGGTAAAGGATTAAAACACTACTCTATATTTTTCTCGAACTACACAATAAACATATACATGGCTGACAATTTCTATCATTAGAAAAAAGATTTGTAGGAACGTTAGCTTTTCTGAATTTCCAAAAGCTGTCAGAAAATGTTACATTAAGGGTATTAAAATTTCATATATAAATTGAAATTTCGAAATGTTAGTGAAGATGTATGTGTGAATCGATTCACAAACTTCAGGCATTTGCATCGTATCCAGTACTGTGAAGATATAGAAATTTTCACTTTCTCGGTTTCAGTCAAAATGGCGGCTTTCAAAGCATCACTTCAAGGTGAATACGAGCAAAATTATCACTGGAAATGATCAATGTGTTCTAGAAACGTATAAAGAATAGAAAATCTACTGTTTTTGAGTGAATACCGATCATTTCGAGCAATAATTCAACACGGATTCATCGTGAATTGATGCATGAAATCCGCTAGTCCAAACATGGACTAGAAACCCGCCAACCGTTTCAGATCGCAAGACGCTATCTGTTTCGAGTATCGATCAAATCACGTTCGCGTATCACTGATTCAATGCACTGTTTAATTTCAGGCTTCAATTCATGGTTTTTCTCAACACTTATTTGCTTCTTCAGTGAACCTTCCTCGCTCGTCTGATAGTTTCAAGGGAGATAACATTATTGAGAGTCGATGTTCATGTCGAAATAAGCCACCAATGCCTCTGTGAAACAAAGTTAATTCTTGTGTTCAAAGACAACTCTTTGGGGTTGGACAAACAGTTGCCGTTTCCTCATAGATGGTATAATACGAGTATCAAATATATAGAAGAACTCTTTGGAATGGCGTAATCATACAAATATGACTATGCCATTCCAACTCGTTATGTAAAACACCCACCGATTGAAACACACATCGTGTTCTGTGTTTATTACACATCCCATGCATTACAATTCATTTAAATAAACAATTTGTTAATTCCGCTGTTTAAACCCAAAGGTGTAGTGTCCGTTTATTTTGTTTGAAGCTGTACTGATCAATAGGATCGATAAAAAAATCAAAACAACTTTTTGTGAACCATTCTAAATTACATTCGCTATCTTTTCTCTATTGGACCTGTTTGTTGAAATTCGTATCGCTGCTGCTCTTCGGCTGGTGTCCATTCACGCCTAATCACTTGGTGGCTATTAGGGTCAGTGCAATACGAGTACAAATTTGGGCAGATTTGTAAAACAATTGGGGGAAACCTTTTTAAAAGAAGTTTGAAGTATGGCACGATGTCCGAAGATTTACCGAAATAAAGTTGACCAATTTAGATACAATTGGATCCACAGACGAGACGGCCACGACACTAAATGAATGTTGTGGCTGGAAATGATTGTTTTTTTTTAATATCATCTCAGTTTTCGTTAACTAATTTTTAGCTCAACTTGACAAAGTCAAGCTGAGCTACTGCCATCACTTCTCGTCCGTCGGCGTATGCACGTACGTGGCACACCCCCCAGGTCGCATTTATGATCAGAACACCCTGAAACTTGGTACGCTTGTTTGGGGTGACCTCTAGATGGGAGTTATCGATTTTCTTCAATTTCCGTCAAAAAATGTTGCCACGGACAACGTTCGTAGAACTTAGTTTAGTCAGAAGACCTCAATGTTTCCCTTTGGCACACCCTACAGGGCACATTTATGATCGGATTGCTTTGAAATCTAGTGTGCTTGTTTGGGGAAACCTCTAGATGGGAGCTTTCGATTTTCTTCAATTTCCGTCAAAAACTGTCGCCGCGGCCGACGTTCTTAGAACTTAGTTTAGTAAGAAGACCTCAATATTTCCCTTTGGCACACCCTAGAGGGCACATTTATGATCGGATTGCTTTGAAACTTGGCATGCTTATTTGGGGTAACCTCGAGATAGGAGCTGTCGATTTTCTTCAATTTCCGTCAAAAAAATGTTGCCGCGGCCAAGGTTCTTAGAACTTAGTTTAGTCAGACCACAATATTTTCCTTTGGCACACCCTACAGGGCACATGTATGATTGGATTGCTTTGAAACCTGGTATGTTTGTGTAGGGTGGCCTCTAGATGGGAGCTATGGATTTTCTTCAATTTTCGTCAAAAAATGTTGCACGGCCAAAGTTCTAAGAACTTAGTTTAGTCAGAAGGCCTCAATATTTCCATTTGGCACACCCTACAGGGTACATTTATGATCGGATTGCTTTGAAACCTGGTATGCTTGTTTGGGGAGATCTCTAAATGGGAGGTATGGATTTTCTTCAATTTCCGTCGAAAAATGTTGCCGCTGCCAACGTCCTTATAACTTAGTTTAGTCAGACCTCAATATTTCCCTTTGGCACACCCTACAGGGCACATTTATTAGCTGAACTTGACAAAGTCAAGCTGAGCGATTGCCATCACTTCTCGTCCGTCGGCGTACGTACGTACGTAAAGTACGTACGTCCACAATTTCCTTTGGCACACTTCACAGGTCGCATTTATTTTCATTTCCTTTAAAAATTATTGTCGTTTTCACCAGCCTTTGAACTTACTGCATATGTGTAGCAACTTATCCCTTTTGCACTCTCTGCAGGTTATATTTATGAATTTCCATAAAAAAAGAGAGAAAAAAAAAAACATTGCCACAAGCAATGACATTCAAACTTAGTGCGTTTGTGCATTAAGATCCTTCTTTGGCATTTCTCAGACGGTGCATTCATTATCAGACTGTTTTGGAACTTTGTATGCTTATGCAGGGTGACACTTATAGAAACTATCGATTTTCTTTTCATTTCCATCACAAACTGTTGCTGTTAGCAACAGTCTTTGAATTTAATGCATTTGTACATCAACATTCCTCTTTGACATGGCCTACAGGCCACATTTATCAGGATTTTTTTTTAATTTGGTGTGCTCATTGGGCGAGTCCTTTAGATAAGAGCTATTGATTAGCATTCATTCCTGTGAAAAAAGGTTGCCATTTACAATAACCTCTGAACTTACTGCATTTGTTTATCAACATTCTTCCTTCAGCCAGTCTAACAGTTTACATTTATAAATTCAAGGATTACTCTTGACGTTGTGCACACACAATGCTGTTATGTTGAAATTTCACCAAATAACATTGGTACCAATGATCTTCAATTTTGCCATTTCACTTATAACTTACCAAGTTCAAGTCTGTCAAGATGAGCTACAGTGTCATTGGCGCTTTCATTTTTTTGTGGGCCTACTTTTTTTTTACTTTGGACGTTTTCATCTTTCCCTACGCGACAGGCGGCCGATAATTTTATTTAACAGTCATACAGGTTTTGGCCTGAAACCACGAGAAACAGTATATATCACAAAATTGTTCCGATTCTGTATCAGATAGATGACTCATTCTCATTCCCTATTATATAAACGACGCGTTTCCTGTAGCGCGACAGCGACAGATGCGGGCGATTGGCTAAAAAATACAATAAATAGAAACTGCACAATTCAATATTACACCAACCGGTTCCCGAGGATGTTCCCTCGTCACAAACTCGTATATTCAAGTGGATCATCATAGAAAGTGACACTGAGAGTGAACAATTTGACAGCACAACTCTGACAATTGCGGTGGCCGCGTTACTCATTGTTTGTCAGAGTGCACAACAATATAGTTCCATAAAATATGTTTTTTTAAAAACGTTTTCTTGCCCAACATTATGTAACAAAACTGTATTCATAATTTAACATTTAATCTGTTGATGTGACAGAATTGTAAGATAAATGAATTTTCATGATTGGTGGTGTCCAAAAATGGATCACAACTCGCCATTTTCTTGCTCAGCATATTCAATGGGCCCATTAAATATAAAACTTTGATCACATTGGGGTGGGGGTCAAATATTGTTTTCTGTAAGAACATGTTTTCCTATTTCACTTACCTCTTAGTCCTTTACATAACACAACATGCAAATTACACCTGCAAATAACATTATTGAATAACTATTTCTTCACTTTTTGCGTCAAAAGCATAGCTTATGACCCCTCATTGGAACGAACTCAACAAGTTGGCGCTGGTCGGTTTGGGGACATTATTAATCTGATATACTTCTTTGGGATCTTATTAGTTTTAGTTTTTTGTAGAGGGTGTTAATTTAATATACTTCATAACAAAATATTTAGGAATCTTTACTATAAAGATTTTCTATGTCCAGCGCTCAATTTTTATGTATTCCTTCTCACGTTTACGTAAATACTTATTAAAGTTTCTACGTGCTAATTTCAATTCTAAGTGTTTTCCTTGTGTCTCTTTTCTATTGAGACTAAACTTTAGAAACGTACTCTGATGTATCTCTCATATCAAAGTCTGGAACTGTGTACATACATACACCGACACTTCCGTTGGGACATAAAAACTGCGTTGGTCCTTTGTTTCAATCACTTGGCCCACAAAGCAGTCTATTGTTTGTTTGAATCATTGTCTACCATGTCTGTATGGCTGAAACATGTCAGAGTAGAGTACAGTCGCCGTGGCCTGGTGGTTATCGACACGTGGTCAGTGATGTCCACGTATGATTTTATCAGGTAATAAAAAATCAGCAAAAACAAAAATTGAATTAATGAAGAACCGGGCTGTACCCGATGCTTCATTAATTAAATCTTTGATGATTATTTCCTTAATTAGTGCTTGAGTCTAATGTTATTACGTCCGTGGAAATATTGCCCACCCGTGAAAGGTTACCAATCCACAGCGGCCGTAGCGTATCATCAATTATTTTGTATCCGCCCAGCTATTTTGCAACATGTTCATTATTTCTCTGCTTTTACAACAACACTCACAGCACCATGATATCATAGAATGAATCCGTTGAGCCTTAACAGTTTATAATTTCCTACGAAGGCCCCAAAAAATTTACACCTATATTTGTTGAAATTATTGTCCCAAAATTTTGAAAGGATCAGCACAAAATTCGGTATCGCGGCAGAGCGGTTGCATTTGAAAAAAGTCATGTGCCCCCGTTAGACATGAACAAGTTCATTGTTTGCTCCCCGGCTAAGAGTAGTCGAGGCATATTTTACATTAAAAAGTATGTAGTCAATTCTCAAATTTACAGCACTAGAGTTAAAACTGTAAGTCCTGTCATGAACTGTGCGCTTACCTAGGCTTAATTGCGCGTAGGAATTGTGCGCAGTTGCCATATCGAGTAGCATCCAAAGCACGGCAGGTTCTCCTGGTTACTCATAGCAAACACAGGCAATGTTTCTGCCAATGGACCTCCGGATTACCCGGAGGTCCATTGGCCGAAACATTGCTTGTGCACAGGTCATATGTACAGAATTTTATAGCCTTACTATGGGCAAAACGCGTAGATTAACGCTATTTTGCAACATGTTCATTCTTTCTCTGTCTGCTTTTACAACATCAATCACAGTACCATGATATCATAGAGGGAATCCGTTGAGCCTTAACCGTCCGTAATTTCCTACGAAGGTCCCCAAAAACTTACAAAGAATCAGCACAAAATTCAATATCGCGGCATAGGCATGAATGTTGAGTTTGAAAAAGTCAAGGGCCCCTGTTAGACACAAGCAAGTTAATTGTTTATCCCCCGGATAAGAGAAAACGAGGGATATTTTAGTTTAACAAGTAAGTGGTCACTTCTCAAATTTACAGCACCAAGAGTGGTAAAATGTATTTAAAATTCCCGTGTGTGGTATTTTACAACTCTCTTTCTTATTCATTCAGGGTGGAAGAAGAGATAGATCAATCTACCCGATCTTTGACGAAACGCTTCGAGAGTGGTTTGAATTCTAATGTGACAGATTGGACAAGACATTTGAAACATTAAACCTTATTTGTTGTTCGGTTTATAACAATGCGGCTGTTATCAGTTTAGTGTTCTTAGACAAGTCATTGAAAGAAAAAATAACAATAGTGAGGACTCTGTTTTTTTCTTCGGAACCGAAATAAATAAACTGCAGACATAACGATTTTTTTTATTCATCCAGTTTCAAACAAGAACCCTTCTACAGAAACCGCGAAGCCGGGGGTCTGAGGAGCTGTAGGTCCCATACTTTTTCAGAAGGTATCTATTTTATTGATATATTTTTATTTGCCAGTATACTAAAATATAACAATGTATACATATAGTACATGTAGTAAACATATTAAAAGTTCAACAAAAAGGAATATTGCATATAGTACATATAAATACAATAATCCCAATAAGTAAAGCATTGTATACTGGCAGGGGAAGGTATAGCCAGATTAGCTGTCTTCCTGCCTTTCCTTGGGAAATACAGAAGAAAAAGAGACAGAAAGATCAACAAAAGAAAGAGAAAGAAATAGGTATTACACTGCAACATTGTGGATTCCAGTTATTATATCTTGCTTTGGTCTCATTCCAGCATGCGTGCAAAGTGTCGCTGATGGTCAACTGCGAAATATCGCTCTCTTGATTCTGCTGACACCATTCCTCCAATTAGCTTGGATGTAGTAATAGTATGCGTAGATCTACGAAATGTTGGTTGGTTGATGGGAGCAGAGTATGAGGCGACATGGACGAGAATACCAGACAACAATTACTCTCAAAGAAAACACGTGATTTTATCGTTAACCCTTTAACAACGTATCCACCGAAACCACCAAGAGCTATTCATAGAAGTCGCTACTCACATTTTATTTTCAAACCTTGTCTCAAAATTACAGCCCACGATCCTCCATTGGGACGACCTCATTTAAATCTCCCCAATAAAGGCACACGAGCTATGTCTCCGAAACAAAAAAAATAAGAATGGTTAGTTATTCAAGAATTTTTTTATGGCAAATGTCTCTGCTATCCACGTTGGACAAGGGATACATTTTAGTTTATACAATCCGGACAATAAGGGTTCGAACGGGAAATGTTTTCGGAGTAAGAGGAGAAAAATATTGCTATTTTTTTCTTGACTTCTTTCCAATTCTCTGTATTTCTGATATCTATTTCTATCTTATTCCACAGCTTTGGAAGAGCAAAGACGGGTAATTTATCCAGGGTTTTGGTTCTGGTTTTGTGTGTGCGCAAGAGACCTGGCTGGCGAGTAATCATGTAGGATTGGTCATTTGTAATTAAGAAGACGTTTGCAAAAGAAACCGGGAAGTTTCCATTATGCCAATCAAACATAATTAATAAGGCGTGTAATTTGTATAAATCTTTTAACTTCACTATACTGTCTTTGATAAATAGGGGGTCAGTGTGGGCATTGCATCTCTTATTATTTATTATTCGTAGTGCTCGTTTCTGATGTTTTTGAAGAAGATCGCAGGCTTTTGACGCACCGCATAAAGGAATTCCATAGACGAAGTGGCTCTGCATCAGAGAGAAATATAAAGTTGTCATAACACTATGAGGGAGAAACTTTTTAACTTTATTGAGAACGAAGTTGGCAAGTCCAACTTTCGTGCAGAGTTGAGATACGTTGCATTGCACAATAAGTTGTCCACAATATTTATACCAAGAACTTCAAGGACTTCTCACTTTCGCCACTGCCAACCTTGCAGATTACCCGGTTGTTTATACAGACATTCTGATGAGTAACATTCCTTTCTCTATGACCTGTATTAAGTAAGATTATTTCGGTTTCTTTTCGACCAGGACTAGGTGGTTGGCTGCGCACCAGTCAAATATAATTTTCAATTCTCCATTGAAATCTGAGTCTAGGGCATTTATCTGCGCTCCAAACTTGTATTCTTCTGTGTCATCGGCAAACGAAAGACATTTAATGTAGTTGAATTACTTATGTCATTGATGTATATTAGAAATAAAATAGGGCCCAGTATAAAACCTTGTGGGACTCCACATGTCCGTTCAGTTAGATTGGATTTACTATCACAAAACGACACATACTGACTCCTGTTCTTCAGTTAGCTTTTGAACCAATTTAAAGTGTTACCTCTTATTCCATAATGTTCGGGGTTTTGACGAAGGAAGTCGTGGCTTATTGTATCAAAGGCTTTGGAAAGGTCCAGAAAAATAGCTAAAGTGGTGTCCTTACTGACTGTTATTTTCTACAGCAGCATATTTTAACAGTTGCATAACTGGATGTAGTGTGCTCTGATGCTTCCTAAACCCATATTGGTGGTGACAGAGAATATCGAATTTGTTCAGAAATTTTATCTGTCTAACAAATCTTCGAAAAGACAGGGAGAATACTTATTGGTCTATAATTTGTGAAGTTATTTTCATCACCTGATTTAAAGATTGGGATTACCTTTGCAATTTTCATTCTGTCAGGGACTATTCCCCGACTGAATGAAATGTTCATGATATGGGACAAGAGGGTTGGCAACCAAATCTATCGAATGTTTAAGGATACTGGATAAAAAAATCTCACAGTCCTGACTTGCTTTCGTCTTCATTTTGGTTACAATATTGATAATTTCCAAAGACGACGTTGGTAAAATAAACATATTATCTGGGAGTGGATATGTCATGAGTTTGGAGAAAGATTTGCGGAGATTCGTTTTTTTGTTTTGAGGACTCCTTTCCTATATTTGCAAAGAAATTATTGAATGCGTGAGCCATTTCGTTCGGGGTATTTATCTTTTTTTCACCCATATTAAAAAGCAAGGTAAACTGCTTTTGTTTTTTGTTTCTATTTAGAGTGTTATTTAGAAATTGCCATGTTTTTCGCATATTACTTTTATTTTCCAAGAGGCCGTTTTCGTAATACATTGCTTTACTTTGTTTTTTTTAATTCTGTTGAACAGCTGACAGTAATTTTTGTAATTTCTTACATTAAATTCTGTAGGACTTCGTTGTTTTTTCATGAAAAATTTATTCTTGTTATTGGCTGAGATTAGAAGACGTTTCGTCATCCAAGGCTGTCGCGTTTTGTATTTCTTATTCCGTTTGTGACTTTGCAAAGGAAATGCCGAGTCAGATGCATTCAGGAAAATGTTTAAAAAGTGTTCATAGGCAGCTTTGGGACAGCTGGATTCCATAACTGGAGCCAAATCACACTGGGACAGAAATACCTTGAAATATTCGATACTGCTAGAGTTTATTTTCTTAGATAGAATTGGCACTGTGTTATCCAGTGACATATTTGCTGATTCAGCGTAATGGATTCCAAAATGGTCGGATATATCAGTGAGAATTATACCAGATTTGAAAGAGTTAATTAGATTATTTGAAAAGATATTGTCTATGAGCGTCGCAGAATGATCTGTCACTATGGATGGTGTGGTGATGACAGGCAGAAATCCCTGACTAAACACTAAATCAGTAAACGTATCTGTTTTCTATTGGGAAGCTACTATCAGAAGGTCGATATTAAAATCGCCCATGATTAAGGCTGTGTTCTTTTCCTTGTTAAGTATGTCAGTTATGTTGTTGACCTTTGATTGAAAAAGATCTATATCCGCTCTGGGGCCGTGTTTGGTCGATATATTACACCAATAATTCTCGACAGATTCTTATCCTTCGGTTCTAAGAAACTTGACTCAATCACATGTGGTTTGAAAATAGAAAGATCTTGTCGGACATTAGTGCCATTTTTATAAATAGTCCTACTCCATCGTTAGCATTGGGTCTCGTACGTTTTAATAAAGGGTGATATCCTTCTAGTGTATAAGATATAATAGAGGTCATCGGAAAGACCTCTGTGAGACCAATGGCATCGAATATATTCTCATTGCTGCTTAGTTCAGATAGCAGATGATTTAGAGGATCGCAATGGGCATTAAACCTTTATTCAACGCAGACGATATCAAAATTTATTATTTCAAATATAATTTTTTCAAAAAATTTCAACAAAACCATATCATCGATGAGCTTGTTCCAGCGAGGAGTCACATGATATGGTTTTGTTGAAATTTGTTGAAAAATAATATTTTGCATATTACGCGGGCGGATGCGGCTGATTCGTTGGGTAAAGGGATAAGGATTTGACATTTGATATGAAATGCAGAAAAATATCTGTTTATGTCCCTGAGCTCTGAGTGCAACTCACTAGGAAGGAGATATTTACAGTCGGTCGTGTTGTATATAGATGGGGAATCACTAGCTGTGTTGGATATGTTGGTCATCTCGTTCATGAGATAATTAAAGTCGTAGTTAGAACCAGTATGGATCCCGTCCAAATTAATACTACTCACAAGTAATACAATAAAACTTGTATTGTACTTTCATAGCATTGCCACTTCAAGACAATATCAGTTTGAAGCAAAACATCATGCCTTGAGCCACATCCAACGATATATATTATAAATGTTTTTTTTAAGTTCTCCTGCAGCTACTCACGGCTTCCCTCTGCCTGGTCGTACGCTGAGTGAAATCGTCCACTTCAAATAACGTGTGAGTGAAATGTTTAAAACAATTGTATAGTGTCGTTGCTGCTGGTGTAGCAACGGCCGAACACAGCTGTTTTAAAAATTTCATTTCAATTCATGTGAGCGAAGTAAAAAAAGAAACTCAGATTGAAAGTTACCCACGCCCACCCCACCCCACCCCTACGCATACAAAAAGACAAACGACGAGCTCGTTCCAACGAGGGGTCATAACCTATGTTTTTGAGACAAAAAATGAAAAAAATAATGAAAATTAATTGGCGATTTTTGAGAATAGCGCTGGCCGGTTTTGGCCGTTACGTTGGGTAAAGAGTTTTAAACAACTTGATTTTCTATCAACTTTCTTCTCACTCGTGATCTATGTTCCCGTTTATCAGACTTTATCTGCAATAGCTCGTTCATGATTAGCCATTGTGCATAAGTATGTGACCTTAAACACCAATAAATAACAAAATAAATCTGCAATAACTTGGTGGCGGCAAAGAAAAGTTATTCGTGTCTGTGAATTAACTTGCATTGGTTACATTCTCAGATCTCACTTGTGCCGCTTTTGTCACAAGTTATTTCATTAGCTTTGATACCACTTATGGGTGTGTTGAAGTTAGCGAACTGCGAGATGTTTCTGCAGTACATTAGCATTAAGCGAACATCAACAACGTGTATTTTGCTGTTTCCCAGGCCTGGCATTCTGAAAAATGGAGGAGGGCAAAAAATCGCTCTCCTCAATCAGCTTAGGAGAGCAATTAGCTTTACACATCATTTTAAGTATCCAATTGAACGAACTCATTGAAACTGAAACCAACAGACTACATCAGTGATTTTATTAACTTTACTGAGGTAAAGCAAAATCTCTTAGACATCTAGATGTCTCACTCAACAACCGAACACACACTTGACAAGACCTGTGTGTGTACCCAGACCTGTTGTCCAAGAAAGTCATACGCCTACCACTACCACCTTCAACCCCCCAAGGGGGTTGAAGGTGGTAGTGGTAGGCGTATGACTTTCTTGGACAACAGGTCTGCTTGAATCTACAGTCACATCCTGGTGCAAGTGCTTCAAGTGACAGGATAGTAGTAATGGTAGTATATTATAGTGTCGATATTCCTTGAATAATTGCCCCTCAAACTGTGATGTCAGCTGTTGAACTTGAAACTGACAGAAAAAAAATATTGCTGTGACCCATTTTGCTTCAAATGATTGCAACTGTGTTTGGGTATGGTTGCAGCCATTACCTTTTACCACTAAACCACTTTCAAAATGAAATTACGTGATGTTATGTGACTTCGAAGTTAAATTACATTTTTGCTTTACAACAAAAAATTAATGTGAGCATAATACATATAATCTCAATCATCCCAGACCAAAATATTTAGGAGGGCAATTTTTCGCTCTCCTCAAATTCTTTCAGGAGGGCGGTAAGGAGAGCTAAAAAATCGCTCTCCTGAAATTGCCAAACCCGATTTCCCTGAAATAAGATTTATATTGACTACACATTTTTGTAACTCCTGCTGTCTTTAAAATCCATGTTTTTTAGGACTAGTGGCAGAAAGACTGCCAGCAACACTATTCCAGTTTCCGCAGTATAGATGCTTGTCACGATCATATTTTTGCTCATGTCCATATATGCTGCACGACAAATATATTCATTAATTTACACGAAACCGTTAATTCGTTTTGTGTAGCATTGTGTAACTTTATTTTATAGTCAAAATTAGGGCTGTCGCGATTATTCGATTAGTCGACTAACCGTCGTCTATTGAAGTAGTCGACGTTTTTTATTTTTAGTCGATCGTCGTTCATTTTCAAGGTGGTACACCTCTACTACATGTCGGAGCTAAATTGCATTGTATTGTGAGGTGAATGATCAATGAAGGTGAATAACTTTAAATATCTAACCATAGTTAACATTCATACTGGGAAGACTGTACGACTGTCACTGACTGTGTAAGAAAGAACACTCACAGTTACTCGAGAAAAATAGATTATTCTGAATTTCTCCAGTCTTGTACACACGAATGCACCCATTGGAAAACCCAAAGCGCGGAAGTGACAAAATTATGACGAAAGTCAGAACGTCAGATCACTTCTCAAAGTTCGGAACTTCAGACTAAGATCCAATTTTAACAACTGACGAGGGAATGCATAGATCTCAATGTTCAAAATTTCGAGAAACTTATTGCAGAAAGGAAACATATGCAGGAACGTTCTTTGGTAAATTCATTTTAATTCATCGGCTTCAATCTAGTTCAAACTTGGACCCGCAGTCAGTAATATTATTTTTGGGGTCGGTACGTCCTACAGGACGTACCAACCCCAACAATTATATTACGGACTGTGGGTCCAAGATTGGACTACATGTAGCTTCAGTCGGGACCGATTTGTTGTTCTCACAACCCCACTTCGTCTGAACACACTGGTGCCATTGTCTTTTTCAGAGTTTTACGAACAGAAGAATGATTTGCTAAAAAATCATGGGAAGCGACTATTAATCGACTAACCGTCGATTACTGGTCACGATTAGTCGATTACAAAAAAATGATAGTCGCGACAGCCCTAGTCAAAATCCTGATACCAAAAGTATTACATTCACTAATTAATAAACAGATTCATAAAAATTGATGAGATATAACAACTGAATGTTGGGTCTAGTGAGTTATGGAAAATCTCATTTCTACCGACCCAATAATTTGTCAGACAACTTTCCGAGTTCAAATTCAATCCTGAGGTTTGAACCAATTTTGAACTTTGTACCTGCTATTGTGCAGCACTCTTGACTGCCCATGTACTAATGTATCCAAACTTTTAGCACAGCAATAGCCCTCACATGCGTTCGGGACAACACGTCTATGAATTTCACTTGTTGCCCGTTCCCGCCTAATTAAGA
Source organism: Pictodentalium vernedei (assembly GCA_031216915.1). Taxonomy (NCBI): domain Eukaryota; kingdom Metazoa; phylum Mollusca; class Scaphopoda; order Dentaliida; family Dentaliidae; genus Pictodentalium; species Pictodentalium vernedei. Next base: position 143,732,231 of record CM062294.1, read on the forward strand.
AGTTCCCGCCTAATTAAGAAGTGACAATCTGTGTTTGTCCGCGAAAGAAATCCCGACTTTTCTTACATAATCTGTTTAAACAATATTTATTTGGCAAGACTTATGTTATACATACAGGAATATAAGTTCAAACACAAGATCATAGGAACTATATATTATGCAATTAACAAAGTATGTGATAACACCAATTTATACCATGACTGCCTATTCTGCTATATATGAAAAGCCCATGACATAAATTTTAGCTTTACACGCCAATTGTGATGAACACGTCAGCTATGTGATTTCAATAACAAAAATTTACACCTACAGTAGAACTACACCCCCGCTGACCTTTGGTGACGTCGGCCTGAATGCAAACTTGTCTAAATTTATCGCACGTCGCCTCGCGAAGAGAGAAATGGAAGTGGCAATTATTTATTACGTTTTTAAATGGGTTTACCTCATAATTAACAAAGATGCATTGTCTCATGCTAATAAAGCATGCATTACTCGAAATAGTATCTTATTATGTTATTAAAACTAAAATGGCTCAGTTTCTTTTTTTTTTTTTGTTTCGTTTCGGCGATAAAATTGACAGCGGAAGTACCGCCCACCGATGCTCGTGTAAACAAAAACAGATTCGCTCGTATGTACGTCTGGTGCTCAGTAAAAGCGAGAAAACATAATAGCGACTCTTAATAACCTGACGATCATGGTATAAATAAAATATACCCAAAATAGCTTGGTGTACCAAATGTTCACCACCAAGCTACTATGGATATATTCTATGTATAAATGTTGGAAACCACAGCTTGCATGATTAACAAACATATGCTATCGAGCTTTGACTACGTCTTGAGGGCTGAAATAAAGCAAATAATACATTTATTGCATTCATAAAATAAGCTATCTCTGGTGTTATTTCCGTATATTTGCTACAATATTGAAGGTATAACACGTTTTACCTTCTCCCTCGTCGAATGTCTTATCCACCCAAGACGTTGTAGTTGTAAAAGACGTTTCAATAAAAGATTTTACTCGCGCAGCATTTAGAGTTACACAGGGATACGTAACTCCATTGACATCATACGCGCCACTGTGGTTCATTCCATCCATAAGCACAGGATATCCACCAGGTATGATTAATGAAGTGATATTCTGTAATGCATTGTTGTATTGTTCTTCATTATTTACCGCTGTATCTATACACCAAGACGTTGTGACAGCATCAAACAGACCCACGCCGGACTTCTGACTGCCGCAAAGAGGATTGTTTTGCGTCACATCGCAATAAAATATTATATTTCAGCTATTTTATTGCGAAGTTGTTTTTCTTTATCTTCAGGTGTCTGCCTGCAAAACAAATGTGATGTTTGTCAAATCACACGGCGCGTACATGTATATCTTCATATTGATTGTTTTTTTTGTGTATCTGTGTTTAATGACAATTTCAACAGCCAGATTATTCCTTTGAGCTCTAGTGGTTTCTTTCATGCCAGTTGAATGGTTGCGATTAGAAGAGTCCATATTCATTATTTGGCCTCGGGGCTGCACGTAGAAAATATTGATTGGTCGACCACACATTTACTGAACAGCCACCCTATTAATGACATTATGTTCCTGGCCGGAAAAGTGGCCGTTCGGGTTCAAAGGGTTAAACATCGTGTCATACAGTTTTGCGGATGGAGGAACAAGGAATACTCGAAAAGAACCACAGAGCAGAGGCGAGCGACTGCTGTCAAACTCTCCAACTTACTAACTCTTTGCAGGGGCCGCAGTGGCGCAGTGGTAGACAGATGAACTTCTATGCCAGAGGTCCCGAGCTCGATCCCCGTTCGGGACGATCAGCGTTGTGTCCTTGGGCAATACACTTTAGTTCGGTTGCCTACATGGGGGACGATGACGCCGTGTACTAAGGCGTACTGCCCGGCGATGGTGCACATTTCGTCGACCGCTGTAACCCTTCTTGAGCGGAGCTTGAACAGGGTTAAAATGTTGAGGAGCTGACATGCTCGGCGGTTCTCTCCGGGTACTCCGGCTTCCTCCACCCGTAAAAACTGTCACGGTCACGATTAGCCATCGTGCATAAGTATGTGGCCTTAAACACCAATGAATAAATAACTCTTGACATGCAGCTGAGTGCAAGTGCACCATCGACGCACACTAAGCCTCGGTACCCTTATGTTCATATTAATCACCTGACACATTCCGTTTGAACACAATTTGGAATGTACAGTACTGTGACCGAAAAAGTGGTACTTTTCTAGATCAGCCCGCGGTCAGATTGCGAAACACTTTTCCACCAGTTAGTCGTGATTTCATAAATAATAGTTTTTACGTAGTCAAGACCGATATATAAAAAAATAAACGAAGACAGCATCTCGGTTTCCCTGTTTTTGATTTTTGCCGGCGATATGATATTCCACGGTGTTGTGGGGAGAACAGTGAAAGATATGTTCGATCGGATCACGATCCAGTTATTGGGCTAAATCGTGCGAGACCGAAAGGCAATGGAGCCTGCAATGTACACATTCAAAGAAGACCTAAAACAAAGCAACAAACACATGTACACATATACACCACACAGGTCGAGTTAATTTCGAGTTGTACGGTACTTCAAATAATTTGAACTTGAAAGGTCAATTGAACCATTTCATTTACGATTTCCCTCAACACGCTGGCCTGCTCCAGTCGGCATTTTTTAGCTTCAAACTTGATGATCAAACAAACACGGCGCGCGATTGTACTAAATTGAGTCGGTAATTATTCTGTCAACTAACCTATCCTTATCTTTCGTGATGCGATAAAATGACACACCTACCCACGGTATTTTTTGAAGTATTATCGCAGTTGTTAACAGCGCATTTACAAGACGACGTTTTGTTTCAAACAGACTCCAGTCGCCAGGGGACCAGACACTGTACCAATATCTTGTTTCGCCCTGAGTAGATTCTCCGGTAGATTCTCCGTGACGGCGTGTTGGAAGACTCGGGGAGCATTCATTATTTCACCGTGGGCCTACACTCGAACATTTCAATCTCCCCGGAAAGGATCGCCAGAATTTCCGAAGAAATGCAACTGTTGGAATGCACATCAGGACATCTGGGCCTACAGTGCAATAATAAATACGATTCCCTTCGTCCAACGCGCCGTCTATTCCCCATTCAAATGTATCCGTCAATCCGTTATCCGGTGCTGCACACAACGACGTTGTAAACATGTTGGTTCCCGACCTTCTGTTTGGTTTCAGACATCGGCCAAATGCGGGACACCACCATGAGAATAACAACACACGACCACGCAGCATTCCCACGATATGCATTGTAGAGTTCTGATGCACGCGCGCATGAAAGGTTTTGACAATATTCGGTATCCGGATTCGAAAACGACAGAATGGGCTAGAGAGTCGATTCGTTATTATAATAATCGCACGGTCCTATCACTATCTAAATGGTGAAATATATCCTACATCATGTTTCAATACCACTTCCTAATAGACCAGTTTATCTAAAAAACGGCATTCCATGCAATCGCGGCTTTCTGTCAGTCAATACTTCTGGTTGTTTGCCTCAGGTCGTTGTGAGCATGGGCCGCTTCGAGTTTTGTGCTGAAATGTTTAGGTAACCGTTTAACCACAAACTCGTTTTTGATGTACCATTTCCGTTTCTATTGAACGTCAGTTAAAACCCCTTACCTAACGTGAAAAGCAGACGACACGTGCAAAAAAAAATTCTTGAATAACTAATTTTTTTCATTTTTTGTCTCAAAAACATAGGTTATGACCCCTCGTTGGAACGAGCTCGACGAGCTCGTTCCAACGAGGGGTCATAACCTATGTTTTTGAGACAAAAAATGAAAAAAATAGTGAAAATTAATTGGCGATTTTTGAGAATAGCGCTGGCCGGTTTTGGCCGTTACGTTGGGTAAAGGGTTAAATTGTAAAGAGAATATGCATATGCTGGGATTAACTCTTTCACGTAAAGAATGGACGCACACGTTCGAGAAATTCACAAATTTAGGAATGGAAGAAATATATCCCCCCCCCCCCCCCCCAAATTCAACAACACTGTATCACGTGACACCCTCATTGGAACGAGCTCAGCTAGCTCGTCCCAATGTGGGGGCACCCAATAAGGATTAATTGAATTTTATTTTTAAAAAATATATATTCAAAGTAATAAATTTTGTAATCGTACGCGTTGGGTAAAGGGGCTTAGGGAACGGAGAATACACGTATGCTAGGATTAAGACCATGTGAATATAGATTTTCACTGGAATCGAATATCGAATTAAACATGTGTCCAAATATTTCGTATTGAATGAACACACAAACATCGAATAGGGACGATCCAACAAGTTTCTTTTCGTGGATAATGCGACATTTTGTGTAAGGGTGGATGTAAATCGGATTTGTGCCAATTGTCATGACTCAAGTACCGGCTGATAAAATATTTCAGTGCTTTGTTGATGAAGTTGGAATATCAATCAGTTTGGATAACAGCCGAAACAATAAAACATCCTGCACAACATGAAAAGCAGACGACACTTGCAGACAAAATTCTTGAATAACTAACCCGTTCCAAACAGCGGTCATAACCTATGTTTTTGATATAAAAAATGAAAATATAATGAACATTAATTGTCAATTTTTGAGAATAGCGCTGGTCGGTTTTTTCCGTTACGTTGGGTAAAGGGTTAAGAAAGATTATTTGATAACTCAATGTTCGGATTTCCGATATCGACACGAATGCGAGTCAAATATTCGTTTCGAATCTAAATTTTATTTTAATATTCTCTTTGTTCGCACGCATATCGACATCTGTTTTCTTGAATACCTCGTGTTTATTCCGTATAGAGAATTGCTGGAGAAACAAAAACACCTCAAGTGGGATTGTTACATTGTTATCACGATACCAGCAATGCAAGAAGCTTTTAATGATTAATGAATAATATATTTTATTCTCAGTTTGCAACTTTGAAAAATCGACAATCTACCGATTTCACAACTGATGTTGAACAAACACAGCAAATGACCACATTTCGTTACTCCATTCTTCAAGGTGAAATAGGTCAATTGATTATAATTTGGAAGCAACAATTCGTTGTTACGAAATTATGAACGGCTATCTCATGTTTTAGTTGCCCATGGCTTCGAGCTTTCTGACGCAATGTTCAGCACTGATGTCTATACAACTGGTTTATTTGAACTTCAGCGAACAGCGTATCAACTGACCCCCCCCCCCCCCCCCCCCCCCCCCCCACCAACACACTGACACACTCCCAAAAACGTGCCTAGCCAGTAAAAGCATTATCGGTAACGTCCGATGACGGGAAAGTTTCACATCACCAAGCATCAAAGGAACCTTAGCATGACAATTATTAACACGGCATCAACTTCCAAATATCGGCAACCGTTTTTGTTAACAGTGACCAAAAAAGCCTGTAAATATTCAAGTTGCAATCCTGCGAAAGTGTACACATTATTAACCATTTGAACCCTGGTGGTATCTTCCATGTCAGTTCAATAGCTGCAATTTGAATGTCTATATTCATTATTTGAGGGTAGACCAATTCATATTAAGGCTGCACTTTGGAAATATTGATTGTTCTACCCCACACGTTCACTTTGCAGCCACCCAACTTTATGGGATTATGAAATATCGTGTTTCTGGCCGGAAAAAGCGATTTCTCGTGCTTGAAGGGTTAACATCTTCAGTTTATGGAGGCATCAAAGTATATTCCAAAAACGCGATCGGCGTTTGCGAGACACCGGGCAGTTAAAACCATTCGAGAATTGTTGTTGTTGATCGACGCCAGTGTGTAGCAACAACTCCCCCCACTCCCACCACTATCCGTGGTAGCTGCAAGAGAGGCACGTTTCTGCACATGACCTATGATTGTTCATGCAATCCGGTACTGTCCTGAAATATATTATTTGTAACTTATACTTTAACGGATCGGTCACGGTGAGTCCAGTATGTATAAACATTGCACGGAATTAATCCACGCGAATGCGGATAAATACAGGGACATATACCTGACATGCACACTGACTGCGCCAGTGTGCTGCATGGGTAGACTCCCAAATTGTCGAGGTGGAACATGCTCATAAGAACACATCTTTTTTCCGTTCATATTGTTCTCTCCTTCATTCAACCAACTACTCCATGTGATGTGATTTCCATCCACATCTTTGTGGACGCATAGCGCATACAGATCATTAACTCGCATCCACAAATGACCGTTCCTGCCACTGGAAAGAGAAAATAAAAACGAATTTACTGACACGTTTTATTTTATTTTATTGTTTGTTTTATGTTAACTTTATCTTCATACATACGATCATTGCCGAAATGTGGATTTCCCAGATAGTGTATTGAAATGGAGACCACGTTTCTGGACATAAATCGAGGATTCGTTAGGGGTGAGGTTGAGACTTCAATACACCATCGCGGAAACCATCATGTTAGTAGTAATAAATTTATTTATCTTACAATCAAAATGTATTTTGTCTGTATTAACTCCGCAACTGTCGTGTATCCGACCCCCTGATACAGATATTTGTATCAGGGGGTCAGATACAAGCACGTTCGTTTCGCGTGAGTTCCATTTTTTGTTCTTTTTGTTCATACGTACAAATAAATAGTTCGATATATATTCGTCTACATTCTTGACTTATCCCCAATATATTGTAAGATAAAATGATTATTACCATTATGTGGATGTACAAAATATGTATCCGAGTCTCGCTCCGGGTTCTAAGGGTAGATCACGACTCGTCTTCCACTCGTCGTGATCTGCCCTTAGAACCCGGAGCTCGACTCGGATACACATTTTGTACATCCACAAAATGGTAATGATCTCTATATCACAACACTTCCTAAAAAGAAAGCAACTCGTCACTTAAACCATAAACTATTTTATTGAGCATAAATAAAAAATACAAAACAGGTGTATGAGTGATTCGATCATTCGACCAGGAAATCCTGTCATGTAAACAGTCACTGTCACTTGAATCAAAAACTAATCTTCGAAATTTACGCTTTGAAGGTTCAAGGTCAAAGGATGCCATGCACCCGGATAGTACACAGGACACTAGGCAGGACTCCAGAAGTGACGTCATGTCACGTGTTCCAGTGGCGCCATGTTGGGCTGTCATGGTAATCCCCGTAAGCTGCGTGTTGTGACGTCATTACCATAGTTATACGTGGTGTCATGCTCAGCGAGTGTTGTGTTTCCGTGCGAATTTGTTTTTTGTTTACAAGAGCAACGGTGGGCGGTATTTCCGCTGTCAGTTTTATCACCGAGACGAAATAGAAAAAGAAACAGGGCCCTTTTCATTTTAATAACATAATAAAATACTATTTCGAGTTATAGATGCTTTATTAACATGAGGCAATGTATGTTTGTTAATTGTTGGTGTTTTGTTGGGTGTACTCATTTAAAAACGTAATAAATAATTTCCACTTTCCTTCCACTCTTCGCGAGGCGACGTGCGATAAATTTAGACATGTTCGCATTCAGGTCGACGTCACGAAAGTGCAACTTGGATGTAGTTCCACTGTAGGTGTATATATTTAACTATTGAATCCCATTGCTGACGTTTTCACCACGGTTGGTGTGCAAAGCGCAAATTTATGTCATAGGCTTTTCATATATTGTAGAATAGGCAATCATGGTATAAATCTCAATACATAAAGCTTTCGGCCAATGGCTTTCGTCTGGATAACTGGAGGGAATAGTTATCCCGACGAAGGTCAATGGCAGAAAGCCTGATGGTTTGAGCATTACATTATCCTACAGCTGCCAGTTTGTTTTCGAAAAACAAATGTGCTTCGCTTGAATCGAGCATACCCTCCGAAAATACGTCCTCTCTACTAAAGTACTTTCTGTTACAGAGAAGGGGGGGGGGGGGTGGTTCAGTAAGTAGAGGTGCAGGCTGCAAGCCGAGAGGTCCTCGGTTCGAATCCCACCTGTGGCAACCGCGTTGTGTCGTTGGGCAAGACACTTCACCCCCATTGCCCATGTGGGGGTACGGTGACGTCGTGTACTAAGGCGTCCTGCACGTCGATGGGGCACTTGTCTTCAATCAATGCTAACCCTGCTTGTGTGCAGTATGTTGGGGAGCTGACAGCTGCTCGCCGTTGCTCAGTGGTTCTCTCCGGGTACTCCGGCTTCCTCCACCCGTAAAACTGTCACGGTCATGGTTAGCCATTGTGCAGAAATATGTGACCTTAAACCCCAATAAATAAATAAATAAATAGTTACAGAGTAACCATGTATCACCTTAGAAATCAAGACAGATGGCGGCCTCCAGAAGACAAAATAGACGACAGAAACACATGTCATCTTAGCAACATGCACTGCGCATGCATTAATGACACGTGTCACCTTAGAAATAACGTGCCAACATTATCGCTTGCATTAAGAATCATGCGCCATACACCGCAATATAGCTTCACATGATCTCCCCGGATGGAAGACACGTGTCACCTTAGAAATAACGTGCCAACATTATCGCTTACATTAAGAATCACGCGCCATACACCGCAATATAGCTTCACGTGATCTCCCCGGATGGAATCTCACAAATATCGATCGTCATTCTGTAAATGCCAGTTTCCGGAGGAAGTGCCATTCATACGCAGAGTATCCCGCTAACACCTGGAACAAAGTGGAATGCGATGTTTTGTCTATCTGTCCCTGTAGAAAATGTTGATCGATAAAGCTGTGAACTGCTTCGAATAGAAGTTTAAAATTTGAAACTCAAACATCTGAATTTAGTGAAAAACGCGATTTTTCGTTACATTTCCGGGGCGAGGTGGGGCGGGACGGGGGAGGGGGGGGGGGGGGGCAGCAAAGACATAACAAATATGTGGGTGGTTTCGGACCGACCGAAACAAATGTGCTTTCGTAGGATTTTGCAAATGTTTTACCAGAGGCTCAGAGAGACTTATAGGATAAAATAACAACTGAATCTCCCTTACTAGCGAACAAAATGGGGCATGGAGATGCACAGGCGTATATGTTACATGTCTATTTACTGGTGGTGACCATTGTATGACCTTTATCTCGACCTGATTGGACGACACCGTATGTTTTGACGCTGTCATCTAACCAAAATGGGGGACAACATAGGACATCAAAAAAAAGATAATTCACTGCAGTCTATTTTATAATAAAATCGAATGAGATAACAAAAAACAGAGGCTGCAAGCCTAAAACGCTCACCTGGCTCAAGTTGTCAAAAGAGATGAGTGTACCAGTAAGTAATCAGCAGCAGGAGCAATGTTTTGATTTGTTATGACACAGTCAAATGCAACTTTTGTGGCCATTCATTTATGCTGGTCCTTGAAAAGTTTTCTGGCCAGCTCTGTTCTGTGAAGTATTAAAAAACAACAACCGAACGAAATTTTTGTTTTGTTTTCAACTACTGTGGTTCTCTCTACCCCTCCCCAAAAAAACTAAATGAAAAATTCCAGCTTATATGAAATACTTATGACCCAGTTATATACTACATGAAAATTGTGGTTCACATCTGCCCATTGAATCTGAAAATAGAAATATTGAGTGTAGCCCGAAATATTTTGACTTACTGAGTTTCTTTGAAAAAAAGTGAATCTGCATCACTAAAGTAGGTTCCAAACAAGAAATCTAAACATTATTGAAAATTGCTTATGTAAAGAGGATTCTAAAATCATATTAGGATTTTGGATCATTAACCTCAACCTAAGGGATACAGTAATTTGGGGGAAAAATCAGAAGAGTAAATTCCACAAGCCTGAAGATGGCAGCAGCTTCATCTGAACAAAGGAGAACAGGTTTACGCCAAAGATGGTACTTGGAATAAATAAATGAATTTGGCCCAGTGGTTTTAAAGAATAAGAAAGATTTGAAGCGAGAGAAACAGAAATTTACTGTCAGCAGTAAATTGAAGAGTGTGTGAAAATGATTAAAGCATCAGCAATAAACAAAACAGAAAGTGAATTTATGGACGTTTATTTTGAGGGGTAAAATATGTTTAAGGAAATCAGAAATAGGTATTCGTTAACACACACAGTAGTACATGAAATAAAATGTTTGGAACTCATATTGAATCCTTGAGGGGGTTAAATTAAAGATATTCATACAGGAATCAGAGAATATTTTTCAAGAAGTCAGCAAATACATATATGTGCACAATATTGAAAATGTTTGATCAATGCTACAATAAAATCTTTGAACCCCACATTGAAGTCTTGAGAGGGTTAAATTAAAGACACCCATACAGGCATAAGATAAATGCTTCAAAAAACCAGAAAATAACACATATGTGCTCAGCATCGATAGGGTTCAACAGGAATCAGATCAGTTTTTTCCAAGAAACCAGAAAATACATATATGTGCACAGCGTTGAAAGGGTTCAACATGACATAGCATATTTGGGAAACACACTGAAGTCATGAGGGGGTTAAATTAAAGGCATTCATACAGGAATCAGATCAATTTTTTTCAAAGGAACAAGAAAAAAACGTATATGTGCACAGATTTGAAAGGGTTTAATCATGGCATCAATAAAATCTTTGGAACCCACATTGCAGTCTTGGGAGGGTTAAATTAGCGACATGCATACAGGAATCAGATAAATGTTTCCAAGAAACCCGATAAAAACATATATGTACAGAACATTGAAAGGGTTCAACATGCAATAAAATCTTTGTAAAGCACAATGAAGTCATGAGAGGGTTAAATTAAAGATATTCATACAGGAATCAATAAACCAGACAAAATATGTATGTGCACAGTATTGAAAGGGTTTGATCAAATTTTCTATACAATTTCATTTCCTGATTACAATAACAGAATGTGTGTTTGACAGGAAATTTGTTTTCATAAGACCAATGTTATTCTAGATTTTCAGTTAATGAGATTTTCCTCCAGAATAAACTACTGCAAAAATGCTGACTCATCATGTTTTCAATACCCTCTGCCGGCCACCCGGATAGAACCGGTTGCATGTTTTAATCAATCCCTTCTACTGGTCCTAAGGATGCTTCATACCAAATAACAGTTACCTGTTCCTTGTGGTTTGGGATATATGGCACGGGGTTGTGAAAATTTATTCTTGGGCATCAATCAATTACTGAGGACCCACTTATACTACATGCCAAATTTGGTTGAAATTGGCCCAATGGTTCTTTTTCATCCTCGTGTCTGAAATGGCTTTCCAAACCCCACTCCCCGTGACACTTTGAGCAAATATGTCCAAAATAAGTCAAAATATATTTTTTGGTGAGATTTTTCTAAGTCTATTGTCCGCCTGAATATACAAACAAACCGAAAAACGCATTCTAGCGAATATTAATCTCTCTGTAAGTTTACATAACCTTTAATTCAAAATTCTCCTAAATTTCGTGATTTTTTTTCAATGAAGATGCATTTTATCCAAGTTTGTACACGGACCCTCTCAGCACAACGAGAACATATTATGTATAACGTTGTATCCATTGTGTTCTTCTTGACTGGCGAGCAGTACTCGACATGTGCTATATTTGTCTAAATCGATCCTCTGTCCAGTTTGGTAACCATAATAATATTATCAGATTAGTTCAAAAGGGTAGGGATCGGGATACTCACCCTCACATTCACCATTAGCCAGTCATTAGCTTAGTTCAATAAAGGCAGATAAGCAGAAAATCTTGCAAAGACGGCAGTGAGTCAGAAATTTACTTTACGTTTGATAAACTATGAATTTGCAATTCATCGGAATGGTGTTTGTAAAATCAATAAAAAAGTGTATAAGTATCGATATTGCATTTGAAGAACAGGAAGAGTCGATTGTCACAAACAACATCACAGTTTGGATCTAATCTGACTAATGCTCGAATGGTGCAAAACAATGGCGGGGTAACTGAACACCCTAGCACTTACACATGAATATAGATCATTGCATACATACCGCCATAACAAAGTTGGATCAATAATTTCCACCCCTGCATGCGTTTCTACCCACAACGCGACACCAACTCTCCCGTCAAAAAGACGACTACCATATATGCATACAGCTTCAACGTTCTTTTATACCATCAAAAAACTGAGTTATGTGTATTTTGAAGGACATAATCATGTTTTAGAGAAATTTAGAATGTTGGTTTCTGATCCCACGTCAGGAGTTGAACCCTCAGCAAACCCACCTGGCAATCATGAGTCCAACACCTAAACCACTGGAACATTGCACACTGTCGAAAACGATGGCTAGAATCTAGCTTTTTAGACGAAGTTCTCGTGATTACTCGGTTTATCTTCCGTTCGGCGGCAGCACGAAAGTGTGGAACGCGCTGGTTACAATACGACGTTGGTGTTGTGGTTGATCTCAGATGAAGACTGGCACGGGCACGTGTTTGTTTTTTTTTTTTTGAAGGACACTGTTATGTTTTATAGGAATTTAGAATGTTGGTTTCTGATCCCCTGCCGGGAGTCGTACAATCAGTGGTCCAATATCGAAACCACTAGACCACTGCACACCGTCAGAAAACGATGGCTGGAATGTAGCTTTTTAGAGGAAGTGTTCAGGATTACATGGTTCACCTTCTATTCGGCAGTAGCATGAAATTGTGGAACGCGCTGGTTACAGTACAATGAAAGTGCTGTGGTTAGTCTCTGACGAAGACTGATTCGGGCCTGTGTGTGTGTTTTTTTGAAGACACAATTCTGTCTTGGAGAAATTCAGAATGTTGGATTCTGATCCCCTGTCGGTGTCGAATCTTCAATGTGTCCACCTGGCAATCAGGAGTCCAACAGCCACAAAATAGACCATTTCACACCGCCAACAACGATGGCTGGAATGGAGCTTTTCTGATGAAGTTTCATGATTACTTAGTTCACCTTCCTTTCTGCAGCTTTAGGAAAGTGTGGAACGCGCTGTCTACAGCATAACAAAAATGACGCGATGAGCGTCCGTCGAAGACATGGCAAGGGCCTGGGTGTGTGTTTTTGAAGGACACAATCATGATTAAGTGTCTAGCGCAGGGACAAAAGTAGACTTGATCCGAAGTCCTATTGACCTGAAATCCACTTCTATTTTCTGCGAATGGTGTCTGTTCACAACAAGCTACGTGTACATACGTTACCAGGGGCCAATACTGTGAAAGTTTTACAATTGTATTTTCTGGAATTGTATTTTCTATCTAATAATATAACTGACTAAAATGAATCATTAGTTTTTTAAAAGATATGGCATTTTTCCAGTTGGCAAATTGCCAGAACTTTGAAAATGCTAATGGTTCAGTTTAACCCATTTAAAGTCATAACTAGAAGATACACAATTCTAGAAAATACAATTGTAAACTTTTCATAGTATTGGCCCCAGGTGTGATCAACATGTTTTAAAAACAACAAAAACAACCAGACTCTTCATAGAAAATAGGTAGTACACAAACAGACCCAGTAGTAGCGTCTTCAAAGCTTTGGACACATCAAATCTGGATTGAGAAACATGCATTGCGTTGATACTAAGAAGCTGAATTTTATGGTTAGTTTAGATTCAATTGGATGAAACGCTTTGCTTTTTAGACTAACAGAAATGTTCCATCATCTTGAATCTGAGAATATGTGATGAAGTAATTAATGGCTAGTCAGGAACCAAGCCATCACAGCGTCAGTTTCGTTTAAAACTCTAGAATGGGTGCTTGAGACCTCGGGACCCCAGTCTAATTCTGTAAGGAATTCGACGTTATTATGACCCGGAATCAGTCTAGCCCTTGAATAGTTCATGGTTAGTTTTCAGATTCATAACGATGGACTACTTCAGTTATTCGATAAAAAGTGAATCGTTCTATCCGATTGAATATATAGAGAATAGTTCACTGCTTGGAGTAACGTTCGGTGTTTATTCTCGAGTGGGATGCGGAGGTTATTTTCACGAGGCGCTAGCCGAGTGGAAATAATCCCTGCATCCCACGAGAGAATAAACATTGTACGTTACTCCAAGCAGTGAACTATTGTGTTTATTATATTTCCCTGGTAATATCTGCAACACAAATACCCCTTTTGCGTCATCCAAGAGCAGTTTCCCAAGGTCGCTTAATTTGTTTTGACGGTTTGAAAAATCGGAGCATAAACGCAAAACATGAATGAATGAACTGATAATATGACGTCATCAGAAAGGAATGCAGTGAAGCTCGTTTTCAAATGGAAATTCAAGTGACGGAAGATATGAAGTTATGAAGGAAATCAACACACTTTAAAGAAATAATTCAATCAATCACATGAATGGGTAGTTATGTTCAACTTCTTATAACTTTGTGTGGATGTGTACATAGAGGATATATAGTGTTTCTGAGTGGATACCGAAAATTATCTCATGAGTGACCGAGACAAATGTTTGTTTTTTGGGAGGCCATTTATCTCTGTCACTAGATTTTCTTCTTATAAGAATTTGATAATTCCACTCGTTTCAAACTTGAGTTGATGCATGAAAATAAACAGCGCTTTGAATCATTGAAACGCGGGAGTGATTTGGTTGATATTCGAACAGATAGCGTCTTGCAATCTGATTCAGGTGGCGGGTTTCTAGTCCAAACATGGCCTGAAAGTCCGTGATATAAGTTTTGGGTTTGGTACACCCTTTCAGGACATTTTTGGACTAGCGGGTTTCATGCATCATTTCAAGGTAATAGGTGTTGAAATATTGCTGGAAATGTTCGTTATCCACTCACAAATACTAGATTGACTTTTCATTATACGTTTTTAGAACAAATTGATCAGTTCCAGTGATAATTTGGCTCGTATTCATCCTCGAAGCAATGGTTTGAAAGCCGCCATTTTGGTTGATACCGTGCAAGTGAAAATTTCTATATCTTCACAGTGGGGGATACGATTTTTATTTTTCCCCAACTTTTTCGATAATCTATCGTTTAGCGTATATTAAAAAATGATCATAAACAGTCAACTTCTTTGAATCAGCGCAAGACATGTTTCTTATTCGAGATATGAGTTGACCGAATCTCTGATGGCGTACCAATAGCGTCTATCGGAAAGTGATTTGTCTTCCTTGGACTTTGTACTGCCGGTTGGTATTTGCGGTATTGTAAACATTTCGGCTCGGATTGATAGCGCAAAGGCAAATTTCGCCTAGGGGCGAACACCACGGAATGCCTTGGGATCACCGACATCAACTCTCCCAGGTCGGGAATGGGTTGGTGGTGTGGGGTCCGAGGTGTTCTCCCCAGGAAAAATGTGCTTGGCAATCAATATGACATCACAATCAACATCGTGACCGTTGAAACTTTTGTCGTTGTTCAGTACGGCTGTCTTGGGCTGGTCACTTTCCACGGAGTGGGCAGTATTTCCTCAGACGCAATAATATCAGATTCCAAACAATAATTATAGGATACAGCCCAGTGCTTCATTAATTAAAGTTTTGCTGGTGATGATTTTTACTACCTGGCAAACGCATGCGTGGGCATCACTGTCCACGTGTGGATTACAACCAGTCCGCAGCGACTGCACTGTAATTATGAGACACAATTACGCGGTAGACTCTTTCCGTTAATCGCAGTTTTGACAACGTTCTTTAATTAAATCACAATGTACACAAACGAACACCCAGAAATAAAGAATTTCGCATACCAAGCGGAAGTAAGTCATATTAGTCTCCACAGCGTGAAGAGTTCATGGAATCAGTGGAGATAGCCTCTTTATCGATTCGATAGAGCCTATAGATTCACTCGTCTGGAATATTTCGAACTAACGCTTCGCTTTCCAACCAACAGATATATTCACGATACCTGAATATAAAAAAAAATACTATAAATATTAATCTTCTTTGTATTTATTATTTATTGGGCTTTAACGACACCTTAGATAGTCAGGGCCACGTCACCTCGAGTCGGATAGTTTCACAGGTGGAGGAAGCCGGAGTACTCGGAGAAAACCACCGAGGAAAGGCGAGAAACTGCCAGGCTCACCAACGTGCTAACTCCACACAATCAGGTTTAGCATTGGTTGAAGACAAGTGTACCACCGACGTGCATTACGCCTTAGTACGCCTCATCCCAACGTGCGCAATAGGGGTTAAGCGTCTTGCCAAATAACCCAACACTTGTCGTAGGCGGAATTCTAACTGAGGACTTGCAGGACACAATCATGATTAAGTGTCTAGCGCAGGGACAAAAGTAGACTTGATCCGAAGCCTGCATCTTTACCTAGTGCGCCACAGATTTATTTTTAACCCTTTACCCAGCGTAACGCCAAAACCGGCCAGCGCTATTTACAAACATCACCATACATTTACCATTATTTTTTTCATTTTTTTTTGTCTCAAAAACATAGGTTATGGCCCCTCTTTGGAACGAGCTCGTCGAGCTCGTTCCAACGAGGGTCATATCCTATGTTTTTTAGACAAAACAAATGAGTTATTCAAGCATTTTGTTTGCAAGTGTCATATATATATATATATATATATATATATATATATATATATATATATATATATATATATATACATGCTTATGAACCCTTCTGAAAATTTCCATTAGTCCTGAAACGAAAAAGCATCATTTATAATGTGTCTGGGTCAGAAAATTTACCGGATTGATGTCAGAGTCGAAATTTTGAGGCCAATGTCAATTTTAGAGTAGGCAATTTGAAACTCAAGTTTCCAGTTCGAAATAAAAGATCAAAATATCTCATTAAGTTGGAATTTTAATATTTTTCATGAACAATGTTAAGTTATTGAATTTCCAACTATTTGATTTTTGTACTCGGAATTTCCAACTATTGAAGAAAATACTGCTAGCTGGGAGGTGAGACCCCCCCCCCCCCCTAACCCCCTGTCGCCACATCCCTGCCGCAATTAGAAATATATCTATACATATTGAAGTTATCTGTACTGCATTTCGTGGGCTGGACCAAGTATTCTGTAACAGAGGGCGGTGGGGGCAAAGGGCAAGCGAGTTAAGCGGCTTTTACCCGAAGGAAAATATACCCTGACTTGAAAGAGAAATGTGATGCAGCCGTTTTGAGTTTTGTAGTTGCTGATGGTATGCCATTTGGAGGTCTAAAACATTTTTGTGCAACGTTGACCGATGGTTTGTACATTCCTCCTCACCCGACGACACTTTATAGGAATCTTGGCGATATGAGGGATAAAATTGAAGCCATGTTGTATCAGCGCATTAAAGATCAGTCGGGCAACAGTCGGATTTCAGTAACTTTTAACCATTCGAAAGCCGACAATGCCTCCAATTACCTAGTACTTACCATACACTCTAAAGATTCTGACTGGAATTTGTTATCAAAGTGTTTATCGGTGACAAATCTGAAAGATAGTGATGCTGACCATACAGCACTCGCCAACGAGACAATAGTGCGCGACCAAATCGAGAAATATGAAATCCCATTCCATCGAATATTTTTTGCAAAGACAGACACCACCAATACCATTGCATGTACCGCTCGTGGGTTAGGTGTCAACTGGCACGGGTGTGGCGTATCTCGCCGAATCAGACCCGCCACTCGATGTAACAACTCGTTTTAACAGCACGCGAACATTACTTGAGTGGCCAGAGATCAATAATGGTCCTGCTGCACGAGCACTCGTGGAATGTCAAGAGAAGAAGAGGTCTGTTAATTCACCTCCGGCGCCTCTCCCTGCATCACTCTGTGCTACCAGACAGTCAGTCCTAGTTTTGCTGAAACCACTGTCGGAGGCAACAACAGTTCTAAGTGCGGATACTGTCGTAAGTGTGTCCATGGTTAAACGGTGTATCATAACCCTACAAAGAAAGTTGCAAGCCAACACAGCACGTGGAGCAAAGGCATTCCGAGAAGGCATCTTAGAACAATTGACTGACCGGTTCAACTTGAATAAGGATTACCTTCTAATAGCAACTTATCCTGATCCTCGCTAGAAGACGAGTCGGAACTGCATACTGTAAGGGCGTATGTCAATAAGATATACGCGTACCACACTGACCACGATGAAGCCGACATACATCAAAAGGCCAGTGCTGAACTCTGTAAACATGTTCCGGAAAGTCAGACGTCGAGTGTAACTCTTGTTGATACAGCATGCTCATCCACCAGTTTGATGGACTCTGTGTTTGAGGACATTATCGAGCAAACTGCGCCAAAAGTATTGAGCGCAAATGCGCAATACAGACAGACATGGGTCGTTATTCTGCTCTTGCGGTAGCTGACAGGAGAGTGAATCCACTCACATTTTAGCGTGATCACGCTGCAATTTCCCCCTGTCTGCAGTTGGAAAAGATATGTTGTCAATACAGGAAACTACCTGTTCGTCCGAGAGGGTAAATTCTGTGGACTTGTCTGTCATAACCGACCAGAGACATCGCTTATCACGACACAATACTGCTACGTTGAAATGGGCAAGGAAGAACAAGGACGTTTTGAACTGTAAGTTTTGAACTGAGTAGAAAAGTAGAAATGTAACTAACTTGTAATGTAGTGGCAGGAGTGTTTGTGGCGATGTAGCTACAGCAGTTGTTTGAGCTGAAAAGTTATCAAGCTATTCAATAAAAAATTTGTTTCACAACATGATGAGAGACTGATGACATTATTGTACATTGATTATTCAGTATTGTTCTGACTGCTGAGTGGCAACTGACAAGATAACTAACTTGTAGCAGTAACATTGTTTGTAGCGATGTAACTATAACAAGTCAACAATTGTAGCTACATCTCAACAAACACTATTACCGCTACATGCTACAACTGTCCATTTCCACTTATTGTGAATCATGCCCGCAACCAATTTTTGAACTCTGAGAAGTTATTTAATATTTAGCTGTTCAGTAAATGATTAGTTTCAAAACAGTGATTGGTCACAATGTTTTATATAATTATATTACCTCTGAAATTGTCCATTTCAACTTTGTGTGCATCCCCACCCTATTTAAATTAATCGTCGAGTGGTCTGGGAGGTGGGGAGTCCGAGACTCTCTCTCTCTCTTTCTCCCTCTCTCTCATACACCAAACGAGAATTATAACCAGCTACCCCACCCCTCAGTAACATTTTATTAAAACTCTAAGCTTCGAATTTTAAAAAGTTATTCATCTATTGATGTTCAATGAACAACTTGTTCCACATCGTGATCAGTGATTGGTGAATGAAGAATTATCAAGAATATAACTCAATATAAGTTAATGTGTCCAATCGATGGTCACATTATCGTATAATGAGTCATACTCTTGATAATTCTTCAGTACTGAGTTGAAACGTAACTGAGTTGTAACCGTAACAGTGTTTGTGCTTATATGGCTACAACTGTACAACAGTCGCAGCTATATCTCTACAGTTTCTGTTACTGCCAAAACTGTTTATTTCTGCTTATTGAACATTACTGCCCGTGACCTGACGGTGACCATTTATGAACATGTTATGTTTCGAACTTTCTTCATTAGGATAATAGGTTTTTGACAATGTATCCATTAATTGTGATTCAGTTCGATTCGAATTCGATTCGATTTAACAAATTCGATTCGTTTCGATCAAAATTTGCAATTCGCAGCATCCTACTTTGGTAGCACTTCGTGTCGCGCCAGTCACTATTCTGGCAGTTTCAATTTGCATTTTTGTCCCATTCTAGCGACGCCGATTCAGAACAGTTATCCCAGACAGTGTCAGCATATTCGAAGACGGGTCGCATGTAAGCGAAGTATATCTTTGTAAGTGTTTTTCTATCCAAGCTGCATTTGTGTTTTCTAAGGGGAGACACTCGTTTTCATATTTCGTGGTTATTTCCGAAATACGATCTGCCCAGGACTAGTGATCATTTAACGTCAGTCCCAACTATTTGTGTCTGTGGATTTCTTTTACGCTTGTACCTGACATATCGAAAGTCTCCTGTTGGGTTTTTGGTCGTTTTCGGGAAATTATCAGTGATTCAATTACCGGGCTGAAATCGACGAGCCATTATTTAGCCCAGTTGTCGATCTTCAGTACATCATTGAATAGGAGTTCAACCGGGTCATCTACACAAAAATATAACGATGTGTCGACGGCGAACAAACAAATGTAACAAAATATATTATCTACGATGTCATGTCGTTAATGTAAATCAGGAAGAGATGATGACTTAATATTGGATCCTTGTGGAACACCAGCACCTATCTTTCCCCACGTTAAAGAATGAGAGTTTATCACGACTCGGTGCTCTTCGCCTTTCAGGTAGGACTTAAACCACTCAGGAAGTTATCATCCGGTGATGCCTATTTTTTCAAGTTTGTTTAGTAACTCATCATGAGTAATATATCATGTTCCCGGAAACCTCTAGGTTGCAGGATCGCATGTGACATCAAAGTCATGTGACCGAGTGGCGCCATGTTGTGTTGTCACGGTAACCCGCGTGAGCGGCCATGTTGTAACGTCATCTCCATAGTGATAAGTGTTGTTAGTGCGCATGCGCAGCGCGTGTTATGGTGATACGTGTTTCCGTCGTCCATTTTGTAGACTGGAGGCTGTCATCTTGGTTGCTATGGTATCACGTGGTTGCTATGTGACCCAAAGGCTTCTTATAGGATAGGGGTATGTTCGGATTGTATGTTCCTTTGTACAAGAGTAATTTCTTGATTCGTAGAATTACCCAAATTAGCCCGACAATCCCTACAAATCTCAAAAATTCACCCCAAACAACCGAAATTGATTTTATTTAGTACGGATTTCCCCCAGAATCTTTTTTTAGGACAGTCATAACATGGATTTTAATAGTAACACGTAATGCTGTAGTACTGGGGGGGATTATATACAAATGATAGACAACCTCCATGAAATCCTATATCATTCCAAAAACCCAGAATCTATCAAGTAGTTACTGAAAATTAATTGCTCGAACGCCGCGAAGCCCATCGAGCAATGAGTTTTAGTGCAATTGCTCGATCGTGTGATTCCACATATTGCTCCAATGACTCAAATCCCTATGAGCAAATGTGCTTTAGGACAATTGCTCGTTCGAGTGACTCGCACATACGATTGCTATCCTGATTTCAGAAAAAGGGGTGCCGAATGCCATATTTTTTCGAAAGAGGGCTTCCACAAATGGGATTCCACAAAAGGAATTCCATAAGTGGGATTCTGTCTTATCTCGAATGAGTTGCACATACTGTTCGAATGACTCGAATCCCATCGAGCAATTGAGCTACAGAGCAATTGCTCGAGCGAGTGACTCGCACATACGACTCTTCGCCTCATTTAAGAAAAAATGGGGTGCCAAAGACCATATATTTTCGAAAAATGTATTCCACAAATGGGATTCCACAAAAGGGATTCCATAAGTGGGATTCCGTCTTGCCTCGAGTGACTCGAACATACAGCTCGAACGATCAAATCCCATCGAGAAAATGTGCTTTAGAGTAATTGCTCGATCGAGTGACTCGCACATACGACTCTTAGCATCATTTCAGTCACAGGCGTTCCCAAAAAGAGATTCTTAAAAAGGGATTCCGTAAGTGGGATTCTTACCCGACTCCGTAAAATTTGGATTCCGTGATTTCATATAAACTCTCGAATGTATTCCCCTTCCCTGTGGGAAGAATTTAGTTCAAAACTTCATTCAGATCACCTTCGTTATATTTTCATCAAGACCGTAGTTATAAAATTCATTCAGTTAAACAGTGAAATCCACGGCTGTTAATATTAAGTTATACAAAGTTCATTCAAATAGTTCAAAGAGGTTGACACTGCATTATATTTAGTTCTAAACACCTTTGTTTCGTTCATTTCTATCTTGGTTGTGTTGGATCTTTATTCACTTTGTTATGGTCAATTCACTTCGCCAACTTCATTGGGTCAGTTTTCGATGTTGGTTATGTTGATTAATCCAACTAGTTTGATCTTTGTTCACTTTCTTATGTTCTGTTCACTTCGATCTTGGTTGTGTTGGATCTTCGTTCACTTTTGTATATTTGTTATTTTGTAGTGGTTGGTTTGTCAGTTTTATCTGTTCAGGTTATTGCAGCAGTTGTTGAATTGGGTATTATCAGACCCTTTTCATACCCAACAGTGTTTATATGAAATCACAGAACCCAAATTTTACGGAGTCGGATAAGAATACCTCTTACGGAACCCATTTTTCAGAATCCCCTTTTGGAAAACACCTGTGACTATAGAGTCCCTTTTTACAGAAACGAGGCTAAGAGTCGCATGTCACTCGATCGTGCAATTGATCTAAAGCACATTTGCTCGATGGGAATCGAGTCGTTCCAGCAGTATGTTCGAGTCACTCGCGGTAAGACGGAATCCCACTTATGGAATCCCTTTTGTGGAATTCCATTTGTGGAATCCCTTTTTCGAAAACATAGGTCATGGCACCCCTTTTTCTGAAACGAGGCTAAGAGTCGTATGTGCGAGTGCGAGACACTCGAAGTAAGAAGGAACCCCACTTATGGAATCCCTTTTGTGGGATCCCATTTGTGGAATCGCTTTTTAGAAAAAATATGGCCTTCGGCACCCCTTTTTCTGAAATGAGGCTAAGAGTCGTATTGCTCGATGGGATTCGAGTCATTCGAGCAATATACGAGTCACTCGATCGAGCAATTGCTCTAAAGCTCATTTGCTCGATGGGCTTCGAGTCGTTTGAGCAATGAATCTTCAGTAAATACTCGATAGATTCTTGGTTTTTGGGAATGATACCGGCCTGGAAATAAGTCGCCAACGGTCGTTCAGGTTACGGGGAGGTTACGATGATTTAAAAAAATGGTAACCTTCGAACCGTTCGCGATCGCATTTTACCGCGAACGGAACAAAAACAAACATGATCACTTCACTGTTGTGTCAAGCACCTCAACTTGAAATTGTCATCAAGCACCTGACAAACTTCTTTCTGGTCCAGGCCCATCACCTGAAAGGGCTTTTTATGGGGAATGCTATTGACAAATGCGAAGAAATCTATCCAATTAATCATTTGAAATGGCTCTTTTCTCATTTTAATTTCTGGAATAGCAGACTGCTCCGCTCGCTGATCAGAACTCTCAGTGTGATAGTTAGCCCCCCTTGATATGCCTGAATGTTGAATGTGATATTTCACCAATGTTGAAACAAATTGTCTATGATCGGACACAATCGCCCAGGGTTGATTATAATATTGATATTACGTCATGGAAACATTTCACGCAATCGCAAGTGGCACCACCGTCCTGCCCAAAAATGACAAAGCTGAACACGTCTGGTCACATCATTGTAAAGTCTTTGAATGACAAAATGACGAACGATTCGGACTATGCAAAATCCAAGAAGGTAAGCTGGTTGGGGAGGGGCAGGACGCTCGTGACTTGCTCCCCCCACCCCAAGTTGAAAATTCTGTCGAATATATAATCTTACTGCAGTTAATTAAGGTCATTGATAACGAGGTGACCCGTCCCTGTCAATGATCGAGCAATTGTGGCGTTATTTGACGAATCGTGCACAAAAACTAGGGTCAAATCGTCCACTGGCACGGGGGCGAATCGCCTAGTAACCCTGGGAAGTATAAGTCCACGGGAATCGTGATTATTTATTTGATTTATTGAGTGGTTGGGGGTGGGGGGAATTTAATGAAAACAACAGACAGTTGAGTTGGTACGTTTGGATAGTTTTTATCGCTTCATTTGGAATGCTGTGAATTTTATTTTTCGATAATGAAATATACTCCCACATAATGACAGTGCCGCAATTTGCGCCATTTTGTACAGCCATAATTTCCCATTTTCGAGGTAAGCTATGCACACTGAATTTTTTTCAATTTTCGATATTTTGGGATAACTAAAAATAATTGTGACCGAAAATTTAGAGGAAATACAGCCGCTGATGGGCTCAGATGCAAGGAAATGGGGTTTTTGAACCCAGGAATTCCAAATTTTCCTACCACGGGCCGAACCATGGGCGGCGGGTCGTACCGACAACCATCGGTCGCCCCACAACTTTAAACAGGTTACGACGATTAATTAGGCGTAACCTGTTCATTCCTTATTTCCAGGCCTGATGATATAGGCTTTCATGGAGTTTGTCTATCAGTTAGCTATAATCCAACCCCCTCCCCACCTCCGCGCCCTATGTTTTGCTATTAAAATCCATGGTATAGCGGTCCTAAAAAAATTCGGAAGAAAATCCGTACCAAATAAAGTCAATTTCGGTTGTTTGGGGTGGATTTTAATGATTTCGAAGGATTGTCGGGTTTATTTGGGTAATTGAGCGAATCGAGAAATTACTCTCGTACAAAGGAACATACCCTCCGAACACAACCCTATCCTATAAGAAGCCACTAGATCGCATAGTAACCACATGCTACCATAGAAACCAAGATGGCGGTCTCCATTATACAAAATTGACGGCGGAAACACCTATCACCATAACAACACGCGCTGCGCATGCGCACTAACACAACGTATCACTATGGGGATGACGTCACAACATGGCTGCTCACGCGGCTTACTATGACAACACAACATGGCGCCACTGGGTTACGTGACTATTGCGTCACATGAGATCCTGCTTGAGATTCTGCAACATAGATGTGTCCGGGTACATGACATACTACTAGTGTGCCACACATTATCAAAGGCTTTACTAATATCACAGAAATTAAATCTTATTTCTTTACCTTCGTCTAGAGCACTGCTGATAGTGTTACATGTTTCACTAAGTTTAAGTACTGTTGAGTTGTTGGATAAAAGTTCTGATTAAAATCTGGTTAAGAGGTTGTTTATCTCAAGAAAGGCTGATATACGGTTGGCTATGCATGTTTTGAAAGCTTTCCCAATAAAACTTAAGAGAAATATCGGGTTGTAGTTCGTCACCATATCAGGTGAGTCTTTTTTGAAAATTGGTGATACGTAAGCTCTTTTCCATTGAGGTGGAAATGTACGCTGGTGGAGAAGTAGGTTAAAAAATTCCGATAGTGGCTTCCCTAACATACCAGAACAACTTTGAATATTCGTGGGTTGATATTGTCAGGGCCACAAGCTTTAGCGATTTTTTTGAGATTGGTCTACTACGCGCTGGGTTACGACACACATTGGATTATTGGTTTTATAAGGTCGAAGTTTCGGTAAAGAACGTCGGCTGCTTAAAAACCTGAGATAAACGAGATTCTTTCAGTGTGGTCTGAACTGGACCGGAGCCGGATACAAGTTGGTCGTCGTTAAAGTCGCCGGTGATGATAAGTTTATTCTTCAAGTCTAGTGCCCGCAGATTATCCTATCAGATCCGTGGAGCTATGGTTGGAGTTCGGTGGTCGATAAAATGACCCATGGAGGAAAGTTTTACTATTATTGAATACTTGTATCCATAAGCATTACAAGGTGTCAGGTTTTAAGTCCATGCGGAGTTTAAAAGAAATGACATTTCATAAATAAACTAGTATCCCCCCCCCCCCCCCACACCCCGCTCTTGTGGCAAGGTCTTTCCTGACTGGCTCTTGGAAGCCCCGTACGTCAAGATCTGAGCTGTTATCGTTATTGCTGAGTCGCAATTCAATAACAGGGGTGGCGGAACGATTTTCAAAGTGTGTGCGTGGGGGGAGGGGGGGGGGGGGTGGGGGCTGGATCGGGCGATGGATGGTGGTCGGTATCACAGACCGACCATGGTTCGGCCAGCCGTGCGAAAATTTTAAATTCCAGTGTCCCAAAACCCCCATTTCAATGCATCTGAGGAGATATTTTGAGATTTTACAGGAGATGTTTTTGAAAGATTTCACACTTTGAGAGCCGTTCAAAAACGTCGGTAAAGCATGCCGGTGGGGGTCTATTTATCAGCTTTGGTCGTAACGACCAAAGCTGATGAATAGACTTCACCGGTATGCTTTACCAGACGTGAACAGCAATTATACTGTCTGTCGATTTTCTTGTCTGGAGGTAGATTTGGTTCTCGTATGTATGTCTGTAAGATTACGATATATTCCAGTTAACCGATTATTTAACAGACTGTATATACTTTAGCGTTTGTTGCCACTTACTGCAAAAAAAAAACAAAAAAAAATCCATCGAAACTGAACCAGTACGAGAGAAACATAGCTGTCGAAAATAAGGGGGGAGGCACTGGATCCGCCCCTTGTTTCATCAGTCAGTGGTTGTGTTAAAATATATGCATACAAAAAATCATGGCCAGGCAAAATAGTGGAGGAACTGAAACCCCTCCCCCAGACGCCCCCAAACCCACCGTTTCCGCCGCCCCTGAATAAAGACGGAACTGTCGTACTTCGTTATTTCGCGAAGAATAACCTCAAGTTATGTTTTTATGCTTTGAATGTCCATATGGATTAAGAATAAAACAGAAGATGTAGATTTGAAGGAATCCTCGTTGCGAGAAGCGGTGGATTCAGACAATGATACTGATAAAGATTGTGGTCCCCTGAGTCGGTCTCGACATCACCGCATAGAAGTAGTAGATTGTTGAACCAACGGCAACAAGTCTAGGTGCGAGTTAGAAAATTGTTCATCAGTAAGATGCAGGGATTCGTGTAGGCCAACTGAATGTCAACTGGGAACGATTCTATGAGGTGAGGATAGTTGGCGTTGGCGTTCAACGGACAGCTGAAGGCTATATTGAAAATAAGGGACATGTGTGTTATCGCCTTGGTGCCGTAACGACATAGAAGAGTTGCAAAAAGTGATTCACGATAATATAGGCGCCTTCCTTGACCCACACCAGATCGAGCAATAGGAAAAACGATCTCACTCTCATTCTATATATACTGATATCATTCATTGCCGAAAACATTCTTTTTGTAGGTACAAAACATAAGATGTGAGAGTGAGGTTGATATCTGGAAGAAGCTACTATATTCACAGTCAACCTGGGCTTAAAGCTGAGAGGTAACTTGTTGTGATTTAGAGAAGGAAATATCCAGAATACTTTCCATGATGGTTGAAGTTAGGTGATAAAAAATAGAAGCAGAAGTGGATATAAAGGAGTTGATGAAAAATCATTTTGAGAGTGTATTAAAACCATGAAAAACATCATATTTCTCACAGGTTGCTTGTGTTATGCTCCGAGATGTAAGGTTTCTAAGGAAATTAGTTAAACTTTTATTAACACCTTAAAGAAGTGGGAGGACATACTATTCATTTTGACCACTTCTCTATTCATAGTTATGGCGTCTTGACTGTGTCAGTATTTGGCTGTTTGGAAGCTTTGATGATACGGCATGGATGGGGAACTGCACAGTTGAAGGTTTTGTCGTGAGGGCTGTTTTCCTGGTGTTTTTTTTCATGGGGACTTTTTCCATGAAGGTTTTCTCCTACATTTATTATGTCTGCCCCGTGTGGGGTGAGGCACACTTACTATACAGTCGAATACTTCCACATCTGGCATTGATAATCTAGAGGTAGCCGCTAAGGGTGGCAAATCCTCCCGAAAACTCGCCCTTATATTGTAACCTTGGTAATATATACTCGCCCAAAAAAGAAAGTGTGCATTGCAGAAATTGATGAAACTCCAAAAAAATAATTTCGTAGGAGTAAAGAGTGTTAACCTGTTCATGAATAAGTTATATTAAACACAAAAACAGCTTTCCCCGTTAAAATTGCATTAACGTTAAATGACGTGCTGCACGTTTGTGAAAAGGCATGTTTTGCACGTGGAGAGTTTGAAAATTCACGCAGCAGTGTGAATCCTTGGGTATTTAAACACTAAAGTAAGGCCTTCCTATCGTTCACATTCAAACTTGCGCTGCTGTTAAAACGACTCCACATTAGCATGCCAAGATTGACAACGAATCAACGTCTCCTTGCCCTGGGTATGATTAGAGCTGACAGAACGCACAGAGAGGTTGCCCAGCATTTGAACTGCCACCGTAATACTGTAGACAGGCTAGTTCATCGAGACCGACCCCGTTCCGGGAGACCCCGAGTTACCACCCCGGCACAAGATCGGTATATCCGTGTCGTCCATCTCCGGAACCGGCAACAAACGGCAGCGACGACAGCCAGGAACATCCCTAACCTGAGACGGATACATCCTCAAACAGTAATCAACCGGCTGAGAGAATACGGCTTACGTCCTCGAAGACCTGCAATTCGTCCGATTTTGACGTTACGTCATCGTCGTGCTCGCCTGCTGTGGTGTAGACAACATCTCAGGCATCCCTTACACTGGTGGCGACGTGTTTTATTCACAGATGAATGTCGTTTCCATCTTTCATCATCAGATGGCCGCCAGAGAGTGTACAGACGTCGAAACGAACGCTACGCAGATCCATGTGTCGTGGAGCGAAACCGTTATGGGGGAGTGTCTCTCATGGTGTGGGGTGGCATCACTGCCCGTAACAGAACTGAGCTGGTCATTATTGATGGCAATCTCAATGCAGCCAGATATCGCGATGAAGTGCTTACAACTGTTGTTGTCCCATTTTTGCAACATCACGGCCCCGGCGTCATTCTACAGCAGGACAACGCCCTAACCCACGCAGCTCGTGTTGTTCAACAGTATCTGCAGCAACAACAAGTGGATGTTCTTCCCTGGCCCGCAAATTCGCCCGATATCTCGCCCATTGAGCACGTATGGGACGAAATGAAACGTCAGCTACGCCGGCTTCCCCATGCACCGTCAACGCTTGTGGAACTCCAAAGACAGCTTATCAGAAAATGGAACAACATCCCACAACACTTCCATGCTAACTTGTTCGCTTCCATGAGGTGTAGATGCACAGCAGTAGTCGATGCAGACGGAGGTCATACCAGATATTGAGTGTGTGACTTTTGTGTTTGACCCTTAGTGTCTTTGACTCTCCATGGCACCAAGAGTATTCGTCGTAGCGTAATGGAATTTCTCGTGTTGATCACAAATTGATTCATCTGTGACTGAATAAAATTTCCATGAATGAAAATGATATATATCCTTTTTTAGTGTTATTGTTTAGCATGCACACTTTCTTTTTTGGGAGAGTATATTACATTAAATTAACACAGCTACTGTTGGTATTATTTATTCAAATAATACAGATAAGATTACCTGTATTTCTGTATTTGATGACATGTCAAGTTTGGTTTCGATCAGTACCGATAAGATATTAAGTTCAAGGTCACTGTGACCCCCACCTTTGGCACAATGACAAACATATGTAGGTCTCTTCCTCTCAACATGTTCAACCTACATTCCAAGTTGGGTTTCGATCGCGAATGCAAATTTTAAATAATTAAGACAGCCAAAACCAGATCCGACCGATAAAATGTTAATTTCAATGTCACTGTGACCTTGACCTTCAGCACAATGTTCCCAAAATACGTAGGTGTCTTCGTCGTATACCTAACACACATGCCAAGTTTGAGTTCAGTCGACCATGCGGAACGTTAATTACAGAGCGGAAACCTAACACTGATAGAAATTAAATGTGAAGGTCAGTGAGACCTTCACCATTAGCGCAATGATCACAAAATACGCAGGGTTCATCCTCTTAACACACGAAGACGCTTTGCCGTGGGTGTAATGGGGAGTTCATTGTTTGTTTTTTTAACCCTTTACCTAACACGAAAAGCCAACGACACTTGCAAAACAAATTCTTGAATAACTATTTTTTTTTATTTTTTGTCTCAAAAACATAGGTTACGACCCCTCATTGGAACGAGCTCGACGAAATAATTCATTCGAGGCGAGGGACTATATTGTAAAACACTCGTGCGCATTTGCGCATTCGTGTTTGTACAGCGTCCCTCACTTCTTATGAATTGTTTCACGTAGTAAGTCCAGTCAAGGGATTACTCTCTTTGTATTTCTTTTCTGTGCACTATTATTAAAAACATTTACTTTTTCTCTCTCTCTTAAACCTATATTTCCAATATACACTCGAACAAGCACATAGTGTCCCAGCTCCTCGACAGACACAAACATAATGACTAGTAAATACTTGATATCTGTCGTATCTGATCTAATCTGTTTGCAATATTATTGCGTATTTGGAAACAACAATAAGCCTGCGGCTTACCTTCGAATCCAATCCACCTACTATTGTACATTACTGTCAGATATTAACCCTTTACCCAACGAATCGCCCGCATCCGCCCGCGTAATATGCAAATTCTGCAGTTGAAAAAATATTATTTTTCAAAAAATTTCAACAAAACCATATCATGTGACCCCTCGTTGGAACGAGCTCGTTGAGCTCGTTCCAACGAGGGGTCACATGATATGGTTTTGTTGAATTTTTTTGAAAAATTTGAAAAAATGATTTTTAAAATAATAAATTTTCATATCGTCTGCGTTGGGTAAAGGGTTAACTAAACAGAAAAAAGAGAAATGTTAAAGTCTCTTTTTCTACTTCTTATATCTAAATTGCATAGTTTAAGCACGCGGGTTTGACTGTGAAAACTAAATGCCTGGAAAACAACAAACCTCGAAGTTACTTCCAATTAGCGATCGAAATGCATGTCCGCCTAATGTTTAATTTTTCAACAGAGTAGGGGAAATCAAAACTAATTTTAAAATTCGGACCTCAATAATGAAATCAGTCGATTGTTTTAAAGTAAGGGGTTGCATAGACCTTTATCTTCTTGATGAGACGTATTTGCAATGTACCTATTTCATACACAGGGCAGCAAATATAATCAAAACATATGTCATTTTTAAGGAAAACAATTATTTTAAGGCGATGTCTCTCCAATGTACAAATTATTAACATGTCAAATATATCGGATTTTTTTTTTAAATTCGTCGCACTATCTTTCCTGTAGAATGTCCACTTCAGGTCGATATCTAGTCTTGTTGCTACTGCTATTCACATTTTATTGACAAAATCCCAGTGATTTGCCACAACTGTAAAGAACTTGTAGGAAGCTTAAATCACCAGCGCGACGCGTATGTGTATCCCTAAATTAATCGTCTCTGTATTGAATATATATAATTCGCGAGTAATGTCTCCCTAAACCCAGTCACAATTTTATTTTTGACGCTTCCTCCCTCTTGTCCAGCCTTTGCAAAGGCGTCTTCATTTTGTCTAATCGCGAAAGCAATTAGGGCTATACGGTTTAGACGAAACGACATCCTTTACTGTTCGCCTATTGTTTCAATTACTTCCCATGCAGTTGTTTCCTCCTTCCTTGGAAGATTTCGATTCCGCTTATTTGTTGATTTCTATCCTTTTCCTAGGGAGGTTTTTGCCGTTATTGGACTCAGACTTCAGATATTTACTCCGTATTCAATAATAAATTATTGTTTTCTTTTCATTAGTGCCTGTTTAGAAATTCCCCGTACTTTTGTGAAAATGGTCTAACCCGGTTAATCATATTCAGATTGTGTAACCCATTTTTTTGTTCCAAATTTCCCGTGTAGCCCGTTTAATTTCTTCACACCACGTTATTTCATCGTGCCTGCTTCTGAAAGGTAATTTTTGTATATATTCGTTTGCTGCACCGCTCTGCACCGACCATTGCTGTGATACCTTGTTTTTATGCAAGTGCAGACGTTGTTTTGGTTTTAATAGAAATGTTATTAAAATAAAAAAGTAATGTCTCCCTAATATGCAGTCGAACAATATATATATTTTGAGACCCTCTTCGGGGTACAGACACAAAAAGAAAAAATACACAGAGACGACAAAAGAAATGAAATGTGGCGATAAAAAGTTCTCGTAAGCCAAGTTCTGACTAAAGTGTTGTGTAACACAACCCGAAAAAAAAGAAACAGGTGTAAAAGTAGAAAGCAAAAGGTGAGACAAAAATAATTGTTAGACAAATTCCGCAAAGTATTCTATTAAGTCCTAACTCCCGGTAAAACCTGATAATAATATACCCTTCCAAAATTAAAAGGAACTGCAATTTTGAAATGTCAAGATACTTCCATGTATTACATGGATGATTTAAAAAAAAAATGCAGTCCGTTGCCTTAAAATGCACAAAGTAGGCCGCTAGGAGGAAATTTTAGAGTTTGGTATTTTTTCTAGTTGGTGCGAAACGACGTGGGTATGTGCTGGGACTGTCCTCGCTATGGGGTAGTGCCACTAAAGGCTTATAATTCAACGTTACTGGTGCAAGGAAGCGATCAAGTAAAACTTGCATTTACAAGACCATTTGCAGTGGGTTCCGACACTGCCTAAAACACTTAGATATATATGTATATACCGCCGATGTCAAGCAATAATTCCACCAGGCATAATCCTAGCACCGCGTCACTGGATTGAACACTTTCTCTAGTCCTTGCGGTGTCGTTCAAATAAATTTCACATACATTAGTCAATATAACTGGTACCCTGAATATGATGTAATAAATACAACACCCTCCCTCAATGCTGTTGTCTAAATTATACATTTCTTATTATTTGATTTAAACATCATTTATTTCGTAAATGCGACGTTATAACAATAATTACATAGTACATTGATGTGGATTCGGCAGAAAGCTATAAGCTTATGGAAGGCCGTTTCCACCAACAGCAAGATTACAGAGTCAACTTGGAGACAATGACAAGAATCAGAAAATACATGATTAAATCTGTAAAGCCAGAATGTATTTGACAGCTAGAATATAAGGTACATTATCTTCACACAAGGTAAGGAACATGGGAACAATATGGTGTGAATCGCAGTAATTTTGTAGTCATGTATATTCGCACCAAATTGATGGACGATGGGTAAATGGAGTGAATCGTTGTGGTATGTGCATGTACCAACACATGCATATATGCATGTATACATGCATGCGTATATACCCATATAGGTACACACATACAAGCATATACATGCACACAGGCACAAACACACGCCCACAGATACACATGGACAAGTATTCTATAATATTGGCAATTGGTTAATGAAATCTCTTACTTAATAAGATATAGTCTTGTACAACCTCAAAGACGAGACAGTTCTCATCATAGTTCAAGAATTCTGATCCAAAGAGTAGTACTAATGTGTCAACTGCGAACGGGAGAATGTTAATTGTTTGATTACGAGCATCGGTAAAAATTGGACAATGCAAAAGGAAATGCTCGGAAGTTTCTTTTTCACCACACTGACATGAATGGCTTGGTGATAAATGGTTGGCATGTAAATGGGAATTGAGATTGCTACATTCCAAACGCAATCTACAGTGATATATTTGGGCAGTGCGAAATTTCGCCTTAATGTAAAATTTTGGGGGGTCGTAGGTTACCCTTGTTTAAGAAGATCTTGAAATTAACCAGGGACGCGTTCTCGCGGACAGACAGTGGCAAATTATTCCATTGATCGGTGACACTTGGGATAAAGGATTGCTTGTACAGTTCGGTACGGCAAAAGGGGATACGATGGTTCTGACTTGATCGAAGACAAACTGGCAGCCCTGTCGAATAGGCAGGTGGAGGGACTTTACAGGAGAGATATAGGGGCGTCATCCGATGATACATTTTAAAATACTGAATTAACTTATGTTTGCGACGTCGATTTTGTAGTTGGTCCCACTGCGTTTCAGAGTAAAGAGAGGACTTACAAGCGCTGACGGTTGCTCCCGTAATAATCCTCGCTTCTGCAATTTGTATTCCTTCTAGGTCTGCTGCTTTCGTTGCCGAACAATTATGCCAGACAGTATCCGCATATTCAAGGAGGGGTCTAATAAAGGCAAAATATATTTTTTCTAATACACTGCGATCTAATATGAATTTGTGCTTCCTCAATAAATCTAAACGAGACTAGGCTTTGGCCCAAATGTGATCAATGTGATCATTCCACGTACAGGTACTATTCAGTATTACTCCTAAATGTTTGTGCTCGGATGCCTCAGTTATCTGAGTGCCACCTAAAAATAGTGACGGATGTGAAATGGGAATGCTTTTACGCGATATTAGCATAGTCTCAGTTTTATTTGGATTGAATTCTACCAGCCAAGTTCTAGCCCAATTTTCAATTGTGGCTAGGTCATGGTTGATTAAATTCGAGGCTTGTATGGATTTTCAACAATTAGATATAAAGACGTGTCGTCTGCAAAGAGACGTATACTACTCTGAAGGTCTTTGGTAATATCGTTAATATAAATAAGAAACAATAAGGGACCAAGGATCGACCCTTGTGGAACACCGGCATTGATGGTTCTCCACGATGATACCTCTGACGATATCACCACTCTTTGCATTCTATCTGCCAGATATGATTTTATGAACAGCAGGAGCTCACCAGAAACACCTATGCTCTCTAGCTTGTAAATAAGACCGGCGTGCCATACCTTGTCAAAAGCCTTGCTTACATCACAGAACACGACCCTAACCTCTTTGCCTTCACCAAGAGCACGGCAAAATTCATCATATATGTCTGTCAGTTGAAGGACGGTTGAGTCACTCGGTGTGAATCCCGATTGGAATTGACTTAGTACATTTTGTCTACTAAAAACGCCCACAGACGTTTGAACACACATTTTTCAAGTATTTTACCGACACAACTGATCAGTGATATTGGGCGATAATTTGAAACCAAATTGGAGGGTTGTTTTTTTCAAAATTGGAGATACATTGTCTTTTTTCCACAGTGATGGAAAGTATGAATTATTCATTAATATGTTAAATAAAATCGAAAGGGGCTCACACAATGATGACTTACATGCTTTGAGAAGACGCGGACTTACTAGATCTGGCCCTGACGCTTTGGACGCCTTTAGCGACTTAAGTGCGGTATATACTTCGCTGCAGTGCAGAGTAATAGAATCAATACCTTCAGAAGCTTGGGGTTGTGCGGTTGGTAGGGAAGCATTCGAGTCATTGACGAATGAGATAGAACTGAAGTACTCATTCAACACTTCAGCTTTCTCTGCATTTGAGCAAATTGTTTTGTTCGAATGAATGAGAGTAGGAATCGCTGCGTGGTTACTGTTGCCAATAAATGTTTTCAGGGTCTTCCACCACTGGGCTGGTGGGGTTTCTCGGCTACTCAGAGTGGACCGGACTTTAGACAAGAATGACGCTTTTGCCTTCCTAATGGCCGATACAACTTCATTGCGTTTCAGTTTATAATTGTGCCAGGCCTGTGGAATGTTGGTGCGTTCAGCATTGCGGTACAAGCGTTTTCTCTGTCTGATCAATAATCTTATCTTGTTATGCATCCATTTAGGTTGGTTTCCTCTTATGGTGACAAATTTGTTAGGTATGTGAATAGATGCCATGTCAATTATTTTATCTGTAATATTAGAAACTATGGTATCAAGACAGGGATTATCAAAAAGAGAACTCCAGTCGACGTTCCTAAAAGCCTCGTTCAACAGTTCATAATTACCTTGGGAGTAAAGCCATATTCTTCTTTTAAATGAGAGGGGAGGAGATTTTAAAAACTCAACTTCAAGTGAAATTGGGCAGTGATATCGGATCATGTCTGGGATAGACGTCACAAGCTTTCATGTTAATTGTATCACTAAGAGCAAAGAGGTCCAGTAATGAGGCAGACGATTCGGTAAAACAAGTCGGCTCATTGGCGACCTGTCTTAGATTAAAATAGTTTGATATTTGTGAAAAACCACTTCTTGCAGGAGCCACTTGGTTATCATTGGAGTCGCCTGTGACAATTAGGTCCGCGATTTGCGTATCTCTTCCGGTTTCAATAGATGGTGATATGGCTTCCCATGAGTCCATAGGACTGTTGGGTGGCCGGTAGAATACTCCTAGAAGTAAAGATCTAGTCCGTTTTGTAAAAACTTCAGTCCATATGCACTCTATGTCCAATGTGTATAGATCAGGTCTCGATCGGAACGAAATACCGTCTTTGATGTAAATGGCGACTCCACCTCCCCTTGATGAACGGTCATATCTTAGTGGTTCATGGAACCCTTGAAGAAGAACTTCAGAAGTGAGATCGCCGCTACACAACCATGTTTCAGTCAGGGCCACAATACCGTATGATGCAAATTCATACTGAATTGTATCTACTTTAGGTTTTAAACTCTGTATATTAAGATGGACGATTTTTAGTGTATTCTGACTTTGGCTCGAATTAAAAGAGTTTGGGCCAGGATTAAGTTCAATGTCACCAGAGAATAGTAGATTTAAGGCCAAGTAGAACAACAAGATAGAGAATCCTGTGATCAGTACTTTCAGACTAGGGTGGAGGTCAACTCCACAGAGATATTGTAACAAATAATGAGTAATACACATGTTACTCTTATTCCATGAACATCGTTTGAGGTCATTAGAGCAAACCTTACAGTTAAAAGTGCCTATTCGGGCACGAAATGACTCAAGAGAACACATTTAATGTGCAAACAGATAAGAGTACGGATGCCAGAATATATTCAAGCTAGGGACCTGCGAACCGTTCGAGATTCGGCTCGACTCGAAACCATCGCCGAGATTCGATTCGACTCGATACCTCACCGTCCGATTCGTATTTTTCGAACCGACCTCTGTTCAAACGGCGAATTATATGTGAACTCGCTCGCATCAAGAACACGCCGTCATACGCTAACGATAGTGTAATAAATCGCTCTCTGAACGTATTAGCTCTCCTATTTTGTTGATTATTAAACCCCCGGGCTACCGTACGATCTCTTCACTATTAGTGCGCGATACTGTGTTTCGCGAGACTTTGAGATTTTTTATCATATTTTCCGACATGCCTTGTTTGCTTTTATAATAATGGTATTTGGTGCTGATGAGGCTGAGCACGACCACCAAGTGGGTAGAATAAAACTGCGAGTCTATGAGTTCAGAATCAATTGGTCTGGAATCGAGTATTCTCGCAGTGCGAGAATACTCGATTCCAGACCAATTGATTCTGAACTCATCCAGCATGCAGAGTACCGGTATTGCAGACTATGGAAGCACGAATGTCGCCGTCGCGCCGGTTTCAAGGTTCGAGGTTCGACTCGACTCGATACCAGAGGGATGATTCGGCTCGAGATTCGGCTCGAAGTTTTATCCCCGGCTCGCAGGTCCCTAATTCAAGCTATCAAATAGAGAAAATTTAGATATGAACAAACCTGAAAAACAAAAATATATATACAGATAAACAACAAAAGATGTTGTTAAAGGGTTAACAAAATTAATGGAATTTAACTAACTTAGTTAAGAGGGGTATTTGGGAGCTATGCGGGAACAATTCAACATTTTAAAGCATTACTGGGCTAGTCATGGAACTATTGGTGTGGACTGTCAGTTGATATGAAAAGTAGGGAAATGTCTAATTGATCATCTCACTTGGGCAGGGGCAGTGTCAGCTAGTACGCATCATTACATGTACTTTTTTGAGTATTTTTGTATTTGGGGCAGGGGGGGGGGGGGGTTGGGGGTAATATTTGGCATATTAGAATACCTAAATTATTATAGATTGTGGTACAGCCGACAATAAATTACTGTTGATTTAACTTCACGCGATTACGGAGCCCAGGCTTACCTAAACACCATCTACAACAATAATTGAAAACTAAGATTGGACTCTGTAAGAATAGGGTTAAAATTGTTTATACTAAAGTGATTCAATCGGTGTTAGTTTGGTTATGATTTGTTAAAGTCCGAGCTTAGCTTAGTTCTGTTCGAATACAACTATTATTGCAATCGTTATAGTTACTGCGGACAAAGCAAGTTAAATAAAACTAAGTGATTAACAGGTTGGGGGGAACAGACGACGTTGATTGCTCGGATATCATAACTGATAAAACCCAGAGACCAGTTTGAATCAATTACGAGCCATACAGAACGTGCTTGATCTAATTTCTGAAAATAAACATTTTTGTTATTTTCTGGGTTTCCGTGACACTTTCTACAGCTAGATAATCTCATACGTACTGTAAAACAACGACATAGCACTGGCCAATTGTGTTGTGAGATGCCCAATATAAATCTGAAGCTGGGACTGGAATGATTACAAAAACTGGGACTGGAATGATTACAAAGATAGAACGATGGCACAGAAGATTGAGCAGTCAAAGAAGCCAACATAGCCTGTGAGCGCCAGACAATTGACCCTTCACTGACACTTTGCAGTAATAATTTGCATTAAGGGGCAATGTCCTGGCATTACTATGGCATATTTGTGAAATGATGTCTAGCAAGGCAATATGTTATGAGACATAGTGTACAGCATATATCTCAATCTGGGTAGGTTATAAGGCAAGATTCCGGGACAGCTAGATGGGCACTGGAGATTTCAAATTTAAACTTCTCCATATCAGTAGGTGAATGGGCGGCTATAATTTTCAACATAGGTTTCTAGTAGTCAGGCATTATATCTACATGTCTGGCCACATGTGTAATAGCCACCCACACACATACATACATGTAGATACGTACACACACACAACCCCTCACACACACACACACCCTCACAACCACACACAACCCCTCACACACACACACAACCTCGCATCGTCATACACACTCCCTCGTAAATACATACACACACACACAACCCCTCACACACACACATACACACACGTACCCTCACACAAACACACCCTCGCACACACACACACACGCACACACACACACATACACGTGCATATATATATATTCATATAATTTCAATTATGAATTACTATAAACCGTGCAGTATGTTCACATGAATAGACAGTTAGGACTTTTAACATATATTTCTTGATGACGGGCCATTGCCGCATCCTACAACAATGCTGGGCCGTCGCCCCACCATCGCCAGACTGTAATAGCAATCTGGCAACAATGGGGCAACGACCCAGCACCGCTGCAGGAGTGGTGATGCAAGACTCGGGCACAGCCAGATGGGCCGTTAAAATTACAATTTTAGACTTCTGCATATCAACACAATATTTGCAGTCAATAAGAGAATGGCTGTGCCCGAACGGGGGTTGGTAGGGGGGGGGGGGGTTAAAAAGTACAACATACATCTCAATCTGGATTTCAATTTTAGACTTCTTGTGACTAGGGAGGGGGGGGGGGGGGTATTTAAAAAAGTATACCACATATATTAATCTGCGTAGAGTAAGGCAGGATACTGGCACAGCTAGAGGGGCACTTACAATTTTAATTTAGAACTTCGTTGTGCCTGGGGGAGGGGGGGGGGGCTGTTTCGAGAGGTACAGCACATATCTAAATCAGGGTAATTTGTAAGGCAGGATTCAGGCACAGCTGAATGGACAGTTAAAGTTTAAATGTTGAACCTCCACTTGTCAGTACAATATTTACAATCATTGAGGGAGTGATTGTTCCTGGAGAAATTTATTGCCAGAAGTAAGTTGTAAGGCAGGATACTGGCACAGCTAGGTGGCCAGTTATAATTTTACAATTTCAACTTTAAACTTCTTGGGAGGGGGGGGGGGAGGTGGTTATTTCAAAAAGTACGACATATATCTAAATCTGTGTAAATTGTAAGCCAAGAAATCTGACACAGCTAGATGGATAGTTAGCTGTACTGGCTATACCTCAGCTAGGTGGGCAGGTATAAATTCAACTTTAAACTTCTTGTGCCAGGGAAGTGGGGGGGGGGGGGGGTATTTCAAAAAGTACAACTTATATCTTAATCTGTGTAAATTGTAAGCCAAAAAATCTGACACAGCTAGATGGATAGTTAGATTTTCAATGTAAAACTTCCAAATGTCATTACAATAAATACAATCATTGAGGGAATGATTGTACCTTATGGAAAGTGTTGCCAGAAGTACAGCATGTATGCGAATCTGGGTAGATTATAGGACAGGACTCTAGCACATCTAGGTGGGCACTTGGAGTTTCGATTTTAGATTTACATATTAGTGCAATATGTACAAATGAATAGGCAGTTAGTACTTTTAACATATGTTTCTAGATGTCAGGCCAGTGACCCTTCTCTGAGTTGTGGCATATGGAAATGGACAGCCAAGATCTATAGGCCAGTATTATGGTACAATGTTTAGCATAGACTATGCTTGTCTGGCCATTGACCCTTCACTGCCAAGTAGCAACAGCAACTTGGCAGTAAAAGGGCATGTCCTGACATTATTATGGAATTATTTTTTTAGAATTATTAGGCAATGAATCTGAGATGAATTTCCTGAGCTTGCAGGAGTTTTCAAGTTCGGGAAGATCCCGGGGAGTGGTAAATCTTACAACAGGGTCCTTCAAGCATAGACTTTATTATTATTTCCCAAACACTCAACAGTTTCCCCATGGCGACAATGTTTAAGGAGAAATTGTTTTATGGAGTGTGCCCCAATATGGTATATCTCTTCTAAATTTAGCGGTAATTACGCTAATATGCTATTTCCCTTCTCAACTGTGCAGTTATCGCGGTAATTGGGCTAATTACCGCGTTGCAGTGTTAGATTGCAGGATGTCCAGTTACCACAGACTGAACACTGATCCAGGCCACTTCCTGGAACATATAAAAATGAAGTATTCTAACCCAAGGCTATTTTTTTCTGGATATTTTTACTTAAAAATCCTCGCAAAATTCTAATCTTGAATAGATTAATTTCAGGTTTCCCACGCTGAAATATATTTCCAGTTTTCCACCCCAGAAAACTCTACTTGTCTACCACTTATATATATTGTGGTGGTATTACGTTCCAAATTAATGACTGCCGAATCTTCATGGCTGTGTTATAACTGTAGAAAAAGCGTTTGAACTCCAATAAAGCTAGTCCCGAATGGACAAGTTTTTCTTAGTTCGGAAGAGGAGGTGTTCCCTTTAAACATTCGACTGTACACCCTCAATCCCTTGAGTCACAAATTTCCAGCAGCTACCTGTGAATTTCCCAACTGTTGAGAAATGTCAAACGCATCTTCTCTCCTCATGTTGGAAATATATGACCTTTCAATTCTACAGTTGTAAATCATAT
This sequence comes from Pictodentalium vernedei, assembly GCA_031216915.1. NCBI lineage: Eukaryota > Metazoa > Mollusca > Scaphopoda > Dentaliida > Dentaliidae > Pictodentalium > Pictodentalium vernedei. The sequence continues at coordinate 143,772,858 of CM062294.1, forward strand.
TTTCAGTGTAACAAGGTGCCATCTGAAATGATTAGTTTTGTTGTCATCAAAGGGTGAAATACTGAATCCTGTTTAAAACACTCCCATGGAATGTGGTTCAAAAAATCACTGAATGTCTATTAGAAACGTTCACGGCCACGGATGACATGTCACGGAATTTTCAGTGCGGTCGCCGTGAATGGTCACTTTCCACGGTTGAGCAATATGTCCACAAAAGCAAAAATACTAGATTTCAAACACCATTTATAGGAATAGTCCTCAAACATTTAACTACTAAACCTCTGGGGGGGGGGGGGGGGTCATTCCCGTTCACCCTGCACATCGATATTAATTAATCTGCAGCAGCAAGTTATAGTCTGTATGAAAAGAAAGCTTGTAAGAAGGATTGATCTTGATGGTATGTTGTGTTAGTCACCTCAAGTGTACCAATATATAAGCATTCCTGCAATATATTATTTCCAAATCCAAACAACATTTGGGCAATGAAACCCACCATCGGTCGCTTCAGTCCGTTGTTTCTACTTCAATCAGCTTCCAAACCGAAGGCTAGCCTTCGGGTTGGAAGATGATTGAAGTAGAGGAAATGAACTGGACAGTGACCACATGCTCTTCAAAACAAGACACTATAGTTGTCATTGTGCATTTACCGATATACGATTGTAACTTTTCCTCCCATTGGGATGAAGGATGGAAGCCTTGGAAATGTGTGCCACTTCACTTTTATTGAGCTTACGCCGCCTCTGACAATGGCCATCATAATCATCAGCCCGATTTTCGAAAAAGTGATCGCCGACGCTGTTATAATATGTTAGATAAATATTATATATTTGTCTCGTGTATTTTTGTTATATATTTGTTTTTAAAAAGTCGTTATTTATTTATTTATTGGTGTTTAAGGTCAATTACTTATGCAGAATGGCTAATCGTGACCGTGACAGCTTTACGGGTGACGGACGTCGGAGAAGCCGGAGAGAACCACCGAGCATCGATGAGCAACTGTCAGCTCCTCAACATTCTAACTCTTTTGAAGCTCCTCTCAAGCAGGGTTGCAGCGGTTGAAGACATGTGCACCATCGACATACAGTACGCCTTAGTACACGGTGTCATCGTGCCCCCATTTTGGCAAGCGGGATAAAGTGCATTGCGCTAGAACACAACGCGGGTCGTACCGGACGGGGATGGAACTCGGGACCTCTAGCATAGAAGTCCAACAGTCTACCACGGAGCCACCGCGGTCCCTGTAAAAAGTCCTAAAACACTAGTGTATATTTGTCTGTGAACTTTGGCTATAATGTATATTGGTCTGTGAAATTTTGTTAGAAATTTCCTTTTAAAAATCGTAAAACACTAATGTATATTGTCTGTGAACTTTGGTTATAATGTATATGTTTTACCATTTTGTCTGAATAAAAATGTAAGTCTGAAAAAATGAACTGAATTCACTGTCGTTTAAACTGCCAAACTAATCAGAAGAAAACTATAATCGGCCAGTCTTTGATGTTGAGGATTATCACCCTTTCTCGTGACTGATCTGGAAACAATAGATGCAAGGTGAACAGGAACGGCCCGCGCCGGGTACAACCTGGTGCTTCATTAATTAAAATTTTGCTCATAACGATTTTTGTTTCCGGGTAAACGCATGCGTGGACATAGCTGCACACGCGTGGAATATGACCAATCCACCGCGACTGTACTGTAACAACTGTTGGTGATTTCAGGTTTAAAATCTCGAAATGTTGAGTGTTTTGGTTGGAATTTGGGAGAGGGGTAAGGCACCCTATTGCAACCACTCCACCCTTGTTGTTACATCTCTTTGTGCCAGAATAGGTCCTAGAGGTCGAGTGGCTGGCCAAGAAATAAAGGGACAGCCGGAGAGTTGAAAAAAGTTAAAGCGAAATAGGGTTTCTTTCAGTCTGCGATCAGCCGCTATAATTCCCCTAGCACTACTTTCGCACCGGGTCCTAACTAATAACCCGCGCATCCCCATAAGATTAACACTGAAATTGGCCGAGATTCTAGCCTTCAGTCTTTAGGAGAAACACTAACTTCTTAATAAAAACATATGTAAAGAGTTTTATATGTGAACAGAGTGAACAAACAGCGTCTCTTTTTCTTATGATTGTTGCAAACCATAGGGAGGAAAACCGAACGAAATAAAAAAAAAATATTTAAGTATTGGTTCGGGAAGTGGCCAAACAGCCTGTGATAGTTGAGTTTTTACAGTCACAAACAATTATTGCATTATTAACAAATAAGTTATATATTGTAAAAGGTATACCTGTTTACAATCCCATATTTGATAAGTATGCATACCATATCACCCAGATGACTAGGGCCCTGCGAATAACACATTTTCGATTCGATCGAATCTCGAATCGAATCAAGTATATATTATTCGAAATTGAATCAAATATCGAAAAATTGAATCGGCGACGCACCCAAGATGACCAATGGGGGATGGGGTACTATCAACCTGATTTGTTCTGACCGTACATTGCAAAAAAATATAGGTTCTCTTTAGAAACAAAACTGGTTCTAATCTTGTCACCGAGATGGAACCAACTGTGTTTAAACAGTATTTATTTCAAATCAAACAAATTTACCAAGATTAGCGTTCAATTTTAACAGAATATTACATGAACGGAAGTAGATTCAGCACTAAACTTGAAGCTTATTCAACGCAGTCGCCAAACATTTTGAAACAAAGGAGATATGAATAGTTGGCAAATCGAACCAGTTTTGGTTCTGTATAGAACCAAAACTGGTTCGATATGCCAACTGTTCAGATCTCCTTTGCTTAATAATGATTTGAGACAACCTCGTATAAGCTCTAAGCTTACGGCTGAAACCCCCCAGCATTTAATGTTAATCTTTATTGATGTATTTGATTTGAAATAAATACTGTTTAAACAGAACTGGTTCCATCTCAGGGACAAGTTTAGAACCAGTTTTGGTTCTAAAGAGAACCTTTATTTTTTGCAGTGTAATGGCTTTAGTCGGGACTGATAAAATAATCTAATTACATCATCAAGGCATCATGTGAGGATAATCGTTCATCATCAAATTTGCCTGGACACCTTAAATTTGTATTCAATACTGGAAGGGATTAATAATAATAACACTTTGGCCGGCCGCTGATTTGTCGCGGTTCTCGTATGAGAAGGCCTTGGTTACCCCTGTTCTACCAATTGCCTCCATATTCCCACGCTTCTTCTCTCCTCCCAACACTCGGAGACGAACTGCTTGATTACATCCTTTGCCCCATTCTTCCCAATCTCTTCGATTAGCATATTAACCCTCTCCATTGAGTCGCCCCCTAACCACATGTCCTTCATTCTCCAATTCCACTTCCCCATTATACTCCCCGTGAATCTTGTTCTTTTAGACTGGTATTTTGGGCATTCTAGAAGAAAGTGTTCGAGGGTCTCCCCCACGCCCAAGCTACACATCTGGCTCTCCTTTTCACTGTTTTTCCCAATCTGTCCCCTCAGCTCCAGGGACCGCGACCTCAGCTTGAACAACAGTGACCCCCCCCCCCCCCCCCTCCAAAGGTGCCATCAAGGTACTCTTCAAAGCCAGGCTTCTCTTTATCACGCTGGCCATCCAAAGACTCTTTGATTTGACCCCCTCTCGCCAATTACGGTTACAATCCTCCACGACCCTTTCTCTGACGAGAAAGATCCGTGGAGGTTTGTAACCGTAATTGGCGGATTAGTATACTGGAATTAGAATAACTGGTTCGAAGAATGAAGATGTTATTTCGGCTGTATCTTAGCATGTCGAAAACACGAAAATCTGTACCGGAGTGTTTACACAAGAGAACAATATGCTTAAGGCTATTGTCTTTATCTAATTAGGATCGGGCATTTTGCGGGAAGGGTCTATAACCGCGGGGAATGACCTTGGGTGTCTTTTAAGTAATTCTCACTGACGTTGGAATGATTTGTGAAGCTTGAGAAGCGTATCTTTATTTGCTCCCCAATTTTAACCTCTGATTGTCTTCAGAAAATTGATATGGATACCAATGACTTGTGCGTATATTCAGTACGTGGGAAGTGTATTATCACTAAATCACCTGCGGAGTGACGATTCCACCCAAGCAATAATTGCAAATTTGTTGCAAAGCATAACAGGCACAAGCATAGTTCCAGCCAATGGACCTCAGGGTTATACCCTGAGGTCCATTGGCTGAAACATTGCTTGTAGTTTTTGTCCACGTGAATAGAATTTGAAAGTGATACTTTGGGTGATAATTCTACTCGCCGGGTGATTTAGTTACAATACACTCTCCATGTACTGTATATATCTTACACGCAGTAAACTCTGATCACCGAACACAGAAAACCACCGACTGTATCTTTGAACGCAGAAACATCTCACGAGTGACAACTAATTGGATATAAACTATAATTACTATTAAAACAAACTTACCGAGGTGTGAATTTCGGTTTTTCAACACCGTTATTTATGTTAATGTATCGGTCCCAAATGAATGGAGAGAAAGCAAAGACATTTATTCACAAAAAGGGGGGAACAGATGTTTTGGATAATTATCGAGGGATCTCTGTCAGTAGCAACATTGGAAAAGTTTTCTGTAAAGTCCTGTATGGGAGATTAGAGGAGGTGATTGAGGAGAACGTTTTTTGGGGGAGAGATGATAGAATCCGCGAAAGCAAAAATAAAAAGATGTTTATGGCCTTTTTGGCTGTTAAAAAGGCATACGATAGAGTACGGAGGGAGAGTATGTGACGCAAGCTTGAGGCTCTGGGCTTGGGACCTGCATAGCGACGGGGGAGGGAGGGGGGGGGGGGGGGGTAACACTTGGAGACTTGAAGATCCCAGGGCTATTTGTGCAGAGGATATGGTGCTAGTGTCAGAAAGTGAAGTAGGGCTAGCGAAAATGCTGAAAATTGTTGGGAAATATGGTAACAAATGGTGACTCAAACTTAATGAAATCAAGAGCAAGGTCATACTAGGGGGCCGCAAAGTGGACCCCACTCGAAGGTGGAGAGTAGGGGAGTTCTGTATTCCGGAAGGTAGCAGCAAACTTCTTAGTGTAGGAGAGGCAGGTGACTACGAGTATCTGGGGGTAAATATAAACATCACAAGAAGGGGCATCTACTGAAAGCACACAAATAAATTGATTCTAAAGGGGGGAGGGGGGGGGGGCGATCCTTAACCAAATGAAACTTGTAGGGAGAAACAGTTTCAATAAGGTTTTCGTGGGGAAAACCATTTGGGAAATGGTGGGTCTGCCAAGTATGACATATGGTACGGAAGTGGTACCCCTAAACCAGACGGATGTAAAGCGCTTGGACGTCCTGCAGAATGATGCAGGCCGATGGATAACGGGATCGAGTAATGCCGCAGCACTAGAAGCAATCAGGGTGAACCCGGGTGGATGAGGATCAAGGACAGGATAGACTTACTGAAATTTGGTTATCTTAATTATTTGGTAAATCCCCCGACAGCCGATAGTGTCAAGTAATGTTCCTGAGAATTTTCAACTCAAATATCAAGGCAGTGTGGATGGTCCAAGTGAGGGGACTGTTAGAGAACCACTCATTGGAGACGTTGGGGTAAACCAGGGTAAAAGAAGAATCGTCAGAGAAAGGATAATGGAGGATGGTAACCTTATTTGGCGAGAGGGGGTCAAATCAAAGAGGTATTTGGGTGGCCTGCGTGCTCAAGCTGAGGTCGCGGTCCCTGGAGCAGAGGGGAAAATTGGGAAAAACAGTGAAAAGGAATGCCAGATGTGTAATTTTGGGGTGGTGGAGGCCCTGGAACACTTTCTTCTAGACTGCCCAAAATACCAGGCTAAAATAATAAGATTCACTGTGAGTATAATGGGGAAGTGGGATGGGAGAATGAAGGACACGTGGTTAGTGGGAGACTCAAAGGCGAGGGTTAATATGCTAATTGGAGAGATTGGGAAGAATGGGGCAAGGGATGTCATCAAGCAGTTCGTCTCCTCCGGGTGATGTGAGGAGAGAAGAAGCGTGGGAATAGGGAGACAGCTGTGAGTACAGAGGTAACTGAGGCCTTCTCATCCGAGAACCGCGACAAATCAGCGGCCGACCAAAGTATTATTATTATTTTCGGAAGTTGCACTCCGTCTTTTATTTCTACGTTATTTATGTACGATTTCCATCTGAACTGTACGTTTTGTGAGACGATGAGGATGACTGATACCAAGCTATATTCCTACATCCCCACCCGAGCCGCAAGTTATGATAGACAAAATCACTCTTCAAGTTAGCGACGTTCTTGGGGCATTGTCGTCCATAAAGATATCCAAGGCGTCTGGCCCTGACCTCATCAGTCCAAGGCTTCTTAAAGTCTTCATTGTGTGAACCACTAACTACCATGTTTAACATACTTCTAGAAAATGCCCACTTTCCTAGTCCGTGGAAACAAGCCAACGTTCTCCCCGTTTTGAAAAAACAACCTTCTAACATAGTTACAAATTATCGCCCAATATCGCTCCTCAGTTGTGTTGGAAAACTCTTTGTAAAGTGTGTCTTTAAACGTCTCTGGGATTTTATGTTAGAAAATAACGTTCTATCTCAATACCAATCAGGCTTTACTGCTGGGGATTCAAAAGCATTGCAGCTCACCGACATGTATGACGAGTTTTGTAAAGCTCTTGATGAAGGAACAGAGGTAAGTGTAGTATTCTGCAATGTCAGTAAGGCCTTTGATAAAGTTTGGCACAAAGGGCTCATTTACAAGCTAAAGAAAATAGGTATCAAAGGTGACCTCTTACTCTTCTTAGAATCGTATCTCTCCGATAGATTCCAACGAGTAATACTCGCCTATGAGGCCTCATCGTCGAAACCCGTAACCGCCGGAGTACCACAGGGGTCGATTCTAGGACCTCTTTTATTTTTAGTATATATTAACGATATCACAGAAAATTTACTAAGCTGCATTCGTCTGTTTGCTGATGATACCTCTTTGTATCTGTGTATCTGTTTGCTGATGATACCTCTTTGTATCTTTGTATCTGACCTTACGACTATCGAACAGTGGGCAAATTATTGGCTAGTTGAGTTCAATCCCCAAAAGACAGAAAGTATGCTCATATCCCGAAAAACCAATACTACTCACCACCCACTCCTAATATACAGAAACTCTCAAATATCTGAGGTAAAAATCCACAAACATTTGGGTGTTTATCTTAACGACAAATGTACGTGGGACAACCACATTAAGCATATTTGTACCAAAGCATGGTCCCGTATTGATATGCTGCGAAAGCATAGATTCAGTCTTGAGCGCTGTGTCCTTGAAAACAATTATTTTGCGTTTATCAGGCCTTTACTTGAATATGCAGATGTTGTCTGGGATAATTGCACCGGTTCAGAAGCCGAAGACTTAGAAAAAATACAAATACCTGCTGCCAGGATCGTTACAGGGGCAAGGATTAGTGCAAGTAAGTCTCTCGTGTACTCGGAGACTAAATGGCATACCCTACAGGAGCGAAGAAGAAAACACAAACTTATTATGTTCTTTAAAATGTTTCACCGTATGGCCCCACCGTATATTGCCAACAAAATTCCCCCATCCCTTTCGGCGTCTAACCCAGCACAGAATTTGCGTTCAAGTCACAACCATCGTGTTCCATTTTGTAGGACCTCGCTTTACCAATCCTCGTTTGTCCCCAATGTTACGGACCAGTGGAATAATATTCCATTATCAATACGCGAAAATCCTTCCTTAACCCATTTTAAGAATTTTCTCAATCAGGGCAATCTAAGACCACCACGATTCTTTCTTACAGCAAAATCTCGTACAGCCCAAATTTATCATTGTAGATTACGACTCCAGTGTAGTAATCTAAACTTCCATTTATATAACAATCACCTAGTCCATACACCACTTTGTCAATGTGGAGATCTCGAGACCCCTGAACATTATCTTCTCGCGGGTGACGCGTTTACAAATCAACGTAGAAACAAAATTGGCAGATTAAGAACCAATGTTGATATAACAACCCTCCTTTATGGCTCGGAACATTTGAGCGAAAAGGAGAATTGTGAAATATTTGAAGAAGTACATAACTTTATCCTTCTGTCTGCAAGATTCAACTAGTGTAATCTTCAGAGCTCAGGATTGACCACTCATGACTAGATCAATAGTCCTCAATAGACCTCTCAGTGTGAAGACTGTAGACTGGGGTGAAGATCAGGCGGTAGCATCAACCAACAAACACAAACTCCACTCAAGAATCAGCAGGTTCCCACTGAACCTACTATGACGTCACCAAGCTGGAATCCCTCAATCTCCTTTCTCCATCTTTCCTCTGTACTGCAGATTTTATACATAGTATATGAATATTATTCATTTTCAGTTTAAACGTTACACATTGTAATAACTCGACCACCATTCTGCTTTTACAATTTGAACCACTGTTGCAGGGAAATGGTACCTAATAAGCCAAAGGCTTACACCAGATCCCCAACTTTGTAAATATCTGGTCATGCTACAGTCATGCTCTATAACATCTTAGCATGTGTATATTTTCTTATCTAATTGTAAAGCATGCATAATTATGTAGTTATTTACTGAATGAATAAATATTGTTTAAACTATATTCCTATGAACAAGATTCGTGAGGAAACGAATCGGACAGCGAATTTCGAATTGAACCGAATACCTACTAAATATTCGAAATCGAATCGAATATCGAATCTTCGCGGGGCCCTACTGATGACAACGGTATGAAGAGAAGTGATTCTAAAATATGTTTTGGAATATTGGGAGGAGGTCAGCGCTCAAAATAACTTTTTTTCTATGCGTAACAAAATGCTACACATTTCCAAAAAATGAATAGCATTTTGTAAAAATTGCATAGCTATTTTTGTATACCGGAGTTATATTATGCTGTTTTGTATTGAATTCTTCTAAGTAGATAGAATAGTTTCCATCCATTTCTGGGCATTTCCAAATGATCTGCAACACATGAAACAATTACTATGTTTTTTTTTAACTGATCTGCCTTTAAGGGTTGCATGAACTTGGATATTTTCAAATGACGTCGTGGTTGTTTAACAGAATTCTCAAAATGGAAGTTGGGATTTTTAATTTGATGGGCTTGAAGTTATTTTTAATGGACATTTTATGCAAAATGTTGTAAAAACAGGAAGAATTTAAACCAATAGAATTCATCTTACATATGAAGTTGCTAATGATACTTAATGGAGAGTTAATCTGAGATATGCCTGGAATGTTTCACAATCAGAAGTAAAGCATCAGTGAACTAGTTTTCAAATTTGTTTGCAAATTTTCTTTTCAGTTTGCGATGCAAGATAATCAACTGCAGCCTAATGGGCTGCAGTTGATTATCTTGTATCGCAAAATGCTATACATAATTGAACATTGTGTAGCTTTTTGCAAGTTTTGCATAGCAAAAGGCGACGCGATACCGCTTATTTTGAGCCCTGGAGGAGGTGATAAAAGACATTCCTAAGGAAGAATTCCTATGGAAAAAAGGTGCATCTGACAAAAACTGTCAAAGAAGAGTTCTGACAAAACAACTTAAGGCTGTTTATTTTGTGCATCTTATTTGTTTAATTCACTTGGAATATAAATAGCATGGCATTTAAAATGTTCTTTTTAAATCTTCTTTTGTTCTGTATTCAATCATTCGTAATCTGAAATAAATAACATGTCGCACATGAATGAAGAGGATGTTGCATGAGTTAATCTTGTCTGCACAGGAAATTGTTTAAATATTCTTACTTCTAGTTTTGCTCAGCCCAGGTGTTCGGGTGCTGTGCTCCGTAACAATGGGATGGCAAATATCTACCCCTTATCCCGGTGGGGTTGTGAGGTTTCATTCCGGGAACCTGGCGAGTATAATTCGGGGAAATTTTAACAAAATTGTACCTTTGGAAAGACAGACAGCCATTGTGTGCATGGTGCACAACAATAAATGGATGGATACCAAGAAATATGCGATGACCACTACTCATTCACAATAAGCACCAATATTGTTCACTAAATTTATTGCTAGTTTATATAATCCTTTGAACCATCGTTTTCTGGAATGATATCGACTTTGTGTACACTTACAGTGAGATGGATCAGTCCAATATCAATATACACGGAGGATAAATAATAATAATAAAATTAAAAAAAAAAAATAATAAAAATTAATTATTTTATTATTAATGTCCCAGGCCTTACTGCGTTGTATCCTTGGTCAAGGCACTTAATCCCGATTGCCCACGTGGGCACACGATGGCGCTGCGTACTATGTCGTACTACACAAAGATGGTGCTCTTGTCTTCAACCAATGCTAACCCTGCTTGTGTGGAGTTAGTTCGTTCGGGAGTCTGACAGTTGTTTGCCGTTGCCCGGTGGTAATTGCCGGCTTCCTCCACCCGTAAAACTCTCCGACACGAGGTAACCCTGGCTGTCGAAAGTGTCGTTAAATCCCATTAAACTTGGACCGAAAAAAGTCGGTCTTAGGAGTTCAAAGGGTTAACCGTTTACCCAATGTAACGGAAAACATCGACCAGCGCTATTCACAAAAATCACCATTCAAGATTTTCATTATCTTTTTCATTTTGTGTCTCAAAAACCTAGCCTATGACCCCTCATTGGAACGAGCGAGTTGAGCTCTCGTTCCAATGAGAGGCCCTAAGCTATGTTTTTGGCGCAAACAATGAAAACAATTATTTACTCATGAATTTTGTTTGCAAGAGTTGTCTTCCTTTTGTGTTAGGTACAGTGTGAAGAGCCAGTCCAATAATGAACATTTTTGGGGGTCTGGTTTACCCAATTCCCAAAATATGTAATGGATAATATCACGAGTACATATTATATTAGAGTCTTTATGTTCAAGTCTTCAGTGATTTGTCACAAACACATCAATCCACGGCAAGCTGTTCTTGGGCTTATTGAGTTCAATAATCTGATTAATGAAAAGTTTTGGGGTCAATATCAATATTTACACAACTCACAAAATGTGCAAATAGAGGATATAAAATGAGTGTTAAGAATTTCCGTTTTGCTTTGCCTATCTGGCGAGGCAAAACAGGAAATTCGTTGACGAGTTTCATACATATCGTGACAAAAACACGAATTTCGTATTAAATTTATCATATGAGACCATATTTACCCAAAACACATCTTTCAGATAGAAACGAAGGGTAGAAAAATGGAATTTCACCTTGGACGTCATACATTTGGCTGCGACGCGCGATAACCAATCACAAAACGTTCTGTTGAAATTGGCCAAATAAAATCCACTGAAGGTGTTATGAAACACTAATTAATATTTATTTAAAATATGAAACGAGAAATAAGCCGAGAAAACGGAGAATCCATATGATAAATAGAGAATATGGAATGAGTGTTTTCTCATATAATATTTATGAAACGAGTCTACGAATATTCCGTTTTGGCGAGCCTCTGGCGAGCCCAAACGGAAAATTCGGACGAGTTTCATAAATATTATATGAGAAAAACACTCATTTCATATTCTGTTTATCATATGACACACACACACGCAAAAATTAGCCACTTAGTATGACTTTTTAACCCATCACCTAACTTGAGTTGCAGACGGCACTTGGAAAAAACATCCTCGTATAACTAAACATTTTCATTTTTTACTTCCAAAACATAGGTTATGATCCCTCATTGGAACGAGCTCGTCGAGCTCGTTCCAATGAGGGGTCATAACCTATGTTTTGGAAGTAAAAAATGAAAATATAACAAAAAAAATGAATGGCGTTGTTCTTGTAGGTAAAAGATTAATTGAATATAACCCACCCTAAATAGGACAGATAACGTAAATATTCCCTACTGGAATTATTCAAATGTCACCCAGTTGTACTTTGTTTAGCCAATCAAATTGTCCAGTTTTGAAATTGACCGATGAAAGCTCCCAACTCTAATTATGAAAATTTTGAAAATGTGGCTCAATTGTATTTTGTTCAGCCAATCAAATTGTCTAGTTTTGAAATTGACCAATGAAATTGACGGAAGGCTTTATTTATCACTGATTAATATGAAAACAAAATATCAAATGTTTTAAAGTGAACAAAACGGACGAGTCATATGATAAAGACCTTTACTTCTAGTTCTCATATTAAAATGGAATTTTTGTTTTCGCGCCTTTTTTCCAAAAACAGCGCCCAATGTAGGAGTTTTTTGTCTTAAACTTTTAAGTACTGAACTTTTGTTCTCGAAATTTTGGAAATATATTCTCCAACAAAAAAAAACGTATCAAAAATGTGGTATCGACCTGGGCAATTCTAAACGATTGTGGCCGAGCCTCGCAAAAAAGAAAATTCTTTGACTCGTTTCATAAATACCGAGTGACCAAATCACGAATTTCATATGCAGTTTATCATATGACACCACAGTTACCAAAAACACATCATTTAGATAGAAAAGAAAGGTTAAAGAATGGAATTGCTCCTTGAAAGTCATGCATTTGACTGTGACTCGTCACACTGCATGAAATTATACGTCATTGCCGTAGTAATTTTACACAGATCTTTTCGGTGATAAGCAATCAGAAAGCGTTCCTGAGAACTTGATCGATCAAATCAACTGAAGCACTAATTTATATTTATTGAACATATGAAATTGTAACAAGCCGAGAAAGCGGAGAAGTTATATTACAATGGATATTTATTTATTTTTTGGAGTTTAAGGTTACATATTTTTGCACAATGGCTAATCATGACCATGACAGTTTTACGGGTGGAGGTTGCCGGAGTACTCGGAGAGAACCACCGAGCAACGGCGAGCAACTGTCATCTCCCCAACATACTAACTCCACACAAGCAGGGGTAGCATTGGTTGAAGACAAGTGCACCATCGACGTGCAGTACGCCTTAGTACACGACGTCACCGTGCCCCCACATGGGCAATGGGGGTGAAGTGTCTTGCCCAAGAACACAACCTATTACAATGGATATTATTGTATATAAATATCACCACTGTTTGACGATCTTTTGCTGGTCCCCGGAAAATCCACAGTGTGAAATCCGATTCCGTAGCACTATAGTATGACGGGCTATTTTCGGGTGTGTTCGAATTCGCAAAATTAGCTGTTCCCGTCGCTTAGTAAACTTTACTCCGAGGTTTAATGGGTGCGCTCGAACGGCGGTGCGGGTTTGCTGACAGTTTCGTCTGCTAACTGACGTGAAGCAAAGTTGACTGTTCACTTTGTTACACATTCATGCGCATCGAGAGATTCCCCGGAAGTGTGCACCTGTTACAAAAAATAAGTGAAAACAAAAATAGTTTTTTTTTACTTCAATCCAGTTTACCAAAAAGGTTGAGGGAATTGTTAATGCTAGCGTTGGCATGCGATGTTGAACTATAAGCCATATAACAAACCTTTTATCGCTACATTGAAGTGATCCTCGTTGAGGAGGTCAGATCGCCGGATCAGACTCACTGCATGTGGCCGCTCGTTTGATCCGGCGATCTGACCTCCTCAACTCGACGTGATACTACGACCCAGATCACTTCTTTGCAGCGATAATATGTATAAAACTATTCATAAAAGGTAAGGGATATCCAAACTGATGTTCATATTTCGGAAAATGGTACTGGATACGCGTGATTGGACACATCAATATGTTACTAAATTTAGTGTGGATCATGAATGTCAACGGACCACAAAAAAAATCCGGCAGGTTTTTCGCACAGCGCCGCGTTAATGTCTGTGGGGTACGTTTTGAAATTTTCATTTGTACTGGACGGGCTTTTTCGGAGGTGTCATTGTTCTTTTCTTGGTATAAACTGGTCCATCAATAGTTTCTGGTCGAAAAGTATCTTTTGAGGTATGCGACGACTGGCACGTGACGAACGTTTACGTGTCGTTGACATGTTGGAGGCTGGCAACAGACAGACTGCAGTGGCTCAAACTATCAACGTTACTCAATCGGTGATTAGCAGGTTGTGGACACACTACCGCCAGACAGACAGACGTCGGGCAGGTCGTCAAAGGGCGACAACTGCTATTCAGGATCGTTTCACCCGAACCACAGCATTACGACACCGCCATCAAAGTGCCTCGGAAATTGGACAACAGCTGCGCCGAGCGACAGATGTGCGAGTCAGCGGTCAGACTATCCGAAATCGCCTACAGAACTGGAATGTGTACGCTCGACGGCCTCGAATAATTTCACGTTTGACTGAACGTCACATCGCAGCAAGGTGTAATTGGTGTGGAGTACGACAGCGCTGGGACAATCGTCGTTGGAGGAACGTCATGTTTTCCGATGAATCGAGATTCATTCTCGACTTCCACGACAGGCGAAATAGAGTGTGATGGCGGCGCAACGAACGATACCATGACGTAATCGTTAGGCAGCACGATCGTTAAGGTGGCGGATCGACTATGGTGTGGGGAGGCATAACAGTGACAAGCAGAACAGCATTACATGTCATCCAGGGGCGTGTCACAGGGCAGTACTACTGTGACAATATGTTAGCTGCTCATGTGGTGTCTGTCGCGCGCCTTCACGGCCGTGGATCCATTTTCCAAAATGATAATGCAAGAACACACAGGGCCCGTGTCGCTACAGAGTTCCACCAAGGGCAGAACATCACTACACTGCCCTGGCCGCACTTAGTCCAGATCTTTCACCCATCGAGCATGCCTGAGATATGCTTGGCAGGCGCCTACGACAACGCCAACAGCCCCCTACCAATATCCAGGAACTTGCCGCTGCACCGCTGGAAGAATGGAATAACATCAGTCAAGCTGATATTGGACGTTTGGTGAGGAGTATGCCACGTCGGATCTGCGTTTGTCTCGCGAACCGAGGAGGATTTACAAGGTAGGTCTTGGACTGAATGTGGCAAATTCTCTGACTGACCGCCCATGTCTTCTACAGCTCAGTGCGTGGAATGTGTGCTTGTCAGACACCCATCTATCACTGAAATCATTCACCAGATGTCACTGTGCAATGCATCGACTGTCTTTTTGATGAAAATATAAATATATTTCTTCATATCTCCCACTTTTATCAAATATCCCCTACGTTTTGAATAGTATATCATGAGTGCATATCATGATAGAGTCTTTATGTTCAAGTCTTCAGTGGTTTGTCACAAACACATCAAGCTACGTCAAGCTGTATTTCCCGATTTAACAAAATCTAGGTAAATCTTGAAGAAATAAATTTTGAAGCTACACCATGTGTCTCTATTAGATAAAACTCCCAAACTTAACGATTTTATTTCTCATTGGTGATATAAGCGACGTTTCTCTTTTATTCTGAATACAGAACAACGCGAAGGATGGATAGCAAAGTCTTCCAGTTGGAGAGTTTGTTTTGTGTTTTACGAGCACCGAAGTGAAATATGGGAAGCACTAAAATAAAGGTCGTTGATTTCTTCCCCCGTACTCCACGTGAGTTGTGTCCTGCATGTATACAACAATAAAACTTAAATTAAGTGAATGACGCTGATATTTTAAATGAAATATATTACAGAACAAGGCGGTTTATTTTCTCAATGCGGTGTGTAAGAGTTGTTCTATTTGATAAAAAAACCTTTACTACTCTCTGATTGTTTATTTACGTTTAGTGATACTTTTAACCATTTACCCAACGCAGACGATATCAAAATTTATTATTTTAAATATAACTTTTTTAAATTTTTCAAAAAAATTCAACAAAACCATATCATGTGACCCCTCGTTAGAACGAGCTCAACGAGCTCGTTCCAACGAGGGGTCACATGATATGGTTTTGTTGAAATTTTTTGAAAAAGAATATTTTTTTCAACTGCTGAATTTGCATATTACGCGGGCGGATGCGGTCGATTCGTTAGGTAAAGGGTTAACCATTTATCCAACGCAGACGATATCAAAATTTATTATTCTAAATATAATTTTTTTTTAATTTTTCAAAAAAAAATCAACAAAACCATATCAATGAGCTCGTTCCAATGAGGGGTCACATGATATGGTTTTGTTGAAATATTTTGAACATTTTTTTTTCAACTGCTCAATTTGCATATTACGCGGGCCAGCAGTAGAGTAATCAACCAGGAGTGTAATATTAACCAGTAGTGTAATACAAATTAACCAGTAGTGTAATAATCAACCAGTAGTGTAATACGAATCAACCAGTAGTGTAATAACCAATAGTGTAATAAACTTAACCAGTAGTGTAATAAACATCCATGAAAACCAACAATTTTTCAACAAAATTTGAAAATTTTTTGAGGTCGCTCAAATCATAGTTTGGGTACATCTTTTCGATTTTTAATCATTTTGTCGTACATTTAAAAGCGTTTTGCAGGTCAAACATCATTTTGTGGGTTCAATGCGGTGAGGAACGGTATTTTTATGATTTCTATGTGATGTGCGTATTTCCTGGTGTTTAATGTCACTTTCTGCATTTGTGGCTTTATGTAAATTCAAAGTTGGCCAATTATTTATAGTAATGCTGTGCTTTTGAGAGACTGCTTACCCCAGATATAAGTTCTATCATACCAAACACTTATGGGAGATAAAATGTGGTATTCAAGGGCTAGAACTGTGTGATCTCCCGCGTTGTCTACAATTATAACATTTCATTCAACCACGGAGAACTCTGAAGATCTCTCTCACATCCACCCATTTCAGTCGCTGCGTCATTATGCGTGGTTTTTTTCAGTCTAGTTAACCGTTTTGAATTCTAAAATTCGTTTTTCTTCTGGGAGTGGTGCTCATCATATTACATTGCAGCGCACGCCCACTTACATCACATATTCCTATGGGAATGACGGTACAACATGGCCGCTCACGCGGGCACCATAACAGCACAACATGGCGTCCCTGGGTCCCGTGACTATGACGCCCCTTGCACTCACCCCCATTCTCCCCCCAAATAAGGGTCAATTATCAACACGACACACTTCTCTAATACTAATGTAGTAAAAGAGTAGTGTTAACCCATGAAGGAATTCTGCTGAAACAATATTTTCAGCATGTTAAATGAGCTCAAGCTTTTTACATTAAATGTAAATCATCACAGGATCTAAATAACTGTCTACCATTGGTAATCGAGAACAATCACTTGACATGGCAGACGGAAATAGCAGTGGACCTCCAAAGCAGCCACCCTTTTCACCTCGCCTTAGATACCCTCTACTCTCTTATCCTCAAATGTCTCATGTCAACTTGATCCAATGCCAACATCTATTGTAAAATCATGTGTAGACGCTTTCACTCCTGTAATCACAAAAATGATCAACATGTTTCTGCTAGAAAGATATGCGCCTGATGCTTGGAAAATAGCAATTGTTAATCCTCTTCTGAAGAAACAAGGTGCGGTACTTGTGTTTAAAAACTTCCGACCAGTGACTAACTTACCGTTCGTCTCTAAGCTGTGTGAAAAAGCCGCAATTAACCAGCTAATATTACATAGTGATATGCATGCTCCATTGCTCAACGGTCAGAATGACATCCTCCTTAATATGGAGTCTGGAAGGGTAACATTGCTTGTTCTTTTAGACCTTAGTGCTGCTTTTGACACTGTTTGTCATAAAACTCTGTTAGAGACAATGAATTCTGACTTTGGACTTAATGGTGTAGCTGCTAGCTGGCTATCATGATACCTCAAAAATAGACAGCAGCGTGTATCAATAAATGGTAATCTGTCATACGACTTCCATCTTGAATGTGGAGTCCCACAGGGCAGTTGCCTTGGTCCTGTTCTGTTTCTATTCTATATTTCAAAAATGTTCACCATAATTGAATCTCACCTGCCTGACGTCCATGGTTATGCTGATAACACACAGGTCTATTTCTCTTTTCGACCATCAATCAAGGATCAAACTAAAGCTCTAGAAACTATTGAATCATGTATTTCGGACATTCGCACATAGATGGTTTAAAACAAATTAATGATAAATGATGACAAGACTGAATTCCTAATAATTGGTTCACGACAGCAACTCACTAAAGTTGACATCAATTCAGTGAAGGTAGGAGATTCCGCCATCAGTGCAAGTAAGTAACAGTGTACGTAATCTTGGTGCCTTCTTCGACTCTACCATGTTTATGGACAGACATGTTACAGATATGTGCAATAAGGCGTTCAGGGGTCTATACAAAGTTAAACAGATAAGACAGTTCCTCACGAAAGACTCCACAAAAACCCTAGTTCATGCCTTTGTAACTTCACATTTGGATTATTGTAATGCCTTACTGTTCAACCTTCCACAATATCATTACTCTCGACTGCAGATGGTACTAAATGCATCAGCCAGAGTGGTATGCAGGGTATCACGATCTCAACACATCACTCCTGTTCTGAGGGATATGCACTGGCTGCCAGTCAAGTACAGAATAATTTTCAAAACTTTATTATTAGTTTTTAAGACACAAAACAACATGTCACCAGCCTACTTAGAAGAACTCCTTAATACCAAAAACGTGTGTCAATACAACCTGAGGTCCGATGGTAAAATGCTACTACATGTTCCAAACCATAGGTGTAAGACATTTGGAGATAGGTCATTCTCATTTGCTGGCCCTCACTTGTGGAATAATTTACCAGAACACCTAAAAAGACTGTTAAATGTCAACCTTTTCAAGAAAGATCTCAAAACATACCTGTTTCAAAAAGCCTATAAGTGATGTTGTGGACTGTAAGAGACTGTATATATTCCGTTTGTATATTTGCACGAGCTCAGTAACATGTACAGCGCTTTAGAATATGGTTCTACATCTTCTGAACTATAATTTTGGCGCTATATAAATGTGTATATCATTATTATTATTATGGACCTCCCCCTTCAAGATGGAAAAAAATAACTGACCGCAGATTTTAGATAAACCACCCACCACCCCCACCCCCCCCCCCCCAGCCCCACGGCACATTCGTAAAATATGGTAGAGTGTCTATGCTCAAGGAATATGATGAGCACCACTCCCAGAAGAAAAACGAATTTTAGAATTCAAATCGGTCAACCAGACGGAAAAAGTCACGCAAAATGATACAACAGCGACTGAAATGGGTGGATGTGAGAGAGACCTTCAGAGTTCGCCAGGGCCGTATTAAATATTATAATTGTAGACAACGCAGGAGATCACACAATTCTAGCCCTTGAATACCACACTTTATCACCCATAAGTTTTCTGGTATGATAGAACCTGACAACTTATGCCTGGGGTAAGCAGTTTCTCAAAAGCACAGCGTTACCATTAAAATTGACCAACTTTGAATTTACATAAAGCCGCAAACGCAGAAAGTGACATTAAACACCAGGAAATACGCACATCACATAAAAATCATAAAAATACCTTTCCTCGCCGTATTGAACCCACGAAATGATGTTTGCCCTGCAAAACGCCTTAAATGTACGACAAAATGATTAAAAATCGATAAGATGTACCCAAACTATGATCTGAGCTACCTCAATTTTTTTTCAAAATTTGTTGAAAAAATTATTGTTTTTTTATGGATGTTTATTACACTACTGGTTAAGTTTATTAAACTACTGGTTATTACACTACTGGCTGATTTTTATTACACTACTGGTTGATTATTACACTACTGGTTAATTTGTATTACACTACTGGTTGATTATTACACTACTGGTTGTTACAAAATTAACCAGTAGTGTAATAATCAACCAGTAGTGTAATACGAATCAACCAGTAGTGTAATAACCAATAGTGTAATAAACTTAACCAGTAGTGTAATAAACATCCATGAAAACCAACAATTTTTCAACAAAATTTGAAAATTTTTTGAGGTCGCTCAAATCATAGTTTGGGTACATCTTTTCGATTTTTAATCATTTTGTCGTACATTTAAAAGCGTTTTGCAGGTCAAACATCATTTCGTGGGTTCAATGCGGTGAGGAACGGTATTTTTTATGATTTTTATGTGATGTGCGTATTTCCTGGTGTTTAATGTCACTTTCTGCATTTGTGGCTTTATGTAAATTCAAAGTTGGCCAATTATTTATAGTAATGCTGTGCTTTTGAGAGACTGCTTACCCCAGATATAAGTTCTATCATACCAAACACTTATGGGTGATAAAATGTGGTATTCAAGGGCTAGAACTGTGTGATCTCCCGCGTTGTCTACAATTATAACATTTCATTCGACCACAGAGAACTCTGAAGATCTCTCTCACATCCACCCATTTCAGTTGCTGCGTCATTATGCGTGTTTTTTTCCGTCTGGGAGTGGTGCTCATCATATTACATTGCAGCGCACGCCCACTTACATCACATATTCCTATGGGAATGACGGTACAACATGGCCGCTCACGCGGGCACCATAACAGCACAACATGGCGTCCCTGGGTCCCGTGACTATGACGCCCCTTGCACCCACCCCCATTCTCCCCCCAAATAAGGGTCAATTATCAACACGACACACTTCTCTAATACTAATGTAGTAAAAGAGTAGTGTTAACCCATGAAGGAATTCTGCTGAAACAATATTTTCAGCATGTTAAATGAGTTCAAGCTTTTTACATTAAATGTAAATCATCGCAGGATCTAAATAACTGTCTACCATTGGTAATCGAGAACAATCACTTGACATGGCAGACGGAAATAGCAGTGGACCTCCAAAGCAGCCACCCTTTTCACCTCGCCTTAGATACCCTCTACTCTCTTATCCTCAAATGCCTCATGTCAACTTGATCCAATGCCAACATCTTTTGTAAAATCATGTGTAGACTCTTTCGCTCCTGTAATCACAAAAATGATCAACATGTTTCTGCTAAAAAGATATGCGCCTGATGCTTGGAAAATAGCAATTGTTAATCCTCTTCTGAAGAAACAAGGTGCGGTACTTGTGTTTAAAAACTTCCGACCAGTGACTAACTTACCGTTCGTCTCTAAGCTGTGTGAAAAAGCCGCAATTGACCAGCTAATATTACATAGTGATATGCATGCTCCATTGCTCAACGGTCAGAATGACATCCTCCTTAATATGGAGTCTGGAAGGGTAACATTGCTTGTTCTTTTAGACTTAGTGCTGCTTTTGACACTGTTTGTCATAAAACTCTGCTAGAGACAATGAATTCTGACTTTGGACTTAATGGTGTAGCTGCTAGCTGGCTATCATGATACCTCAAAAATAGACAGCAGCGTGTATCAATAAATGGTAATCTGTCATACGACTTCCATCTTGAATGTGGAGTCCCACAGGGAAGTTGCCTTGGTCCGGTTCTGTTTCTATTCTATATTTCAAAAATGTTCACCGTAATTGAATCTCACCTGCCTGACGTCCATGGTTATGCTGATGGCACACGGGTCTATTTCTCTTTTCGACCATCAATCAAGGATCAAACTAAAGTTCTAGAAACTATTGAATCATGTATTTCGGACATTCGCACATAGATGGTTTAAAACAAATCAATGATAAATGATGACAAGACTGAATTCCTAATAATTGGTTCACGACAGCAACTCACTAAAGTTGACATCAATTCAGTGAAGGTAGGAGATTCCGCCATCAGTGCAAGTAAGTAACAGTGTACGTAATCTTGGTGCCTTCTTCGACTCTACCATGTTTATGGACAGACATGTTACAGATATGTGCAATAAGGCTTTCAGGGGTCTATACAAAGTTAAACAGATAAGACAGTTCCTCACGAAAGACTCCACAAAAACCCTAGTTCATGCCTTTGTAACTTCACATTTGGATTATTGTAATGCCTTACTGTTCAACCTTCCACAATATCATTACTCTCGACTGCAGATGGTACTAAATGCATCAGCCAGAGTGGTATGCAGGGTATCACGATCGATCTCAACACATCACTCCTGTTCTGAGGGATATGCACTGGCTGCCAGTCAAGTACAGAATAATTTTCAAAACTTTATTATTAGTTTTCAAGACACAAAACAACATGTCACCAGCCTACTTAGAAGAACTCCTTAATACCAAGAATGTGTGTCAATACAACCTGAGGTCCGATGGTAAAATGCTACTACATGTTCCAAACCATAGGTGTAAGACATTTGGAGATAGGTTATTCTCATTTGCTGGCCCTCACTTGTGGAATAATTTACCAGAACACCTAAAAAGACTGTTAAATGTCAACCTTTTCAAGAAAGATCTCAAAACATACCTGTTTCAAAAAGCCTATAAGTGATGTTGTGGACTGTAAGAGACTGTATATATTCCGTTTGTATATTTGCACGAGCTGAGTAACATGTACAGCGCCTTAGAATATGGTTCTACATCTTCTGAACTATAATTTTGGCGCTATATAAATGTGTATATCATTATTATTATTATGGACCTCCCCCTTCAAGATGGAAAAAAATAACTGACCGCAGATTTTAGATAAACCACCCACCACCCCCCCCCCCCCCAGCCCCACCGCAGATTCGTAAAATATGGTAGAGTGTCTATGCTCAAGGAATATGATGAGCACCACTCCCAGAAGAAAAACGAATTTTAGAATTCAAATCGGTCAACCAGACGGAAAAAGTCACGCAAAATGATACAGCGACTGAAATGGGTGGATGTGAGAGAGACCTTCAGAGTTCGCCAGGGCCGTATTAAATATTATAATTGTAGACAACGCAGGAGATCACACAATTCTAGCCCTTGAATACCACACTTTATCACCCATAAGTTTTCTGGTATGATAGAACCTGACAACTTATGCCTGGGGTAAGCAGTTTCTCAAAAGCACAGCGTTACCATTATAATTGGCCAACTTTGAATTTACATAAAGCCGCAAACGCAGAAAGTGACATTAAACACCAGGAAATACGCACATCACATAAAAATCATAAAAATACCTTTCCTCGCCGTATTGAACCCACGAAATGATGTTTGACCTGCAAAACGCCTTTAAATGTACGACAAAATGATTAAAAATCGATAAGATGTACCAAACTATGATCTGAGCTACCTCAATTTTTTTTCAAAATTTGTAGAAAAACTTTTTGTTTTTTATGGATGTTTATTACACTACTGGTTAAGTTTATTACACTACTGGTTATTACACTACTGGCTGATTTTTATTACACTACTGGTTGATTATTACACTACTGGTTAATTTGTATTACACTACTGGTTGATTATTACACTACTGGTTGTTACAAAATTAACGAGTAGTGTAATAATCAACCTGTAGTGTAATGCAAATCAACCAGTAGTGTAATAACCAGTAGTGTAATAAACTTAACCAGTAGTGTAATAAACATCCATGGAAACCAACAATTTTTACAGGGGTGACGGCTGAAAGTGCTTTCTCCTCCATTTCGCAACACGTACGAAAGCTGTGAACATGTCCCTTGACTCACGTGTAGAATAGACCATTGTGAGCAAGTCAGTGTACCACAACTGACATGACATATGAATGCCATTATGATGCCACATTTACTAAGTGTTAAATAAGATCAATATCAGTTACTATGATTGTCTGAATGGACAAACTAAACAAAAGACAGCTCATTAAGTCACCTTATTTAAAAATACATTACTTTTTTTTTGGGGGGGGGGGGGATATTTTTTTCCTGACTCCCAGAGACAAATCGACCACAACCAAGTTTAATGATTTTCCACTTACTGAGTGATAGACAATATATTTGCCGCAGGCAGTTTCAGCACCCACTCCTTCACATACATCAGCCAAGGTAAATAGGGATAAATAATTCAATCGTGTTAGACAGAGCACACTGAGCTCTGACAAACAAGAATGAATTGATTATATTCCTAGTAATATTATGGGAAAGATGCAATTTCGGTATTCAAAATTAGTGGCAGAGGGTTGTGGCTTCGCGTTCTTGAAGAGTACTAACAGGCGGTTTTTAGACCAGATGAGTACAGATCATACTACTACGTGAATCTCTTTACTTGTTTACTGGAGCGTATGTCTTTGTATGATTACACATACATAGCAGATCCCACAAAACACATGATATTAAAAGATGCCAATGCTACATAAACTGACGACTGCAGAAGTCATGTCTACGTCTGCTGCACACTAGGATACCATTACCTACAACTGTCCAATCAATTATGACAAAAGGTCTTCCCAAAATGGCTTCGGGTGTGCATGAATGGTTGGTAATTGCTGATTAGTTTAAACAATATTTATTGAAAAATAATTGGTAATTAGAAAAAAACAAATATAATTTATATACATGAACAATAGAAGGTATTGTACTTTTGTGTAGATATCTGTAATAACAGAATTCGACATCAAGCCGCGGACATCTCCTAAAAGTGCAAAAGTTACAACATAATATAGCCTATTGTTTTGAGTAATACAACAGAGGTACGTGCAATTTTAACCCTTTGAACCTTAGCGGCCGTTTTCAGGCCTGGAACATGATACGTCACAACGTCATTGTATAGGATGGTTGTTCAGTAAATGTGACGCCAGCATATCGCTCACCCTTTATGTGAACTTGCCGTTAGTTAAGGCTTACAGGCAGTGGCGATGGAAGCGCGATAAAAGTGGAGGGGCACAAATTTTCAAGATTACCATGATCCGACCCAGCGGGAGAAATGTTGCAATCGAATATCGGTAAATGTATCATGGCACACTATAGTCTCTCGTCTAGATACTCATGCAGCCATGTGGTCACCGTCCTGTCCATTTCATCGCCTTCAATCATCTTTCAGCCTAAAGGCTAGACTTCGGGTTGAAAGATGATTGAAGTAGCAGAAATGGACTGAAGCGACCGAAGGTGGGATTCATTGGCCAGATATTATTTGGATTTGCAAACAATATATTACAGGAATGCCTGTATACTGACACGTTCACACACTCCCACTTTACTCATTGTGTAACCGCGTAACATATCTGTGGACAAAAAGTGGTGGGGGGGGGGGGGGAGCCTCTGCTTACGGGTGACCCTAGCAAATCTGAGTCCACAGTCCACTAGACTTCATCCGTTGGCCCATGACACAATAACCCACCAGCGCCACCGCAGACAAACGGTCGTAAACTTCAGCCAGCCGATCAGCCGATACATGGCCACGATACTCCATACACTGTACGTAGTAATTGTAGGTTCACCACCTCAGTTTAGACACGTACTCGTCTTTCGCTGTGAAAAAATGGATTTCGAAAAAATAGTTGAAACGTTTCGAGTTCTAGATCAAACGCTGAACTGTGTCAAAATGTTCCCATTTCGTGTTCCTGGGGTGTTCTGATCCTTACAGAAGAATATTCGATGTTGCCTGGTTTGAACGTTGGTTAAATGTTTGTTTGCGAGCTAAATCGAGCAGAGGACATTCGAAGAGGAAGTGCTGTGTTCATTCGATTTGACCGCAACTGCAAAATGGACTACAAAGATAAGTAGTAATTAAAGAAATCTTCATTCAAGTTACTACAATTTAATCGCATTCTGCAATGGTATATTTGGCTACTCTAGAGAAGCAGCAATAATATAATTTAGGTGGCTTCTTACTTTTATTTATCAGGGTTTGAAAGTTTGGGATGATGTTGTTTCACGCGTTACAGACGGCAATTCATTTCAAACTTTTACTGTTGACGACATAAATGATTTGTGCTACAGTGAAGTTCGGGAATGTGAAATCGGGCTAATCCTTCAGTTGTAATTCCGTTCTTGATTTTCATGCCGTGGTACCAAATTAGAAAGATAGTCTGAGTTGTATATTTTATGGAACTGGATAAGTTTGTGGTGTTTTTGACGTCTCTTATATAATAACTCCCAACAAGTTTCAATGTATAATTTGGCTTTGCTCCCACTCTTAGTAGCACCAGTAACAAGTCTGGCAGCTTCGACATGGATTTTTGTCGAGCTCCTCAGATTACGTGTCAATATAATTGCCCAAGACTGGCGACGCATATTCTAAGATTTTTCTCACAACAGAAACGTATATTTGTTCTAGATTATTCCTATAAAGTTTAAGTGTCGACCAATTAAGCACATTTAGGGGTTTCCAACACTATAAGTCGATTAAGTCTGCATGGGCGTACCATGTGCCAGGGATATTAAAAGTTACATCAATACGTTTACGCGAAGAAACATTTTCAATAGCTTCACCGAAAAAATTACAAAGGAGGGGCGGGGGGGGGGGGGGGTGGGGATTGACTGATTTCTTTGCCTCGATACTGTCAGTTCTAACATTTTAGATGCATTATTGACTATCCATTGATGAGACCGATTCAAATTTTCCTTCTATCGGATGAGATTATTCTTGCAGCCGTATTTGGATTTTTCTGCAATTATTGAAAGCGAGCTGTCGTATGAAAACAGGCGTTTATCGCATTCAATTCCACCGACGATGTCGTTAATATGCATCAACAACAGTAATTGTTCACGTATTGAACCCTAAGGAACACCACCTCATGCAAATCTTCATTTTGAGTTTTTTGAACCAATTACAACTCTTTGTTCTCGCTGTTCAAGCATTCATAGACTTTGCCTTATTCTCTGCGAGTGCCCGAGTGATAGAATCGTAGACGGCTGTCAGCTGGTATACTTTAAAATTTGGAATATAAAACCTGATTGGAATTACAATAAAAGGCTGTTTGACCCTAAGAAGGCAAATATGTTTTTGAAAGTTCATTTTCTCGAACACTTTTCCGGTACGGCTCAAGAATGAGATAGACCGATAGTTCGAAATGGCACTCTCATCCTTAGATTTGTAAAAAGGAGAAACATTAAGTCGTTTCCATTCAAGATGGAAAACAGGATTCACTGGGGTATTTATTGAAAACAAGAAGGGGGGGGGGGGGGGTCAACGCCCCGAGGCATACCCGCATGGTGCATACCGCCAAACAATGAGAAGAGACGAAATGAACCACGATACTGTGAAAGCTATTCCCATAAATAATTTTCATTCCAAGTTTCATTGAGACCCGCTAACCACAAGCCAGAGCTACGAGGCGAACAGGCCAAAATCGGCTATTTTACGAGACAAATAGCACAAGTATTATCTTTTGTTTTACAGCAAGATAATTGTGAAGGCCAGAAACACCTGTTTCTGAAGTCTAGTGACCACATAAGAGATGTAGAACAAAGACATAAAGCAATATGTGGGGAGCTGATTTGCGTGCATTTTCTTTGTTTTGGTGCAGGGACATGACTCACTTGAAAGTCTTTCACATAAACAATCTTTATTCCAAATTTCATTGAGACCTGATAACACAAACCTGAAATATGTGGCGAACAGACAAAAAATTGACTTTTTACAAGGCAAACAGAGAATTTTCAAAGTTAAAAGGAGGATAAGTCTAAATAGTGACAAGTAAGAATTATTATTCGATACCCATTTGAAAGCCTTTCCCATAAACAATCTTCAGTCCACATTTCATTGAGATCCGGAAACTCAAACCTGAGATACGAGGCGATCAGACAAAAAATTGCGAACAGGCATCTGCGTGCAGACAGACAGACGGACGCAAGGGTGGACGCATGGGTGCACAGACGCACGGACAGACGCACGGACGCACAGACAGGCGCAATCCAGTATACTCCACTTTTTGAAAAAAAATATAGGAGTATAATAATAGAGAGTGGTTCATTTAACCCTTTACCCAACGTAACGTCCAAAACCGGCCAGCGCGAATCTCAAAAATCGCCAATTAATTTTCATTATTTTTTTTCATTTTTTGTCTCAAAAACATAGGCTATGACCCCTCGTTGGTACGTGCTCATCGAGCTCGTTCCAATGAGGGTAATAACCTATATTTTTGAGACAAAAACTGAAAAAAATAGTTATTCAAGAATTTGTTTTGCAAGTGTCGTCTGCTTTTCCTGTTAGGTAAAGGGCTAATGAAGAACTGCAGTACTTTAGAACAAAAGGACAACAGAGTTGTCATAACATATGACCGGTATCTGGTGATTTACGAAACAAACCATACAGTTCGGGGAGGGGGTGGGTGGGGTAACTCAGCCTCCTAATCCATTTTGTATTTTGAGGAATTATTTTCTTTTTCTGAACCGCACCGCACCGATAACTTGAATTCGCTTTAAACGATATGCTGGCCACGCAAGTGGGGTATTACGTTTCGTTGAATTTATATGAAGGCGGAGATGTTGTCTGATGAGTAGGCTGATTTTCCCATTCATCCATTTAGGCCCATGGTGATAGTATTTTTAGGCATATATTCACGTGATAAAAATCTGTTCAGGTTCATTACATGACTGTCTGGTTTGGGTTATATTACACATTCGATTCCAGTCAACTTTACTTAGCTCCTTACTCATGCCCGTTTAGTTACCCTGATCGCACTGCTGAATACGACGGTTGAATGAATTGGTCTGGGAATGGTTGCGGAGGGGGGGGGGGGGGGGGGTCTCGCTGTTAATGGTGTAGTGCATAGGATAGTGATAATGAGTTAAGTCAGCAAAGTACATATCGCTTACTCCCGAAGCTTAATCACTGGTTAGTTTCCTACAAGAGATAGGCCTAGTAGTGAAGACGAGTTTTACGTGAAGTGAGTTGGTGAAGAGATTACTTGACCGAGGTTGCTTTACTGCGAAATGCGAATAATGTTGTGTCTATTACAATGTAGCTGGTCTTCATTGAAGTCGCCCATATTAACAATATTAGGTATTTGGGTATATACAGCCTGATCAATTGACAGTTCACAGTTCAATGTTTTACCATATATCTTGTGACGCATTCGGGGATCTGTAAAATGTTCCAAGCAAAAAAATATCTCGTCCATTGGAACATTCGAGCCAAATGCATTCAGAAGTCCGACACGGTTGTTTGTTCATTGACGAATACCATGGCCTTTGATTTACAAAAATGGCTACACATCACATCCTCCTCGTTCAACTCTATCCTTACTGTAGCGTTTTTGGAAGTCATATATCACAATGAAGGATGAGTCAACATTACTGTCCACATTTCTGGAAATGCACAGATGTCATGTAGGGGCATTTCAGTTTGTAGTATATCTAACTTGCCGTAAATACTCTGTACATTCAAGTGCATTATTCTGATTATGTTGTTTCGACTCGTACCCCCCTCCGCCCGAACTGAGTCAGGCAGTGGATTAGGTTGTACATCTCCCGACAGGATGATGAACAACCCAATCCAGATCATCACAGTTATTGATAGAATAGAATACGCGCAATATTGTCAAAGTGGTGCTGCGGTTTTCAGTAGATATGTTTTTTTCAATGTTGTCACCACATTTGGAAACAGTATTTAAGTTGTTGGATTGCAGTACCTTATCGCGAAGTGAGTTTTGTTGTGAGGTTGGGTATATATTTGGAAAGGTTCGTCATTTGTTAGGACACAAAATGTCAGAAGTGAACTGAATGCTTTGGATAAACTTACACGGGTAGTTGCTGTCTGAGATACAGAGGAATTCCAATGGACAATGTACAAGAGCAGCAATTTCGCCGTCAACATGTTTGAAGATGGAGATTAAATAGGCAAATCCTTGCCTGATACTTTGCTGTATCAGCCATGTTTGAAGTTTTACGACATTACATAGGAGGAATAGGATGGGCTTCAACTCTCTGGCAACCCCATACGTACGTTGATGCAATCTCAACAAAAAACATAGAAAATTGACCTTTTGTATAAGCAGACGGGACGGTAAACAGATATCATCACCATCTTCATCATCACCATCATGATGATCATCATCATCGTCATCACTCATCATCATCAAACCGCAGATTCGATGATTCTAAAGTCTGAAGAGGGAGGAGAGATATTAACAGCACAATACTAAGTAAAACCGTCAATTTAAAGAAGGTTTATTTCTTCTAATCTTACCAAATTGTTTTTTTTTTTTATACTTACCAAAGTAGCACAAGTGCCTATCCTCTAACTATCTCTTGAATGAAAAAGGGGGAAATTTTGGTGAATCCCAAGGAAAACCCCACTGGACACAGTGAAATAGTCACCAGACAAAATTTAAGCCAAACCGGTCCGACCAGGTGCCATTTGTGCATTCTGAGAAAATCCTGCTGTTCTGTATCTCACAAAGAACAGTCGCCTTATGTCCAATTCCCACCGGTCATGCACAAAGTCAATTTCCAGGTTTTCAGTTTCACAAACAATGGAGGAACTTCTGGATTTTCACTCTGTATTCATTCAAGAAAAACGGCAGTTATGGGAGTCTCTGGAAGTGTTCTGTGATTCTCAGTGCTGTCAGAGATGACACGGAAGAACCCAGCTGAAGATCACTGATGCTTTCACTTGGAAAGGTGCTTTTAAAAATTCTTAGTCTGATTACGCTAACGTAACAATTTTTGTCAGCTACGTTCGTGCTATAATTTTTGGTTCAAAAATATGTGTATTTCCGTGTATGGGTAATTTTACTCATTCATATGCATTAAAACACTTTCCTATATTTTTTTGCCCAACACTTCCATCTTCCTTCACTCTGATGTGTTCTACGTATCCCATTTCACCCTCTGTGTTCACCGTGTAATTTCTGTTTGGCCTATGCCGACAACACAGCACTGTCATTGCTGACGATGAGATTTGTGACGGCATAAATTTTACCAGCTAATTCGAAACGTGTACGTCCACCCCCTCCCCAAAGCATGGGACATTGGCTTGTTTTAGGTACTATGTTTAAAAAATATGAATAACTTCGGCTGTTTTTTAGTTTAAACAATATTTATTGAAAAAGATAAGTTAACTGTATACATGCAAACAAGTGTAAACGTATTGAATGTTTTGTACATAAATTTCAGTGAATACATTTAACACCTAAAATGTCAAACTAACTTGTTGCAGTAGGGGATTCGGAAGAAAGCTGAATGCTTATGTAAACCGTCTCCCAAGTCTGCAAGATTACACAATTTCAGTTAGACAGATAGAACGGGTGGGTCTGTTTAGATGTTGTTTAAACGAGAAAAAAATGAAGAAAGTAGATCGAGAGGAACAGTGAGGAACAGTGAAGGAGAAGGCTGTGTTTTTCTTATATGTATTAATAAATTATTATCCAGTTCATCTTCCACTATGTTTGGAATACCAAATGCCTATTCTGGACCATTTCCGGTCTCTGAAAGTTTCAGTTACCGGAACTTAGTTTGTTTTCCAGTTGTGGTAAGTGATTGGGTTAAGGTTACATCTATATTGCCTTCTCATTATTGTATATTGTTACCTAATACTGTTTCAGGGCATTTTATAATAATGTATTTTTAGGCTTCAGTGATGATGTCATCGCTTTATCTTTGACTCGCCTGTACGGTGTAACCTAATTCTGTGTTTATATTAATTTAAATGCTACATTAACCCTTTACGTAACACGAAAAGAATACGTCACTTGCGTACAAACTTTAGACAAAGATACATACCAGACACCGATTGAAAGCTTAGTTAACAATATGTACTCGGAAATAGTTCCAAAAAAACAAGGATTGCAATTTCCACCAAGTAACATAATTATCCATCCCAAAGGAAGGTTACCGGGACTACCTGGAGGAGTAGGAAGAACTTATTCTTCTAAACTAGCATTTAATCTATTGTATTTTGCTTGGAAGAGGTCCATGAACTCTGACACAGATTATTATGATACAAGAGAATAAATATCTTTATACGAGGTTTGATGAAGAAAAACAATCTTGAGAAATACTGAATTTAAAATGCTGGAATTTTCTAGCTCCATTAACATCTGAGACGGGTAGGGTCTAACTCTAAA
Organism: Pictodentalium vernedei; assembly: GCA_031216915.1. NCBI lineage: Eukaryota > Metazoa > Mollusca > Scaphopoda > Dentaliida > Dentaliidae > Pictodentalium > Pictodentalium vernedei. The sequence continues at coordinate 143,804,415 of CM062294.1, forward strand.
AGTATGTGTTACAGAGGCGGCGAAAACGGTGGGGTGGGTGGTTTGTTATGACAGTTAAGCGGTGCCTTCACTCTTTTAAAAATCATATTTTTGCCCTACTCCCCCATTCATTTTTGATGGATACAAGTTTCTCCATGTAGGTTAATTAGCCAACATATATATTATTATTACTAATTAACCCTTTGCCTATAACTAAAAGAAGAAAACACTTCCCCAAAATCGGCAGTGACTTAAAAATTTATTTTTGGCCTCATAAAACATATTAGCTTATACAATTTGAAGAGCGATTGCTGTCTATGGCTCTAATACGTTTCGGGCGTTGCATGAAGTAAGGGTTAACAAAAGTTTGAATTCTCACATTGTAAAAGAAATAAATAGAGTTCTTTCACCACTGCTACGCTATAAAAAGCGGGGAAATTCTATGAAGATCAGATATATACACGCAGCAAGAAAATAAACAGAGTCTGATCTGCCGGGCAGCAGTGTCGGCGCCAGGGTTACAAAAGTGAGGGGGTACAGTTGGGGATTGTGCAGCGCCGAGCTGGGGTGGGTTTCAGGGGGGGGGGGGGAGTCCTCTTCCTAACTTGAGAAACTTGTTAACTGTTTTGCAACAAAATCATGCGAATATGGATATCATTGGAACAGGCTGAACAAGCCGGTTCCAATGATATTCATATTTGCATGATTTCATTGAGTTATACCTTTGAGAATTTTTCTAAAATATTAAAATTTATTTATTTTTTTAAAATTGTTGTAGGCTGAATTCCAAACGGATGCCTTGCACGCTCTCGTTTCTGGCATTCGTCGAATACTCTTAAGTACTATGTTTCAGTCCGTTTAAACGCGGCATGCCTTGTTGCAATTTGGACCCTCGACTCTTGTTTGTTGTTTGCAGCTAGTGTGTGTGTGTCTGGGGGGGGGGGGGGGGGGGGGGGGCAAACGTAATTTCAAAACTTCTCTGATTTAGTGAACTTGGGAATATGGGATTAAGCATACCGACCACTACACCGCAAGGTTGAATACAACAAAAATTAAAATGATAGTATTGTTTTACTACGCTTGGCGAAAAAGTGGAGGGGTAAGTAACCCCACATACCCCTCCATGGCGCCGCCACTGTCGGGCAGGAAAAGAACCACCCTGAACACAATACGCCCATAAAAAACTTGTCGTTATAATTATATATATATTTGGGGGGATTACAGGTAGACAATCAATCTGGTTATGTAATCTCCCTACGGTGTAAACAGATAAGTGATGTTTGTACAACAACTTTGAATCATACTTGTAATGTTTATGTTTATACTGTTGAAATAAATAAATAAATAAATAAATAAATAAATAAATAAATAAATAAATAAATAAATAAATAAATAAATAAATAAATAAATAAATATCTATCTATCTATCTATCTATCTATCTATCTATCTATCCTACCTACCTACCTACCTACCTACCTACCTACCTACCTACCTACCTACCTACACCTACCTACCTACCTACCTACCTACCTACCTACCTACCTAAAAAGTACTACTTCAGATTCGTGACTTATAAATTGTTTAACATTATTCTGATCGGAAAGAATGTCTGTCTGTCACTCCCTCAACTCTCGTCATCTCACCATTTTGTTTCCGTGTTCTGTCATTTGAAACAAAGCTTAGTAATATAATTTACATCAGCCAGCAAAACGCTATGTAACGTATTTATAATGTCGAAAGTCAACGGAAATCAAGAGATTAATAATTTTTTACGAGAAACAGAACGACCGGACATTTATTTCTTAGAACCCATTATTGACAGCATCGCGCAAAATCATCAACAGCAACTGGCACCGGTATGTATCCATGGTGATAGTAAACAATCTTCGCCGTTCGAAGTGCGATATTTGTTTACAAAATACAACGTATCGTTACAAGCATAACTGAAATAATTACATACGTTTACTGTCATTACCACCTGGAGGGGGTTATTAAAGCACTTTTGAATGTTTAAAAAATCACTTTTTAATCAATTGATTAATCTGTAAACTTTGTATAGAAAATGTTCAGCATAAGAAATCGATAGACTAACGTATTGTCGGTATAGAGTCGTAAAAACAATAAAATCCTTTTGCCAGTAACTGTTTTGGGACTACAAATAATATATTCTGTCCTTGTTTTAAATATTTAATGTTTTAAATCAATAAATGCGGTGCCTTGAAATATTTTGGTACTTTAATTAACTTATTTTGTTTTATTTTAAATTTTGAAAATTAGAAGCGGGTGGAAATGCATCAGTTTGAATCAATGGCAATTAAAAAGTAATGGCTGCAATTCACCTGATATTATAAGTTATGGAATGTTTAGTGGTGAGATATGGTAGCACGTGAGGCGAAGTAAGATCAATATTAGGCGAGGTCTAAGCCAACTGACAAATTGCCACATCTTTGAAAATTCTGATGATTCATTTCAGTTAGTGATTTTCCATAAATAGAGAATATATTTCTGAAAAATGCAACTGTAAAAGTTTTTATACCACTGGTCCCTCTAGTCTGCTGGTGGAGATCTGATGAGAAAAAAAAATGCAACAGACATTTCACGAGTCGCGACGCTCCATGGTGGGATAGGCATTTGTCAATTCCCTCCTTCAGAAAACATGCTTTTTCCTCCCTACAGTCCAATAGAATCGTTGTCTTAAGCGATAACCCTTCACTTAACGTAATGCTAACAATCAGCCAGTATAAGCCAATACAATTTCCTTTCAAATTTAATTATTGTTTTTAAACGTTTGCCTCGAAAACATAGCCTATGAGCTGCTTCCAATAATTTGTCCTAAGAACTAACTTAAGAGGAAGAAAATGCAATTCTTTATTTATTCATTAAGAGGATTTAGGTTCCGGTAAACATCAAATTTCGAATGGAATGGAATACCGAATCGAAATAGGAAGATGATTTAGACTTGACCCTCACGACTCTTCACGTTGTAAATGTTGCAGTTAAAACTAGAAGTCCTGTCATGAAATGCGCACAAATAGCACGTTGATTTGCGCATTAATCTACGCCTTATAACAATAGTAAGGCCATCAAATTCTGTACATATGGCTTGTGCACAAGCAATGTTTCAGCCAATGGACCTCCGGGTAATCCGGATGTCCATTGGCAGAAACATTGCCTGTCCTTGCTCTGAGTGACCAGGAGAACCTGTCATGCTTTGGATGCTATTCGATATGGCAACTGCGCGCAAGTCCTACGCGCAATTAAGCCTAGATAAGCGCACAGTTTGTGACAGGACTTCTAGTTTTAACTTTTTAACTGTACGCCTTCTAAAAATTGTAAATATTGCCAGTCTGTCTGCACTCAAGTACTGCATTCAACGTTGATTGGTTTGTTTTGGAAAGGCAGTCAAAAAAGTGGAACGGAATCTAAGTAGTTTCGGAAGTGGGACCTGCTTGATCTCTTCTTCTATCATCAGGTATCCTGTATAGGATATCACATGCCAATACTAGAAAACTGTTACCGTTGTATTTTCTTGAACTGTAGTTTCCAGTTATGACTTTATATGGGTTGAACTGAACCATTAGCATTTTTAAAGATGTGGCAATTTGCTAATGGACAAATTTACACATAACTTAAAATGTTAATGATTCATTTTTGTCAGTGATATTAATAGATAGAAAATACAATTCTAGAAAATACAATTGTAAAAGTTTTATAGTATTGGCTCCTGCTGATAGAAGACGAGTTCAATGGGATACACTTGGTAGTTTTTTGAAAACATATCGACGCTTCGAAATTTAATGAATCAGCGCGTCAAGTCGATTCGTATCGAATTACTGGGTTTAAACCGAACCGAATTTTGAAGCTTTACAGTGCTATACAACTTTTGGAAGAACTATCGAATATTTATGATGTTAAACCTTTGAACCCGAGAAGCAATTTCTCCGGCCCAGGAACAGGATATTTCATAATTTCATTAAGTAGCTCTAAGGCTGCACGTTGAAAATATGAATTGGTCTACTACCAAATAATGATCATGGACTCTTCCAATTGCTGCCTTTGAACTGACACGAAAGATACCACCGGTGTTTATGGGGTTAGACTGGTACCCCCCCCCCCCCCCGCCCATCTTAGTTCATCCGTACGTGGCGTGTTTCTACCGCCACAAAAGTTTGTATTTAGTCGGAGCGTTTTTACATGTACCGGAGCAAATAGACGCCTGTTGTTACATCATTTTTTTATCACACTGTTGTTGTTATTTTTGACAAATTCTGGATTCTTCATTCTGGATTTTTCATTTTCTAAAGGAACTAATTTTACGAAACTAGAAATGTATAACATGAAAAGTTTCACTTTTTACATTATAATTTAGTCATATTGCATAAAAAAATGTCCTTTAAGGAACATTTTGAAAAAAGCATATAACTCGAATCTTATACATGTTTGCAGAATGAGCCAGTGCAGCCGCTTCATTGAAAATTGTGGAGACAAATTTTGGAGCCAATTACCACCTGGATTTCTGAGTTCTGCTGAGGATGTTATTCAGTTTTTTTGCAGCGGAGAAGGCCGACAAGGTGAGCTTTTAAAGTGTACAGGGCGGGTCGTTTTTGTACAAAAACAGTGAAATGTCTTTTTCTGCATAATAGTTGATAATTAGAAGTCATTACCTGGTTAATTTGATATCGGCCAAGATATCAGTCCGAGGTAAGTTCACATCAGCCTAAGGCCGAAGGCTGATGTGAAAGTTACTGATGCCCTATATATTGACTAAGTAATAACCTCTGTATTTTATTAAAGCAAATCAAAATAATTACTGAATGTTCTCACATCTGTAACATATTTTCTGACAGTGTTAATGTTTCTCATTCTATTCACGAAACCGGAAGCTTCCTCGTCTCCTAGTTCAGCTATCTGAACGTCGCGACTTTCTCACTGAGAAAGCCGCGACATTCAGATAGTTGAACTATCTCTTCTCTCACTTCGACGAATTTCCGCCTACCAATCTGAATCTCAGTTGGTGTTAAATTTTGTGCCACCGTTAATTCCTCACTACACAACGAAGACTACTCCTTTTTGCCCGGTAAAGTCAATTTTACTGGTTGATTGCTCAACTGACTGTGAACAAAAAGGCTGCGTCCAGAAAAACACATTACCGCGACCCATGCATGAATATGATAACCGACGTTACAAATCAATTAGGGGTCGCGGCGGCTCAGTAGGTAGAGGTGCAGGCAGCAAACTGAGAAGTCCTCGCTTCGGGTCCCACCTACGGCAACCGCGTTGTGTCCTTGAGCAAGACAGTTCGCCTCCAATACACACGTGAGGACACTGTGGCGTTGTGGACTAAGGTGTACTGCACGTCGATGGGGCACTTGTTTTCAAACAAAGCTAACCCTGCTTGTGTGGAGTTAGTATGTTGGGGAGTCTTACAGTTGCTCGCCGTTGCTCTGTGGTTCTCTCTGGGTATTCCGGCTTCCTCCACCCGTAAAATCGTCCGACACGGTTTGACCCTGGGTGTCGAAAGTGTCGTTAAGCCCAATAACTAAATAAATGAATCAATTACAAATCAGCTATTTATTATCGAGAGTAACAAAGTCATGGAGTATGGAGTAGTAGTCTGTTTACATATAAATCCTATGAGAACCAACGAACCTTACCGCTTAATAAATCTGGCCCTGTGGTAGAGCTGCACGATACTCAAAACTGAATACCGTTATCGGTATTCCAAAAAATACCGCGGTATACCGGTATATCGAAAACTGTCCAGATGTATGAACACAAGTACCACAATCGAGAATCGAGGCACGATCGAATTGGCATGCCTTGATGATGCGGTTCGAAAAACATTTACCCAAAGCAGACGATATCACAATTTATTATTTTCAAAATTAGTTTATCAGATTTTCCTAAAGATTTCAACAAAACTATATCACGTGACCCCTCATTGGAACGAGCTCAACGAGCTCGTTCCAATGAGGGGTCACATGATATAGTTTTGTTGAATTTTTTGAAAATTATTTTTTCAACTGTTGATTTTGTATATTACGAGGGCACAAGCAGACGATTCCTTGGATAAAGGGATAATATTATTCATTCTGGGCTACAGTTAAAAAACTCAAGACATCTTGAAAATTAAATTGTGGATAAATAAATAGTGACGATAAACCGATATTTTATAATTACACCGGTATTCAATCGATATTGGTTTGAATACCTGTATATATAGGTTTATCGATGTACCGTGCAGCCCTACCCTGTGGGTAAGTTTATAGCAACTAGAGTGGACATCGATGACCACTCCAGTTCGCTATAAGTTTTCCCAAGGGATTAGTGTCATTACCCATAAGACTATTTCAATCTCTGTCCAGTCTCTTATCCCTAAAACCCCAGTCCCTGTACGCCATGCCTGTGGATTCCTTTTGCATTTACACTGTCACTTGTAACTCAACCCGCTGGGGAGTGCGGTGGCTCATTGGTGAGAACATTGGACTTGAAGGCTAAAAAGAAAGTGTTTTGATTCTCAGGCAATCCTTCATTGAATTTGAACCCCCTCATTGAACACTTTTATTGCCTTTCGGTGTTTTCTAATATTAGTACAAACTCAGAGAGACCGGGGACTTTTGACAATTTTTGATTGTTGATATATAGGCACTTACTCATAAATTGTAACGAGGCAACTCCCCGTAGATTAATTACATTTACGCCAAAAATAATATGAAGATCATCGACAAAATATGAAGCCTTTGAATTGCAGTACTGATTTGGGACGAATGTTTTATTTTTCAAATTATGAATTTATTTGTAAAAATATGCACTTTGTATATTTCTTTGTGTAAAAAGACAGCCGAAATCCACTTCATTTTAGCTCACTTTTTGCAACAGAAATTTAAAAACAAAACAATCCCTCTCTCCCTCACTGTTTTGAAAAAATGCCTGAGAATCAATTAATTTATTTTGTGTGGCCTAATCTGATAGCTCAACGGTTCGATCCTAACCAGCGACAACTGTCTTGAGTTTTTGGATAAGACACCTAATGACAATCCCGATTGTCCAGGTGGGGATACAGTGGCGCTGTGTTCTAGGGTATACAACACGTTGATGGTGCATATGCCTTCAACCGCGCCTTCCTCTGGTTGTGAAAAGCGAGCATGTTCGACAGTCTGTCAGTTTCACGCCATAATCCGATAGGTTTCTCAGGGTATTCTGGTTTCACCTTCTCGTAAAAGTGTCTGACAGTGTGGTTTCCATCAAGAGAAAATACTCGCCCTCTGATTGGATAAGAGCTAGCGTAGTGTACGTTATGTTTCCAGCTCCAGTAGCAAATTTTACCGTCTTGCGTCACCTCGCGAAATATTTGAAATGACGTCACCCGTTTCGTAATTGCTTGATCAACGGAGTGACTAGCAAGCCGTTTCGTTTTTCGGGATTTTTCACACCTGCAGCAGACTGTGTTCGAGATGAAGCGTTGTTTAAATTACAAACCGATTTACGATTTGATCTGATATGGAATTAGTTTATCTGGTTTATTGATTATTTACCCAGTGCCGTTTGTCGGGTACACGAGAGGTTTATCTACTAAACCTGTGGTCGTTAAAAGTTGCCTTGAATAAGGCAACTTTATAACGATCACAAGTTTAGTAAATAAGCCTCACGTGTTTCACAATGTAGGTTTTGGGCTATGTGTAGTGTCTTATTGGAACGTATACGTAATTGTCATGAGTTGACGGTGACATGGTCTGAGGTTTGCGGCTCGGACCGTATGTTCAACCGAGACGCTTCGCGTCTCGGTTGTTCATACGATACGATCCGACCCGCAAACCTCATACCATATTACCGTCAATTATCACAATAATTTATAATGTGACACTGATTGGTGAAAGTGTCGGTAAACTCCAATAAACGACCAAACAAACGGACCATTCAAGGGCACTTGGGGGTGCATCCAGCATCCAGGGGAAAGGGTGCTGGAATAGCAAGAGGGGCACTCGACTCTGGGTATTAGTTAAGTTGTAATGAGACACTCAATGGTATTGATATTATGCATATATGAAACTTCAGAGCTTACCTCGCCGATTGTATAGCTTTCTTGTTTGGTGATTATCGACCCGACTCCGTCATTGTACTTTATCTCACACCACAGGCATTGGCACACGTAATGTACGTTGCAAATGGAAACTCGAGAGGTACAGTTCTCGGAAAGTAATCTCACTTCCACCAGAGCACTTCTGTCGAAAACACGCATCGACGCCCTGCTTGCCCACCTCCTAGACCCAGTACAACAGGAGGCAGATGTCGCTTCAACCCGATCGCTCTCTAAAAGCTTGTGGGCGATACTGGAGCGAGATTAATTCCATTGTCAACGCTTTCTACGTCGTTCGGATCACTAAATCCAGTCCCCATACGCAATACTTCCAAACAAAAAAAATTCCAGAAAAGTTTATTGTTATCAGGTGGATATGCGGGGCCACAGAATTGGGACAGATTTCTGAAACTAAACACTTTTCCGATTATTTCAAAACAAATGGATCGATCATTCTCCCTGGTAATATTTCGTCAAATGAAAATAGCAGATATCCCCGTTGGCGACAGAAGGCAGTTAGGCTCGTTTGATTACCTTCCATGCAAGGTATCATGATCTGCTTTTGATGCGTCGGTCTTGTGATCTTGGAAGTTGTGAGTTTGTGTTCAGCCGGAGGCATTTTCATGGCTTTTGTCAGCTAGACGTTACATTTCAGTTGCTCGACAATGGAATTGATGTCGCTCCAGTATCGCCCACACGTCTTTAGAGCGCGATAGGAAAATTTTATTTTTCGGATTTTCTAACTTTACTCCAAATCCATATCAACACTTTCTGCTTTGCAACACGACAGGTACATTCATTGTAATTCTTTCCTCATCAAGTCTCATTTGTTGTGTGCAATTTTGTGACTTTTGATTCGAGGGATACAACTCGATTCGATATCGTCACGAAAATACGATTTGATCCACGATATTTTCGAACCTCGGAAATAGGTGAACATTTCGATTCACAACCAATGTTACGTGCACCATACTCATATCCATCTCCCAATACACAGGTGCGCTAGCTGAATGACACAAGGGAAAGGAATCCAGGGAGGATGTGCTTTACCCCCCTCCACCATATTTATGTCTAGAGTGTGCCAACTATTTGTAAATAATAAACGACTGAGTTTCGACAACGCTCAGTTATCCTGTATCTTTAACCTCTTGAAACAGAGAGGCCGGCTTTACGGCCCAGGAACATGATGCGTCGTAATGTAATTTACCCTTTACCTAACATGAAAAGCAGACGACACTTGAACAAAAATATTGAATAACTAACTTTTTTCATTTTTGGTCTCAAAAACATAGGTTATGACCTCTCATTGGAACGAGCTCGTTCCAAAGAGGGGTCATAACCTATGTTTTTTAGACCAAAAATAAAAATTAATTGGTGATTTTTATGAAATGCGCTGGCCGGTTTTAGCCGTTACGTTGAGCAAAGGATTAAGTATGGTAGCTGCAAAGTAAATATGTAGGGTAGACGAAACAGTATTAATTGGTCTACCACATATAATGAATATGGACTCTTCCAATTGCTGGCATTGAATGACACGGAAGATACCACCAGTGCTCAAAGGGTTTATATCAACTAACTTTCGGTTTGAATCGGCGATTATTGGTGTCGGCAGCGGTGTAGTGCTTTTAGCCCAATCGCGTGTCAGATTACAAAATGTATGCCTGTTGTGCGAGTTGCGCGATTTTAGTCTTGTAGATGTCGGTGTTCATTAACCCTTTGAGACTTTAATTATCCTAACGTTGAAACGCCATTGGGAATTCAGTTTCTTCAACGTTGTTCAAAATGCGACGTCAAACGTCGGAATGTACCATTATGAAGATAAATTTCCTATTAGTGATTATCTATTTGAGGGCTAGATTGTTTTTGGTGGTCTGAAATTGTTATTCGAAATTTGTTTTATTACAAACTATTGGAGAGTGCCAACAGGCACTCTCCAATAATCTGTAATAAACCAAATTTATATGAACAAAATATTCCTTGTGTTTGACTGTATATGAAATATAAGCATGGAAAGTGTTGAATTTTGCTCTGGTATCCTCATTTTTTGAAAACCCTGATAGTGGCTTCTAGCACTCAACCAGTTAAGAAGTCTTGCCAGCAGGATTATATTAGTATTTTAAGCTGCGATAACATTTGGCTCAACAGTTGTCACTGAGCACCATTCGGGACAAAATAGGAATTGAGGTTAAAAGTTAAAAAAATCGAAAAATAATAACAAAACAAATGACCACAAAGCATCAACGCGCTGTTTGATCTCGTACGCCATAAGACATACAAAAGTATCAACGCGCTGCTTGATTTCGTACGTCATAAGACGTTAAAGACATACAAAAGTATCAACGCGCTGTTTGATTTCGGACGTCATAAGACGTACACAAGTATCAAAGGGTTAATACCCTAGAATTACCCGCTCCGCAATCCCTGGTACATATGTCTAATTGCAAAGTATGACATCTAAAAGGGTGTTCAACATCGATAATGTCCATGCATACCCTTTAAAACCGGTCGGGTTCACAATTAACCAAAATCAATTTGGTTGAGTGAATTTGAATTCACCCAACTGGATTTATATTCGCTCAACCCAGTTAATTTGGGTTAATTTTTAACCCAATTGATTTTAGAGTGTGAAGGCCGTGTCGCACTTGGCAGTTAGTCATTTTTTTTCTTCTAGCGCATCCACAAATATGCGATGTTGCGGCAAAGTAGAAGTGCTGGGTGTTTAAACAGATTAGTAATCTGTTTATAGAGACCAGCAATCCGTGTAAACAGATTAGCAACGCAGATACGCCCTGTGTTGTGATAGTAATCTGTTTAAACAGATTAGTAATCCGTTTAAAGAGATTAGTAATCCTTTTAACCCTTTACCTAACGTAACGGTCAAAAACGGCCAGCGCTATTCTCAAAACTCGCCCATTAATTTTCATTATTTTTTTCATTTTTTGTCTCAAAAACATAGGTTATGACCCCTCGTTGGAACGAGCTCGTCGAGCTCGTTCCAACGAGGGGTCATAACCTATGTTTTTGAGACAAAAAATGGAAAAAATTAGTTATTCAAGAATTATTTTTGCAAGTGTCGTCTGCTTTTCAGGTTAGGTAAAGGGTTATACAGATTTCTTAATCCGTTTAAATAGATCAGCAATCCGTTTAAACAGATTACGTACGATGTAGATATAAGCAACACGTTATGTATTGATGGTAATCGGAAAACAAACAGAGCATAATTATGTGGACCGTTTAAAGAAACGCAAAACTCGCTTCTCACTCTCATTTCTAGTTATATTCTCCGCAGAAAATAACTCTTGACGTTCATGGTTATCCTGCGGTCGCGTTTTCGGTAACATGGAAGTTTGATACGGCGATAACCTCAGAGAGTGATACTGATTTATACTGAGTCAAAAAAGAAAGTATAATAGAAACAAATGCGAAAAATAGCATGAAAGATGAAATATAATAGTTCAAATGTTGCATGTTTGTGGACAAGAAGTCGTACAAAGAGTTTAATGACATGTTGTTGTTGTCCACCCAACCGTATACAATTTTGCTACGGATTTCAGAATAGCACGTGCTACCCGAGAATGTCAAATTGAATGGCTGACGTTGTTGTTGTCCACCCAACCGTATACAATTTTGCTACGGATTTCAGAATAGCACGTGCTACCCGGGAATGTCAAATTGAATGGCTGACCGACGATTTCCTTGCGTTATGTTGCGCTAGAGAGCCTGGGTTGTTGAGAAAACACGCTAGTTTTTGTCTTCCGACATTTTAAAAAAAGCCGAGGTTATCCGAAAATCAGAGGCTGCATGTCATTGTATGCATGCGGCTGGGATACCCCCAGACTAGCTCACTTCTGAGCTCGGAGTCATTATGGCCACTATTTACCGATCCATTGGAAGGTATAGAACCATTGGATCAACTACCGATCGACCGCGTTCATGTCGACCAGGAGTTACGACCCTTGCACAAGATTGACACATCGGGATGTCTCACTTGTGGGATCGCTTCCTTCCGGCGAAAAGGACCGCAGCAATTACTCCTGGTAGAACTAACAATAGAATAAGTGCACAAACTGTCCGCAACAGACTCGCTGAACACGGCATCCGAAGTAGGCGTAACCGTACGTCAGAATGGGTACGTCGGTGTGTTTGCTGGACTCAGCAACGTTGGAGCGCAGTTATTTTTTAGTGATGAACCACGATTTTGTCTACGGCGCGCTGATGGTAGGACAAGAATGTATCGCCAACTAGGAGAACGGTTTTCTGATGCTTGAGTGCGGGAATGGTTTGAGCAAGAATTTCCTTGCACCATTGAACGCAGTTGATCTTCATCGATGGTAATCTACATGGATATATAGCGACGAAATTCCCAACGCTGTTGTTGTCCCGTTGTTCAACGTTAACGTCGGATTGCAATTATTCCAGCAAGACAATGCCCGATGTCACGTGCCGCGTATCTGTCGTGAATTTTTTGACGAGCAGGCACCGAACTTCTTCCTTGGCCCCACTTTCGCCAGATTTGTCGCCAAAGCATTTTGGGGATCAGCTGGACCGTCGGGTACGACTTCATGATCTTCAGACGTTAGGCGATTTACGTAATGTTCTAAGGCAGGAGTGGAACGCAATACCATAGGGTGACATCCAGAGACTTATCAGGTCCATGCGCCGTCGATGTCTTGCCATCCAAGAGGCAAACGGCGTGCATACACGCTATTGACTGCACGTGTGAACTTTTCATTTCACCCCGTGTCTGAATCGCGACGTCCTGATGTGACGCTGGCAACAGTAAGAAGATAAAATTATGCAAATTCATACAGCTAGACTCGAAATATGAATTTACAATAATTTGTTTGGGATTAAAGTCGATAATACTAAAGAATTGCTCCTCGAAGTTTATTATACTTTCTTTTCTGACTCAGTATATGTTGCTAAGTCACGCATGATTGCATGCCGTGTTTTTAATTTATCCTTCGGTATCACGAGCTGAGTTTAGCAGCGCGTACATATATATATTCGATTGCTGTGGTGACAGTCCGCCTCTAAACATGTGATTTGAGATTCGGGATTGGATTCGCTTCGACTTCCTTCTTCAGATTTGATTCGATTCAAGATTCGATTCGTACAAAGCTCTAAGATTCGCATGATCCGACACAAAGCACGATCGAGCCACTCTTCAAGTCAAAATACGTCAGAGGGAAATTAAAACCGCATCTCATCTACCTTGTTCCAGCACTGCCAATACATTTAGTTTTAGGGTGCATGGATGTTTTGAATTTGGGTCGTGATCTATGATTTTAAAAAAAGAAACGTGTAGAAATACAGAACAAAACAAAAGCTATTAGACATCACGATATCTGCGAAAATGAAAGAGCAACCACAAGATGGAAATGGGATGGAGAAATGATCCGTGAGATAACTGAACAGTTTCATATTTGCGCCGCAATGGCATTAATTGTTTTAAGCTTATCTGTTTTACAAAGATTGGCGAGCAAATTATACATATTATATCTTCGCCTCTCCTTGGCTCAAAGTCGCGGGATGTGGCATGACCTCCGTAGCAGAACTTCTTGACCTCGTTCTTCTCGAATACTACGGAGAGACATTTTGCCTGCACTGAGTGTCACTCTCCACACAGAGGAAAGCCTCTTTACGCTCCCACCCGATAGGATGGTACGCTGCGACAGCTTCAACCTCACAGTTGATGGTGGCAAAGAGTACCCGGGCACCTCGAGAAATTTCCCCGACCAGGAGTCGATCCAGGACCTCTGGGATGAGATACCAGCGTCTTTATCCACTCGACCACCACTCTCTATAACGAAATGGATTGCAAAGGTTGAGTGTAAGAAGCTGCCATCTGCAATGCTAAAATGCTAGAAATGGAATGAATAGCAATTTGGGATTGAACAACACTGAACATTGAAAACGACTGTTGCATCAGTGACGCGAGTAATTTCGTTCAAATAAATGTACGCACCCTTGCATATTTCTCACAGGTTGGAACGAATTGACGCGGTAAAAGATGCAAGACTGTATAAGGACCCGGAGCAATTTCTTCGCAACCCGAACACATCATTGTTTATGTTTATTTCACATGCAGTATCTCAAGTTTATTTTTCCATACAAAATTAGTATTAATAAAAATGGAACCCTTCCTATCTCACCCATACTGAGAAAAATGCACGGGATTCAATGTTGTGATGTGGATGTATGAAGGAGAAACAATGTAGAATGAATATTTCTTTTGACTATTTATTTTCAGTAGCACTGTATCATATGCTTTCCCTATAATATTACACACTAAAAACTAAAGTGTTAAAACTGACACTTTCAAGGTGTTAAACCCATTCTAACTCTACGGGTTTGATATTAACACTCAAAGTGCAATGTTTTAAGCACTTAGACATTACAATCGTCAGACATCTGAAACTTGAATGGATGGCACTTCCCATGTGTCTAGCATTGGTGATTCTTCCAGAATCGTCCATAATTTGATTTGTGTTTGGTGGGTACATAATTAAAAGGAGACAATGCAGATGACGCGGATCAGGCTCGAGAGTTCGAGCCTGATCCACGTCATCTGCGTTGTTTCCTTTTAAGTGTAGCGACATTGCACTTGTCAAGTGCTATTATTGTAACACCTGCCAAGTTCTGAGATATCTACACTTGAACAAAGTGCTAGTTCAGAACTTAGAAAGTGTTAAATACAGCACTTCAAGTGTAGTTTTTAACACTTTAGTTTTTAGCGTGTATATAATTAAATGTGTTAAACATATCTGTTCGCGAGAGTTTCCCTTCGTAGTGTAGACTACATCTACAAATTTGATGAAAAAGGCATTCATCATATTTATTTTGGGATTGTGGTTGTAGTTTGTAGAGAAACCACATCATGTGGGTATATCTGAAAGCTCAAAATTGTGTTGTCCTTCGCAATGAGCGAAGTGTTTTGGGGTTTTTCTCCGTATTTACTCCACGACCCTAAATCTATCAATAAAGTATCCACTGTTTTATTTCCGGACATATTGCGAATACTTAGTTACCAATGGCTAGCCTTCAGGTTGAAAGTTGTTTGAAGCACAATAAATAACCTAAATCATAGTGAAACCATAATATTCACATCAAAGAGGACAAGCTCTTTTTGCAAACAATTTGGCGCTGTTATGGGTTGTATGTTTACCCACTTTTAGTGTAGTTTTCGCACTGCATATCGATCATATAACGTGATGTTTCTTTCATCCACAAAGATACACCAATATGCTTTCGTACTCCAATTATATATAATCTAAATAAGTATTTAATTCACACTGAAAATATCAAGGTACTAACATAATTGGTGGAACTACTCATAAACTACATAACCAAAAAACAACATTTGTGGTGGGCATTCATTCATAATATTTAGAAAACAAATATGTTAACTACAATGTGACGTCATCAAGTATCTATCAAATCAACTCTCTTTTGTCATTTGAGAAACAGTTCTTGCGTTGTTTTGAAGAAAATGCATCTTTACGATATATTTAGATTCTCACGACTTGAAATAGATTGGCTTTTCCGACCTACTGAAATATCAGTAAGTAGTTAATTCGTCCTGAAAATACAGTCGTGGTGCCTATTCATTCATAATATTTAGAAAACAAACATGTTAACTATAATGTGACGTCATCAAAAATCTGTCAAATCAAATCTCTTTATCATTTGAGAAACAGTTCTTGCGTTCTTTTGAAGAAAATCACTATATTTTTATTCAAACAACTGGAAATACAGCACGTGGAGAGTGGATTGTAACCAAACCACCCGCAGAGTGGAGTTATCACCAAAGGTATCACTTTCAAATTTTGTACACGTGGACAAAAAACACAAGCAATGTTTCAGCAAATGGACCTCCGGGCTTAACCCGGAGGTCCATTGGCTGGAACTTTACTTGTGCTTGTTACGCTTTGCAATAAATTTGCAATTATTGCTTGGGTGTAATCTCCACTCTGTGGGTGATTTAATGATAATACACTCTCCACGGCCTGTGGGCTGGTTTTTCAGACCAGCTGAAGTGTCCTAGCCGATTGAATTTGAAATGGACTATGAGCACTTTAATCGCTAGACTGCTTCAATGCTATAACAGCGTCAGATCTTTTAAGAATTTGCCTGCTTGCTTGAGATCTTGCGAACAGAAAATGTACATTTGCTGACAGAAGACGAAGACATGCAACACGGTATGAATGATGCTGTCATTTTTTTCCTAAGGATAGTACATTAATCGATACCCTTCCGCACTACGCCGCCCCTTCCAAACATTACCCAACGCTCTTTGTCGCACACATCAAAACCTTTTAACCCAGCAAATAGATTCATGTGGACCCATAATTCAAATTGTTCTCATCGGTCCGAATTGTGGAAGGTCACGTATGTTTTTAACGTTAAGGTACACTTCTCACACTTCCATTGTTTTCGCGCCTCTGTGGGGTGCGAGTAATAATCAGGTCTGTACCCCAAATACACTTCTTGCTTGAAAGTTATATTACTTCAGAGCGAAAATCCCCAAAACCTACAGGAAATTCTCTCTTTTTCTATTTTTTGTTCTTTGTTTTGTTGTAGGGAGTAGGTGTAGGGATATATTTTAGAACTGATTTCAAGTTAGGATGTGTTGTGCTTGGGAAGCAGAAGTTGAAACAATAAGATCTACTGTACGACCGCCGTGGACTGGTTACTTTCCACGGGTGTACAATATTTCCACGGACGCAATAATATTACATTCCAAACATTAATTACAGGAATAATCATCAATAATTTAATAAATGAAGCATGATATGGACATGTTAAAATAATTTCTTTCTTTGAAAATTTTATTAGTAACACAGTTTGTTGGTGGCCTAATATGGTATATGTGGTGTCAGTTAAATCGACATTGGACTCGAGCGCTCGAGTCCAATATGGAATTAACTGACACCATATATACCATATTAGACCACCAACAAACTGTGGTGTATCGAATATATCTTAACGCTGTTGCATCGATGCACAGTACTAATGACAACAGCGATCAAAATTAAATGAAAGAATTCTCACAATGTGTTCATGTGCCTTTGCCTTGTTACAGTTGATGGGAGAGGGCCTACAGGCACTCTTCCATAAATTGTAACAAGGCAAATTCATACATACCAGTTTCATTTCGAAGGTATCACGACACACATCCACAGAATATGAAGCTTTTTAAGTTGCCTAACCTGCACTTCAAACCAAATATGGGCTTCCAACACTCCATCTTTCAACTTGAAGCGTTTATCGGCTGCCTCAATTTTGAATAGTCAATGAACAAAAGGGAGATTACCCATAGCTGTCAGCGTATATTGATGTCGACAGGCAGTATATGGTTTTATATGCAGTCTGCGTGTGACGTCTTTGAACCAATGAAATACCCAGATACTTGTAGGAGGGATGATTCATTACGATTTTCACCCGCTTACTCTCCTTAACATGTACATGTGTACCCTCATATTTAGATGTCCATTATTCGCACAAAAATAAAATGGCACGGGATAGTAACTTTCGGATTCGTGTATCAACTTAAAGGGGTATTTTAAAAATTGTATTTCCTTGACCAGACACCTCCATGTACCCCTGAAGGGCCCGAGACTTGGGCGTCACAAAGATGACCTGTTTGGGATGTAAACAATATGTCCCGACAGTGACGGTTCAATACCCGACTGATAAAATATTTCATTTAAACAGCAGCACCATCACCGCATGCCTCCGTCGAAGGCATGCATTTATAATGCAGTTTGAATATTAGTCTGTCGGAATGATCGTTCAAAATTTCAGAGTTATTAGTAATTTGTTTGTAGATAAACGAACGTACATGTCATAGAGGCATGGACTTACTGATTTCTTGTTTAATTACCACGTAACATACCCCAAATTCGAGATATTGGGCCCACCAACAGCCCAAAACAAGTGTCACGGACATACATCTGGACGAACTATTGCACGTGTGTGACACAAATTCAATTGTCATATATAGAAGCACACAAACACCCTACTACTAGCGAGAGCGATTCTACATCTAAGACTCAAATATTGGCACAAATGTCACGACTGGAAATAATTATTGGGAGGGTGTCACGCTCTAAGTCCCCCGCCCCCTCACTCGTGGCTCTCCTGACCCACACAGTGAAAACACGTGCTAATGTGGTACCAGAACAGGGCCGAAGCAAGCCTTGATTGTGCACTGCACAAAACCACATTTTAACACTCACTTCATCATCAGAAAATGATTAAATAACATTAGGTTAAAGTTAATTGAGAGATACACAAACACCGCAGTCCAAGGTGCAAGATATATATATTGCACCTTGGCCTGAATTGTTTGTGTATCTCACAACTATATGCAATTGATACAATAAGAGTGGAAATCAAATATTTTAATTTTAGGACATCTAACCTCCCCATGCCGTACGCCAGAGAACGAATAGTTTTTATGATCATGGTTTTATGATCTTTGCGGTCGGCCTCTGGTGTCCTAAGCGAAGAATGATTTAAAATGATTATTCGTATGTCCCTAACTTCACAATAAAATAAACATCAACTGCAGACAGAAATGTTACCACTTGGTTTCCCTTCTGGGAT
This sequence comes from Pictodentalium vernedei, assembly GCA_031216915.1. Lineage (NCBI taxonomy): Eukaryota > Metazoa > Mollusca > Scaphopoda > Dentaliida > Dentaliidae > Pictodentalium > Pictodentalium vernedei. The sequence continues at coordinate 143,823,083 of CM062294.1, forward strand.
CCTATTTTAACGGCGCCCTGCCAGACGAGACGGTAGCCATTCTTTTTGCAAGTTCTTCAACACAAGCTGAACTTTTGGAAAAGCTGTGAAGTGAAACTGTGCTTGCCGGATTCTCAAATTACTGGTCACGTGACACTTTTCGCCTGAATATAAGTAATATGATTCACTCAAAGACATTGGCCATATTTGTCTTAAAACTTAGTTAACCCTTTACCTAACATGAAAAGCAGACGACACTTGTAAAAAAAATTCTTGAACAACTAATTGTTTTCATTTTTTGTCTCAAAAACATAGGTTATGACCCCTCATTGGAACGAGCTCGACGAGCTCGTTCCAATGAGGGGTCATAACCTATGTTTTTGAGACAAAAAAATGAAAAAATAATGAAAATTAATTAGCGATTTTTGAGAATAGCGCTGGCCGGTTTTGGCCGTTACGTTGGGTAATATGAATATTAGTTAATCAAGAATTTTTTTGGCAAGTGTCGTCTGCTTTTCATGTTAGGTAAAGGGTTAATTTCACCCGATACAATACAGGCATTGAGAAATGTGCGGGCTTCGCCCCACGAGGAATATGGATTACGTCTAAAAAGTCATGTAAGACGGTATTTGATCGGTCGCTACGAAGGTGACATTTTTCTTGAAACATATCAGCTTAATTCGCGTTTACTCGTGGTAAAAATACAAAATACGTGCGAGGTGTACAACCGGGCATAAGAATCAATGGCTATTGTTTCGAGATGGGCGGTATTGAAATTTTGGTTTCGGTATCTGTTTCAGCATTTTATACCGCGGTATCTCTTCGGTATCTCTCGCTTGACAGAGATTTTTCTGTTGTAGTACCACAGGGGAATTCACACCTGGAAAATACAGGTTTTTCGTGTAGCATTCTACCACGTCGACACAACTGCTGCTGCCAATGAGCTCAATATTGGTATTTTTGCCAACACATCACAGTCAGCCAAGAATTGACTAGACATCACTGTAAAGCAGCTGGCTGGACATGCGCAGATTCTAATCTAGTGGGAATTCAGGACTGTTACCTTGACCCTCAAAGAATAACAAAAATGAAAAGAAAATCAGTCACTTCTTTCATAAAAATGAACCCTCAACTGCTATCAAGCCCCAATACGGGCTAATAAATAAGAATGCAGGACAGTTGGAAAATACAGATGTTTCGGTTTTCAATGATTGGTTCGGTTCGGCTTTTCGGTATCCCCGTGACATCTGTGTTGGTTCGGTTTTCCGGTATATTGCACATCTCTACCCTACTCTACGGCGCTTGTAAGACACTAAGTTTACACCAACTCGGGTCGGTGATTCCTATCCCACTTACTCCACCTATTTGTGTTCTGTATTAGGACACACTCTGTATTGCTTTTTAAAGTATAAGATTGAGATCCCGAAGATTCCGAAAAAGACAATCGATGAAACGTAACTTTTATTTTACAGTATTATTTATTTGTTTATTTATTGGTGTTTAAGGTCACATACTTATGCACAATGGCTAATCGTGACCGTGACAGTTTTACGGGAGGAGGAAGCCGGAGTACCCGGAGAGAACCACCGAGCAACGACGAGCAGCTGTCAGCTCTCCAACATCGGAACTCTGAACTCTGCACCGCAGCACAGGCAGGGTTAGATTGGTTGAAGACATGCGCACCATCGACGTGCAGTACGCCTCAGTACACAGCGTCATCGTGCCCCCATGTAGGCAATCGGGGTGAAGTGTCTTGCCCAAGGACACAACGCGGTTGCCGCAGGTGGGATTCGAACCGAGTGTCACGAAAAGTAAGTGACAATATAGGTTCACTAAAAGTACTGTGAGAGAATACAAGTAATTCAGGAATATTACAAATGTTTACTCGCTAAATGCACCACATCTATGAAACAGCTTTTTTAAAACATGTACAAAGGCCCATGCAATGTATACTGTATACAAATCTGACTCTTACCACACTCTGAATAGGCCTATCACATACACTCCATAAAATACAATTCACACACACTGGCAAAGAATTTCATAGTTTGACAGATTTACATGCATAACCTGTGTAACACCAAAGTCATTTGACAGTAATACAAACACCGACTATTTAAAGTCAATCAGGAATATCACTTCTCAATTCCTGCAACACTATAACTCTCGTATTTTCTTTATACCCATTCCCAATAGCAGTGACTAATGTAAGTCAAAATATCTCAAATCAAGTAAAGTTCAAATGGATAATTTTGTAAATTACTCCGACTAGTTAAGGTCAAAAACTTCCAACTGGCCTCTGGAACACCGACTCTTTACAAGTCAACAACACCGACATAATTAATGTCTGCACAGAAAGTTATATAATTTATGTAATACTGGAAATGTCAATTGGTCACCGACTTCAATAAAGTCCACAGATATCTGCATGTAATGATTTCCAACTCTGCCAGTTAAAGGGTTAAACTGTTCATAATGCCTAAACACTCCTATTTTAGTCTATAAGATGTTCATATACAATATAGTACAGTTATAGATACACTCGGCTTCTTACAACAGATTACACCAATAAGGACCTGAAAGCACATCATATACTACTGCAACTGCAAAAAATATACTGCACCGACCAGTCGCTTCCATCTGCCGAATGATTTATCGAACAATCTTATAGATCCATACACCAATTTACTCAATGCATGTTGAATCCATAACCCTTCCACAGCATATACAGGCATAAAACTTAGGCAATTCCAATTTCAAATTTTAACCACTCTGCAACTCAAAACCATCTCACAACCAAACAACCTGCATAAAAAACCAAAATTGGCGGAATAAACATTTTTCCTACACACACACCCCAGCAACACCAAATCAACTGATTCACCCTCTTTACTCCAAGACAATCTACCAACATCTACAATTTCAACTGATCAATTTAATCAAAATTTACAGTGCTATTTAAAAATATATATTTGAATCTGATAGCCTGAATATTCTACATTTTTTTACAGGGTCAAATCAGTCATCCAAACATTGCTGAAATGCCGATGAAATAATTTCCAAATGTATATTCCATTTCGCGAATCTACGGCATACAACAGCGAGCAAACAACAATATTATAAAACCATGTAAAAATCGGTCACAAACATACTCTTAATCTTACCCCAGATGTATATAGTTTAATTCTCCAATTCACATCTATATCCTTCCACAGCTTTTGTAAATATATTCTCCCATTTTCCACTTCACATCAGACATGCCGATCGATTTACTTCTCACCACTACAAAATGACCAAACCGCACGGGACTCCTCAATACATTATCACGTGACCTCTATAACAATATCAACACTGAGATGACGTTTATTATAACTGACCACTACGGAACAACAAAGTGGCCTACATAAAATAAATATAAAAGCAGTTGTGACACCGAGGACCTCTCGGCTTGCAGCCTGCACCTCTACCAACTGAGCCACCGCGCCCCCGCTTTATTTTACAGTACGGCCGTCGCAGAATGGGCATTTTCCACAGGTGGGCAATATTTCCACGAACACAACAATATTTAATTCCAAACACTAATTATAGGAATAATCATCAAAAAATTAATTAATGAAGCACAGGGTGCAACCCGGTGCTTCGTTAATTAAAATTTTGCTGCTGATCATTTTTATTAACAGGTTATTTTTATTACTGCCCACGCGTGGATTGCGACCACGCCACGGCGACTGTACTGTATGTCGGGTTCTGTTGTAGCATACTCTTCCCCTACATATTAACCCTTTGAGACTTTAATTATCCTGATGTTCAAACGTCACTGGGAATTCAGTTTCTTCAACGTTTTTTTCAAAATGTGACGTCAGACGTTGGAAAGTACAAATAAGATATTTTTCACATTAGTGATTATCTGGTTGAGGGCTAGATGATCTTTGGTGGTCTGAATTTGTCATTGAAAACTTGTTTTATTACAAATTATTGGAGAGTGCCCACAGGCACTCTCCAATAATTTGTAATAAAACAAATTTATATAAACAAATTATTATTTGTGTTAGACTGAATATGAAATATAAGTAAGGAAAGTGTTGGCTTTGCTCTGATATCCTCATTTTTTGAAAGCCCTGATAGTGGCTTCTAGCACTCAACCAGTTAAGAAGTCTTGACAGCAGGGCCATATTAGTATTTTAAGCTGCGAGAACATTTGGCTCAACGGTTGTCACTGAGCACTATTCGGAAGAAAATAGGAATTGAGGTTAAATCTTTAAAAAATCGAAAAATAATAATAAAACTAATGACCACAAAGTATCAAGGCGCTGTTTGATTTCGTACGTTATAAGACGTACACAAATATAAACGCGCTGTTTGATTTTGTACGTCATAAGGCGTAACAAAGTATTAAAGGGTTAAAAGAGGGTTTCTCCTTTCGTAACCGTTTCCAGCTGATACAAATACATTTTGACTTATAAAATAATTCGACAGTCCGTTTGCAAATAACATAGTGCAATTTATATATTTATTTATTCGGGTTTAAGGTCATATATTTCTGCACTGTGGCTAATCATGACGATGACAGTTTTACGGGTGGAGGAAACCGGAGTACCCGGGGAGAACCACCGAGCAACGGCGAGCAACTGTCAGCTCCCCAACATACTAACTCCACACCAGCAGGGTTAGCATTGGTTGAAGACAAGTGCACCATCGACCTGCAGTACTCCTTAGTCCACGACGTCACCGTGCCCCCATATGGGCAATGGGGTGAAGTGTTTGCCCAAGGAAACAACGGGGTTGCCGCAGGTGGGATTCGAACCGAGGACCTCTCGCCTTGCAGCCTACGCCTCTACCAACTGAGCCACAGCACCCCTAACATAGTGCAAAGCCAATTTACTTTAACCCAATAACCCCATTGGACTGTTGTATTAATTCATATTATAGACTCCCCATCCAAATACAAAACGAACTAGCCTAATATGAGTTGTACCCAATGTTATATGCGTCAACCCTATTCAGGCACTTTCCGTTGAGAGGTTTTTTTTTCTGGGATGTATTTTGAGCATATCTGACAGGATCATTTTTTCACGATTCTAACTGTTATTTGCGAATTACATTTTAGCCTGCATGGTTCCTCGGGTAGGTAAAAAATCCCACAGCGCTCTATTATTCCGGCAAAGACCTTGGGGAGCTACAGGAAATAGATTGGTTTTTGGATCTGGTTCGAACATATGGGGGACAATCGGGTGAGCTTGAACAAAGGGCCCCGACAATGTTTATTGCGTCTGAATCATTCATTGGGTCACTGTTTCTTGTTGCATGTCCACAGCTCTTCACGATTTGGAATCCTGCGTTAATGAAGGAACCTGGTTTGAATTCATAGGATGTGTTGGTGCAGCAGTGTCGAGAACTCACAACCCATGTGTAGATTTCAACGCGTGAGTATATAAATAACATTCTTATTTTTAAATCACACTTCAACATTGACTCCATGGAGTTAATATGAAACCTATCATCCTCCTTTGCCCTTCAATTCCGTGTATCTGTCTCTACCGATAGGGGGTGAGCTCCCCTCTACTTCTTGTTTTTCCACAAACATACTACGCGATTAACCCTTTGCCCCGCCCACAGGATATATAGAGGATATGGAATGAGTGTTTTTCTCATATAATATTTATGAAACGAGTCTAAGAATTTTCCGTTTGGGCGAGCCTCTGGCGAGCCCAAACGGAACATTCGGACGAGTTTCATAAATATTATATGAGGAAAACACTGATTTCATATTCTATTTATCATATGACACACACACGCACAAATTAGCCACTTAGTATGACCTTTTAACCCATCACCTAACTTGAGTTCAAGACGGCACTTTGAAAAAACATCCTCGTATAACTAAATATTTTCATTTTTACTTCCAAAACATAGGTTATGACCCCTCATTGGAACGAGCGTGAAACGCTAGTTCCAATAAGGGGTTATGACCCCTCATTGGAACGAGCGTGAAACGCTAGTTCCAATGAGGGGTCATAAGCTATGTTTTGGAAGCAAAAAGTGAAAATATAAACAAAAAATGAATGGCGTTTTTCTTGTATTGCGCGAGACGGTTTTTGCCGTTACATTAGATAAAAGATTAATGCAATATAACCCACCCTAAATAGGACAGATATCGTAAATTCTCCCTACTGAAAGTATGCAAATGTGACACAGTTGTATTTCGTTTAGCCAATAAAATTGTCCAGCTTTTTAAATTGACCAATGAAAGCTCCCAACTCTAATTATGTAAATTATGAAAATGTGGCCCAGTTGTATTTTGTTCAACCAATCAAATTGTCTGGTTTTGAAACAATGAAATGGACGGAAGGCTTTATTTATCACTGGTTAATATGAAAATAAAATATCAAATGTTTTAAAGTGAACAAAATGGACGAGTCATATGATAAAAAAAGATTATTATTTTCCTTACTGTTTTTCAATCATTTCAAAAACTTTTCAACAAAACCATACCACGTTACCCTTCTTTGGAACGATGACCCAATAATAGTTAAAAACATGCGTGTATATGCATTTTGTCAGATATGACAGAATTATTAATGGTCAAGCATGGTTGAAAATATGCGTTTATATGTACATTGTCAGAAATGACAAAAATATTAATGGCCCAAGCTTGTCTGGAAATATATTCTCATAGAAGCCATTTTACTTCTCCCAGTCCTAATTTCCAGAGGAAATGACCCCATCGTTATATGATATGAAATTTGATCCCGCACAAACTCCAATATTACGAAAAAGATAAGATCATTTTCTAAGCATTAGTTTAAATGAGGGGGTCACATCATATTGTTTGAAAACTATATTTTTTAACTACATAGTTTGTTATTACGGGCAGATTCGTTTGAAAAGGGGTTCAGACAATGAGTCACAAAACATGAGAGATTGAAGATGCGTCAATATGCTGACATTTCGTCCCTTGAGTTCTAATGTGTTCTATGTGCCAGTGACACATTTTGTCTTACAATCAACATGTATTTTGTCTATATTAACTCCGCAACTGTCGTGTATCCGATCCCATAATACAGTTGTTTGTATCAGGGGGTCGGATACAAGCACGTTCGTTTCGCGTGAGTTCCATTTTGTTTATTTTTGTTCACCCGTACGAATAAATAGTTCGTTATATATTCGTCGACATTCTTGACTTATCCCCAATATATTGTAATATAAAATGATTATTACCATTATGTGGATGTATAACATACGTGATTGAGTCTCGCTCCGGGTTCTATGGGTCGATCACGACTTGTCTTCGACACGTCGTGATCTGCGCTTAGAACCCGGAGCTCGACTGGGATACATATTTTGTACATCCACATACTGGTAATAATCTCTATGGAACTAAGGAGACGATTTATGTAATAGAGGAGATCATCCACTTCCATTTTGATGACGTATGTCCCCTCATTTTAATTTGACTTTGTGAACATTAGCAGTCGATACGCCTTGCCTGGCGTGAACACCCTGAAACATATTCAATATAACGATAAGGTCCGCAGCTAGTATCTTAATAATAATCTTTCCGAAATGGATGGGCGACAGTTAAAATCCCAACAGTCTTCCCGGTTTGTTGAACTTGAAACCTCTCTAATAACACTTTTTTAAAACAATAATAAATGAAACAGGTCGCAAAAATCATTGTATTATTAATTGAAAGATTTTATTCTCCTTCAACGTAAGTAATTTTTTAAAATGATAATAATAATACTCGAACCACTTTCATGTACATGACCACTTGATTCATATACTTGCTACGAGCATTTTCACACAGCAGAAATTTTAAACATAAATGTATTTCTGCATAGGAAAAAAATCTTTCAAATTAGTTGCTTTCGGAATAAATGTTGGCGTTCAAGCGACCAATATGTTTTTTTACCAACAATCAACAGTCCGACACACAGGGTCACGGGGCGAATCGCCGTCCCTTTCTCATACTCCACTAGTTTGGTTGGTAAACTCCATGTTGGTATATGACGTGCTTAACCTTTTTATTACACATCCATCAAACCTTAAACCCTTGTATTCAACGAAACCACCGCTATGATATAAATGATTCTGTATTCAACGGGTGATATACATTATACAAGTAGGAACGTTTTTACCGCACCGTTTAGTTACGCTTCGAAAAGTTCCCAAATTTCGTTATACAATCATCGACCGTCTTTCGTATAGTGTGAAAATGAAAACGTCCAAAGCAAAGTAGAATCGGTTCACAAAAAATTAGTTAGCCGAAAATGAGATAATATTGTTTAAAAAACCAATCATTTCCAACCAGAACATTAACCCAGTCCCGTGGCCGTCTCGTTTTGTGGATCCCATTATATCTAAACTGGTCAACTTTATTGAGGTAAATCTTTGTACATCTTGAGAGGCTTCGAACTTCTTTTAAAAATGTTTCTTTCAGCTGTTTTGCAAATCTGCACAAATTTGTACTTATGTTTTTACTAACAGTAATAGCCACCAAATGGTTAGGCGTGAATAGCCACCAGCTGAAGAGAAACAGCGATACGAATTTCAACAAACACTGGTTCGAAAAGGTTATTTTGATTTTTTATCGATGCATTTGACCCGTACAGTTTCAGTCAAAACAAACTCCTGACCTTTGGGTTTGAACATCGGAATTAAAATGTGTTTAAATGAATGAATTTTAAAGCATGGGGTACGGCTCTGGCGAAATATGACTACGCCATTCCAACTCGTAATGTAAAACACCCACCGATTCAAACACACATCGCGTTCTGTCTATTTATCTGCAAATTAACTTTTATAGTAAGTATCAGTTTTAATATTAATAATAATGGAATTCTAGGTTGAAACCGAGACTGGGTAAACAGCACATTGCAAGATGGTTGTGTACAGAACAGTGGCCATAGACTTGTCGTTATCCGCGCGTTGACAGTGATGTCTACTCATGCGTTGAACAAATAATGAATATAATCAGAAACAAAATTGTAATTAATGAAGCACCCGGTTGTACACGGTGCTTCAGTAATTAAATTTGATGATTATTTCTATAACTAGGCATTGGAATGTAATAATATTGCGTCCGTGGAAATATTACCCGCCTGTGGAAAGCGACAAGTCCACAGCGGCCGTAATATATAATCTGGATCAAGTTGCGTATTTCCGCTGGTTTGCAAATATGATTTCAAAGTCCATAAACGCAATAGATATTGTCAGATAGTCACATGGGAGGAGTAAGATCAATAAACGTGGAGGGGCACACATTTACAATGCTACCATGGTTCGTCCCAGTGTGAGAAAGGTTGCAATCGCATATACGTAAATGTACCATGACTTGCTATAGTCTCTCGTTTAGAAGAATATGCCGTTGTGTGGTCACTGTCCTGTCCGTTTCTTCTACTTCAACCATCTTCCAACCCGAAGTCTGGCATATAGTTGAAGTAGAAGAAACGGACAGAAGCGACCGAAAGTGGGATTCTTTGGATATATATTGTTTGGATTTGCAAATAATGCTACACGAATGATTGTGTATTGACATGTTTGCATGCACTTCATGCAACTCATTGTGTAAGTGCGATGCCTATCTGTGGAAAAGTGGAGTGGCACGTGACTCCTATGACCCCCCCCCCCCCCCCGACATCCCCCCCCCGCACCCCCACTGGCTCTGCCGCCTCTAGATAGTTATTTCAAAAATGAAGTATTGTCAATAACAGCATTCGGAGGTTTGCACAGTTAAGTTACACGTTCAAAAATAAGGGAAATACAAACCGATTGCCTGTAACGTTCATCGTTGATTGTCCATTTTGATTCCCACGAATTCGTTGTTTTGCAAATAAAGAGCAGGTAAGGAAGATTGCGTCATTAATCTGGAATATGACGTGAAAGTACTTATATTATCAACAAAAGTAATGTAAACATATTTAGCAGTTGACCAAACACTTCCGCCTTCTGTCGGTTCTTTATGTTCCTTCTTCTTCAACCTTCGTCCAACCCGTTGGAAGATGATGGAAGTCAGGTATGCGTACCTTTGCTGATATTTTGAGGTTATTTCTTGGTTAGTTTCATATCGGCCGAGATAACACCCTCATAACTGTCGGAGGTAATAAATCAGAAATTATCAGCAAGCGGATATTGGAATACTCAATTCTAGTCCGATTTTGAAAACAAATGGATACCGATAGCATAATTTAAGGAAAAGATGAAATAGCTTGTAAACACAAATTTCTGAGAAACACGTTGTTATAATAAATTCGTTACGGGACGTTTAGTTGGGAAAATGGCATGCTATATCTATAACATCATGGACGCTTCAGTGCACCATTGACGCTTAGTGAAAATAATAATAGGCTGTGCTAACGCCTCGCGTAATACTGTTCCCACTTCGCCCCACGTGACACCGTATCCGCCAACTAAACATCCCGCAACTTATGCTTACTAGCTTTATAATAATGCGTCTCATGGACCAAAATGACGTCACGAGATTTTGTAGTTATTTATCAATCCTGACCCACACACACACTCACTTATCAACACCTTCCATCACACTCGTCCAGACTTGAAAATGAATGAAACGTCGAGCGACTTTCCAACGTTACATCCAGCGAACTGAACCATAGAACGTCCAGTACGCCTAGGACTATAAGCCTCCCTTACTTTTATTCACCTTTCATCGCATTTATCAAAGCTCCCAGATTCTCGAGCTAATAGTCTTATAATGGCTTCCCCATCTATCCCCCAACATGATTCCTCCTTTAATATCAACGACCTTTAGATCGACTGTCTTAAAATGCCAATCGGCTCATTGTCCTGACAGTTTCAACTCTATTGGCGTGGTTTCGAACTCCCACTATGCTATTGTAAATAAAACCAGCGTCCTCTCGTAATTCTATGACACTGGGAAATTTGAAAAAGAGACGTTCTTGTTGATTTCCTTGCAGTACAGTATGTACAAGTAAGTGATGCAGTTACTTGATGAGAACAAAAATGGATTGAGTGTTCAGTGTGTTATGTACTGTCCTCGTATATCCTTGGTTAATTAGCATTCCCGCATTGGGGTCAGTCGGTGGCCGTGTGGTGTGCGTGATAGAGTATTGTTTCGCTAGGCGGTTGGTGCCGAAAGAAACTCCATCGGAGTGGGTTAGAGCCCTCCCCATACCCTTGTAAAAAAAAAAAACAGCGTCCTTTCGTGATACTATGCCACAGGGAAATTTAAAAAAAGAGACGTTCTCGCTGATTGCCTTGCAGTGCAGTATGTGGAATTAAATGATGCAATTATTGAAGAGAAGTTTCAACTAGGTATTTACTTTTAAATCAATCTTGTTTGACAGAGTTCGATGATATCTGTCCTGTCTAACAAGTTTGAATTGCTTAAATTCCTTCTTGCATCATGGGAAATAATTGCTAATAATTTCTGTATTTTGACCAGTGTGCATGGGGTTAAGTGTATTTCAGTTCTCATCGGCTAATGTGGAGCACATGGTGTTATGGATATTGTTATGAATATCCATTTGATTCTCAGAAGACAATGGGTCTGGCGGCGTATCACCCTGGCTCTTTATGTTATATCAGAGTATTTTGGGATCATTATAACCACAGTTTTGCGAACCACTGTTATTAGTGTTTGGAGACAGCTGTCATGAACCACGGTACACGAAATACTGTTTGGAGGATAACTGCATCTATGGCTTACATTTAAATCACCCCTACTGTCTTCTGCTTCTGCCACTAACAACCGTCACCAGAGGCGGCAGATCCGGGTGGGGGAGGAAGCCTGTCCTTCCTCCCCCACCCGGATCCGCCGCCTCTGGTGACACTTGCCTCTACCCTTTTTCCACAGACATGTTGCGCGGTTACAAAATGAGTTAAAATCGGCGCATGTAAAAGTGTAATGTATTATTTTGGAATACAAAAACAAATTCGCCAAAGAATCCCACCTTCGGTCCGTTTCTTCTACTTCAACCATCTTCCAACCCGAAGGCTAGCCTTCGGGTTGGAAGATGACTGAAGTTGAGGAAATACACAGGGCAGTAACCACACCGCTGCATTGTTTTCGAATACGTCATGCATATATTTTTCAGCAGTCGTAATCATCAGTTCTATTTGGGTCACTACTATTTCTAACTGATGATATGCATGCGTAAAATGTTCAATCAGATAGAGAGACAATTTTCTACATCATGCAGCTGCCGGGTAACTTGCTCCTGAAAATCGGCTACCAACTTAGACAAATTTAATATGAACACCATATTTTCTTGTACTGCTGCTGCACAAGATGCATTATCTGTTGATTTCTCGACAATCGGTCCAGGTTTCTCGTAATACCTCTTAGATCTGATTCGGTGACAGTGCCAAATAGAAAACTTAATCCCTCTCCAATAAAATTAAATAGTCCTCGTTTCTTTTGCAACGTCGAGGGTGTATGCCCACTTAATTTGCAATAATCGTTCAGGTTTCACTCACTCATGGCGATCATTAATGGACCTTATCTCTTGGTATGTATCCTTTATCATCGATTGTAATGCAACATTAAGTGTATCATTCCCACTGCCATACAATTTACAGAATCGCCCAAAGTCTTCGTTAATTAACCCTTTACCCAACGCAGACGATATCAAAATTTATTATTTTAAAAATCATTTTTTGAAATTTTTTGAAAAATAATATTTTTTTCAACTGCTCAATTTTCATATTACGTGGGCAGATGCTGGCGATTCGTTGGGTAAAGGGTTAAGTCATAGCAACGATTTGAGTTTGACACTTGATCCCCCAAGTGTTCCATAAACTGTATAAATGATTTTCACTCTTCTATTTAGACGACCAGTCACTATTTACCATATAAACTTCCTTCACTTTTGTGAATATTACATTGTTTCTAATTATTACAGTTCCAGTAGTCCCATTTGTGGCTACCAATAACAAACTGCCAATGAAACACTCGTACAACGAAAGGAAAGCATGGGTTAACATGGTGAGTGAGGCTCACGCCAATACAAATCGATAACTCCATAATTCACTGTGCATCCGTGTCTGGAAATATTCAAAACCCAGCAAAACCACTTTGTTGGTTCGCGACGCCAACAGCTACCTGGCTGAATCTTCAGTTTCCAACAAATCATAAGTCAATATAATTTTGTCACCCACTCTAGCAACCCATTCTCCCTCTTGTGTAGAACTGTTTTACTTTAATCAGCATTCCTCCAGGGAACAATATCAGTGATGTCTTTGCCCTGAGTTGTTTCCTCTTCGCCATTATTATGAAATCAATTTTAATATTGCCAATCAAATCCCTAATTTCTTTACTTTTACTTTTTGTATTCTCCATCTTACACTGAATATTCACTTCCATCGGCTCATCTGATAGAAGTGCCTGAGTGGCTTTCTTATTTTCTCTATAGCATCGCAACCTATGCCTTAACTCTTCTAGAGATACACTCTCTTCTTCAGACGAGGAGTATTCTCTTATCTGTCTTTTATTTCTAATCAGAGGGGCTAATAGATTATCTTGTCCATTCTCCTCTCCACTGTCACTACTGCCTTCAGTAACAGGAGCTGACTTTACTCGTGATGCTACATGCATAGATCTGTATTCTATGCCATTTATCCGGTGTAGGGACCTCCCATCTCTGTGGAGCTAAACTAAGATTTTCCCCATGACACTTGATAATTCATCCTGTCAACTGATTTTTTATTCTATTGCTCGCTGGAGCCATTTTCTGTATAACTCGGAAGGGATATTCCCACTTTTTCTCCAGCTTATCTTTTGACCTTCCGACTCGATACATTATTGGGTCACCTACTTCAAACTGAATGTCCATTGCTTTCTCATCTCCTAAGCAAGGTTGATTTGCGGCACGTTTTTGCTGTCGTGTTTGGTGTTGGGAAAATACCCCATGCTGTTTTTGGATAGCGATCATATGGGGTTCTTCTCCCATATATTTTTATTTGGAATTTAAAATGGTATCTAGTGGCAAAATCACATTCCTTGCATAAAGCAGATAGTAGGGAGAAAATCTAGACGAGTCACTGAGGATGGTAATATGAAGTGGTCGGATGATGAATTTTTAAATGTTTCGTCAATTATTTCATTACTTCATTGCAATTCTCACATCTGTTCATATAGACAACCAAATCTTAAGAATATTTGGTATATTAATAGATTTGCAACCGTTTCTGCTTTCTTATTGTGTACCGGAAATGCTTCAGTCCATCCAGAATACATATCAATAAAGGTGACTGTGTATTTCTTCCCTGAGAGTGTAGTTGGGAATGGACCACTGATATCCGATGTTATTTTAGCAAAAGGATATGGCGGTCTGTTGATTTCTTGCACAGGTAAGTGTACTTTTCTCGTATTCCGAGCTCGACAGGTAAGACATTTTCCCACATAATAATAAATATGTTTATATAAATCTGGCCTCAAATATTTTCTACTAATATTATAGTGTACCTTACCAATCCCTAAATGTCCTAAGTCATTTTTGCTGTCGTGCATGGTGTTGGGAAAATGTCCTATGCTGTTCTTGGATGGCGATCTTATGGGGTTATTCCCCCATATATTTCTGTCTGGGTTTTAAAATTGTATCTAGTGGCAAAACCACATCCCTTGCATACAACAGATAGTAGGGAGAAAATCCAGAGGATTCACTCCCATTAAATCTGATGGCTGCAAGAGATTGGTTAATGAACAAGTCCCAAACTTCAAGGTTTTTCGGTGACATTTTAGCAAAGACATCATCCAGCACTCCATGGAACCGTTCCACTTTCCCATTTGCCTGAGGATGGTAATATGAAGTGGTCACAGGAGGAATTTTTAAATGTTCAGTCAAATATTTCATTACTTTATTGCAATTCTCGGATCTGGTGTCCATTAACAATTTCAATGGACAACCAAATCCTGGGAATATTTGGTCTATTAATAGATTTTCAACCATTTCTGTGTTCTGATCTGGTACCGGAAACACTTCAGTCCATCCAGAATACATATCCATAAAGGTAACTTTGTATTTGTTTCCCGAAAGTGTAGTTGGGAACGGAGCACTCATAAGCAATGCTATTTTAGCAAAAGAATATGGCGGTCTGTTGGCTTCTTGCATTGGTAAGTGTACTTTTCTTGTATTGCGAGCTGGACAGGTAAGACATTTTTCCACATAATGATAAATATGTTTATATAAATCTGGCCAGAAATATGTTCTAATAATATTATCGTATACTTTATCAATCCCTCAATGTTCTAAGTCGGGATGGTATTGTCTCAACACTTCACCCGTTAAATGATCAGGTATACATAACCTCACTTGTGGGTTACCATCTGTAGCACTAATATAATGCAACATTTCTTCTATCAACAATTATCTACTAATGATGTTGGGTGGGGTATAACTACTAAGATATTTATTTTTGATTTCCATAAGCTTCCTATATTTTTCCTGCTTTAATTTCTTATCCAAATCTTGATAATTGATATTTTCGGGCTGCGTTGCTGCACTTGAACTTTTCTTCGGTACTGATACGTGGGCAAATCGTTTCAGATCGATGGTGTCACTACTAATCACCCCCATTGTTGCCAGGGCATTATCTGTATCTACATCATCCATATTATAAATTTGGGTTGACAATCACTAACCCCTCGGGTAACCTTGATAGAATATCTTCACAAGTATATTTTTCTCTGGGGTAAATATTCAATTTAGCAATTATAACTAGCCATTCTTAATGCCCAACGTTGACCTTTGGCATTATTTTGTGGACTTGTCAACAAGTATCGCAAAGGGGCATGGTCTGTGTTGGTGACAAACTGGGCACTCTGTAGATAAAGGCATATGAGATGGCAAATGACTCTTTTTTCAAATGTGGACCACTTCTGTTGTGATACTCCTAATTTATGTGACAAAACTACTATGGGTCTTTCGTCGGGTACCCCGGGTAGCTGCACTGTACTATCTTAACAAGGCTGGGTTAACACAGCCTCTCTACAAGTCCCCGAGGTGTCAGTGTATAAAATATATACCCTTCTCTGGGAATTGGATAGCTCAAATAGGCTACCTGTGTCAACTTTCCTTCAACTGAAATCTGGCATATTTCTTTGTGAGAGCTACTAAAGGCTGTGTGATTTCACTAAAGTTTGGTTTAAACCTTCGGTAATATGACACCATTCCCATAAAGCTTCTTACTTCCATTACTGAGATAGGTGGACCTAATTGCCTGATAACTTCGACTTTACTCAGTTAGGGCTTAATCCCATTGCCGATGATTACAAAACCAAGATACGATGTTTCACTTTGAAAGAATGAGCAATTTTAACTTCAATTATAATTTGTGTTGACGTTTCAAAACTGCCCTTAAATGCTCAATATGGGACGTGTCACGTCTAAACACCAAAATATTGTCTAAGTACGCTAATGAAAAATCTCTCATTCCATCGAGGGACCCCACCATGAGCTCCTGAAGCACAGACAGCACATTCTGTAATCCGAAACACATGACATTGAACTCATATTACCCTCTGTGACACGTAAAAGCTGTATTTTGTTTATCAGTCTCATCCATCTTGACATGACAATAACCTAACATCAAGTCAAGGATAGTGAAATAGTTACATCCATTTAACAAAGTAAACGCGTCATCAATGAGTGGTAAAGACCAGCTAGTTTATTTGGTTACCTGGTTAAGATGACTAAAAGCCACGCCAAACTGATGAGAAATATCATTCTTGCCTGCAAGCAGACGAGGGAAGCTTCATGCACTCTGTGACCTTTGGATAATTCCCGCATCTAACATTTCTTGTATTGCATCATCCATAATTTTTCATTTCAACAGTGGGACATGATAAGCTGGACTCTTAATAGGCTTTGCACCCCTGTATCTATTTTCATTGTTATTGTGTCGGTTTGGATAAGTCCTTATCAGTTTTTGCAAATATGCCCTTCTGTTCTCGAATTAATTTCATTACCATTTCCCTATTCTCTTGCGGCACTTGAGTGCCACTTTCTGTAACTTGATTGTCATTCTCTTTGTTCTCAACTGTACTAAGTTTCTTCACTTCCTGTTTAATATCTACTGTGTCTTCCTCGGCAGCTAAAGGTTCAACTTTTCCCACAATAAAACCTTGTTTAAATGTATAATGCTTATTAGTTTTGTTAATCAGCATAACTGGTATATTACCACAGTTGTTACTCACAACAGTGTTACTTATCTTTAACCCTAATTGCTCTGCTATATAACCTTGCTTTAAAACATGATGTTCTAAAAATTCAGTGTCAAAAGTTGATCTTACCCCTACAGCCTTAGCTGTACACACACAGGCACTTTGTGGTTTCATCTCAATGTTATTCAATAAATGGGTTTTAATTGTCCATTCAATGTCATTTTTCTCAATCCCCAATAGATGTTAACATTATTTTCTGATATCCAATCCAACCCTAAAATCAGACTTCTATTCAATTCGTCTAATACCAAGACTTCCTAGGACTGGGGTATCCCATTATAGAGAAAAACAAACCCCTGGGTTTAATACTTGTGCCAGCCACTCCTGTTATGCTAGGCATTTTATTTCTATCACCTACTAATTGAGAGTGATCATGCATATTTTTCCACAATTGTGTACTGATGCACGGAGTTTGAGCTCCCGAGTCGAGCAGACCTCTGACTAGTTGTCTTCCCACATGAATCATCACACTATCTAAGGAAGCTGTGCCGAAATTAGTTTTACAGATCCAGGATTCGTCCAGAACTGTTTTCCAGTTGATTTTCTCTTTTCTGTTTCTTTTTTCAATGTATTTACTTGTGAGCTCATCGAGATCTTTTCTGGGGCTAATGCTTGCTCTTGTCCAGTAACATTTTTCTTGGATTGTGTGTAGTGGTCAGAGCTCCCACATTTATCACACTTTTGACCAGACCGCCAAGAGTTAATTTCTCTTCTGTTCAGTAAGGTGCTCTTTATTTATGTTATTTACTTCCTGTCCCACAGACTTATTTCCTGCTTCAGAGGCCTTTTTCCTGTGGTTAAAGTTATTTGAAGTATGTTTATTTTGTAGAGTCACCTCCTTTAGATTGGTTTTATTCAGACTTGCTTTTCTATGTTTTTGCTGACTGCTAGTTATCCCTTTAGCTAACCTCAAAAGCAGATGACACTCGCAAAAAATTTTTTTGAATAACTATTGTTTTCAATTTTTGTCTCAAAAACATAGGTTATGACCCCTCGTAGGAACAAGCTCGATGAAAAAATAATGAAAATTGATTGGCGATTTTTGAGAATAGCACTGGCCGGTTTTGGCAGTTACATTGAGTAAAGGTTTAAGGGAATGTAACCTGATCTCTTTTTAATTTGATCAGAGTTACTTCCGTTCATATTTTTATTTCCCACTTTCACACTATTGGCAGATATTTATTTCCTTCATTTAATTTTCTGTCAGTCTCATCTCCTACTTGTGTATTTACATAATTTTTACAAAGTTCTGGAGCCTGTTTAGTTGTTTTATCCCCTTCCCCACTACCTATTGCCCCACAGAAGTAGAATTTTGCCAATTTAAATGCTCTGGACTTACTCGCCAAGACAGGACCATGTGCCATAATCTACCACACAGAAAGCACCTAATATCAGCCATTGACCCTTCTAATGGCTGTTTCATTGTTATGTTCCACACCTGTTTTGCTTTTCGCACGCGGCATTGGTCCATCAGGTGCCCCACTTTTCCACACCAGTAGCAGATGGGTCTTCTCGTGATTTGTCACATCGCTGGTTTCTGATATCGCAAGTTTTGTTTGTTTAGTGTATGTTTATTATACCTTAGAGTTGCGGGGCTCTTAGTAATTACATGTTCCCACCTTTTTCTTCGCAAGATTTTGGCGTCCATGGGTTGAATGTCTCTTCAGTTTTTAGGATTAGCTACCCAACTTACATAATCTCGACGATAGTAGTCTGGATGGCACGATTTTGATAGGTACACAAGCTCACTGCGTTTGCGTACCTTTCCTTAACACCAGTTTCATACAGAGCCATGGACAGAGCCATGTTGGAAGGGACTTTCCTAATCAATTTCGTCTTGGGGTCACAGAAATAATTAACCAATGTTTTCTGAATTAACGGTTCATCCACACCCTTCCCATACGTGTCTTTCGCGAGATCCGATAGTCGTTCCCCACAACTGACTACCGACTCATGTCTTTCTTGTTTCATTTGGCAATGATAGTTATTCGTTATGGCCTCGTCAATGATCTCAGCATAGCGATGCTGAAAGTCTTTCTTGAGGTCATCCCACGTCACTGTAGGGTCTGTGGCAAGGGTGCTGATTATAAAGTCAGCCAAGACAAAACCGCCAGGCTGTGCAGCCAGTCTGCGTTTCTGCATATTGGAAATTTAATTTGTGGCACCATAATGATCGAGCGCCTTCATTCCAGGTGTAAAGTTCACTGGGTTACCGTCAAAGCACCTGATATGGCTGTGTGGGGTTCGGGTGTGAGTGACATTCGCTCTAGTGCCGGTATTATTATTCCCCCACTGAAGGGTGGACTACACTCCCTGGATGGCTTCTATAATTCCAGGAGCATTCACACTTTTCTTTTCACTCCTACCACTGGCAAATAGCTTCTCCCCCTGCCACCCTTTCTGGATAAATGAGCTCAGTATATTTCTGTTTCAACTGAGCCTCTGCTTGTTCCAATTGGAACTGCATGCCCGAACTTTGAGTTTCCATTTCTTTCTGATGCTGTTGTTCCCTAGTTAACTGTACCTCTTGCACTTGATCCTATAATGTAGTTGTTCTATGTACAGCTTCAGCGCTAATCATTTCCTCTATTTCTTGTCGCATTTCATGGGCCAACTCTACAACTCCCCCCGGTAAATTTGTCACCATATTTCCAATCTAGAGCTTTTATAGGGTTAATAGCACTTATACAGAGTTAACAGACTTTTCTGTAACGAAGCACGAAGTGAATGAATAAAATGTTATACTGTAAATTGTAGGAACATACAGTTCTCCACTGCTCCGTCGATTCGTTGTCTCGAAGTTCCTATGATTTGTATTGAAATTCAGATGTTGTGTCTCATCTAGTATCGGTGGAATCAGGTCTGTGGCATCGCCAGTTCAAAATCCTGGTCGAGGTGCCAAAGAAGATCGTTGTTACAAGGCCTTATGGATCTTCTAGGTCTAGGATTCCAACAGCGTCTTCTGAGGGTGCGTTCTTTGTTTTACAGCAAGGGTGGAATGTTGTGTTTGTGGCAATCAATTTCTATTCTGAAATGGCAGCCACAGCTGAACAATTGGGAAGTCAACAAACACACTGGAACTCGTGGATTCAGTTTCTTCCATCGTTTATTAAGTAGAGGTCAAGTAAGCTCTCAGAGCTTATAATGCAACAACATCATTCACTATTACACCACACCAGTCGGACGTCGGTTTCTGTACCAGTACATCAGGACTTCTCATGTTCAAGTAGTTTCGACACACAAAAATCTAACAGCGACGCAACTTAACTATTTAACAATGTTTTATTGGGGGCTTTTTCACTCAAAGTCCATGCCATTGCTCCATACCGTTCTGCCAGTTGGAAGAACAGAATGCGACTATTTTTACCCGACCGATCTGTGCATTATATCTTCCACTCGCCAGCATGACGAAGAACTGCGTGACTTAGATAAGAACAGAACAATTGTTGAATTGTCTGCAGCCAGCAGTGGGTCTACCATACCAACTCTAAGGGTAATCAATCTCCCCATTATGTCTAGCAGTTAGCGATTATAAACTATTCAGATGTCAGGCTATCTCCAGTGTTCGGGAGAATACATGACATTAGGATGAACAGTTTCATAGAATTATCACACCTGATAAACCACTACAAAAGCCTTTCTCACTTATGACGTCCCCCCCTCTGTCCGGTTTTAATAATTTCCAATTAATTACACAGACTATTGTTTTTGTATGGATTCTTCTTCTTCTTCTTCTTCTTCTTCTTTCTTCTTCTTCTTCTTCTTCTTCTTCTTCTTCTTCTTCTTCTGTCCTCTGTCTTGTCATCAATTTTTGTCCGCAAGAAAACTCGAAAACGAATTTCCCTATCGGTGATTTTTGGCATGCTGATAGACAACCACAAGTTCTCTGCCACTTATATTTTTCAGATTACTGTTGCATTAGTGGTGTCTGTAGGGGTGTTTTGAAAGTGGGTCACGTCCATATCTCAGGTGTGGTATGACGAATGGACCTGGAACCAATACCAAATGAGTCAACCCTCGATGGAGATTTCAAATATGGGTCAAGGTCACGGAGGTCACCTAGGGGTCATTAAGTGCATTTTTCATATTTGCTGAAAATCACATTTTTGACCCCCTAAAGCATTACTGACGTCCATACATTCATTTTGATGTAAAAAAGTGGGCGTGGCCAGAATTTTTGAAAGTGGGTCATGATCATAACTCAAGCATGGTACAATGCATGGACCTGGGACTAACACCAAATGAGTCGACCTTCGATGGAGGTTCAAAATATGGGTCAAGGTCACCGAGGTTGCTCAGAGGTCAATGAGTGCATTTGTTTAAATGCTTTTGCAAAATTCAGTCATGCATTTTTTTATGAAAAAAAGTGGGCGTGGCCAAAAATTTTGAAAGTGAGTCCCGCTCATATTTCAAGCATGTTGTGATGCATGGACCTGGGGCCAACACTAAATGAATCGACACTTGATGGAGGTTCAAAAATATGGGTCAAAGTCACGGAGTCACCTGGGGTCAGTGAGTGATTTTTTTCAGAAGTGCTGGAAATCATATTTTTTGACTCTATAAAACATTCCTGAAGTCCATACATCCATTTTTACGTAAAAATTTGGTGTGGCCAAAATTTTTGAAAGTGAGTCATGCTCATATCTCAAGCATGGTATGATGTATGGACCTGGGACCAAAACCAAACGAATCGACACTCGATGGAGGTTCAAAATTTGGGCCAAGGTCACCCAGGAGTCACTGTGGGCTATTTTCAGAATTGTTGGAAATCATATTTTTGAACCTCCTGGTGCATTCCCTTGATTGGTCCCTTTGAATGCTATACAGATATATACTTTATCTGGTTTCTTGGAAAACATTATCTGTAAGTATGTTGGGGTCTGGCAGTTGCTTGCTGCTGCCTGGTGGTTCTCTGGGTTCTCAGACTTCCTTCACCCATAAACGCTGTCCGACACGAGGCTACCCTGGCTGTTGAAAAGTGTCGTTAAACCCCAATAAATTAATAACATTCATAGAAGGCATGCCTTGATGGTGTAGTTGGAATATTTCTGTACTGTTTGTCAACATGATAACCCAAATACAATCAATCCTATCTGAATCTTTTTGGTATACTGATAGACTGCCTGCCATTGGTATTCGGTCATCTATGATTTGGAGGCATGTGGGGCCTTGGGGCTCTAGATGTTAAAAATATGTTTACGACATTTACTGGGAAATTAGTTAGCTGAAGCGGTAACCATTATTTAAAACAGAATATAATCTCTCTAAAACAAAAGGCAGAGAGAAAGCTTAGATAGGATTCTTTGTTACATTGAACAGCATTGTATATTTATTTTGTATCATGTTACAAACTTCATTCTCAGTCATTGAAGAGAGAACCCTTCACTTTTCAAAGCATTTTTTAAAAATCTATTTATTCTCAATCATAACTCAGGATTGAGAGGTTTTGGGATGGAGTGGTGTGTGGCTATCTCGAAACATCTATCACAATTACAAAGTAATAAAATGGAATAGTTGAATGGTTAGATTTTAAGCCGCTTAATACTTTGATGTGAGTAAAAGATACCTTTGATATAACTCATGGTTACAGAATGCTTTTCACTTTCTTTTCTGTAACATTTAATTCTATGTGGAATGGGACTCCTTTTCAGTGTGCCTTTCAAAGTAAGGGATTATTAACCCTTTAGCTAACATAACAGCAAAAACCGGTCAGTGTTATACACAGAAATGTCTGTTCAGTTTTAATTACTTTTTCATGTTTGCTTGAAAAACATAGCTTATGACCCTTCATTGGAATGAGCTCATTTTTTAAAAGATTGTGTATTTATTGATGTTTAATGTCACATATTTCTGCACAGTGGCTAATCATGATCACGACAGTTTTGCGGGTGGAGGAAGGCAGAGTACCCAGGGAGAACCACCGGGCAACAACAAGCAACTGTCATATTCCCCACATACTAACTCTACACAAGCAGGGTTAGCATTGGTTGAAGACAGGTGCACCATCGATGTGCAGTACGCTTTAGTGCACATAGCCACCATGCACCCAGATGGGCAATGGGGTGAAATGTCTTGCCCAAGGGCAGAGTGAGGGCAGACAATATCGAAATTTATTATTTCAAGTATCATTTTTTTCAAATTTTTCAAAAAATTTCAACTAAACCATATGATGGGACCCTTCGTTGGAACGAGCTCGACGAGCGCGTTCCAACGACTGGTCAAAGGATATGGTTTTGTTGAAATTTTTTGAAAAATAATATTTTTTTCAACTTCTCACTTTGCATATTACGCGGGTGGATGCGGACGATTCGTTGGGAAAAGGGTTAAAGGATTAAAATGGAGTATTTAAAGGGAGTATTTTAACCTTTTGAAGATCTTAATATGGGGGCACGATAGCGCTGTGTACTAAAGCGTGCAGCTCTCTTCAAAAAATGTATTGAGAATAATGAAAACCCTTTTCATTCTCACAGTGTTGTTCTGAACACACGTGGGCATAGATGGGACTTCGGTATTTTGACAAAGCCAATAAGTCTTCAGATAGGCTCTTAGGGGTCTTCAAGGCCTTTCAACGTCTATATTCCAACATTACTGAACTTGTTTACTCGAAATATATTTTCCAGAGGTACCACGCATGCACTTCAACATTGTCTAGATAATGTGAACAGTTGCCATCATCTACAAATATGGCAGATCCGGAGTTGGTGGAGCCAATATTTATAAAGTAGTTTATGCTTACACTTCAGGCTTGGTATGACCTATAGAAATGGTACCTACACCAAATGAGTTGAAACTTGCTGGAGGGTCAAAATGTTGTCCACCTCCATGCGGTAAAGAGATGTCATTAAGTGCATATTTTTCCGACCTATTAAGAATTGCATTTTATACCAGTTAAACCAATTCTGAAGATTATACATGTATCTCATCATTCAAATAAATGGCAGAGCCAGTAATGTCAATTTCGGATTCCTTGATCGAACCCTATAAATAGTGTGCACATATATGCTTTTTCTGGTTCTTAGAAAAATTGTTCTGATTCCTGTATGAATATTTTCTCCATGAAATAATCTCACAAACAAAGCAGTTAGGGAGTTAGCTGACTGTCACATACAATAGCATGATCTGTTTATTTAATCTCACTGTGCAGAATTAATTCCCAAACCAAATTAATATAAAAACAAACAACTTAATCATGAAGAATTCCAGTCGTACATGTAATTGTAAAACTACACTGAATAATTGTTATTGAAACCTATCACAATACTGTCAGGATGCGGGTAAAAGATGCACTACTGACATAGTTAACTGTACTGTTAACTGCGTTAGTGCTATGACTGTTTAAAATTAATTTATTAGAGAAGTTCTAGTTTTATGTATGCCTTGTTTATGTCACTCGATGCTCTTTTAGGAGTAGTCCTTCAAATGAGCTCTTGGGATTTTTAAGGTTTTTAGGACAATATCTCTGATATAGAGTCTATGCACCCTTTGCTGAGGCGATAACTCAAATACGAATCGTCCTATCTCTGTGTATTTTTGGGCATGCTAGTCAAGAATAACCAGTTTGCACTAATCTGTTTCTGTCACCCATTCGAGACCTTGGGTGTGATCCAGTTGGCCGACTGCTTTAGAGTCTTCTAGCTCATAATAAATATTTGCTCTCATCACCAAAAATGACAGATCTGAAGTTAGTGGAGCCATTACTTTGAAGTGGGCTGCGCTCATTCTTCAATGTAGATGTAGACATGGGACTACACCGACTGAGTTAAAAATTGCTGGAGATTCAATATATCCACCTGAATGAGGTCATCAAGTGCATATTATTCAGAAAGACCGAGAAATGCATTTCATTACACCTTAATGCATTTCTAAAGTTTATGAATGTATGTCATCAATCAAATTAGTGGGCAGAGCCAAAATTGTCCATTTCTGATTCGTGTGTCAAACCCTTTGAATGCTGGTCACATATATACATTTTCTGGTTTCTTGTAAAAAATTGTTCTGATTCCTGTATGAATATCTGTAAATACTGTTAACGAAAACCCATTTCTGATTTGTTAAAAAATATTTTACTCCAGAAAATAAACCTCCATAAATTATCTTTCTGTAGAGTTCATTCCTGATACTTTAACCCTTTTCACACAGACTTGAATTTACTGGATGCAGTAAATTCTGTTTCTCTGTTACAATATTTGTTTAGATTTTAGCTTCTTAATCGCCAGACAACCGCCTTCTTCCCTGTCCTGTTTCATATATTCCCCATCAATTACAATATTTGTTTAAACTGTAAATTACGATATTTAATTCTCAATTATTTATTCACTCTAACTAACAATTGTCTTTGTAGAGTTTATTTTCTGGGCTATTAACCCTTCTGTAGGCTGCATTTCGCTACACATTCTTGAATCAACGAGAGACTATAGCGTGTCATGGTACATTTACCGATATACAATTGTAACTTTTCTCCCACTGGGCCGAACCATGCAAACTATGGAAGTCTTGAAAGTATTTTCCCCTCCACTTTTATCGAGCTTCCGCCGCTTCTGGATCCAAGTGGATATATTTTAATGACCATGACCGAAGCATGTGAAGTTTTTTTTTTATATATTTTCCAGTGACTTGTTAAATGAAAGTGTCAATGGCACTGTAGCTCAACTTGTGTAAGACGCGTGCATGTATAGTATGTGCCACAGCAATGACACACATCTAGGTAATTACCTGATAACAAAGGTACATGTAAAGTGTTGTAAAGGTCTGTACATAAATGCTGACCGTAGCCTGTAACACATGTACAGGTAAAGTATTGTAAAGGTGTATGACAGTTAGATGCTAAACTAGAAAAGAAATCTCCATGTGTTAATGTTACAATGGGGATCCTTGTATTGGTGCACCGTAAGCGAAATGTTAGCAAATGTTTAGGCCTGTTTGATTCAACCCCTTTCTAAGGTTGATTCATACTAATTAATAAATATTTGTCCAGTCCTTCTTAAAATATAGGTATATGATTATTTTATCTTTAGCTCATAGGGTTCCCACGGTGAGGAGGTTTTATTTTTCTCATTGGAAATAGAAAATCGGGTCATGCTAATAAAGTTTACCCTCCTCCACACAACAACAAATATTAACACAGGAACTTGGCTTCAACACATTTGAATATAGACATCATAGGGATACTGAATTAAAGAAAGATTATTTTGTCTGGTGTTTTGGGGAAAGATCTTTAATTATCTCCCTTTTTTAGTCCCCGAGTGGGTCTGACTGAACCCAAAAATATTTGTTCTCATACCACAGTGATAACAAAGGCACCCAATAAATTTATAGTAAACATTACTGACATAAAAAATCTTCTTTACAGGTTCTGTACAGAAATGTAATACACACAATTCTCGTAAATATGACTGCCGACAGGCATTTTGTATTTTGGGCCGAGCCCAAAAGCAATCGTTACCATTGCATTATAACAAACGCAGTCCAAGAAGTTCTGTACAAACAACTGATTGTACCTAATTTCGGAATAAAATGGCCGCCGGCAGCCATATTGAATTCCGGACCGCACCACAAAACATTCCTTCTCATCCCAAGGTCATAGCAAAGGTACCCAAGAAGTTTCGTGAAGATCGGTTCATAAATACAGCCTCTAGCCCGAGCCGTATTGACATGTGAAGTTGCTGTGTATAAGTAGCAGTGAATAAATTAAAGTTCACCTAATTTGCATAATTTCTGCACGAGAAAAAAACCTGTATTATATGTGATGTATTCCGTGGTACTAAACATTCATTCAAAAAGTATTCAAATCAGAACCTTCATATAGAAGTTCTGTACAAAAAACTGATTGTAATTAATTTCTGTACAAGATGGCCGCCGGCAACCATCTTGAATTTTGGACCACACCCAGAAACACTCGTTCTCGTCACAAAGGTGCCCAAGAAGTTTCGTGAAGATCGGTCCATAAATACAGCCCCTGGCCCGTGTCCTTACTGTGAATAAGTAGCCCTGAATAAATCAAAGTTCATCTAATTTGCATAATGTCTGCACGGGAAAAGAAACCGTATTATATTTGATGTATTCCATGTTACTAAATATCCATACAGAAATTTATTAAAATCAGAACTTTCATACAGAAGTTCTGTACAAAAACAAAAAACTGATTGGACTAATTTCGGTACAAAATGGCTGCCGGTGGCCATCTTGAAGTTGAGCTAAAAAAAGAAACCGTATTATATTTGATGTATTCCATGTTACTAAACATCCATACAGAAATTTATTAAAATCAGAACTTTCATACAGAAGTTCTGTACAAAAACAAAAAACTGATTGGACTAATTTCGGTACAAAATGGCTGCCGGTGGCCATCTTGAAGTTGAGCTAAAAATGCAATAATGTCTTGCAAATTACACTGTGTGTACGGGTTTATGTTAAGGATGTTATGGTTTATGTTAAAGATGAAAAACTCGTGTGAGACATGTCGTGGGGCTTTAGCATTTTGCTATCAATATGTTAATCAAACATTCAAGCCACAAGTCAACATTTGTAAGGAATTCGACGCTGTAATACTCTGTTTGCTTACTCATTTATTATTGTATATTTGGATATACTGTAATATCTATTAGTACATTTAGATATGCTGTGATAATCTCATTCAGCACCCCTAGTCACCCACTAACCCGCACTCCAAAGTTCTCCTCGTCCAAGTGTCTTATCACTTGAATTTAGTTGCTATTTGACCAACTTTTTTGAGTTGTGAGTTACGCTAACATTTGAAGAATATAAAAAAATGTAACTTCAATTTTTGGTCGAGTTATATTTGAATTCAAAAACACCAGAAAGGTAACTCCACTAATAGCTGAGCAGACAGTCCAAACTGTGTCTCACAGGCCGTTATATATTGTTTGCATTTGTCGTCCTATGCCACAGAATGACAAACCAATAAAATATATATATATAATGCCTTGTAGGGCCAAGTTTGGACTACCTGCTCAGCTATTAGTCAAAGTACCTTTTGATGTTTGAAAACAGTTGTGTGCCTTTGTACCCATTCCCTGTATGTGGTATCTCCGTACTCAGTATGGACTTATAATGTCGGATATCAGAATGTTACCATTCCCTGTATGTGGTATCTCCGTACTCAGTATGGACTTATAATGTCGGACATCAGAATTAGGATCCGTACTCAACAGCAAAAGCGTTAACGTAAATGGTGGGAACTACGAAACGTGATCAAAAAACGACATCATTGATAAGTTTTCATTCATAATGGTATTATCATCAAATATTCCCTCAAATTAAGTTTCGACTGACAATCGCTTGTTGTGCTGTTTAAACATGAATGCTAATTTTGGAGGGATTATTTCAGTTGGTCGGAAAACCGAACCCAAGGTTATACACCAGCAAATTGAATCAAACCATAGGCTATTGAATATTTAAGGTCCAGACTGTATCCACGCGATAACAGCGTCGAATTCCTTACATTGCATTTGATCGGGGCACTGCTCTTCTGCTGCAAATATATAATATATTATTATATTTTTTTACAGATTTAGATCAACACTTAGCAGCTGCAGTTCAGAACACCTATCAAATTACGCCAGGTGTGGACCGATAGCAGGAGATGCAGTTGATGTTTTAACAGAGAAGCTTTCTGAATTGCTGCCAACAATCTGCCATGAAATCTTCGCTGGGAAGGTGCGTGTTGTTTTCATTTGAGTAATAAGGCTTGAGAGTGGTGTTGGATTTCACTCTTGTGCTTGGGATTTTGGGGTAGCTTTCTCGGGAAACACATTAAAGGTACTTAGTGTTGTGCGTCAGTTCGTCTGAAAATACAGTATTAGGCGCTGTTCATTCAGTCCAAAAGCTGTGAGCTTCACCCAACAAAGATAAAATCATTACAGTAACCTCGAACACTGCCCCGAGACCTGACTGATTTTGTGAAGTAACTTTGCAGTCAAGACATTGGCCAAAATTACTATAGAATTCGATGTTCACGCGTCACACTGGGGTCACCCTCGTGGTTTCCAGCGCTTTAAGACCTAAGTTCACGTTTATAGAACAAATACGTCTTGAGGAATTGCAGATCTATCCTTACCTATCGTTTATGTGATGACGCGGGGAGGGGGGGGGGGGGGGGTGGTGGCACTATGAAAATTGATTTCAACCAGTCTCAGTCTTAGCAAGGTAGAAAATATTTCAAACATCTGTCTGAGGTCACAATAATAAGATTTCATTTTGGGAATTTTACATTGCTTGCTTCTGTAACACGAGGTTCTTATATATGAAGTTCCATATTAAATTCAACCTTCATTTGCACAGAATCGGGAGTAGATTAACATAAAGGATCCACGGGATTCAAATTCACTTGGTTAACGTCTGAGAAAAGGCTACAAAAGCAAATGGAGTGTTTCATATAAAAGTGAAGTTTAACTCAGAGGTCCATTAGCCGACGCCTTTTGTCCATGCATTTTAACAAATTATAAATTACTAATCTGCTGAAAATGCTGCTACACATTCATGTTGTCATTCACACTTTCCTTTCAGTACATAAATTCCACTCAATGGTGACACTTTTGTGATTTTTGCGCTTCAGCAGGCCTGGAAATAACTCGTTAACGATTGACTACGTTATGTGGGAGTTATGCTCATTGTAGAGTATGCGAACGAAATACATGTTACGACAAATTGATACAACATAAATAAAACTTCTAACCCCACGTGTTTTTTCTGCCAGACCTGACGATTTTTGGGGAATAACTCGACTCAAAGATTTCCATTGCATCAACATATGAATCGTTTACAGTCCAGTATCATCAAAATTGCGGCCACAATAAATAGCAACAACTAAGATCGCGCGTTCGTTGTTGCCATTTATGAAGTCCAAAATTATGTTACGAAATACACAGCATTGTTGGCGTTGCAAAACTTATTAAAATCACACCACTTTTGTCTCCTACATGTTTCCACCATCTCACATAGCGTAGACTATTAACTGGTTACGATAAAAAAAAAAAAATATTTCCATGCCTGCCTCAGCCGACTGGAGAGGGCTTATCAAATTTGTTTTGACGAAAAGGTTGCGGGCAAGAGTAACCGATCGACTCTCGAAACAAACCTGAACGAGAGGCCTGCTGATCCCCACGACCGCAAGAAAAGTGTCGAAGTCGAAAGAAAAGGGTCCTTAACTCTGGAAAAAATGTGTGGTAGAGACATCACCAATACAGGTATCGTTCCCCCATGATGTTCTATCACAACACCAAATAACATTCAAATCGGAGTAGAGGTGACTGAGATACAAGGGAAAATGTTGGTACGGACGGACGAACGGACGGAACGAGGTCTCATTGGATACCCCTTCGACTTTTCAATTTGGAAGCATAATAATTACTGCATATATAGTTGCTTCAGCTTATGACCCCTCATTGGAACGAACTCAACGAACTCTTTGTTAATAGCGCTGGTCGGTTTGGGGCCATTATTCTTGTCATATACTTCCTGTGGAATCTTACTAGTTTTAGTTTGTTTGTTTTTTTTGTTTGTTTTTTTTTTTTTTTTGGGGGGGGTGTTAATTTATTTATTTCATAACAAAATATTTAGGAATCTTTACTATAAAGATTATCTTATCCGGCGCTCAGTTTCTATTGTATTCCTTGTCACGTTTACGTGAATTGTTCAACGTGCTAATTTCAATTCTAAGTGTTTTCATGGTCTCTCTTTTCTATTGGGATAAAACTTTTGAAAAGTACTCGGATGTATCTCTCATATCAGAGTCTGGAATTGTGTTATGCATACACTGAAGCGTGCGTTGGGACATAAAAACTGCGTTGGCCCTTTGTTTCAATCACTTGGCCACAAAGCAACCTATTCTTCATTTGCATTTATGTCTCACCGTATACATGTGGCTTAAACATGACAGAGTAGAGTACAGTCGCCGTGGACTGGTGGTAATCCACGCGTGGGCAGTGATGCCCACGTATGATTTTATCAGGTAATAAAAAAACAGCATCAGCAATATAAAAAATAATTAATAACAGGGTTGTAACCGGTGCTTCATTAATTAAATTCTTGATGATTATTCCCTTAGTTAGTGCTTGGAGTCTAATGTTATTGCGTCCGTGGAAATATTGCCCACCCGTGGAAATGACCAATCCACGGCGACCGTAGCGTATCATCAATTATTTTTTATCCCCCAGTTATTTTGCAAAATGTTCATTCTTTCTCTGCTTTTACAACAACACTCACAGCACCATGATATCATAGAAGGAATCCGTTGAGCCTCAACAGTTCATAATTTCCTACGAAGGCCCCAAAAAATTTACACGTATATTTGTTGAAATTATAGTCCCAAAATTTTGAAAGGATCAGCACAAAATTCGGTATCGCGGCACAGCGGTTGCGTTTGAAAAAAGTCATGTGCCCCCGTTAGACATGAACAAGTTCATTGTTTGCTCCCCGGCTAAGAGTAGTCGAGGCATATTTTACATTAAAAAGTATGTAGTCAATTCTCAAATTTACAGCACTAGAGTTAAAACTGTAAGTCCTGTCACGAACTGTGCGCTTATCTAGGCTTAATTGCGCGTAGGAATTGTGCGCAGTTGCCATATCGAGTGGCATCCAAAACATGACAGGTTCTCCTGGTTACTCATAGCAAACACAGGCAATGTTTCTGCCATTGGACCTCCGGATTACCCGGAGGTCCATTGGTGGAAACATTGCTTGTGCACAGGCCATATGTATAGAATTTGATAGCCTTACTATGGGCAAAACGCGTAGATTAACGCGCAGACTGACGTGCTATTTCTGCGCATTTCCTGACAGGACTTCTAGTTTTAACTGTTAGAGTAATCGTGGCATATTTTAGTTTAAAAGGTAAGTAGTCAATTCTCAAATTTACAGCACTATGAGTGTTAAAATTTATTTAAAATTAAATATGTGTGGTATTTTACAACTCTCTTTCATATTCATTCAGGGTGAAAGAAGAGATATATCAACAGACCTGATCTTTGAAGAAACGCTTCGGGAGTGGTTTGAATTCTAATGCGACAGATTGGACATGACATTTGAAATATTAAACCTTATTTGTTGTTCGGCTAATAACAGTGCGGCTGTTATCAGATTAGTGTTCTTAGACGTGTAATAGAAAGAAGAAAACAAACGATAGCTGAAGACACTGTTTTTCTCTTCGGAACCGAAATAAATAAACTGCAGACATATCGAATTTTTTATTCATCCAATTTCAAACAAAAACCTTTCTTCAGAAATTGCGAACCCGGGGGTCTGAGGAGCTGTAGGTCCATACTTTTTTTCAGATTTTCAGAAGGTATCTATTTTATTTACAAGTAATACAATAAAAGTTGTATTGAACTTTCATAATATTGCCACTTTAGGCAATATCAGTTTAAAGCAAAACAACATGCCTTGAACCACATCCAACCATATTATAAATGTTTTTTTTTTTCGTTTACCTGCAGCTACTCAGGGCTTCACTGTGCCTGGTCGCTCGCAGAGTGAAATCGTCCACTTATAATAACGTGTGAGTGAAATGTTTAAAACAACTGTATACTGCCGTTGCTAATAACAATAACACTTTGGCCGGCCGCTGATTTGACGCGGTCCTCGCATGAGAAGGCCTTGGTTACCCCTGTTCTACCAACTGCCTCCCTATTCCTACGCTTCTTCTCTCCTCCCAACACTCGAAGACGAACTGCTTGATGACATCCCTTGCCCCACTCTTCCCAATCTCTCCGATTGGCATATTAACCCTATTTGAGTCGCCCCCTAACCACATGTCCTTTATTGTCCCAGCCCACTTCCCCATTATACTCCCCGCGAATCTTATTCTTTTAGACTGGTATTTTGGGCATTCTAGAAGAAAGTGTTCAAGGGTCTCCACCACACCCAAATTACACGTCTGGCACTCCTTTTCACTGTTTTTCCCACAGCTCCAGGGACCGCGACCTCAGCTTGAACAACAGTGACCCCCAAAAGTGCCATCAAGGTACTCTTCAAAACCAGGCTTCTTTTTATCACGCAGGCCACCCAAAGATCTCTTTGATTTGACCCCCTCTCGCCAATTACGGTTACAATCATCCATGACCCTTTCTCTGACGACCTTTTTACCCTGGTGTGCCCCAACGTCTAGGACCGAGATCTCCAATGAGTAGTTCTCTACCAGCCCCCTCACTTGGACCATCCACCCCGTCTTGATATTTGAGTTGAAAGTTCTCAGGAACATTACTTTACACCATCGGCTATCGGGGAGATTTACCAAATAATTAAGATAACACATGCAAAAGGTCAAACCTAGGATTCAGCCGCACCACTTTCAAAATCGTTGCGCGATCCTTGTGTTGTGCGGAGGAATATATTTGGAATATACAGTATTGATTATTTGTTCAACTATTAATTTGTCTTCTGCTACCACTGTCCAAGAAAAATAAATATGTCAATATCGGTTAAACACCCCCCCCCCCCCCCCCCTCAATCACGACTCTATGCCATAGAGCATATCTCCTGCCTAACCCCACCAAGATTGCATTCCAGTTGCGACCGGCTACGCACCATTTTTTCCTTTCCCCAATCCTTTTAGATGGAGTCCGCTGATATTATTGGTGAGAGGATGTTTACCATACTCAAGAGAAATTTTGGCTCTTCAGTTTGTCCTGGTTGGGGAACCAGATTTTGTTACATTGAACCAAACATACACATGTTTTGGTTCTTCAGTCTTACACATTAATTGGACTGTCACGGCCTCTGAACATTGTATTAATTGTAAAATATAAAGCTGCGCCAAGTTGAAGTTTTAAAATGGCGACGAACCAACGTCGGGCACACTTTTTCAATTGTTCGATCACGTAAGTGTTAAGTTGCGCGACAACGTCATATTTGGATAAACAAGACGAACAACTCTATGTGAAATTTCCTGTTTCTACATCACAAGAAGATTCATTTGCTTAGATTCTTCAATGGATTTTGGCTCTACTTGGATCCAAATTTGGCGCGGATTTCTCTGAGAGTAATTGTCGGACTCGTGATTTGGTTACCTCATCTGAAACACAATTGAACTATAAAAATATAATATTCTGTAATTAAACAAAACATTCATCGCCAGTATACCTCCATGCGGTATTCAGTATTCCCATTTTACTTCGTTTGATTTTTAGGCATCAATGTAATGATGTGGTGGGGGTAGCTACGCCTGTTGCCGTATCCCAACATTCATCCCCTGAAATATGTCTCTGAACGCCTTAAAATCCTTCAGTCAGTAATCAACGCTTGCGATTTGTGTAAGATGATTATACAAACTAACATTTGTAGGGTTGACAAAGTAAAGGTGAGTTGGGGGTTGGCTGGAAAGAGTGTTCGCACTGTCGGGTGCCAGTTTAGCCAATTATACAAAACATTTTGATTTGGCTCCAAAAAATCATCGCTGAGTAAATTTTGGCATCAGAAAAGTTTCCTTTGCTCCTGAGGGAAAGCCATTGTTGGAGTGAAGAGTATGATCGATGACTAAACACACAAACAAAAATTATGTTATTATTTCTTTTGCCAATAATGTGTTGGAAATTGTGTTTGGACAAACTTGCAATGTTAATTGTTAATGGGTGGTAATAAGGCTTTGTTTTTTCTTCAATAAAATATTGTAGGTTATCAACTTTACAAAAGGCTACATTTAATTTGATAAATACTTCAAACCGTTGCGAGTGACTCGCGATGGCATGAAGTATTTATTCAAATAAATACCAAACACTTTCGTATGTTTCGCGATCGCTAAGCCCAGTGGATTAACGGTAATTATTCGGCTAATCTATTGTTATTTTAGTACGACATCAGGTATATGCACCGACATCATGCAGCTTAACCAATAATTGAATCAGAGGCACGTATTTTTCAGTTCGCCTACCGAGAATTTTGTCACAATTTTCGTGTTCTGTCGGATTTCTTTCCGTGATCAATTATCCGATCACTCTTGAGATAATTGCCAGTTCATTTTTTAAAACTAGAACAATTTATTTGAATCGGACGACGAACAGCACCCATCCCCTCTCATCAGCGTTTCGGAATCAAAGCACTTTGTCTGGCATTAAACTATCCAGACAGCCTAAAATGCGACACGGGGCAGCTTCGGTCCATATTAGACGCCGAAGCCGCCGCCATGAGCCGCCGCCGCCAGCCATATTTTTTGTCAGCCGCAGCCAGCCACATGTTTTCGTCAGCCAGTCGTATTATAAATCGGCCGCCACGAAAGTTTGCGCCGGCTAAGCCGTGTAAATTGTCAAATTTTCATTAAATAAATGTTAGAAAAATGCCCAAATGTGTTACTGCTGACTACCTAGCCCTAATTCCTAGAAGTAGAAATCTTCCCGAGTAAGATATGTGCTTGTGCATTTCCTCCGCGTTTGAGTTTTGTTTTGGTCTACTAATCTGTGATACAAGTACACGATTTATGCTTTTCCGCGGCACTAGGAGAGGAAGAGGGTATTGAGTTTTCCTATCTACGGCAGGGTTCTCATACCTATTTTGGGACAACGTCAAGGGTCTCATACTACTGCCATTGTGTAGTCACCAACTTCGTTGCCGGTGTTCACAAAAAGATCAACATTGGAACGTACTATAACTCACCGCACATGGCTGAGTTGTTCATATTTATGAATTCCTTCAATTCAGTTGGTAACATATACAACAACAGAATAAAACTGATTTTAGCTCCGAAAATGTAATATTTCAATCATAATAAAACCCCTTCTCTCCATGAACAATAGAAATTCATTGACGAATGATAAGAGTTTTGGGATATACAACTTCTTTATTACGATAAATGCGACGTTTCAGTGTAGATACTAACACCGTTTCCACTTGTTTGAAAACGATGTTAGTAATTAAACTAAAACGTCGCGTTTATTGTAATAAAGAAGTTGTATATCCAAAACCTCTTACCATTGTTCAGATCAACAACTTTTATATGCCACTAATGCCAGTCAAAGAAATTAGAAACTTAAGATTTTGGAACCGGGTCTATTTCATAGAACACAATAACAAAAAAACATTTTTATAGTATATAATTGTACCCTTAGGCAACAACAGCGTATCAATAACACCAGAATATTGATTTATTATTGCCAGATAACTATAGCAATGTGACAATAATAAGACAATAATCTGGCTTAAAGAAGAGTGTTCGTCAAAGCCTAATCAGTAACCAATGAGTTTCTGTTGTAAAATGTGTTTAGGGACGCTTTTATTCCTTAAAATTTTAACAATAAAGAACTTTAGCGCGATATTATGTTGTCATTAGCCTGTTAGTAGCGTGATGAGCTTTACACTTCATCATAGGCGGATCTGTAACACCACTCAGTCAGCTGAGCCGTACTGAACCGTCAGCCGCGAACATAAAACCTTAGCCGGCTAGGCAGCCATATTTTCCTTCAGCCAGCCATGAAAATGAATTTTCATGGCTTCGGGGTCTAGTCCATATAGGTCACGATATCTCACCCGTAACCCCAGACACGGAGGAATTGGGGTGGCACAGTGGGACACGTATCCCCATCCTCCAACCTTTTCCAGACAGACTGGAAAAAGAGAGTGGAGTGGAGAGAGTGAGTATAGGCCAACATTATCCTTACAAATCCTAATGCATTCCCGAAGTTCATACATACATTGTACACACAAAAAGTGCGCGTGGCCAAACATTTTGAAAGTGGGTCAAGCTCATATCTCAAGCATGATATGACATATGGACCTAGGACAAACACCAAATAAGCCGAAACTCAATGGAGGGTCAAATAAGGGTCAATGTCACTGAGGTCACCCATGGGTTATTGAGTGCATTTTTCAGAATTGTTGGAAATCTCATCTTTTTTTATCTCCTAATGCACTGACCCAGTTCATACTTGTATTTTTATTTTCAAAACATTTGGCGGTGGAAGTGTGTGTGTGTGTGGGGGGGGGGGGGGGGAGGGGGTGAAGGGGGCATAAATTTTGAGAGTTGGTCACACTCATATCTCAAGCATGATATGACATATTGACCTCGGATCAACACCAACTGAGTCAAAACACCGTGTAAGTTAATAATTTGGGTTCAGTTCACTGGGTTACACATGTCTCATTATGTGCAGCTTTCAGAATTGCTTGAAATTTCTTTTTATAACCGCAGTGCAATTCTGGAGTTCATACATGTATTTCTTCTTCGATTGTTTAGAACACATTTAATACTGTGTAGAGAAGTTATTTCCTGGTTTCTTGAAAAAAATAATTTGAATCCTAAATGGAAATCTTTAAATGCTGTTTAGGAAAAGCTATTTCAATTTTCTCGAAAGATTGTTTTTCGCCCGAAAATAAGTCTCCATAAATTACTTTTCCATATAATTTAGTCCTGATGCTTGCACCATTTTCACACAGAGGCGAATTTACTGGTCGTAGCAAATTTTGTTTCTCATGTTAAAAGAGGCAGAATTCATCGCACATCCATAGATCCATTTAATAACTCTCTCATTCTACGCGGGCATACTACCAGGAACGCGACGGCTGAGTGGTTCGAGTATTGCACTTTGAGACAAATGGGGACGGTTTAACACTTTCGCTGCCGGAAAGGGCTATTCTCACCTACCATCGGATTAATTGTTGCAAAAGGCTCAGAGAGCCATTTCCAACAATTAATCGGATTATAGAGTTTCAAGTATGTCATAATTTTTATTGCACTTGCTCGCAAAACGGCGTACATAGAGGGCACCCGTATATGGTTATAGTGGGCGTGGCAGTGAAAGGGTTAACCCTGACCAGTTCTAACTGTATTGTGTCATTGAGCAGTCACTTTATCCAGGTTGGACACGTGGGACATGGTAGTTCTGTGCACCATGGCATATTTCGTCGATGGTGAACTTGCCTTTAGCGGGCTACTGACTCGGCTCGTAATGAGTCGGTAAATTAGAGAGTCTGACAGTTGCTTGTCTCTGCTCAATTGTTCATACCATGTACACCAGTTTATGACACGCTTGGTCTATGTAATCCCCGTCTACAGCAACAGGAAACCATGCGGAAAATGAGAATCTGTTCCGCACACATGTGCGGAACGGAAAACTTTGATGGGCTATTTTTAAAAAGAAAGGAAATTTTACTGGAATTGTCCACAAGTCGTGCAGGGCAATTACACTTTGAATCTCTGGCGACAGCTAGCAATCGCCCCCTGACTTACAATGTGTTCTATGTGCCAGTAGGCACATAGAACACATTGGAACTCAGGGGACGCCGGGACGAAATAGTAACACGAGTTCCCCTCGCAAATCTTGTTGGCGATAACATGTGTTCTTTGGTTGATAGTCGTCAAATAAATTGTTGAGTGCCTTTCTAATAATGGTTTTGAAAGACGCGAAGGCGTGCAATAAACACAGAACAACACGCGTGTGTAAATGGCGTAATCGATATGGCACTTGTGGCATCGCGGAAGGATAAACTCGTTCTGTAATATTACCCATTCACACGCGCGTGTCGTTCTGTGTATGTCCCGCGTTCGGAAAAAATCTCTACGATATAACCATAGTTGTTGAAAGTGTCGTTAAATCCCAATAAAACAAAAATGCAAAAAACAAGAACCAACTAAAATAAAAGTGGTGAAAGTATTGCCTTGCGACAGCAAAAACACAACGCCAGAAGATTGGGCTTGTTATATAATGTAGACATCAACATCAACTTCACAGAAACACACAGTTTTATAAAACACAATCTTTACAAAGCACAGAAAGAGATCCGAACACTTGAGATGAAAAAATGGTAATGGTTACCAGGGTAAACAAACTCTAGGGCCTTTTACAAACATGGACATTATACACACTGGACATAGTAACAGTAGCATAATACTGGCGTGATCACTTTTCTCTTTCACTTATGGAACATGGTGCTTATAAAATATAGTCCTGTAGGTAAGTTGGTAGTCTTTTAGAACGTGTTGAACGACGTGGTAAACTTTCAGAACTGCCATTCGTTACACAAGAGTCTGAAATAGTGGGACTAGTCTCACATTGTTGGGATTGGTTACATGTTTCCGATGCATCAGTCACAGCGGCGTAATCGAGTTCTTCAATACCTTGAGGTGGAGAGGAATTCAGGGGTTCATTAAGTTCTTGGGGAATGTTAGGTGGATGAGGTGGAGATATAATATCTTCTTCACTCTCATCTTCCATACAATTTTCTGACTGGGTTGATGGAACATTAACAAAATTACTGGGAACCTTATAGCACTCCGAGTTACGTACGCGGTAAGAAGACTTTCTGAGCTGAGATCCTGTAAACTTTCGGATGTTACACCAACCATCTTGAATTGCTACCACCAAGTAACGATCGCGAGCTCGAGATTTATTACGATCTGCATGTAAATAAACTAGGTCGCCAATTTCGAAAGGTAAAGACTGTAGAATTTTTCCTTTAGGGGCCTTTGTTACTGAATTGTGCTGATGATTAAGTTCGCGACGCTCATGTTGTTCTGCAATTATATCACGATCGGAGATAGAGATTGCCGCATTTGTGAACTGATCGCGTTGAGTCATCATTTCGCGTGAAGAGAGACCGCATGATCGAACACGCGAATTTAATTGAGCAATCGCCAAAGCCAGCTGTGTCTGAGAGATTGGCCCACCCGAAGGGATTATTTTACATAATTCTATTTCAAGCTCTTGGATTGCTTTTTCGCCAACCGGATTTTTGTTGATGTTTTTTGTGCGGCCTACCTCAACACAGATTCTGTTGCTACGTAAATGTTCGTCATCTACGAGACTTACAAATGCAGGTGCAGGATCAGTTCTCACAACAGCATGGGGACCGTCTAATGGTCGAAGGCCTATGCAGAGTTGGATGAGGGCATTTCGTAAGGTATCACTACGTTCGTTATCAACAACACAAGCTGCAGTGAATGAAGTTACTGTTTCACGTAGAACTAAAATGAACTGACGGTCACGCCTTAGGACATCTGCTGCAAACGTACTTCCGACCCTCTCTGGGCAGTCGGTTGTGGACTGTTCAATAAGAGTGTGGGGTATCTTTTGAAGAGAGGCACAATGATAACACAACTTAGTAACAAGACTGATTGATCTGTCCATGTCGAGAGCAAAAAAGTAACGACGGAATACTGTTCGAAGCTGGGTATATGAGGGATGACCCAATTTCAGGTGAAGGGCAGTGAGTAAGCCTTCTAAAACTTGTCTGGGAACGACAATGCAGTCTCGAAGCGGGAGAAGTGGGTCGTTGCGTTTTACTACAACCAGACCATCATGTGAAACAGTCGCAACGTTTAAGTAGCGCTTCACGTCCTTAATGTTTGTTGCTTTTTTGGAGGGACGTGTTCCCTGGATAAGATGTGCGTGTGCTCTGCGTAGATCTGGGCATTCTGACTGGGTAGCTAACCATGCAGGTCTGCTTGTAAAAGGTAACTTAGCAGCACCAGAAATAATGTCATGAATGGAAACTTGACGGACAACAGAATCTTCTAGGGTTGCAACAAACGAACAAATCTGACATTTGGGAACCTCACAAGGCAGAGCGTTTCGACATGCAAAATCAGAAGGGATGTTTGCGGCACCCGAAAGATGTCGAAGAGAAACTTGATATCTACTGATCGTGGATAGAAATGTAGAAACTCGCACGCTCGATGAAAACTCACCTCTGCAAAGTTTCTCAAATGCTTGGGCACAAGGCTTGCTGTCAGTTAAAACACAAGCCTTGTGCTTCGACTGTATAATATAAGGGCTGAAGTGCTTTACCGCAGACGCAATGCATAATGCCTCAACTTCACACGGAATCCAATCTATTTGGCGTTTGCGTAACTTTGCGCTAAAAAAACCCGCAAGAAGTGGCTTGTCTCCTCGTGTGACATATAATGTTGCCCCAAGGCCTGGAGACTTAACAGCACCATCAGTCACAATCCATAATTGATCATTTGGACAAGGTAACGTGATGGTTTTGTTGGAGACTAATGACCCCTGTATCTCTGTAAGAGCTTTTTGAAGATGATCAGTCCATACAATATTATCCTGAGATTGTTTACCAGCAACAGCTGAATCAAGAGGATTCAGTAATGTGGCACAATTTGGTAAAACACGCGAGAGAACTTTGTATGCCCCTATAAATGAACGTAAACCACGGACTGTGTCGGGACGCGTGCAAGATGACAGAGTTGCAATTCGGTGTGGGCAAGCTTGTAAACTGCCTTGTGTCCAAATCCAACCTAATATGGTGGTAGACTTTGGGGCAATTTGGGTTTTTGCTGGTGAAAGTTTTAGACCGCACTTTTGTAAAATTTCAAGGACCCTTCTCCAATTGTTGAGAAGTTCTTCCGGAGTATCCCCACCGCAGTATAGGTCATCGGCCAGTTTAACTACTATGCCTTCCTGTATAAGATCCCCTAAAGTTCGACACATTAACTCCTCAAGAGCTGTTTCGGACCCCGGCATTCCCATCGCACAACGGGTGTATACAAATACGCCACGAAAGGGACTTGCTATTCCACAGTATTTCATAGAATCGCGAGCCAATGGGATTTGATAAAAGGCGCTAGTCAAATCGGAAGTTATTATGTATTTCCACTGTGCAATTTGTCTTAAAGTGGTGTCTACATCTGGTAAAAGTGAGGGCTGAGGTTTGCTGTAACGACCGACGTCAGCGAATGCCGTTACAAGTCTGAAGCCGCCTGATGGTTTTTTTATGAGGAAAGATGGATTGAGGTACTCGGCTACAATTCCAACTTCTTCAGGACGTTTAAATACACCAGAAGACTCGAGTTCATCAATTTTAGCTTGAAGAACTTCTAGCTTGTCCCGCGAGTATTGTGGAACCCGCCCTTTTCTCTGGGGAGGAAGTGTAGGACCCATGTTGACCTTAGCTTCAAATGATCCACAAGCACCATTATACCCATTGTAGGTAGGGCTAAACACTTCGTCAAATTCTCTGAGCAAATCTTTAAACTGTTGATTGATGGATGCAGGGAGGAGATTGTCGGGATCCAGTTTGACTTTATTAGAATAAAGACTGGACGAGGAAGTATCAGTGGGAGCTAAAGCAGGTGTTTTAGCCTTTGAAATGACTTGTCTTGTGGACACATCGGCGTGGGACGAAGCAACGTCGAAAATAGGCAGAATCTGGCAAAAGTGTTCATTGCGTTTAAGAGCCTTTGGTTTGTCAGACAAGTTAACGATGCGAAGCTTTCCCCCGACGCTTGAAATAATGTCAGGAGGAGGCCATAAGTCATGCTCACTACTAGATTGCATCAGGGGGGAATCGACGCGGGGCTCAAGAGCAAAAAGAATATCTGATTCAATTTCATTAGGTAAGTCAATTTCAAGGAATTCACCTGACCAAATAGTTGTGTTAACAGAGGGGGCACGAAGTGTGTAAGCATGGGTGCGACGGGCTACGTGCGGACCCTGATCTCTCCTGGAAGAGCCATACTGATATGTGGTTCCGTCCTGAAGAATAATTTGCTGTTTTGCGGGTCGTATACTGATATCATTTAAGGTCATAAAAGGAACCCCTGCCAAAATATCCACGTCGATATCCGTAACGACAAGAGCTTCTAAACGAAACAGCTTATTGTCACGGGTCAAAAGTAACTTAGTTTCACCTACAACAGTTAATGGGGATTGTCCGTCAGCTTGCAATGCTACCTGAGAAGTCTTAACAATGTTGGCACCGATAAACTTGGCCACAGACTCGCGAATCATATTAGTTTCCGCGCCCGAGTCCAATGTAATCTTGACCACATGGTGTTGGTAGAAAACATTAAAATGAGGCGAATGTTCGACTTGAACACGACGCGTTGATGGTTGATCACTATGCTCGTAAGTGTCATCGAATTCAAGCTCATTCTCAGAGTCCCTATCGTCTGACGCTATCAGACGTGTCTTTGACATGAATTTTCTATCTTTTTCCGGAAGGAAAGGACATCGACTAAGATAATGATTGGAGTTAGAGCGTCCGGCCTGATCACATAACGGGCACAGCTTGGAAGGTTGAGGTCTATGTTTGGTTGAAAAATTTCGACCCTTTGCACTGAAAACTTGACGACCCCCCTCTGTCCCAGAAGTTAATGAAGCCGCTCGCAAAATGCGGGCGTCTTCTGATGAATGTAACTCTTCTAGTAGCGATTGCATGGCCTGTGAGATTTCGGGTTTTATAGAAGCAAGCGTACGCGAACGTAACTCAGTGCCATAACGCTGTTTAACTAGATGAGGAAGATCTTTATGTATGAGACGAAGCCATGTTAAAACAATCATATTTTCTAAAGATGGGGACAATTCTTCGTCATCAGAAGGGATCTCACCGTGGTGACTGATACGACCGCTAGATTGAAGTAAATTGTCTTCAACAAAGGCCATAAGTCTTTGGAATAAATCTTCAGGACGCTCGTCAAGTTCCAATTTTATGTCTGTGAAATCAATGAAGTGAGCTCCCGTTGAGTGAAATCCGTAATGCATTCTTATCATTTGCCAAATGTCAGACACTGAAGTAGAATTTTTCAGGATGGAATTTCGAGAAATGACAGGGCAGTAGTTGGCTATCTGCCCTAACATGAGTTCCAGCTGGGTGACTTTTTGGTGCGCTGTACGCCTTCTCGCCTCAGGGACATGCTCACTGTCATCTTCAAAGCCACGTAGTGGACATGCTTTAGATTTTTTTTGCCAGTTTGTGCCCTCCACAAGAAACGGAGCAAAGTTTGTATCAAGTGACAGTATGTACTGTAGGTTTTGTCGCAAATTCTCAAATGAGTTCACGGACTCAGTCTTTGTCAAACTCCATTGTTTTGGAGCACGAGAGGTTGCCATTGCAAAGAAAGGATTACAACGGGAGAAAAATCTGGTGTTGCACAATTTGAGGATTAAATTGTCTGTAAAGTGCAAGAAATTTGCATTTGATGTTGAAAATCACAACAATTTGAAGTCAACACAGCTTTTGAAGACTATTCCGTGAGTTCGT
The DNA here is from genome assembly GCA_031216915.1 of Pictodentalium vernedei. Lineage (NCBI taxonomy): Eukaryota > Metazoa > Mollusca > Scaphopoda > Dentaliida > Dentaliidae > Pictodentalium > Pictodentalium vernedei. The sequence continues at coordinate 143,867,202 of CM062294.1, forward strand.
AAAATAACTGCTGCCACCACGCCAGAAGATTGGGCTTGTTATATAATGTAGACATCAACATCAACTTCACAGAAACACACAGTTTTATAAAACACAATCTTTACAAAGCACAGAAAGAGATCCGAACACTTGAGATGAAAAAATGGTAATGGTTACCAGGGTAAACAAACTCTAGGGCCTTTTACAAACATGGACATTATACACACTGGACATAGTAACAGTAGCATAATACTGGCGCAATAAATGCATAAACATGTCAACAAGTTTACTGATGCGCCTAATTATAACAACTACCGACAGTATTACTTATCGTCCTGCAGTTGTTTCAAGATCCAGTGTTTGCTTATGCTCATGCATACTATAACAACAAATAAACTAATTCATTCACACCATACCGCTAATTGCTTGTTACGTTATGTAGTTTTATTTTGCAATGGAAATCCTAAAACTAAATGTGTTAAATTTATTAATAGAATAAAAAAACGAGGGGATATGACAACTGTATGATGTTGCCAGACAACTTTCTGAGTTCAAATACGATCCTGAGGTTTGAATCAATTTCGAAGTTTGTGACTGCAAAGCTCTTGAGCTCCCATGCACACCCCAAAATCAGTTGAGTTAAAAAATCAACTCCGTTGAGCGAATAGGAAACCTGTTCATATTCACTCAACCTAGTTGATTTGGGTTAACTTTTAACTCAACTGATTTTAGAGTGCACAATGTGTTCAGGCCTCTACTACAGCAATAGCCATCACACGGGTGCGGGACAACACGTCTATATAATTAGCTTGCCCAGTGCCCGCCTAATTCAGATGTGGCAGTCTGCAATTCCTCGGAAAATAATTCCAGAATCTGCTTATTTGAGTACATAATTAACAAATATATGCAACCGAGCATTTAGAGTTGCACTGGGGTACGTACACACACCACTGACCCATAGCCTCTACGTTTAGGATTGAATTGGTTGAATTCTGGGTCGTATTGTGGAGGGGAGTCTTTACTGTGAATTTGTTATTTTGGCATCACTGTCCAGAGAATTAATCCACAAATTATTTTAAAGAACTTGATTTTCTATCAACTCTGTTCTCACTCGTGATCTATGTTCCCGTTTATCAGACTTTATCTGCAATAGCTTGGTGGCGACAAAAAAAAAAGTTATTCGTCCCTGCGAATTAGCTGACATTGGTTACATTCTCTGTTCTCACTTGTGCCGCTTTTGTCACAAATTATTTCATTAGCTTTTAATACCACCAATGGGTGTGTTGAAGCTAGCAAACTGTGGGATGTTTGTGTAGAACATTAACATTAAGCAAGATCAACAACGTGTATTTTGCTGTTTTCCTGAAATAAGACTTATATTGACTAAACATTTTTGTAACTCCTGCTGTCTTTAACCCTTTACCTAACATGAAAAGCAGACGACACTTGCAAAAATAATTCTTGAATAACTAATTTTTTTCATTTTTTGTCTCAAAAACATAGGTTATGACCCCTCGTTGGAACGAGCTCGTCGAGCTCGTTCCAACGAGGGGCCATAACCTTTGTTTTTGAGACAAAAAATGAAAATATTTTGAAAATTAATTGACGATTTTTGAGAATAGCGCTGACCGGTTTTGGCCGTTACGTTGGGTAAAGGGTTAAAATCCATGTTTTTTAGGATTAGTGGCAGAAAGACTGCCAGCAACACTATTCCATTTTCCGCAGTATAGATGCTTGTCACGATCATATTTTGCTCATGTCCATACATGCTGCACGACAAATATATTCATTAATTTACACGATACCGTTAATTCATTTTTGTAGCAGTGTGTACCTTTATTTTATAATCAAAATTCTAATACCAAAAGCGTTACATCCATTAATTAATACATATATTCATAAAAATTGATGAGATATAACAACTGAATGTTGAATCTAGTGAGTTATGGAAAATCTCATTTCTACCGGCCCATTAATATGCAAGAAAACATTCCAAGTTCAATTTCAATCCTGAGGTTAGAACCAATTTTGAACTTTGTAACTGATATTGTACAGGACTCTTGACTGCCCATGTACTAATGTATCCAAACTTTTAGCACAGCAATATCCCTCGCATGGGTTCGGTACAACAAGTCTATGTATTTGACTTGTTGCCCGTTCTCGCCTATTTCAGAAGTGACAATCTGTGTTTGCCAGCGACAGAAATCCCGAATCAGCTTACATCATCTGTTTAAGCAATATTTATTTGGCAAGACTTATGTTATACATACTAGAACATAATTTCAAACACAAGACCATAGGAACTACAGTTAAAACTATAAGTCCTGTCATGAAATGCGCACAAATAGCGCGTCGGTTTGCGCGTTAATCTACGCGTTACGACCATAGTAAGGCTCTCAAATTCTGTACATATGGCCTGGCACAAGCAATGTTTCAGCCAAAGGACCTCCGGGAACCCCGGAGGTCCATTGACAGAAACATTGCCTGTGTTTGCTATGAGTAACCAGGAGAAACTGCCGTGTTTTGGAGGCCATTCGATATGGCAATTGCGCGCAGTTCCTTCGCGCAATTAAGCCTAGATAAGCGCACAGTTCGTGACAGGCCTTCTAGTTTTAACTGTATACATTATGCCGATTAACAAAGTATGTAATAACACCAATATAAATAAAGGAAACTACTGCTTGTATGATTAAAAAACATATGCTATCGATCTATGGCTACGTCTTGAGAGTTGCAATAAAGCAAATAACTGTGCAGAGGAAATAATACATTCATTACATTCATAAAATAAGCTCTCTCTGGTGTCATTTCGGTATATTTCCTACAATGTTGAAGGCGTAACACGTTTTACCTTCTCCCTCGTCGAATATATTATCCACCCATGAAGTTGTAGTTGTAAAAGACGTTTCAATAAAAGATTTTACACGCTCAGAATTTAGAGTTACACAGGGATACTTAACTCCATTGACATCATACGCGCCACTGTGGTTCATTCCACCCATAGGCACAAGATATCCACCAGGTTTGATTAATGAAGTGATATTCTGTAATGCGTGCTTGTATTGTTCTTCATTATATACAGCTGCAGCTATACACCAAGACGTTGTGACAACATCAAACTGGCCCACGCCGGACTGCTGACTACCACAAAGAGGATTGTTTTGCGTTACATCGCAATAAATATTTCAACTGTTTCATTGCGAAGTTGTTTTTCTTTTTCTTCAGGTGTCTGCCTGCAAAACAAATGTCATGTTTATCAATTCACTCGACGAGTATATGTTCATATTGATTATTTTTTGTGTATTTGGGTTTAATGGCAATTTCAATAGCCAGATTAACCCTTTGAACGCTAGTGGTTTCTGCCATGCCAGTTTAATGGCAGCGATTAGAAGATTTCATATTCATTATTTTGAGTAGACCAATCAATATTTTCAACGTGCAGCCCCGAGGCTGCGCGTTGAAAATATTGATTGGTCAACCCCACACATTTACTGAACAGCCATCCTATTTAATGACGTTATGGTGTATCATGTTCCTGGCCGAAAAAGTGGGCGCTCGGGTTCAAAAGGTAAACAGCGTGTCATACAGTTTTGCGGATGGAGTAAGAGGGAATACGCGGAGAGAACCACCGAGCAGAGGCGAGCGACTGTCAAACGCTCCAGCTTACTAACTCTTCACAAGCAGCTGAGGGCAAGTGCACCATCGACGCGCACTAAGCCTCGGAAAACAACGACACCATGCACCCGTATGTTCATATTAATCACATGAAACATTCCGTGTGTACGCAGTTTGCAGTGTACTGTGACCGGAAAGGTGGTAGTTTTCTCGGTCGGGTTGCGAAACACTTATACACCAATTGGTCGAGGTTTCATAAATAATAGTTTACGTAATCATGACCGATTTTTATAAAAAAAAATGAACGAAGATAGCATTTCGAATTCCCTGTTTTTGATTTTTTTCCGGCAATTGATATGCCAGGGTATTGTGGGGAGAACACTGAAAGATACGTTTGATCGGATCGCGCATGTGGGCGATCTGATCGAAAATCTATCTCCACTCTTGTGACCACAGTACCGTATATTACGTACATCGAGTTGTATGTCTTGTATATAGAGCTAGTATCCGATTTCCTGTTTCACGGGCAGCGATAAACAACTTCCATAAGACGATTATTTGTATTGGCCCATTTCATACAATTTGTTTGAACGTCAAGAAAAATAACCGGAAAGTGCGACTCCGAAACCATGTAATGCTACTTTATGTAATGCATCCATATCCTTCCAATACCGAACTCTGAGAACTGAACATGAGTACACTTTCCACAATTTCGAAACAAAATCATTGTGATAATTATCGCATTTTCACTGAAGAAAGCGTTATGTTTAAAGTCGTATATACCCAGTAGACAGGCAAGTAGGCTCCACGTAATTTTTCCCTGCAAAAGCTGAATAACTAATGACAGTCTTTAGACATGATCACCACTTCAGCCCTTTCAATAACAAAAACCCAATGTTCAACAGCGGTCAACGAAAGAATCGTTATATGTGCATTACGAATTAGTCGAATTTGTAGTCTGATACTGTCCCTAAGACTATATACCACGAACCCGTTTTATACACAGTCATGAATAACAACACGTCAGCTTTAGCACTAGATAATCGTTTCACACACGAGACCATGTGTACTATCGTTCAGTTAAACCCTTTACACACTGATTTTAAAATTCCACGATTTCAAGCAGCGAAATAATTTTATCTGCCGCGGAAGTGGGCAGATTTTGTTTTTATCCGGATTGTTGTGTGTTACAAGGCCTTGAAATTGAAATGCGGCGGATCTTTGGAAATTTTAGTGCATTGAGGAGTTAAAAAAAATACGAAATAGCTGTTTTTTGCATTCTGATTTGCCGCAATGAAAACCCATAATGTGGTGACACACGCTGCTCCACAGTTGTTAAAGATACAGCCACGAAAGTTCGCATATCAACTTTCGGTTACCTGAAGATGTTTCATCCTTTTTTTTCTGACATTTACACCCTCAATTGGAAGGAGCTGGTCGGGTGTTAAAACGGCGACACGTACTCCATCTATAGCTCTTGAACTTCGTAACCTTCTTTATGCTTGAAAGAATATCTAGTGCACGTAAATTTAATATTTTCAAATTTCAACCTTTATCTGAAACAACGTAAGGCCTGAAAGAGTAGACGGATTTTTGACGCGTCGAATCTAATTGTATTAAATCCGTCGCTGATGCGACACGGAAAAGTTTTGAAATAAACAGACGCCTCACCGTCGAATCGAAGTGGTTAGCCAATCGTGGTCGACCGGCATACTTTAGGTTTCTTCGGTCATTGTGTTTTTGCACCCAGGACGCGACATTTATTTATTTATTTATTTATTTATTTATTTATTTATTTATTTATTTATTTTTTATTTATTTATTCGTTTTCTGAGGCGCACCGACACTTTCGAAAGCCGGTGTCAGACAGTTGTAGGGGTGAGGCCGAAAAACCCGGAGGAACACTGGCCAGAGCGAGTAACTAAAATAGCTACAAACTCGGCGCAATCAGGGCTAGCAATGGTTGATGGCGTATATACTGTCGACGTGGTATACGCCTCAGCACGCTGCAACCATGATTCAGTGGAACCTGGAACTCCCTCCCCCCCCCAAAAAAAAATCAGTCATGACCCCCCACCCCCCACCCTCCACACACACACACCCGCCATGCTATTTCATATGCTTGATATAGGGAACTTCAGGCAAGAAATCTTAAAATCTAGATATTTATACTTGTAAAATGTTTGAGTGGAGGGGGTGTGTGATAGCAAATTTATACGTGAATAGCAGGGAAAGTAAAACGAGCAACTGGATTTCCAAAAAATTCTCCCTTCTGTTGAACACAGTTTCCCTGATATATCACGTCAATTGTCACAACAAAATTTCAAAACACGGATGCTTCGTACGCACGTGGAAAATAATTCTTCCATAATTTATATCTTCCGTGGTTATTTTTTTTTCTAATTCATTCGAAACTTCACATGCTTCGGACAATATTTGAGGTGCACTTTAGTGTGTACCCACGTGTGTTGTGTTTACAACCATACAGGAAACCATCGTACACAAGACTAAAATGGCGCTGCACCAAATAGTTCACCTGTTGGTTGCTATTTTGCCATGTTGTTGCAAGCAATCGGTTACATTATTTTATAATTTTACAATTTATTCGGATTCTGTTTGGTGGTGATGTGGCCTAATTAATGTTTCACAACTTAATTAATTCTGGACACAAACGGACTCAAAGAAATTGCGTTTTTGTCTCGAATTTCCAAACTTTACCCAGGGAAAGCTCACCCCGGGCCCACTCCAACGGTCCACAAGCCGGGGGACACCCCCGCTCGTGCTCGCCCCATCTCGCCGCTGTGCAGCTCAGATGATGCCGCAATTCATATTCAGTACGCCGCTTAGATATTACTCTTGCCCCCCCCCCCTTAACTTTGATATCCTATATGTGCCTGCCATGATCCTACTCGAGCAAAGAGATGCATCCTGCTTTATCTCATCCACCCACCTTCCCTGAAATAGTTTACATGTACTGACTGAAAGAACAACACAACCCCGGCATTCCATGCAGAAATCATAATTATTGATCCTCGGGACACTGGGGAAAACTGGAGGCTGCAGAGTTAATGCTCATGCTTTGATCAATCGTCTAAAGGCCGTGGGAATGCTGAACACTGAGGAATACCCCCACCCCCAAAGAGAACAACGTAAAATTGACGGTTTTTGATTCATGTTCAGCATTAATATCCTTGCCAATAGCACATTTACCCGTGCGATGACCTGTTTAGCCGTCATCCCCCACATAAAAAGGCGTGTTATACGTCAATGGTACACATGCTTCAACCGCATGCTAACTCTGGTTAGCATGTTGAGGAGTTCGGTTGTTACTCGCCAGTTGCTCGGTGGTTCTCGCCGGTTTCCATTCCCCTCACACACGTAAAACTACCCGACATGACATGGCACTGGCAATTGAGACTGTCGTAAAACCCCAATAATCAAGCAACTGAATTCGATGTGAATTACAGCAAACCGAGGGCTAGGATCACATTTTGTGAATCCGGTTTAAAAAACAACACGTATGAGTCGGGAACACATTAAAGTCGGAAAGAGAGAGAGAGAGAGGCTAGGATTTTCTGAACGAAAATACTTAGATTTCTGGTCTGTTCAGGCTAGTTCTAAACCCATTCCAAGTACTCTTCTTCTTGTTTTCCAGATAATCCACTCAGTTCAATTTACTTCAGGTAACAAACCAATCAGATTGCTTGATTTCCAATAATCTGTATGCAGAGATATCTCACCCCCACCCCTCCCTATCCTGTATAACAAAAGCCCATATCATTCCCAAAGCCTACATCATTCCCAAAGACAATAAGCTATCGAATAGTTACTGAAAAGTAATTGCTCAAACGACTCGAAGCCCATCGAGCAAATGTGCTTTATAACAATTGCTCGTTCGAGTGACTCGCACATACGACCCTTAGCCTCATAAGTGGCCTTTGGGTAACATAGCAACCACGCGCTACCATAGAAACCACGATGGCGGTCTCCCGTATACAAAATAGACGACGGAAACACGTATCACCATAACAACACTTGCTGTACATGCTCACTAACCCCACGTATCACTATTGGGATGACGTCACAAGTTGGCCGCTGACGCGTGCTACCATGACAACACAACCTGTCTCCACTGAGTTACGTGACATCAGGTCACTTCCGAAGCCCGTCACCGGGGTCGGGCCAATATGGGATGACCGGGTACATGACATACTACTTCTGTTGAACATAAGCTCCGAGACGCAAACCTCAGACCATGTCACAGTCAATTCATTACAATAATTTATAATGTAAAGCAAAAAAAAAAGGATTATGTTTTCGATTTATTGCAGTTTTCACGTCGCTTCAAAGTTTGACCATTCTTAACATCTTTATTAACCCTTTACCCATCGTAACGGCCAAAACCGGCCAGCGCTATTTACAAACATCTCAAATTAATATTTATTATTTTTTCATTTTTTCCTCTGAAAAACATAGGTTATGACACCTCGTTGGAACGAGCTCGTCGAGCTCGTTTCAAAGAGGTGCCATAACCTATATATACCTGTACATGCACGTGATGTGATATATCGAGACGGCGGAAAAATAAAATCGCACCCCATGTTCTTAAAGTTTGATATTTGACATACTTGTAAAAAAGTAAGAGATCCGTATTTTTTCTTTAGCCGACCTACGCCGTTTCCGTGTTTTATGGCGTCGGAAATGTTGAAGATCCGTAAGTGTCATTGTCTTTTGCGACACTACCAGGATCAAATCTACATGTGTTAGTGGTCGGAAATATGACATTTGAATGCAATGAGATAGGCTTTGATGCGTTATTCAGTTTCTGGTTCTGTTTGCTTACAGCACAGTGTGGGACAACACCATCAATATGGACGACAGAGCACTTCTGAAGGTTCATTCATCAGTCTTCAAATCTTGACGCTTTTCAGATATTGCAAAGATTATTAGACGTGGATCCACTCCCCCCACCCTCGACCCCGAGGTTTTGGTCAGCTAATGCCCGAGTGTTTTAAATAAAAATACTGGAAACACTCATCCATTCAATAGTTGTAATATGTTTGCAAAGGTCGATCCATATATCGCCTCACATTCTGTGACATTTGTCAACGATCAGTGTGTTTTTGTATAAAAGATATCGGCTTCAGTACAGTCCTAGATCGCGTGTCCACCGCTCTGGGTTGAACTGCATGAAGTCGCGAACCGTTGTACGTGACGTGTGTACCAGATTAGCATAAATAAGCTCAAAATAGACTAATAATATGTTTGTAGGCAGTGGAATGTCGCGTGATAGAGGATAAGCTAGGGGCGACCCTTCAGTAGGGTCGTATGCCATTTCACGGAGTCCCAGGTAGTTTGGGGACCACAAAAAGAAAGGATTTCTTTCCAGAGCTAGACACAATTCTGAATATTCCAGGAGCTTCGTACAATGGTGTGGACACAGCACACGTTTGTCTGACACTACTTTTTCTTTTAACATCAAGTTAGCCAAATTCCGACTTTTTGCCATTAAACCAATCACGATTTTTGTTCAGTCTGCAGTTTGGTAATTTATCCGAGTTTTAAATGCAGTGCTGGGATCCATTGACGACAGTTTTGAATCTGCGGGTTGGTTGATTTTGTCCCATCTCTCCACCCTGAGCAGTGCTTAATAGATCTTAAGTGTGATTATCATAGAGAGTGGGCAGTCAATGCACATCTCCATGCCGTTCCGTGCCAATCTAAAAAACACTAAATTCTCAAAATTACACCCTTGCATTAAAACGGTGTATCTCGGCCAATTTTTAAGGGATTTTCATCACATATACAGTCCCGGTTCATGGAATAATTGCCCCATCTTTCAACACCAAAAGCGACACGACTGTCACGTTGAATATGGAAAGAGCGGACTGTGCCTGCGCGTTAGGTTCCCACGGGGAATTCTAAATGGCAGTTCGACTGAGTTCATAGAATACACACTGACAATAGTTACAGACTAGCAAGATCAAGTCGCATCAGAATTAGTCAAGCACTGGGAAAAGTAAACGATAAGCGATGGGGCATGGGGAGCCCACCTGAGTGTCCGAATCAGGTCGAGGAAAACCTATCGAAATTAAAACGGAGGAGGTGCGAAAGGTGATCTCAAAATTACGGAATGGAAAAGCGGGAGGAGTGGATTAAATTCCTAACGAGTTTATCAAAAAAGGGGGAGAGGAATTCGTGGAAAGCCTAACTGCCCTATTCAATCTAGCCATAGAAAATCAAGAGGTCCCAAAAGAGTGGAGAGAAAGCAAAGTGACATTTATTCACAAAAAGGGGGAAAAAGACGTTTTGGATAACTATCGAGTGATCTCTGTCAGTAGCAACATTGGAAACGTTTTCTGTAAAGTCCTGTATGGGAGACTAGAGGAGGTGATTGAAGAGAAGGGTTTTGGGGGAGAAATACAGAATGGCTTCAGGAAGGGAAGGAAAGTTACTGACCATCTTTTCACGCTATCCCAAATGATAGAATCCGCGAAAGCAAAAAAGAAAAAGATGTTTATGGCCTTTTTGGGTGTCAAAACGGCATACGATAGAGTATGGAGGGAGGGTATGTGGCTCAAGCTGGAGGCTCTGGGCTTAGGAGGCGAGTTTGTTGGAATTATGAAAGCATTACATACAGACGTACAGAGTGAACTTAGCCTGTGGAACATTACAACAAAACGTGTGCCTATAAACATAGGCCTAAAACAGGGGTGTATCCTTTCGCCAATTCTGTTTGCATTGTACATCAAAGGTTTAGGAGATGAACTCCTGCATAGCGACGAGGGGGTAGCAGTTGGGGACTTGAAGATCACAGGGCTATGTTTTGCAGACGATATGGCGCTAGTGTCAGAAAGCGAAGATGGGCTAACGAAAATGCTGGGAATTGTTGGGAAATATGGGAACAAATGGAGACTCGAACTTAATGAAAGCAAGAGCAAAGTTATATCTATGGGGCGCAAAGTGGACCCAACTCGAAGGTGGAGAGTGGGCGAGTTCTGCATTCCTGAAGGTAGCAGCAAACTTCTCAGCGTAGGAGAGACAGGTGATTACGAGTATTTGGGGGTAAATATAAACATTACAGGAAGAGGCATCTACCGAAACCACACAAATAAATTGATTCTGAAGGGGAAGCGAATCCTTAACTAAATGAAACTTATATGGAGAAACAGTTTCAATAAGGTTTTCGTGGGGAAAACCATTTGGGAAATGGTGGGTCTGCCATGTATAACATACGGTACGGAAGTGATACCCCTAAACCAGACGGCCGTAAAGAGTTTGGAAATCCTGCAGAACGATGCAGGCCGATGAATAACGGGGTCGAGTAATGCCGCAGCGCTAGAAGCAATCAGGGGTGAGCTTGGGTGGATGAGAATCAAGGACAGGATAGACCTGTTGAAACTCGGTTATCTTAATTATTTGGCAACCCTCCCCGACAGCCGATGGTGTAAAGTAATGTTCCTGAGAATTTTCAACTCAAATATCAAGACGGGGTGGATGGTCCAAGTGAGGGAGCTAGTAGAGAACTACTCATTGGAGATCTCGGACCTGGACGTTGGGGCAAATCAGGGTAACAAAAATCGTCAGAGGAAGGGTCATGGAGGACTGTAACCGTAATTGGCGAGAGGGGGTCAAATCAAAGAGGTCTTTGGGTGGCCTGCGTGATAAAGAGAAGCCAGGTTTTGAAGAGTACCTTGATGGCACCTTTGGGGGGTCACTGTTGTTCAAGCTGAGGTCGCGATCCCTGGAGATGAGGGGAAAAATTGGGGAAAACAGTGAAAAAGAGTACCAGATGAGTAATTTGGGCATGATGGAGACCCTGGAACACTTTCTTCTAGAATGCCCAAAGTTCCAGTCTAACAGAATAAGATTCACTGGGAGTATAATGGGAAAGTGGGATGGGAGAATGAAGGACATGTGGTTAGGGGTAGACTCAAAGGAGAGGGTTAATATGCTAATCGGAGAGATTGGGAAGAATGGGGCAAGGGATGTCATCAACCAGTTCGTCTCCGAGTGTTGGGTGGAGAGGAGAAGAGGGAGAATAGGGAGGCAGTTGGAGTACAGGGGTAACCAAGGCCTTCTCGTCCGAGAACGGCGGCAAATCAGCGGCTGGCCAAAGTATTATTATTATATTATGAAATATATCGAGTGGCTGCGACCAGTACTTTGGCCACACTTTACTCTAAACAACTGGTACTGTTTTCCAAGTGCCTGTTACGCACATGTTGAAAGCGGATGGAAACAGCGGTGGTAGGGTTAACGGGCGGATTGGTATGTTAAAATGCGGCAGGCACCTTCCTCTCGTTGTGGGGTGCTTCGATGGGTGGCTTACAGAAAACTGCCTTGCAATTTCAATACCATCTGCTTGAGTCATCCAACAAAGTTGGAATGACTCATTGCGATTGTTAGCCTTCTTTCTTCCTTTCTTTTTCGTTGGACACACATTTCGGGACTTCCCCTTAACCCACACCTACGACAATTGGAACACTAGTCCAAAATCGAAAAATCTCGCCCAGGCAACCATTTGTTTCCAGATATTCTATTCCCTATGAGAGCGATGTGGGATTTAAATGTTTGGAATAGTTTTATACCAACGCCCCTGTCAAGACTTTCTCTATCCTTCTTTGCATATCATGTCTCCAATAACAACTATATCTAAAAATCGCTTCACTTCTGGAAAATTCTTCATCCCTCACGTGACGTCATAGGGGTGATAAGTCTAAAAAATCATCTTTTTCTGATTTTCATTAAATTTTAGTATGTTGTAAAGAACAAAAAATAGAAGACACGTGCTGTTTTGTTTTTTGAAACTCTGCTGTTTTTGATGTTTTTACATCACTTCAAATTTTAGCATTTTCTTATTACAAACGCTGATTTAGTGACACACATTGCCCCATAGTTCTTAACAATGCAGCTTTCAAACTTCCTACATCTATTTTCGGTTATCTGAAGCTTAATTTTAACAGTATCTGTCCGAAATTTTTTAAAAGTGACCTTCGCAAAAAGAATGTATCTAAAAACGTATTGCTTCCCCGTAAATTCTCAAGCTGAGGTAACGCCACAGAGGTCATGTGGTCTAAAATTAAAATGCGTCGGATTTTTCAGAAATTTTTGTGTGTTGTAGAGCTAAAAAAAAATAGGATATAGCTGTTTTTCTTTTTTCTTTTTTCGATTTAATTCCATTTTGACGTTTTTTGCGTTACCTTGAAGTTTAACCCTTTTTCTCTATTCTTAATTGAATGCGCAATGCGCTTGCATCCAATTGCCGCCCTATCAATACAGCATAAACTTATGAAAATTACCACACCTATTTGTGATCATATTAAATTGTTAAACATCATTTTTTTTATTTCAATTTGACACACCCGAGGCCAGCGATGCCAATTTTAATGTTTCTTTCTCAACCGTTATACCCGAACGCTGTGGTGAAGCCATAGAGGGTCGTATGGTCACAAATTAAAATGCGTCGGATTTTTCCGAAATTTTAATATGTTGTAGAGCTAAAAAAAATTGGTGAACAGCTGTTTTTTGTTTTTCTTTTCTGTTTTTAGATGTAAATCTATTTTGACGCCAATTTGAAGTTTATCCTATTTTTCACACATTTCATTAAATCGAGCGACGGGGTACGCTTTATTGAGCGACTTAGTACGTAAAACTGCGAAAGACACCTTCCCCTCATTTTTAGATGCTTCGCCTTTGGTCGTGCTTCGTTGGATGACTTCTGTAAATTCTGCAAATTCTTTTGCTATTTCAAAACCACCTATTTATTCTTATTTCTCTATAACACCCCGAGTGTTACACAGCATACCACAAATCTTTTACCATTCTTAACCCTTTACCTAACCTGAAAAATAGACGACACTTGCAAACAAAATTCTTGAATAACTAATTTTTTTTCATTTTTTTTGGTCTCAAAAACATAGATTATGACCCCTCATTGGAACGAGCTCGACAAGCTCGTTCCAATGAGGGGTCATAACCTATGTTTTTGAACAAAGAAAAAATGAAAAAATAATGAAAATTAATTGTCAGTTTCTGTGAATTGCGCTGGACAGTTTTGGCCGTTACGTTGGGTAAAGGGTTAAAAAATGGAATAATAGTAAATTTTAGCCAACAGTCGCCAGTATCCATCGGACAGAGTTGGCCTCTGCGAAGCTACGAATTTGTTCCGATTCGAAATTCTCCCGATGATTCGATTCGACTTCAGTCTTCTCGATTCCGAATTTTATAAATCTTCGAGATGTTCTTTAAATCCTACAAAGTGTTTCCCGTTGAATTCTTCTCTCACCAGGTCTCCTGTACAGGAGGAGGAGGGGTATTCTATACAGGAGACCTGGTGATAGAAATATAATTCACGGAGGTTATTTTCGAAACTACCCTGATTGCATTCTGGTACATTTCGATGTTTTTTTTATTTATTTTCCCAAACAAACGAATTTACAGTACTTTTTTGAGTGGAGACTGACAATATTCGCGGTTCCAAGAAAGTGCACCATCACTAACCTGAACAGCGATATGATTCGAGATTCGAGTCGATTCGAAATCTTCTGTCTGATTCGACTGGGGATTCAATTCGATCAGCTATTTGAACTTCGGGGGGGGGGGGGGGTGCATTAGAGCAACGACACAAACCACTATCCGTACCTACCACGCCTTTGGCTCCTTCGTTCACGTTATCGAAAACATTACAATGATATTTGAAAATTGAGCAGATAAACAACCCCAATGCCATTCAAGCCACAATGAGTAAAGATATGCTTATTTGACGAAAAATATCGATGTTCCCCGAAGTGAACTGGACGTATGATCGCTGGGACGATTCCATTGTTTAATATTTGTAATTTGATTGAAGGCCAAACCTGTATCGAATAATTTACCCGTCAGGTGACGCTACTTCGTGGATGCTGCACCACCAGGTTAAGCGGCGTGGGGGAATGATTAAACGCATTCTAGTCTATGAGAGTTACTTACCCATTTCTTTCCCGTTTTATGGCGTCCTCGAAGTAATGCCTCACAGTTTCACTGTGTTCACCGTGACGCCATTCTTGTAGAAATACTCGGTTATTCTGTGAGTAATCGCTCAAGTATATTTTCTTAAAGAAAGGATAGGCATATAATACTGAATTAATATTTGGACTTGTGCCAATATCAAGTAATGTGTCTCCTGTTATGTTACCTGTAAAAAAGAAAATTGTGAAAGCGTATTTAATCACACCATAATATCACACTCAAAACTTACAGTTAAAACTAGAAGTCCTGTCATGAAATGCGCACAAATAGCACGTCGATCTGCGTGTTAATCTACGCGTTATGACCATAGTAAGGCTATCGAATTCTGTACATATGGCCTGTGAACAAGCAATGTTTCAGGCAATGGACTTCGGGGTAACCCGGATGTCCATTGGCAGAAACATTGCCTATGTTTGCTATGAGTGTCCAGGAGAACCTGTCGTGCTTTGGGTACCATTCGATACGACAATTACGCGCAACTCCTACGCGCAATTAAGCCTAGATAAGCACACAGTTCATGACAGGACTTCCGCCGTTGGAATTATAACGCAAGGCATAAAACTGGCGATAGAAGGACAGGTGCATATCATTTGATTGATTGGCAATATTTTATTTCCAAACATGTATAAAATAATATAGATTACACAGGAAAAGAAAAAACGTAAATAGTGGATTCGAGAAAATGGATCCACCAGGAAGCTGATGTTTTTGTAAGCTGTCTCCATGTTTATCATTTGGGATGGTATCGCTGATATCCACACTCCTGAATTGCAGGAACAGAAGCGAAAACGCCGCAACCCAGTCTTCCACAAGATGGCGTCAGGTCAGACAATACAATAACTTTTCGTATCGATGACGTTTTGTGATGTCAAAGCTGATTCGCTGTGACTGTAATCATAGTGTAACAAATTGTACTACATTAAACTGGCACGAAAACTCCAGTACGGCCGCCGTGGACTGGTCACTTTCCACGACCGGTTGGCAGTATTTCCACGGACGCAATAATACTAGATTTCAAACACTAATTATATGAATATTCAGCCAAAAATTAATTAATGAAGCACCGGGTACAACCTGATGCTTCATTAATTAAAACGTTGCTGATTATGATTGGCAAACATCTCTGCCCACGCGTGGATTACTACCAGTTCACGGCAACTGTACTGTACTCACAAACAAAGTAGTTGTTGTCGGATATTCGTGCACTTGTTCATATTAAATTATATGTGGGGTAAACGACATAGTGTTGCCTTTGGTTTCGAAAATAATTTACATAAATCGCTGTCTCATTACGTCGACCCCTGCATATATACATGTTTAATACCTTCCAAAATACTAGTAGAATCGCTACATAAACTTTTGAAAAAATATGCATGCACACCCTAAGATAAGATATACTCTCACACACCATACATAAACCTCCCCCTGTTCCGTCCATGGCCCTCTCCAAGGAAACGTATGCCATGTCGCCCCTCCTGAAAACCAAGGGAATGGTATTTTATGTATGTATGAAAAAGGTACGATTTGGATTAATGGGGTGGGGGGGGGGGGGGGTGCACGCTTTTGACTCCATATTCAGAAAGTTGCCCTAACACGCACACCATGGTGGTCCGTCCCAGTGGGGAAGTCTGTTAAATATTGTTCCCCAAGTATATAGTTTCATCTACCTTCTAGCCCGTAGAAAAGATAGATCACACGGGTCTTAGTCGCATCTTACGAATAAATGTCCCGGGCAGCCCCTAACTGCTGCTTCCAATAAGATTGCATTGACGGGAACCGAAAAGAGAAATAAAGGCTTCATGTGATTGCGTTTGAGTCGTGAATGACCCCATGATTTTTCTCTCGTGGTGGCTTTATGGTGCTAAAGTACATTGGTACAGGGAGTGTTGGCACAATCTATCTCATGTGCCATATTGGAATTTGACGATCCTATCTAGGTTATGTGTTCTATTGTTTATGAATGATTGGTTTAACCCTTTACCCAACGCAGACGATACCAAAATTTATTATTTTAGATATCATGTTTTCAATTTTTTCAAAAAATTTCAACAAAACCATATCATGTGACCCCTCGTTGGAACGAGCTCGACGAGTTCCAACGAGGGGTCACATGATATGGTTTTGTTGAAATTTTTTGAACAATAATATTTTTGCAACTGCTGAATTTGGATATTATGCGGGAGGATGCGGGCGATTCGTTGGGTAAAGGGTTAATGAAAACTGCCAGTGTCTTTTAGTTTAAACAGTATTTATTTCCAATTTCTATGAGATACATTCAATAACAATAAGGTGTTTGTGGATCAAACAGTAAGCTATAAGCTTTTACAAGGTCGTTTCCACTGGTGAATCATTTACAGATACAGAGGACGGGATGGTAACTACATGTATACATTTATTAGGATGTCAAATACTGGAAGTACTATTAATCGTCAGAGGGTATGAAGAAAATTAGAAATAAAAGTAAATTTCAATTTCATCCAAGGTATTAAGTTTCAAAGTAGAAAAATTATTTGCGTAAAATTGAATTCCACAGCATGGTTAAAGAATCTGAGGTAATCTTCACGTAGTGCAAGATACACCTTCGATAAAAAAAGAAGATTTACATGCCTACCGTTTCAATGCGGTTGCATCTTACTGGATAGAGGGCTTCAAGGCCATACATGTTATAAATGTCATACACATCCTTTTATTCCGAGAGGTAGACCCGCGAAACCTGTACCCACCGCAAATGAGAGCGTATCACTCTCTCACCCGAGGTGACCACATCCACAACGAGTCCGCCACCCACAACACGCAAGCGTATACGGTTTGTCTGTATCGTTTAACTGGCCATACCTTGGATGAACAGAAGTATAGAAGCTGAGAAAGTGTCCTGTGTCAGTGGCTGTCGCGAATGGCCGCCTTGCCCTAGGAATCCCGACAAGTGTGTTATCATGAGGTCGTCAATGAATAGGGGGTCTTATTGGAAACACTGGGGCAACTGTGTTATTAAAATTGTACATAGATATAATCATCACAGTCAGGGTACTAATGACAGATAATTCCGAGTCGATAACTGATATTCGAGTGGAGAGACACGTATTCAGGTTGGATAGTCAGGTGAACCTGCCAGAATTTAAAATGAACTTATGTATTGTTTCAAATATTACTCGATTATTCGTGTTATTGTACAATTCAGTCCCATACAACAAAGTATTGCAGTTAATAGTGTAGGGAAGTAGTCCAATCGTATTGTTTCGTCCCTGGTCAAAGATGTGACATCCCAGTAAGAAATGCTCGGTCGTCTCACATTCATCGGACGCACGCACATGATGGTGTATCTGCTAGATGGTTTTCAAAAAGATGCTCATTAATATTACTACATCGTAATCGTTGTCTACAATGATATATCTGTGCCTTCCGTGAATTTGCTAAGGCAAAAAATTGAGGCGGTCGGCGAATATTCCGGTTTATATAATTTTTAAACTCAGGTAGGGAACAATTGTCTCTAAGTTCAGAGGGAGGTCGTTCCATAATGTTGTTGAAGGTAAAAAGGAGGATTGATAATTCTTGGTTCGACAAGACGGAAGACGGGGGTCTCTAGCAGTACGAAGGTCACGAGATGGATTGATTAAACGAAACTGGTGGAGGGATGATATTGGATATGTAAGGGGGAACCATATTATGAACCATTTTGAAGTAGTGTATCGATTTATGCTTTTCCCGTCTAGTTTTAAGATTCTCCCACGCAGTTTCTATGTATAGAGAGGCTTTGCTGGCATTGAGAGTTGCTCCTGTTATAATACGCGCTGCTGCAATGTGAATGCTTTCAAGCTTCGTCGAATCCTGTTCAGTGCAATTGTCCTACACTGTATCTGCAGATTCAAGCAGAGGTCGGACGAACGCAAAGTAGATTTTCTCTAATGTTTATCGACCCAGAGTGAATTTCGATTTCCTAATTAGGTCAAGACGTGGCCATGCCTTCGTACAAATATGATCAATATGATGATCCCACGTGCACCGTGAGTTAAGGATAACACCCAAGTGTTTATGTTCCTCAGCTTCGTCAATGTTAGTATTAGCCATGATTAATGTCGGGTGCCCAGTCTGATATTTTTTGCGAGATATAGTCATAGCTTTAGTTTTTAAAGGGTTAAATTCTAGCAGCCATGTTTTCGCCCATTGCTCAAGTTTCATCAAATCATTATTCAAGACACGGGCAGCTCGATCATGGTTGTCAACGATTAAAAACAATGTTGTGTCATCCGCAAATAGTCGAACGCTACTTATTAGATCTGACGTAATATCATTTATATATATCAGGAAGAGAAGCGGTCCAAGAATAAATCCTTGGGGGACACCGGAATTAACTTGTTTCCAGGACGACACATCCGCATTTATAACTACTCTTTGTAGTCGATCATTGAGATAGGATTTCAAAAAATCAAGCAGTTCGCCGGTAATACCAATTCTGTTCAATTTATAGATCAAACCCTTGTGCCAAACCTTGTCAAAAGCTTTGCTGGCATCGCAAAATACAACCCTCACATCTTTACCTTCGTCAAGTGCACGACTAAATGCATCGTATATATCAGTGAGCTGAAGTACTGTTGAATCATGTGGGGTGAAACCTAATTGGAAAGGACTAAGCATGTGTCCATGTCCAAAAAATATCACAACTGTTTAAACACACACCTTTCAAAGACCTTCCCTACACAGCTCAGTAATGATATCGGACGGTAATTAGGCACCAAATTGGGGAAGATCTTTTTCAAAATTGGCACAACATTAGCTTTCTTCCATTGTAGGGGGAAATATGAATGATTAAGCAGAAAGTTAAATAATCGCATAAGAAGTTCGATCAGGGAGGGTGTGCACTCCTTTAAGAGTCGTGGACTCATGAGATCCGGACCAGAAGCTTTTGAAATTTTGAGTGATTTAAAGGAGACACGTACTTCTCTTTGTGGAATTAATATATTACTCATCAGGGGACGTTCCGAAAAAAAATCTGTGACGGGAGATGGGCTTGCGTGTCATCAACTGTCGCGATACCACAGAAATAATCATTAAAGACTTCTGCCTTATCCGTGTTACGGGAGATAATTTTGTTCACATAGAGCATATTTGGAATTCCATTGACTTTATTCGCCAGAAGTAATTTTAGTGTTTTCTACCACGATGATGAAGACGTACTATTATTTTGTTCTGAATTTTGTTGTGATAGCTGGCTTTCGCTTTTCTAATCGCAGGAACAACTTCATTCCCTTTAGTGCGATATTTGGCCCAAGCCTCGGACCAGCCATTCGACTTGGCTAGACGATAAGCACGCCTCCTTTGACGTATTAGCAACCTTATTTCATTGTGGAGCCATTGGTTTTCGTTTTTCCGTATAGTAATTGTTTTATTTGGAATGTATGCGTCTGCTTGTTCGAGGATTTTAGAACTAAGATTGTTAACCAGTGTGTCAAGTTTGCATTTGAAAATATACTATCCCATTGAGTATTTGACAATGATTCACTCAGTCCTGCAGAATCACATTCATCATAAAGCCAAATTCTACGTTTAAATATTTTTGGGGTAATTTTCTTAAGGCTTACTTCAATGTGAACTGGATTGTGGTATCTTATTAAGGCAGGTATGAAGGGATCAGCTTCATCACTCGATATAACTTCTACTGTACTACTGACGGCAAATAAATCTAATCAACTTTCTGATGACTCTGTAAAGTATGTAGGTTCTGTTACTACTTGTCGAAGATTGAAGTAGACAGCAACGTCGCGAAATTTTCCGTTGTTACATGAAAGTAAATTATCGTTAAAGTCGCCAGTTACAATCAGATCAGGGATTCCCGAATCTTTATCTCTTTCAGTTGACGTGCTAATCGTGTCCCAGAGTTCATTACAGCTATTAGGGGACGGTAGATAACACCAAGCAAGAAGGGTTTCGTACCGCTATGGACTTCAATCCACATACATTCCAGTGGAAATACTTCAAGGTTCGACCTAAGTTTGAAGGAGCTCCCCGACTGAATATATATTACGATACCCCACCTCTAGTAGGGCGATCTTTCTTAAGTTCATTTTGAAATCCACTGATGTGAAGATTGGAGCTATCGTCGGAGGATCTCAACCAAGTTTCTGAAAAGGCACACATATCGTACACGGGCATTTCACATTGCAAAATATCAATTTTAGGTTTTAAACTTTGAATGTTCATATGAAGAATTTTAATTCCAGCCAATGCTGCGGTAGATTCACTCGCTGGCCCTGGGTTAGGGTCAATATCACCTGAAAGGAGTAAGAGCATTGATACACACAGGCAAATAATTAATGTCGGCAGAAAACTGAGATGCTCTGAGTTATGCAAGGACTTTGGTTCGTTGACTAGTATCAGGTTGTACTTGTTCGATTGGACCATTATATTAGGGGGGATAAAGCAAGGACACAGGTACCCAATCGAGGGTTCATGTTTTTGTTAGTTGTGAGTTTACAGTGTATGCCAGGTCCTCTTTTGGGGCTCCGAGCAAGTGTATCAAAGCTAACATTAAGGTCAGCCCTTTGCATTGGTATTTAAGTAGAAGGTTCTCAAAGATTAAGCATGACAAATCGAGCAAGCGTTTCCTATTTACACCCATATGTGCACGAACAACGAAGAGGCCTACTCTCATTCTATATGTTTCTATATTACACATTGTTTTATCTATTTATAGATAATTTGTTTAGTGTTGATTTGATGACAGGTAGGTCCTGCACTGCATACGAGAACACAAACTACCAGAGTGCCATAGGACAAGGGGCCACAAGTACTATCAACTGACAACTTATATTAGGACAAGGATGTATTTTGACAGAAAGAACAAAGATGTGTTTTGACAGAAAGGAGAGAAAAGTAATTGAGGAATGTTGAATAATAAATGCTGAACATATAAACAAAACAAAAAAAGCACAAAGAAAAGCAACAACATAAATGCTGAGTTTGAGTTATATAGATTATAGGAACCTAGCAACCGAATCAAAGTTATTTAGAACATATCTTGATTTAACTTTAGGATTTGGAGTTGGGATGATAATTTAACATTGCAGTTAACAACTGCTCACTCTAGAGTAAGACATTGTGAGCAAAGTGACAAATCACAGGTTGTGATTGCATCAAATGATTACAGCTTGGCCACATACGTGAAGCCAATAGCTGACTGAGAGTCGTGACGAAAAGGTAGATGCCAGATATCAAGTTCATTTGATACTATGGCAAATTTAGTTTTATTCAAGCACCAGTAACACTCCGAAGATATAATTAACTTAAGCTCAATCGAAATACGACTCTGTCCGAACACAGTGAATATATTCACGGTAGATCGCGACCATCCTCCTTGTTTTCAGAGATAATGTACGACTATTCCGTGCAGCAGATCGCGTTGATGGATCCAGGAGAAAACTAAGGATACTGTAACACATAAACCCACTGCGCCACAGTGTGATCGTGTGGGACTGGAAAAATAACATAGTCTTGTCAAGAAAGAGTTTACATTTAGTGATGTCATAGGAACCTGCCAAGTGCGATGGATCCCATTCGATAATTTTCCTTTCCAGAAGTGCGAAACGAACGAAAGGGAAAAGAAGAATTGAAAGGAGTCGCAGTTGCGCGTCGATGTGTTGAACAAGCATTCTTAGTCCGCCAGAGTATGGGCTTAATTTAACACCCACATACCCGCACACCAGTACCAATACCCACATGCCCCAACACGCACGCCAGCTTTCCCGCCCATACACACGTACACATCTACACTCATATACGCATGACTGTTTAAAAGCACCGGCACTTACGCACGTACCACTTCATGTGTCGACGTGTGCTATTAATCACAAGTGTAAGGTAGAGGGCTGACACCCTGATAATTCGAATGATAGTGGGATCTTGAAATAGGTCTTGGGGCAATAGCTGCCTAACTTACTTGGGCTCCTATCTTTACTTAGTGCTGGTAAGAGTGCGGTCAAGATAGCCAGTCATTCGTGACTACAGCAACTCACTGTTACTGACATGTATTTTATTGTAAATTGTTTATTTGGGTTTATCTCAGGCTGCATAGTCATATTTCCCAACAAAATAGTGTTTTAGACTGATGTACGGGAGACAGATCTTTAGCTGGAAAAGTAAAAGTTAGGTCATGAAGATTACACAGACTGCTAAGTGCATCTGCACATCCGTAATCTCGGGCAGTAGTCGGAATAATGCGCTTTCGCTCAATTGCCAATCCATACACGAAGCGATATCAGAAAACAGTTACACCCATATACATAAATGTACAAAGTTATGTTTATCTATACATACGTAGACACTCATGCAGACACACACCAGCAACAATAGTGTTCATGATTTAAAGGTACGTGCCCTGATTGCGTGTTATCGGGACACACCCTACAACACACTGCAGGGTCGATGATCACACCAATTGGCTCCTCTGAGTACAGGGTATACAAATGCATAACAAGGGCTCCTTTCACACAAGTATATATAAGACAAGAATACGCACAAACATAGATAGTTAGCATTGGCTGTCCATGTGTGCCCTTGTTCATACACATGCTG
Organism: Pictodentalium vernedei; assembly: GCA_031216915.1. Lineage (NCBI taxonomy): Eukaryota > Metazoa > Mollusca > Scaphopoda > Dentaliida > Dentaliidae > Pictodentalium > Pictodentalium vernedei. The sequence continues at coordinate 143,890,371 of CM062294.1, forward strand.
CCTCCACTTCTTTATGTGACTGCAGCTGCAACCAAGTAGAATTAGCCAACTGAAACAAACGAACAATCATCAGCATGGTGTCTCGTTTGTGCTCAATCGCTCACTGTGAATTAATGTCTTGCTTTCATTTCACTGTTTGTTCATGTATATAAATTCTTAACCATTTTAACACCGATTTCTTAAAAGGTAATGTTCAGTGGCGTATTATTTACAAAAAAAAATCAGTTCCATATTTATATGGAGATTCATTAATAATTTAATTGAATATACTGAATATCTTTACCATTTCTTTTTGTTTATCTCGTCATCTTATCGTTGAATGATACATTTCCGTTGATGCACAATTTTTTCTATATTTGTTTTGAAAAGGTTAAAGAACCTAAAGAACCTATAAGATATGATACAGCACATAACGCCACGTATAAATGCGTTAGTCCAAGCCCCACGAAGCTCAAATTGTAGGTCGAATCGAATTTCGAATCGAATTAGGCCGTAGTTTTCGAATCGACACAATTTCGAATCGAATCTCACCGCTTTTCAAGTTGTAGATATTTCACTTTCTTACAACTATAAATATTGTCAGGACACGGCGGGACTAAAATCGAATCGAATTGAATCATCGAAGCTTCACGGGTCCCTAGCGTTAACCCCCCCCCCCCCTTCACGCTGATGTTGAAATATCTAAAGTTTAGGGTGCAACTATTTCCCATAATGCAACTAGAAATTTAACCAATTCAATCTTATTTGACAGAGCTCAATGAGCTCTGTCAAACAATATTGAATTGGTTAAATTCCCAGTTGCATTATGGGAAAAATGGCTACTTCAGATCTGGATATTTTGACATCAGTGTGCAGGGAGTTAAGGGCCTATATTAGTAATGAAATTTTGTTTATTTTGAAAAGTCTCACCTCTGATATTCCTTCAATTCAAATTAAATATACACAAAATGTACATCAAAATGAAGGTTGGGATGTATAGAACACGAAACACATGTATAATCAGCTCATAGAGTCGACTGTATGCACCACTGGTTCCTGGAAGTCTGCTGCCGTATTCGCACCAGAACTGATAAATTAATAATATTTCACGAAAACAACTTGTGGCCAAATTTTTTACATATCTTTACATATCCAAGAACAAAGCTAGGGGATAAAAATTCTTCAAAACACGGCGACGGGCCTGCATTGGGAAAAATTCCAAAGCCTTTGCTTTTGTTTGCGTATGAGTCTACTTTCGACTTCCAGTCTACGTCATCGGACAGAAAACACATGTAAAAACAACGCCGTCTAAAATCAAATAATGAAAAAGATGGCCTTCATACAGTATACTGTTATTAGATAGAGATTGCACAGTTGCCATATTCAATGCAAGGTATCATGATACCTGTTGAAATTTCTTAGAATTACGATTTTGTTTCTCGATGGAAATTCGTGGTTACAAGTGATTTGCGCATGTCTGTCGAGCATGGAAACCATCTTCAATAAAAAAAATGCAGACAGTGTTGTCCTTTTCCAAAACGCAGTCCTATCGCTGTATTCGAAAGTGTTTTGAATGCCTAGTTTTGTTCTTGGATATATGAAGCACATTTGGCCACAAGTTGTTCTGATAAAATATTATTTTATTATCAGTTCGGGTGCGAATACGGTAGCAGACTTCCAGGAACCAGTGGTGCCTGCTGAGAACTCTATGAGTTAATTGCATACGTGTTTCTTATTCTATACATCCCAACCTTTATTTTGATGTATAATTTGTGTATATTTAATCTGCAGTTAAGGAATATGAGAGGTGAGAATTTCAAAATAAACAAAATTCCATTACTTATATAGGCCCTTAATACTTACCTTCAGAAAACACTTCAAACATCCAATCTGATAAAAATGAATTGACCTCTTTTGGATATGCCTCAGTTGCATTCCTCACCATGTAAAACTGAGCATCAAATTTATCGTATAAATCTTGTCTTGACGACGTATCCATTTCTTCCTCGACAATGGTACCTTCTTTGTTCGAGCTGGCGAATTAGAATTATAAGTGGATGCTGTTCTCAGCACGTCCATGTGCTTGTATTATTGGAGTGAAAAATAATTATGTCAACACGAGGTATTTTTCCATTCTTGGTTCAGCCATCACAGCAATCACGTCATTACTCAGATTAACACCGACCGACCCACTTCTAAGTACACTGTAAAAATGTGACGCTTCACATGTTCAGTGATTAAATCGTGGTGTTCATAAGTTATACGCATCGAGTTTATCGACCAGAAATGAATGTGTTCAAGTGTAATGTGTTTAATACGATTTTTTTACCGAATCCGCAATCGATTTAATTGTTGTTTCAAAATTTATACAGTACGTGGAGAGTGTATTATCACTAAATCACCCGCAGAGTGGAGATTCCACCAGAGGAATAATTGCAAATTTGTTGCAAGCATAACCAGCACCAGCAAAGTTTCAGCCAATGGACCTCCGGGTTTACCATTGGCTGAAACATTGCTTGTGTTTTTGTCGATATGTACACAATTTGAAAGTTATATCCTGAGTGATAACTTCACTCCGCGGGTGATTTAGTTACAATCCACTCTCCACGTACTGTACAATAGATCTGTTTAATTAGTTTTTAATTAAATAATTCCTCTTTTTTGCGACGGAAGTCCACCAGATATATATTAATTTTCTCAACATCGCTCGGCGAGCTGTAAAGGATCAGGACCACCTAAATCTACTACTCCAACCAAACGATGGTTCCAAGTGACAATTTAAGTCACAAGCGTAGGTGATTGAAATTTAGGCAATATATGGTGTGTGATAGGGGGAGCGGAGAGGCGGGTGCGGAACATAATTATCCGAGAATTATCGACAATTTCTCTAATCCTGCCAAATATGACCCGAATTTTGACCGACTGGTGTATCCATTTGGGGTGGGGGTGGGGGGGGGGGGGGGCAACCCTCTCCGTACCATTCATATGTTTCCGGTCATTGAAGCCCTAGCACCAAAAATAGTTTAATTTCTGTCATGGAGGGTATCCCAGCAGGTTTCGGAGTATAATAGGGCTTTGCTTGCACTGACAGTTCCCCCGGTAGCAACCCTATCTGCAGCTACTTGAATTTTCTCTATATTAACACTGTCTCTTTCATTACAGTCATCCCAAACCGTATCGGCATATTCCAGTAGGGGTCTTACGAATGCGAAGTAAATTTTTTCCAGAACTCATCTTTCAAGTAGGAATTTGTACTTTCGCATGAAGTCAAAACGTTCCCAGGCTTTAGCGCAGATACAATCAATGTGATTAGTCATGGTACAAGTAGTATTCAATATAACACCTAAATGTTTGTGACTATTAACTTCGGCAATTTGTGTATTTGAAAACAACAGGGTGGATGAGAACGGGGATTAGTTTTCCGAGATATGAGAATACTTTCATTTTTTTGTGGATTGAATTCGAGCATCCATGATCTAGCCAAATTTTCTATTGTCGCCAGATCGCGATTGATTACAGTAGCTGTTGGGGCAGGATTTTCAACAATAAGATAACGTGATGTGTCGCCCGCAAAGAGACGCGGGCTGCTGATCCAATTTTCCGTTATACCATTAATATAGATGAGAAATAAGAGGGGACCAAGAATCGAACCTTGCGGAACTCCAGAACAGACAGCTCTCCAAGAGGAGCACTCATTTGGTTTGAAAACCCGCCGGGATTTATCAGAGAGATATGATCTGAGAAAATCCAGTAATTCCCCCCTAATTCCGACGTTCTCCAACTTGTAAAGCAATACGGCGTGCCATACTTTGTCAAACGCTTTAATAAAATCACAGAAGACCACTCTGACCTCCTTGCCGTCATCCAGTGCATGACCGAATTCGTCGCATATATCTGTTAGCTGGAGAACTGTAGAGCCACGAGGTGTAAAACCAGATTGAAACGCACTGAGGGTATTATTATCACTCAGAAATTTCCACAGACGCTTAAAGATGCATTTCTCAAATACCTTGCCTACACAGCTAATCGAAGATATAGGACGATAATTCGTGACTAAGTTAGAGAGAGGTTTCTTCAGAATTGGAGATACATTAGCTTTTTCCCATGCAGTTGGGAAATAACGGTTATTCAATGGGATATTAAACAGTATCGATAATGGTTCACACAGGGACGTTTTTACACTCTTTGAATAGACGAGGGCTGGCCAGATCCGGACCAGTGGCTTTGGACGCATTTATTGCTTTCAGTGCTTCATGGACATCGCGGCAGTGGCGCGTTATATTATCAAGCATTTCATCGGATGATGGAACAGACGCCGGCAACGAGGCTTTAGAATCATCTACGCAAGAAATAGTACTGAAATAACGGTTGAGCACCTCGGTTTTCTCGGTGTTAGACAAATATGTTCTGTGTTGCTCAATTATAGTTGGGATCCCTAATGAAGTATTATTTCCTATGAAAGATTTAAGGGTCTTCCACCATTGTGCTGGTGAAGTCTCTGAGCTTTTCAGCACGTTTTGGACTTTAGTTAAATGGGACGTTTTGGCCTTCCATATCGCTGAAACAACCTCATTCCTCCTGCATCTGCATTTATACCATGCTTGAGGAAGGCCACTCCGTTCGGCTGCACGATACAATCGTTTTCTTTGTCTGATAAGTAGTCTTATGTTATATGGGTTGGTTAGTTCTCGATGTTATGTATTTATTTGGGATATACTTTGATGCCAAAGGGAGTATTTCATTGGTACAATCAGATACAATAGTGTCCAGGTCGGGGTTATCAAAAATTTCGTCCCATTGTTCATTAACGATTGCATTATTTAGATCGCGGTGTAGTTTCCTAATGCATAAGCCCAGACACGTCTCTTGGAAGCAACATGAGCTTATTTTGCGAAGTCAAGTTCGATAACAATCGATTTATGATTGCGGATCATGTCTGGGAAAAGGGGATCTAAAACGTCACACGACACCACGTTCACTGGCGGAGACACAGCAAAGAGGTCGAGCAGCGTCTCTGAAGTTTCAGTAATGCATGTCGGATCATTGACAAGCTGGGCCAAGTTGAAACATTTGGCAATTTCTAAAAATTTGCTTCCTTGTGGCACAAGTTGATTATCATTAAAATCACCAGTAACAATAAGATCGTCAATTTGGGTATCTTTGGCTTTTTCAATGGAAGCGGAAATAATAGTCCACATTTCGGGTGGACTATTGGGTGGGCGGTAAAACACACCCAGTAACAGTGTCTAACCATGTTTTGTGACAACTTCAATCCAAAGACACTCTATATTTACCAACTCAAGATCAGGTCTATGTCGGAAGGCAATGCCTTCCTTAAAATATACCGCCACCCTCGTGGGACGGTCCTTACGTAGTGGCTCATGGAAGTTAGGCAGAAGTACGTTAGATGTCGGAATTTTATCAGTTAGCCACGTCCCAGTGAGAGCTAGAATATCAAGGTCCAGTGATTCACATTTTATAATGTCTAATTTCGTTTGTACCTCTACCCTTTGTACATTCAAATGACATATTTTTAATATATTTACTCTCTTATTTGAGTCTGTAGGATTTGGGCCTGGGTTCAATTCAATATCGCCCGATAATAAAATTAACACAATCAAGAAAACTGTTAGGTTGAGAATGGGAGCCGAAAGTGTTAAATACAAAACCCTGTCAATCACCGAGACAACTGTAGCCAAATTATAATTAAAGTTTGGTTCCAATAACAATGCATTTTTGTCCCCAAGCGTAACTGGACAATCGGACAAATTGAAGAATAATGCAAGCATGGCAGTGAAGGCGTTAAGTAAGCTGCTTCCCTTCAGGCGCATATGCATGTAGCATAATACACACCTTATTTTGGTATTTTTGGAGCTTATTTTTAATGCCGTAACAGTAAACAACAGTATTGAACAAACCGCTCCGAGCTTTGTAGACATGTATGTTAAACATTTATGCACTACCACCTTTAACCATCAGGGAAATTACTCGGATGAATTTGTTGTTTACAATTTTGTGGTACCGTTTCAAGTTTACATACAGGTTGGGAAGAGTGGTATGTTTCGAATAAGACTGAAAGAGGTAGCAATAGTTTGTAACAGGATGCTGCAATACACAAAAGAACATATTTACATATTGTAAACCAGTATCAAACATATATAATACTGGATGAAGTGAATGAGTTACGGTCGGCTGCAATGGGAACTATTAATTTTGGCAGGTTATGCATCATTGGTCTAGAATACCATTCATATCTATGTAGATAAAACCATCAGGCATCTGACTGCGAAATACAAAAGTATGTAAGACCATGTCGTATTCAATATCGCAGGTAGTCAACACACTCTATTAATCTTATTGGGACAATATAATTAGTGGATTAACCCCGTCAGTCTTCGGGAACACCATAGTGAACGGACCAACTAATAAGATAGCAATCCATATGTGAAATACAAAGTATGACAGAGCATGTATTTAACATCACAGGTAGACGACACACACTGTTGATCCATTTAGAACGATGCAAACAATGGAATGACATTGTCGTGCTTCAGATACACCCCAGTGAGCAGAACAATCTATCACAGGTGTCATTTTGGCCCATATAATTGCCATCACCGATTCAAAAAGATAATAACAGGACCAATACTTTTGGGATTTATTTGTGTTGCAAGGATTCGTCGTGCGATTTACAGGGAGCATACCAGGGCGTGTCGTATTTAATATCACAGGAAGTCGACACACTCCGTCAATCTAATTAGAACGATGTGGACAATGGAATGACTTGTGCTTGTACTACTGGTCCATTAAGGTGATTCTAAAGTCATGGCTGCCAACATGGAAGCTAGAAACACAGAAAAATGTGAACATTTGATTGAACAATAACTTGGCAACGAAACAGCCTTGCCCTTGGATACCAGGGTTGGGGGGGGGGGGGGTGGTCATGTCACATAGAACGTGATGCGACCCGCAAAATATGCGTTTAACAAATTTACGAGTCATTTGGAGACATTAGAAAATGTGTACTGTCAAAAAGTCGAAAATGGCGTGGGCAGGATTTCAAAAAATAGCGAGACGCCTCACATTCCAATGAACAACCAACGTGAACTATCAATAATGTACTGCAGCAGTTGAGTCTTAATTTTTAATAAAACACATCGAAGATAAGACCTAGCACGTTGTCAACCTGGGTCGTTTCAGTCTCAAAAGTGTCCGCCATGTTTACGGTGGGAAATTCAAAACACTGAAGGTTGTGGGCAACATTGCGACAAAAGATCTCGCCATATGTCCCGTAAATTATCATGACCATGCCACTGCTGAAATTCTGATTGTCGATATATCTCAAGGGAAGCACACTAATAGAGGCAAATTGCATTGATTGTCTGTTCTATGTAAATATTCTTCCCTCATCAACTGAAGCAATAAATTTGTTTACATGGATCGACCTTGCCATTAGTTTGTATTCATGCGCCAAAATTACCAATAGAGAACAAAAATTTCAATTTTCTTTAATTAACAAAACGGTGACATATAGTGGAATTAGAAAACCATGTTGTATTCTTTCGTTGTTCAAATATTCGTAAACTGGTTGCTTTTTCACTTCTTTTAATCGCAAATCGGGGGAACTATTGTTCGTCATGTAATATTGATGGTTAATTTTATTGGTCTGTCATTTGGCCCCGTTTCGGTCTGGTTTCGGTGAATTCCAGAGATAATGTTCCTAATTTTGCGATCTGGTGTGATTTACATTGCGAATCATTGTAAATGATGTATTTCATTAAATTTGTTTGCAATCCACAAAGATCATCGATGATTTCGAATAATCTGTGGGCTATTAGACTCATGACTGCAAGTATTTGTTGATCGAAGTTGTTGTCACCGGCGTTGGTAAGTCGCTTGTTCAAAGTGCGAAAAATAATATTTTTCTTTCTATCCACCCGACTAGACCTCCTAATCACAAATATAATATGACTGAAGCCGGAATATGATATTTTTCTCTAGAAAATTATTTTATCAGTCGTTGCATAGAAATTCTCAATGAAAGTGAAGTATGGCAACACACACAAGGCACAATCGAGCATCAATTTTTTGGGAACGGGTCAACTCGCCACCGGGTCAAGTCGTCACCGGATCAACTCACCACCAAAAAAAAAAAAATAATACAAGGTAGGTTTCTGACACAACATGAGTTTATTCATGATCCAAAACATAGCATTTAGCACATGAAAAATACTTTTATACATTAAGCACCTGATCGGATTTTTTCAATAATTGGACGAATATTTTATACTTTGAGCACTGTTAGTATTGGTCAATCGATACGACTTATTGGCGGAATTCAATTCCATAACTTCCAGGCCCGTCGGAACGAAATTTATATTAGGGGCTGATATTGCTAATTTGGGTGAACTGGCTGATACTAAATGGGTATGGAGTATCCAGAACCGAGGCATCTGACGCGAGTGCTGAAAACAGGAGCTTTTTTGGGGGGGGGGAGGGGGGATTACTCCCCCAGAAATTTTTTTGAAAAGGGCAATCAAAGGAAGCATTCTGGTAGCTTTTGAAGGAAAAACCTCTTGATTTTTTTAAACGGCAAAAGTTGTTTTTTTAACAAAATGTTTCAAAAATCCCAATAGAACCCCATAACATTTGGGGACGGTTCTCACACCGGGCTCACCTGCAGGCCGTGGCCGTATTCCGTCATGTTAAAAAACAGTCAGGCCTTATGGTGGATTCATTGGTTTTATCATTACGCCAACGGTTGTCGTGGTCTTCCAAGCTGCCAAAGGAATTGCTCAAAACGTTTGCACATCAACATATATGCAAGTGCATGTTATACATTCAGTGATACGTTCATAATTCTAATCCAGGGGCGTAGTAAGCTAATTTTATTTGGGGGGGGGGCGGGGGTAGGACCTATATTGCCATGACGCGACGCGTCATCCGAGCGGCGAGTGGGGGTGAACACGAGAGGGAGTATCCTCCGTCTCGCTGGTGGGGGTCCGGGGGCCTCCCCCAGGAAAATTTTCGAATTTACGATGTAAAAACATGCATTCTGGTTGATTCTGAGCAAATAAATCGTATATTCCTATGACGCGAAGCGTCATCCGAAGCGCGAAGAGGCGAGCGGGGCTAAGCACGAGAGGGGATACCTCCCCGTTTCGTTGGTGAGGGTCCGGGGGGCCTCCCCAGGGATTTGTTTTTTAATTTTTGATGTACAAATATGCATTCTGAGTGATTCTGAGCAAATACATCGTCAATAAGGAAATACGTCAGCTCTCTGATCAATTCAGCGTGATTCCCGAGCAGAATGACAGGAATAGTGAACATGCAATGAATTACCCTGTGGTTGGTTGGGGTATAACATCGCTTTCCACAATTAGGCGAAAACACGACTGTCAGTTTGATTGGTGGAAGAAAGCCCACATGGAACCCACTCAATCCAGTAATCGTTAACAGCAAAGTCGGAATATGGTAACCAGTGGGCATCCCGTGTGGAGAAACCACCAACCCAGCCCAGTAAAGCCTACTTTTGACAAATTTGTGGGGGTGGGGGTTGGGGATATCTCCCGTACCCCCCCCCCCCCCGTCCCCCTGGTTCCTACGCCACTGTTCTAATCTGAGTTAAATAATGTAATGTCCAGTTTTATTCAGATTACATCGGTTGCTCCCATCATGGATAAAACTAACGACGAAATATGAGCCTGACTTCCCTTCGAGCCTGCATGTAGTTCTGGTAGGTGATTCCAGTGTCACACTTTTTCAACTTTGAAAACTCCTTTTTTAGTTTCCAATCAATAACTTGAGCTGTAATTGATAGAATCAAATAAAATTTGTTGTGTAGGTGTATCAACATAAAATGCAGGTCAAGTCAGATCAGGGTTTGATCCGACAATTTTTTGCCAGAGTTATGTCCGTTTTTCAATTTTGAAAAATTCAATTCTTTTGTGGTGGGGGTGGGGGGATGGGGGTAGCCACGCAGTCTTTTATTTTCTATTATTGGGATTTGACGATACACTTTCAACAGGGTCATTTCATGTCAAGACAGTTTTACTTGTGGAAGAGGGCAGAACAGACATATCACTTGTATGGCTTATATTTCCAGGGGAGGTCAACTAGATAACTGAATAATGTGGTGTGCCATACTTTTGAACTGTAAATAGTTCCCTGTGAAAAAAATGGCTGGACCAGTGCATGCAGTGGTCCTTCAAAAATTTAAATAAACATACAATTGGATTTATTTTTTAAAAAGTTATGACTCAACTGTTGTTCTCCAGTGCACATAGAAAACATATCTTTCAATGTGAGATTCATATTTTAAGTTTTGGTGGCAGGAAGTTGACCGTGAGTTAGGGATTTTTAAAAGCATTTTTTTGGTGAGTAAATTCTTTTTTAAAAAATTTTTATCACATTTTTGGAATCTATTAGGTAGGAAGCAATCATTCATGTATTAAATAACCATTACTATTGAAAAGTAATGAAAAAAACATCATGTTTTCGACCTGTCCACTCAAACTACAATCTTCAGTTCAGAATCACCTTAACCCTTTACCAGGAACATATAGAAAGTCAACACGCTAGGTATGGTTGGCCCACTAATAGTAGACTTGAAAACTTTATTAGTCTGTGTGAAACACACAGACTATTGTTTTTGTACGGTTTATTTTTTTTTTCTATTTCTTCTTCTTTTTCTTTTTCTTTTTCTTATTCTCATGCCTTCTGTCTTCTATGCGCCTTCTTGTCCGCACGATAACTCGAAAACGATTTGTCCTATCTCGTTGATTTTTGGCATGCTGGTAGACAGTCACAAGTTCTCGGTCACCTACGTTTCTTTCAGATTCCTGGGGCTTTAGCGGTGTCCTTAGGGGTGTTTTGAATGTGGGTCACGCCCATATCTCAGGCGTGATATGACGTATGGACCTGGGACCAACACCAAATGAGTCGACACCTCGATGGAGATTCAAAATATGCGTCAAGGTCACCGAGGTCACCTAAGGGTCTTTAAGTGCATTTTTTTCATAATTGCTGGAAATCACATTTCTGACCCCCTAAAGCATTCCTGACGTCCCTGCATGCATTTTGACGTAACAAAGTGGGCGTGGCCAAAATTTTGGAAAGTATGTCACGCTCATATCTCAGGCATGGTATGATGAATAGACCTGGGACTGACCCCAAATGAGTCGACACTTGATGGAGATTCAAAATATGGGTCAAGGTCATAGAGGTCACCTAGGGGTCATTGAGTGCATTCCACAATTGCTGGAAATCACATTTTTTGACCCCCTAAAGCATTCCTGACGTACACACATGCATTTTTACGTTAAAAAGTGGGCATAGTCAAAATGTTTGAAAGTGGGTCACGCTCATATCTCAAACATGGTATGATGAATGGACCTGGGACTAACACCAAATGAGTCGACACTTGATGGAGAATCAAAATATGGGTCAAGGTCATGGAGGTCACCTAGGGGTCATTGAGTGCATTGTTCGTAATTGCTGGAAATCACATTTTTTGACACCCCAAAGGATTCCTGAGGTTCATACAAGCATTTTTACGTTAAACAAAGTAGGCGTGTCCAGAATTTTTTAAAGTGGGTCACGCCCATATCTCAAGCGTGGTATGACGTATGGACCTGGGACCAACACCAAATGAGTCGACACTCGATGGAGATTCAAAATATGGGTGAAGGTGACAGAGGTCACCTAGGGGTCATTGAGTGCATTGTTCGTAATTGCTGGAAATCACATTTTTGACACCCCAAAGGATTCCTGACGTCCAAACATGCATTTTTACGTTAAAAAAGTGGGCGTGTCCAGAATTTTTTTAAGAGGGTCACGCCCATATCTCAGGCGTGGTATGACGTATGGACCTGGGACCAACACCAAATGAGTCGACACTCGATGGAGATTCAAAATATGGGTGAAGGACACAGAGGTCACCTAGGGGTCATTGAGTGCATTTTTCATAATTGCTGGAAATCACATTTTTTGACCCCCTAAAGCATTCCTGACATACACACATGCATTTTGGCGTAAAAACGTGGGCGTGGCCATTTTTTTGGATGTGGGTCACGCTCATATCTCATGCATGGTATGACTAACACCAAATGAGTCGACACTTGATGGAGATTCAAAATATTGGTCAAGGCCACAGAGGTCACATAGGGATCATTGAGTGCATTATTTCAGAATTGCAGAAAATCACATTTTTGGACCCCTAATGCATTCCCAAAGTTCATACATGCATTTCTTACATACAAAAAGTGGGCATGGTTAACATTTTTGAAAGTGGGTCACACTCATATCTCAAGCATGGTATGATGCATAGACCTGGGACCCACAACAAATGAGTCGACACTCGATAGAGGTTCAAAATATGGGCCAAGATCACGGAGGTCACCTAGGAGTCACTGAGTGCATTTTTATAATTGCTGAAAATCACATTTTCTGACCCCCTATTTCATCACTCAAATTAGTGGGCAGAGCCAAAAATATCCATTTCTGATTCGTGTAACGAACCGTTTGAATGCTGGTCACATATATGCCTTTTCTGGTTTCTTATAAAAAATTGTTCTGATTCCAGTATGAATATCCGTAAATACTATTAACGAAAATGCATTTCTGATTTGTTTAAAAATATTTTACTCCTGACAATAAGCCTCCATAAATTATCGTTCTTTATAGTTTATTCCTGACACTTTAACCCTTTTCACACAGACTTGAATTTACTGTGTGCAGTAAATTCTGTTTCTCTAGTATTAAGATTTGTTTTTGTCTTAACCCTCAACCAAGGACGAAGTAAGAAGTATATATACTAAGTGTACATTAGTCCACTAATCACAATTTATAATTTATGGAGGCCTGAGTCAGATGGCGCAAAGCTGCTTGATAATAAGCATATATATGCACCACTTAAGCACTCTGTATTGACCATTAGGTTACACTGCAGGTCCATTAACACTCCACAAGAGACAGATAGAAAGTTAACATGATAAATATTGTTTAATCCACTAACTACAGACTTGATCACTTCTCATTAAGATTTATGTTTCACTAAAGGAAAATTGACCCTCTACCAAGAACGAAATGGAAAATATACATACTGGTTGTGGATTGATCCACTGATCGCGTTTTTCGATTTACGTGTACGTTCAGTTACTACCAGCTGTATTCCACATGACCCAGCTCCAAGAGCTCCGTCAGATGACATAAAGCCACTTAGTTATCAGTAGATATCTGTAGTAATTTACACAAGGTTATACTACATGTACATTAACCCTCAATCTGAGACATGCAAAAAGTTAAGATACTAAGTATGGTTTCATCAACTGATGGTAGGCGGAAAAATTAACCCTCAACCACGAACAAAAGATGGAAAGTATACACACTGGGTATTGATTTATCCATTGGTCACGATTTACGTGTAAATGCAGTTAATACCAGTTATGTCCCAGCTGGTTTGGCTCCAAGAGGACTGCGTGTCCATTGACCCTCTACCAGCGACCCCTCAGGCACGTACAGTTAAATCTAGAAGTCCTGTCATGAAATGCGCACAAATAGCACGTTGATATGCGCGTTAATGTACGCGTTATGGCCCAAGTAAAGCTATCAAATTCTGTACATATGGCCTGTGCACAAGCAATGTTTCAGCCAATGGACCTCCGGGTAACCCGGAGGTCCATTGGCAGAAACATTGCATGTGTTTGCTATGAGTAACCAGGAGAACCTGCCGTGCTTTGGATGCCATTCGATGTGGAAATTGCGCGCAATTCCAACGAGCAATTAAGCCTAGATAAGCGCACTATTCGTGACAGGACTTCTAGTTTTAACTGTAGGAAGCTAACATGCTAGGTATGGTATAGTCCACTGACTGCAGACTTGATCACTTTATATTAAGATTAATGTTTGACCAAACGAAAATTAACCCCTCCAGCAAGAACGAAATGGATCACGTTTTACATGCATGTGGAATTATTACCAACTGTATCCCATCTGACGCAGCTCCAAGAGCTCAGTCAGATGGCACAAGGCTGCTTGATAATCAACATACAACAAAAATACATGTACACAAGGTTGCACTACAGGCCCGTTAGCCCTCCACCAGAGCCACATGGAGAGTTAACATGCTGGGTACGGTTTGATCCACTAATAGCGCGCTTGGTCACTTTATATTGAGGTTTATGTTTGACTAAACGAAGATTAATACTCTACCAAGATTGAAATTGAAGATATACATACTTAGGATTGGTCCACTAATCACGATTTACGTATACAGGCAGTTACCACAAATTTGATTGACAATCAGCACTTATCTACACCACATTTGTACAGGTTTGCTCTACAGGTCCATTAACCCCTACCAGATACATATCGAAAGTTAACATGCTAGGTATGGCTTAGTCCACTAATAGCAGTCTTGATCACTTTATATTAAGTTTTTTGTTATGCTAAGGGAAAATTAACCTACTGCCAAGAATAAACTGGAAAATATACATAGTAGTGTGGATCGTGATAGCGATTTACGTTTATATACATTCAATCCATTTATGAAATACAAAGTATGACAGAGTATGTATTTAACATCACAGGTAGACTACACACTCTGTTAATCTAATCAGAACGATGCAAACAATTGTAACAAAACTGAGCCACGCCCCTCTCGATTTACACCGCAACTAGCACCTGGTATGGTTCTAATCGAAGCCAGCGCCTCCAGTTGGCCTCCACAGAGAAATGCCCTTGCACCGCCCCCGATCAAAACAACAATAGGGTCATACAGAGGTCCGCAGTTTGGGGAAAACTGGGGGTTAAGAAGCGGGTTCTCATTCCTAGCGGGGTTTCCAATGACTAACAACAAAAAAATTGATGATATAATATTTAATATAAACAAACCATTTCCAACACTTTTCAGTACATTTGTCTTCCCCATTCTCAGGTGGGGGAATCTTGCATCTTTCTCTTTTATTTGAAATGGCCAACGGGCCATTCACGAAAACTTATTTACCAACAACCTTAAGGAGGGTTACCAAAACAAGCAGGGCTTGATTGCATGTGTAAACAAGCACTACTCCACATTAAAGCTAACACGTTACCTTCTGCCCAATACCAGTCGCGAACGCTCACCCAATGCGCGAAATAATAATAAATAAGCTACTACCCTTACCCTATCCCAGTCGGGAGGAGGGGAGCTACAAATAGTTTCAGTTCTATGTACTCAAATGAGTTCCTTTCCAAAACTCCGCGCCCAAATCCTGTTCAAAATTACGTAACCACAACCAAATACCACAATTATCGCGACACAATATATAACTATTTTATCCAGCGCAAACCTCTACAGAGGTGAGCTGGCCTACATAAATCGGATCCCAAATATTAACTATTTTATCCAGCGCAGACCTCTACGGAGGTGAACTGGCCTACATAAACCGGATCCCAATCCTAACCATGTTCAAGCTAAAACGCTTATAAAACTTAACACCTCGGCCTGTACTTCACGGGTGGGTAGGGGCAAAAGTCTCCCCCTCCTACAACCAACGTGTGTCCCCCAATAAAGTGATCCGTCCATAATGTACTAATTACGTCCCAGGACTATGACATAATCTCTAAAATTCCACTATAATGTTGTCAAAGATTGCCTAAGGGAGAGGGGGCAGTATCTCGGCCAGTCAAAACTAGGGTAGCTTCGAACTACTCTGCCCTCGGCTCCCCGGTTGAGTCTGCCACTGGCTCAGAAGTGCACGACCCCTCTCTAAGAAAATCTCAGTCGGGTCGCAGAATATTCAAAAAGGCACACAAGAAAATATAGTAAGTTTGCTTACAGACTCAGCGCATCCGCCGAGAGAGGAAATTTCATAATCCTTCCCAAATCCGATTAGCTAGTCATCGAAGCAATAATGTTTTTCCAAATAAATATAGCTAAATGTTACCCCAGGTTGACATGCCTGCTTTAGTAATACCATCAATAGCCAGGGCCATATCATGTATTATAAATATTTATGAATGAATGAGGTTGACATAATGGCTATTTTTCGAGTATTCTCGGGATCCGCAGTTAGCTAATGGTGGATGGTATCTATTCGTCATGGATATGTGACGCACACGTAATGTGTCCACGCATGTTTTCGTGAAATAGATTTGCTGCATTACTATTGGATAAACATTATAACGCCAACTGGAAGATCGTTTATCAATTAACTGCCTCACAAATTTTCTCCAAATGTCTCTGATATCCAGTCATTACTTTACCTAACACGAAGACGAAACTAGGCAAACAAAAAAAAAAAAAAAAAACAAATTCCTTAAAAACTAAACATTTTCATTGTTTTCTTATAATTATTGCTTATGAAGATCCGTTCCAATGAGGGGCGATAAGCTAAGTTTTGAGACAAATGTGTATACAATTTGAATGACGACATTTGTTGGCGCGGTGGTTCAGTGGGTTGGGTGCAGGCTGCGCACCGAACGGTCCTTGGTTCGAATCCCACCTGCCGCAACAGCGTTGTGTCCTTTGGAAAGACACTTCACCTCCATTGCCCACGTGGGGGCACGATGGCGTTTTGTACTAAGGCGTACTGCACGTCGATTGTGCACTTGTCTTCAGCCAATGCTTGCCCTGCTTGTGTGGAGTTGGTATGTTGGGGAGCTGTTGGGGAGCTGATAGATGCTCGCCGTTGCTCGGTGGTTCTCTCCGGTTACTCCGACTTCCTCCACCCGTAAAACTGTCGCGTTCACGATTAGCCACTGTGCAGAAATATGTGACCTTAAACACCACTAAATAAATAAATAATGGCGACATTTGCGAATTACACTAGCCTTTTTGGGCGCTATTTTAAGGAAAGGGTTAAAAATTTCCGTTTAGCTTCACGAATGACGGCAATTGTCGTTCATATATTAACGCCTTGTTTGGAGTGTGCAGGGAACTCTACTGCTTTCAACTCTTCGTAGCATGTTTTGCTCGATCACTCCTATAAAAATTGTTTCAGGAGTGATTGTCCATTGGTGCATTTATTTTCCTTTAACCTTTTTGCAATCTTGAAAATAATTAATGTTCGCAACAAATTGAGTATGACATCTTTCTATTCGTTACACTTAACTTGCATGAAGGATTTAGTTCTCATTATATACGGTTGAGGGTGTTGCGCAGAAATCCCGACCTTTATTTGTTGTGAGCGGGGTTCGTCGGACCTGTAGTATGCGAAAGGGCCTGGAATATGCCTCCTCTAGAAGTACGTTATGAGTTTCCAGAGCTTATAGGAGCTTTCTTTTTGCATCTGAAATAAACGATTTACTACTCTGTCAAGAATGAATTTATTTTAAAATTCCATATATAGCACAGCAGCAATGCTAGCCCCAGCGCGTCTAGACAAGCGTCTCTGTAAAGACGTCTAACAAGTGGATGCGAGGAACACCGAGAACAATGTTTAAGGCGCTTCATCGGATCTACGACGAGGATTTAGCTTATTGGCTAGATGGGAATTCCATCGTAGGACTCAGGGGCCAAATTCATGAACGATCTTATGACAAATATTTGTCCTAAGATATGTCTTAAGACAATTTTCTGACCTAGTTGCGATTCACCAAAATGTCATAACTTAAGATAATCCTAAATTTTGTCGTAACTTTAAGACACCTCTAGAGGTGTCTTAAGACAGTCATAAATATGTCTGCGTCCTATGTTGTTCTTCAAGGTGAAAGGAATTTACGTCGCCAAAGAGTATTTAGAGATCGTAGTAACCCTTTGGACTACTTGGACGATGAAGATATTGTTCGTAAATATCGATTAACGCGCCCGTTAATATTAGACATTTGTAATTTACTAAATGAACACCTCGAGCGTGAAACTCGAAGGTCATCGCCATTTCCAGTATCAATGCAGGTTATGGTAGCTTTACGTTTCTACGCAACTGGCAGCTTTCAGAATGTAACAGGCGACGTCCATAACATCAGCCAGGCGAGCACATCGAGAATTGTAAATAATGTTACCCAAGCGTTAGTTAAATACCACAGGAGATACATTAAAATGCCACGAGAACCCAATGAACTGCGGGAAGTAAGGAATGGCTTTTTTGATTTAGCAAATTTTCCAAATGTTATCGGTGCCATTGACTGCACACACGTTAGAATTAAAGCACCAACCCTTGACGAAGATGCTTACGTAAACATAAAAGGATATCATTCTATTAACATTCAAGCTGTTTGCGATGCGAATCTCAGATTTCTGAATGTTGTGGCGAAATGGCCAGGATCTAGCCACGACGCCTTTATATTGATCAACTCTGAACTTTTTCGGTTGATGGAACAAGGAACAATAGACAGTGGGTGGCTTTTGGGGGATAGTGGCTATCCGTTGAAAAAATGGCTAATGACTCCTGTAAACAACCCAATCACAGCACAAGAGACAAGATATAACGCGTCTCATATACGAACACGAAACACCATTGAACGTGCGTTTGGGGTGTGGAAAATGCGATTCCGCTGCATGGACACTTCTGGTGGCAGTTTATTGTACAGGCCTGATCGTGTCTGTGGCATGTCTGTCGCTACGCTTATGCTTCATAATATGTGCATAAGCAATAACGTTCCCATGCAGGATGTGACCCCTAGTGACAATAATGATGATGCCCAGTTACACGTGCCATATGGGGGTACTCAAAATGACGGAATGGGTGTAAGAGCTCGTCTGATCGAGGGAAGGTTTGGAGTATGTTGACGTCAACTTTTTAACCACTAAAAACGCCATTTGCCGTCACGTAACGGTAGCTTATCAATAAAACAATGTATATATGGACGCAACTGGAACTGGCTCCCCAGAGAGCAAGTTCCAATGACTTCCATATATACATTGTTTTATTGAGATGTAGACAGTTATTTCTTAAAATACAAACCCATATAAGGTATGGGGATATTTTCTAGGATTGCATATAGGGTTCCGCAAAACGTTAGTTCTGAGGGTTAAAGAGTTAAATAAATATTGTAATTTAACTAGACTATTCTGTACGTTGTTTGTTATGACAACATAGTACGCACGTGCAGTAGAATTTACCACTTGAATTAACTCATCTTTGTCCCTGCTCCGAATGGTTCTCATTCCAACTTATGTCATATTTCTTCGGTCGATTTGGTATGATAAATTTAAGATTTGCAATCTTCTGTCTTCAGGCAGCGGATTACAAATATTACAATTTATCGTACTCTATCGTATAAGCTTGCGCTTTACATTAACAGCATGCTTGGTGGTATAGATAAACAAGAAGTTATTTAATACTTATTTTTTTAATTGTCTGTAATTTCAACATTTATATTTGGTTCAAGTCCAGCTAACTGTGACAAATATATGTTATGTTTTTCTTGTTTCATTCGCAGTAACTCTTTCTGACTCTCGAGCATCTCACGTTCTACAGCTAGCCTTTGCGTCTCTACCTCAAGCCTTTTTTCCTCCACTATCAGGCGTTTTCTCTCGACTTCCAGACGTTCTTCTTCGATACTTATTAAATGGTCAGTTTGCCCCTGCTTGTTACTGGACCTCATCTTCCTCTTTCTACTTACTTCTACGTCATGGTTTGAGCTGTATCCACTTGCAGCCTGTGATGTTTCATCCTGTTCTTGTTGTGCTGTTCCAATAAAAAAAAACTACAGTTACCATATGGAAGTGTTGGGAGGTGACATTTGTGTAGATAAACTTAAACCTTTCAACACTAAAGGCCGATATTTCGGACAATGAGCGTACATAGACCGGAACTGTGTGTAGGATATAGCGGGCTATCTATAAACGTTCAGAACAAACTAATCGCGGCAATTTGCAGCCAGAGGCGAGCTGCATATTGCTGTGATTAATTTATCCTTTCTTTATACCTACAGTAGACTCATCAGTCTTATAGAAAATACACACATATGTGATTCCATCCCAGAAAGCTCGAGTTCAAAGGGTTAAACGTATTTGAAAAGTTATGATATTCAACGACGCCGTCACTCGTCGTCGTTCAATATACCAATGGAGCCATGCCAAATAAACGTGCAGTAAGTAAAGTCCCCACACTAATAACTTTAGGGCGTGGCTTATTGTTATGTCTGTTTCACTACTTTTTCAGTTGCGTAACAAAATAAGCATCAATTCACTGTTCAACATACGTTTTTGATGGTAAATCAATTAATATATCATGTCGAAATCGCCTTGGCAACTCCTTAAATCCCAAATGCCCGTGAAAAAATCTAGTTTTCTTTTGACTTCTTATACCCACCCCCATAAAAAAAACACCCGACACCCTCGCCTATTTCCCTCTTTCCCAAATATTTATGCCCTTCCTATCTTTGGCTGTCTGTCTGCCTGGCTAGCTATCTATCTGTCTGTCTATCAGTCTGCCTGTTTGTCAATGATTGTGTCTGTCTGTCTCACAGTCAGTCAGTCACTCAGTCAGCCAGCCATCAGTCAGTCAGTCAGTCAGTCTGTCTGTCTGTTTATAATATATATATATATCCCTTTACCCCTCACTTTCTCTCTCTCTATCTTCCTCTCTCTCTCTCTCTCTCTCTTGAGAGGAGAGGGAGAGAAACGGAAACAGAGAGAGAGAGAGAGTTATCAGTGAAGAATGTATAATATAAGTTTTTTTCCTACTTTTTATATGTAGCTGGCCATGAAATAGGTTCAGTCTAATTTTGTTTGTATATATGTGACAATTTTGAACCGTTATTATGGAGCTAAATGTTTACGGTGTAGCTAAATAGTAAATACATACCGCTAGTGTTAGGCAACTGTTCCTCCGTGTCAATTCCAGAATGGATTCCACATACTCGTGTTTCTCCTATTACGCCAGAAATTCTCTCGTCCACATCAGTTACCTTATCGGGTGGAGGACCACCCCCTGTTTTTCGCGATTCGCGATTGATATGTGCCAACTTTTTTTTCGTCTCACTTGCTAGACATGTCCACTTTTTCTTAATCTCGGGGACAGTCCTGGTAACGCCCGAACTGTTGGTGGCATTCACAGTTTCACATATTGCCTCCCATGCACTCTTTTTTTCGAGTTATTAATTGATGTGTTGTGTTTAGAAAATAAGACCCCTTTCCTTGAGTCTACGCCCTCGGTGAGAGCTGTAATCTCCGCCGCACTGAAATTGGGGTTCCTTTTACAAGTCATTTTAAAAATGTACTATTCTCATTGAAACAGATAACTTGGCAGAATGTTTCTTTTATTGCGAACACACAGTAGAGACCATACTATGTGCCCCGTGCACTTCATGCTGGGCGAAGCAGTTGATGTAATTGGGATTAACGCATCCTTTCCTATAATTTAACTGTTACTTTTTTCAATATTAATTATCGCAGGTATTTTTTGTAGCGCACACTGCTTTGTTACGGTACATTACTTCATTGCTCACTGGATAACACGGTGACATCTTACACTGATCTTTGAACGTAGATGACGCACTTGCCTAAAACCCAAGCTAACTGTATTAATAAATCTATGGCTCGCCGCGGTTTTCTGCTTCCCTCAGACTGACCCTCGCCACCACATCGTGTTAATGTCCCCAAAATATCATGGTTCTCCAGTAATACGTCAATAAGAAATATATGAGGAGTATTTATGTGTATACAGTGCTAAATACAGAATAATATCATAGCCCAAGCAACTTGGTACATCATTTCCAGTACTCACTGTATTTTCGACACATAATTTGCTGCTAAGCCAACTTTTTTTGCACAAACCTGTGTCTATGTTGCATCATATTAGGTCAATGATTTCTCCCTCCGATTGTCGTAAGATCGTCCTAAGAAATGTGACATAAAAAGGTCTTACGATTCCTTGATGAATCGCAATTACGTTTTTCCTAAGATTATCTTATGACTTTTCTTAAGTCACAACTTATGACTTATCTTATGACATATCTTACGATTTTTTGATGAATTTGGCCCCAGGGACACTATTGGAATCTCACCAACACAGTGATCATATTCAGAGCCTAACGAGACCTATATATTCCACCAAACCCACAAATGTAAATGATGTCCCTTAATTATACAAATGTTTCCAAATTAGACACAGAGTGCATAACACAGAGTATGGTTTTGTTTTTATGTTTCTTTGTCCATTCTTGTTAAAATGATTCAACCCACAACGTATGTGCATGTGTATACATTTTTGCTACTCAGTAACAGCCAACATCCCGACGCTAGGCAGTTGTTCCTTGGCAAGTCTCGGATGCCTATATAGGCAGCCAAGCCTTGCCTAGAAACAACTGTCAATGTTCAAGCAATTTAACTTCGGGCTTATCTAGAGATAACCAGAGAGTGCATGTTGGGAAACCTCCTATACTGCTGCACGAGAAAGTGATCAGACTTGGGATAAGTCCACATCGGGTTTCCGGTAAAATACGTTTTAAGGCATCATTGCAGCCCGGCAAATCAGAAAATGGAATTACAGTTACAGTCAGTCAGTATTGCAAAAACGTGTATTTAAACGGTTGACCAGTGACCATATGATTAGGCATGTTAAGGAGTTAATGGAGAATTATTCTGTTGAGAACGAGTATCTAGAATTGGGACTGAAGCAGAGGAGCAGCTTCATGAGGGGAGGGGTGCGCGAATATTGCAATAAAAACTGGCGAGCTGTAGTTAGGGTCAGAAGCTTGATGGACTGGCTATGCACGAAAGAAGAGCCAGCTTTCGAGGAGTACCTGGGTTGATATATATTTTTTTTTTCGGGGGGGGGGGCAGGGGAGGGTCATTGTTGTTTAAAGTGAGATCACAGTCACGAGAGTTGGGGGAGGGGGATAGGTAATCGGGAAAGGTGAGGAAAAGGGGTGCCAAGTAGGCAGCTTTGGAGTACCTGGACCTTCTTCAGAACGCCCCCAAAGACTTGCATAGAATGACTTGTTTAGAAACTAATGGAAGAATGGGATGAACACATGAAACATAAGAGAATGACCTGAGGAAAAGGTTCATATTATAGTTGGAGCGATTGAGAAAGCGCCAGTTGTTGAAATTATAAAATAGTCTGTTACTGAATGCTGGGAGATCAAGAGCGAAAGTACGTGTGGGGACGGGGGGTACCCGGGGGGGGGGGGGGGGGGCTAGATTGATGTTGGACGTTTCGTTAGAAGTCCACACCAAATCAGAGGAAGGTCCAGGTATTATTACTACTAGTGTTTAAAATCAAAAAATCAACTGGGATAAAAACAACCCAAATCAGCTGGGTTGAGTGAAGAGTGAATATGAACCCAAGTGTCTTTAGAGTGTATTATTATTTTTATCATTATTATTATTATTATTATTATTATTATTATTATTATTATTATTATTATCCTGATAAACAAATGAGATCGTGGCGTAATGTTATCACCATAGTTTCAGTAAGCATTTCATATGAAGCCGATAACTGAGGAAACAGTGCGTGCCCATGTATTTTGTTAAGGATAAGAACTGTCTGGGTAATTGTTAGATAGGACCAACCGAAAAACTGACCTTGATTGCAATTGCTCGAGCATTTAAAGTTAGGGCAATACAATTTCAAAGTACTGAGAAGTAGAAAATAATGCTACTACCAGATACTACATGTATTTTTGTCATTGTTCAACACAAAGTTTAGGCTGTTTCTATTGGAGATCATTAATCCACATTTACTTTTCCTGGTGGCATGTCTGTCCATGTTTGTGCGAAACCTTCACAATAGAATATACTGGGTAAGAAATAATACTCTCATTACAAGGGGTAATCAAGCGTTGTTATTTGTATAGAATTGTGCAATAACACATATTATAGATTAACTTTGGTGCCATGTCTACAACAATGCACTGTTAAATCGCGCTACCTTTTGATTAGCAGAATATTTAGCCTTGCATCAACACGCTGTTGGTGATCTCAAAGCGGAGAGCTGTGAACCGTGTTTTTTTTTACTCAGATCGAATGAAAGATTCATGTCACCGTTTCCCTCCAGGGCCAACATCAACACAGAAAAGAATAATTGTTTTCAGTAAGCAGTTTCTGTTACGGAATACCCATTATGACTTCCTGTCTTTGGTGAGTTTTGTCTGCGTTATCTAATCGAAATGTTCAAATGTTTAACATGTACCTTTAATTGCGAATTTGGTCGAGTAAGGGGAACTGTCGGTAACGTTGTAACCGGGTATTGGGTGGTGGAGTGGTGGGGGTGGGAGACTTTGAACCCGAGAGGCCGCTTTTGCGGCCAAGAAGCAGGATACATCATATTGTGTGTGGTCGACTGAATAATATTTTCAACGTGCAGCCCGACGGCTGCACGTTGAAAATATTAATTGGTCTACCCCCCTTGTAACGAACATGTACTCTTCCAATTGCAACGTTGCAACCGCGTATTGGGTGGTGGAGTGGTGGGGGTGGAGGGGGGATCAGACCAGTCCTCCATATTCGTCAAATTTACGCTAGTTTGACATTCGAACAAGTAATTGAGACTTTGAACCCGATCGGCCGCTTTTGGGGCCCAGAAGCATGATACATCATAATGTGAGTGGTCGACTAAATAATATTTTCAGCCCCACGGCTGCACGTTGAAAATATTAATTGGTCTACCCCCTTGCAACGAACATGTACTCTTCCAATTGTTGTCATTGAACTGACATGGACGATCCCACCAGTGTTTAAAGGGGTAGAAAAAAATTGAAAATTTCCAACAGAGCTCTTGCAGAATATTTGCAAACGTGGCTAGAATGTGGCCTAAACAAGGCGTTTTCACACTCACACTCTAAACTATTGACTGTCCCCCAACAAATATTGATTGATAGACAAGTAGTAAAAATTCCCCCAAACATCACCATCTGTTATTGGGATTTATGACTACCAAGAGCCTCAGCTAGATAAGTGAATTTTAACCCGTTATCTAAAGAATCCGCCCGCTGAATTTACAAATTCAGCATTTGAATTTTTTTTTAAAAATCAATAAACTCTGACCCCCCCCCCCCCCCCCCCCCCTCATTTGAATGATCTCGTTGATTCTGTTGATTTAATATCGTGTATATTGGGTAAAGGGTTCCATCGTAAAGCTGGACATTTTTGAGTCGGGGGGGGGGGGGGGGGGGTGATAATAAAATCTACAGCTGATGGGTGTTATTGGAAATCTAGAAATGGATACCATAACCCGAGACCCCTTAATAACTCCCTCGTTCCAATGTATGCTGTTAGCCCTTTACCAATGATGAATCTGCCGCACCTGCCCGCGTAATTCACAAATTAAACAGCTGAACAGAAATATATTTAAAAAACAAAATCAACAAAGCCATATCATGAGATCTCTGATTGGAACGAGCTGGTTCCAGTGTTGAAATTTTATGAAAAATTAAAAAAAAAAAACAATAATTAAATTAATAAATGTTTATATCATGTTCATTGGGTAAAGCACGGTATATCAAAATTTAGATTATACAACTCTCTCCACAATCCAACAGTTTAGATTGAGACAGCTTTCATGGGCATATTGCTTTCTGCTGAACATAACCGTATTATACGACGTCGATATTTTTTTCTTTTACTTTTTTTTATCTTACAATCAACATGTATTTTGTCTGTATTAACCCCGCAACTGTCGTGTATCCGACCCCCTGATACAGATGTTTGTATCAGGGGGTCGGATAGAAGCACGTTCCTTTCGCGTGAGTTCCATTTTATTTCTTTTTGTTCGTCGACTCGTCGTGATCTGCCCTTAGAACCCGGAGCGAGACTCGGATACATATATTGTACATCCACATAATGGTAATAATCTCTATGTATTTGTTTGAGAACTAGGTGGCTCTGTGGTTACGGTATTGGACTTCAAACCGGAAGGTCCGCGGTTCGATCCCTTCCAGGGGCAACTGCGTCGTGTCCGTGGGCAAGGTACTTAATCCCGATTGCCCACTCTGGAGCACGGTGGCGCTGTGTACTAAAGCGTACTGCACCTCGATAGTATCCTTGTCTTTAACCAATGCTACCCCTACTTGTGTGGAGTTGGTACGTTGGAGAATCTGGCAGTTGCTGTGTGGAACTCTTCGAGTATTCCGGTGTCCTCCACCCGTAAAACAGTCCGACACGAGATGACCCTGGCCGTCGACAGTGTCCTTAAACCCAAATAAATAAATAAACAAATAAATAAATACACTTGTTTATTCATAGAGTTCCAACATAAAATAAAATACTGTTTATTCAGCCGAAACTAAAATACATCAAAATTGCGTCATCGCAATGTTGCCAAAGCGATTATGCTTTTGAAATGAAATTGGATTTTTGTCATATAATTCCCCACCAATGTTCGAATTGTGCTTAGAAACACAATGTGTCCGGCAAACATAAATCAAACCAAGAACATGAATTTTTGATGGCAAAGAAATAGTTACAAAAAAAAAAAAAAAAAAAAAAAAAAACGCCCGCCCACATGCAACTGTACAAAAAAGCATGAGAAACAGAAGATCTACTTTGTGGGACCTAAACGATTGATTACAATGTTAACCCTTTACCCAACGTAACGGTCAAAATCGGCCAGCGCTATTCTCAAAAATCGCCAATTAACTTTCATTATTTTTTCATTTTTTGTCTTAAAAACACACGTTATGACCCCTCGTTGGAATGAACTCGTTGAGCTCGTTCCAACGAGGGGTCATAACGTATGTTTTTGAGACAAAAAATCAAAAACATCAATTATTCAAGAATATTTTTTGCAAGTGTCGTCTGCTTTTCATGTTAGGTGAAGAGTTAATACATCTGTGGCGAGCCTGTAATGCTGAAACGGAGATTGCTTATCGGCTTTTTCGCCAAGGGTCTGGTTCATACCATGTCAATCAATTTTACTGGTGAAGAAAACAGAATATATCGATTGGTGTTGAATAATTGCTCAAGTCGCTACTGGTCAAATATGCTAACTACATCACCAAGGTATGCTTTCTTAGGTGATGTATCTGCTATTTATGTCAATCGGCATAACAGTTCAAAACTCAAGAGTTTTTAGAATATTTTTGTTGCTAAATATATGCCGCAGTCGTGGACGCATGATATTCCCAACTTAATTAGTACGTACCGTATTCCCAGTGGGTCATGCTTGGCCCCCAAGAGCCTGAATCGAGTATCACATACCATCATCTGTATGACCGACCGACCGACAACTATGACATATAATCTCGTGAGATAGGACACGATTAAAGGAGCGAATCGGTAACTAAGGCTCTGGTCCAGATAAAACTGTTCTGACATCCTTTCCTCCGTATTTACGCCCATCGGTAAAGCTTGTCTTAAAACAGAGATCTCTTATCACAATGCAAATGCCCTTAACAGTTTTTCAACCATTCAGGAGCCGCACACGAGTAGTGCACAAAAATAGAAGAGCCTAATCTCGTAGAGAGTATTCCCAAACTGATTTTTACCGTTATATTCAGTAGCGGAACTGGGATTCTAGTTTTGTGGAAAGGAGCCCACCTTTGATCACTCGATGCATGTAGCGGCAATTTGGAGCGAGCATGAGACATGTGTTTCCACCCTCATCGATGGGGCCCTGGGACCTTCCCTTGTAAACGTTTGAAATATAGAAGGAAGGTGTGGCCACCAGGCGGCCTCCCGCTTGTGCTATCGCTTTATGCTTTCAGTGCGATATTAACCGCGATGACTCGCGGGCATCCAGTCTCGGTTAATACTGTCGGCGTTGATTTTGGTGCTTGTGAAAAAATGTGCTTCAAAAATAGGAGGTGGTGCGTGTGCGACACCCTCGCTTCTGGATCTGTCCATGACTTTATGCGCATCTTCTGCGCCAGATGTATTAATGCCCAGTGATCTTCATCCAGTTATAACCGCGGGGCTCTGATCTCCTGTTCACACCAATTCCATCTCTAGTCATAACAAGGGTTGTAAAAACACTCATGCAGTCCACACAGTGAATGTTGGGAATTCATCGTCAGTAGCTACATGACACTTTGTCAAAGGACAATTCGTCGAACAGACATTTCTTGTTAAAACAGACATTTTCTCAATATTTTCCTATTTTTACGGATCTACCCAGTGGATTTGATGTTTAGAATCGCCCACACCTGTTTAACTTAGAATGGTAATGTGAAGTCGATAAATGATAACCAATGGAAAATGCATGATGGAAGTACAGGAGTGAGCAATTTTAAATTTCAAAGGCAATGCAGTAGGCAATGCTGTTGAGGTAGTCTGCGTCGATAAAATGGCTGAGAAGTAGACGACACTTGCAGGAAACAATGTTCAGTACGACACTTCAGTTTTTACCCCAAATGCATTGATTATGACCTGCCACTGAAATAGGCTTGACGATCTAGTTGCAATGGAGGCAAATGGGGGGGGGGGGGGAGGTTTTTGAGGCAAAAAGATGACACAGTAATTAGTTCCCCATTGGTCATTTAGAAAGCTAACCTTAATAGGTAAAACATGTCTCGCGAAAACTTTGGCTCTCCCAATGTTAATTCACTGTTTTTGTGTTTTACCTGCAACTCCGGGCAAAGTTGTCCATCAAATGCAACGTAAGTTCTACGAGTTTTTATGGTCTGGTAAAAAAAGATAAAATTAAACAAAACATAATGATAAATTGTCGCATAAAGTTTCCCGACCTGAAAACATTTAGTGGCTCTTTAAAAGTATCCTGGATTACCAAAACTATTAGACTCTCAAACGCTTGCCCCGTGGAAAACGCGCTTCCTAAACGATATTAAGAAATCTGGCGAAATTAGAGTTTGGTATCTTCACAAGGATGGATTAGAGAAATGATCATTAGGAAAGTTAACCTGTTCTAGAGAAATATTTTTGAAGCGTGGTCCTTTCCGGATAAAGGTGCAGATGATGTTACAAGTCCTATAGATATATTCTCAGAACCACTCGTCTACGATAAAAATATAACAGTTGGTGATAAACTATTTTATAACCAACGGGTTTGCGATAACGTGGTTTTCTTTCCGAACAACCTGTTAACAGAATATAAAGCCTGTCTATCACACAAAGAGGATATCTACTCTGTTTTATTGAATATCGGGAAATATCTCATGAGTGTGGACCTGAAAGTTTTATTTTTCACGAGGGTTTGCGCGAGTGAAAAATAATACTTTCAAGTCCACACGAGTATTCACTAAAACAGCGTAGATTTTCTTTTTATTATATGCTTCGTGACATTTTACTGCGCAATATTCAGCCCAATTGGACTGCAAACATATCAAGCCTTCAAGGCGATGTCATGCATCGAAGCCTAACGTCATTTAGGAAGCTACTGAAAAAAATTCATCGTGTCTGAAAATATTATTTTTCACTCGCGCAAGCGTTCGTGAAAAATAAAACTTTCAGGTCCACACTCATGAGATAATTCCTGATACCCACTAAAATAGAGTTGATTTTCTTGTTGTTATTTGCTACGAGACATGTTATTGTACAATATTCAGCCCAATTCGACCCCAATTCTCCAAATGCGCACGTTTCAAAACAATAACATAGATCAGCTGATCGTTCCTTCATGGCGACGTGATGCGGCGTAAAAGGACGTCATTTAGGATGCTACTGAGGGATTTTCCTCGTTATCTATCGAGTCGACAGATATCGAGAAATATCTTTTAGACAATTTGCGATAATTCACTGGCTAGCATGTAATAAAAACGCCCTTCACTGTCTACCAATTCCGAAACGTTACAAAAAAATAGTGGGGGAATACCAAAAATGTGCGGACGTTACGAACTCACGGATCGAAAAGTTGAAACTTACACAGTAAGTTAATCAAGCCTTTTATCCCCTCTTTCTCTGTGAAGACCCGAAAAAGGTGGGATGGCGTTTTAGATGTCAGTTGCCAGATCTCAGACTGGGAATTGATATATAAAATGCCATACACTGCCAATGATGATTCCGATTTGCAGTCCTTTCAGTTTAAAATTGTACATAAATTTTGTATACGGATTCGAAATTGCTTACGATAGGATTGTCGGAGACAGAACATTCTGGCTTTTGCAACAATACAAAAGAAACGATCAAACACCTGTTTTTGAATGCTCTTTTTTCAAAAAGAGTCTTAATAAATTGATGGAACGAATTAGAACAGTAATGTAGCAGTACCTTTCCTTTAACCTCAGGGTATATCATTCTGCACTCGAATAGTCAAAGCCCCCCCCCCCCCACCCACCCACCCCATTATTGATGTTTGCATTCTTCTTTTAAACGTTTCATTTTTTCATGTTGAACGAAACGAAGCTCCCCCCTCCTCTTCGGCCTTCGTTGAACAGCTAAAAAATTATAAACGCCTCGCATTAATGTCTTTACACGTATATTCTGCAAGAAAAGCATCAGCCATTCAAGAGAGGTGGAACTCATTATTTGCTGTGGTTTGACGTATGTTGTTATTTCTCCTGCCTTAATAAAATTCACCTAGAAAACACGATATTTAAACAGATCAGCAGTTCAAAGTCTTACAGGTATCACTCGGCTTTTCGTTTTCTCATAACACCATTATTATACAAACTCCAAAACTAAAACAATGTTACCCCAAAGCGTCTTTTCCCTAAAGTGATCCCAAATCAGTAGTAAGTAACCTCACCCTCTGTTTTGTTGCAGTGGCCACTCTTATATTATTTTCAAAAATCTCCCGACATCAGTTTTGAATTCCTTAGCTATTTATACATTTATACAGTGAAAAGTTATAGCTATATACGTCGGAGTATAATATCTAATCAACCCTTTGAACTCCGGAGGCCGTTTTACCGGTCGGGTCACAACTACGTCATAATGCCATTAAGGGTGATGACTGCAAGGCAAGTGAGAGGTGTAGACCAATCAATATTTTCAACGTGCAGCCCTAAGGCTGCACGTTGAAAATATTAATTGGTCAACCCCCAAATAATAAATATGTACTCTTCCTGTTGCTACCATGGAACGAACATGGACGATACCACCAGGGTTTAATGGGTTAATGTAAAAAATACTATATTATACGTGCTTACTGTACAAAAATTATTATATCTGAATAAAAACATTAAATCAATAATAATAAAATAATCAGTGCCCCCTTCACCACACTTCACCACAATTCCATTCTAATTTTCTCACTACTGCCCGGCAACTTAGTTTGGATGACGAGTCTTTTCCCCATCTGTACAACTGAGTATCTACTTTGTAGGAGATTAGCTGCGAACATATTTCGTTTCTTCTGTTTTATGTTTGTATATTTTGGGTTTTTTTTTTCTGTCTGTCGTCTTCCTCCTTTCATTCGGAAACTGTGATTCTTCATGAAAAGAGAGACGGAAACCCCATGGATACCAATCTTTGTCTTTAGTGAACCCCCGTGCCGGCGCAACACGGCTTCGGGGGATCAAGTCTTCTGTAATTTGTTGTCGTAGCAATGTTCACGGCGGCCTAGAATTTAGTGGTGCCAATGGATTTTTGTTCGGTGCTAAATCAATGTTGTTAGTGCCAAAAGAAAGATTTGGCTGCCAAATGGATTCTGATTGTAAACGAGAATAAATTAAGCATTTATATTCCTTTGAGTGCAACAAGGCTAAAGCATTGCAGAGGGTATTTTGTTGCAATCAAAGTATAATATATTAATTTTGTATTACCAGGCCTTTTTAAGAATTTTAGTTGATAAATAAATAAATAAATAAATAAATAAATAAATAAATAAATAAATAAGTAAGTAAATAAATAAATAAATAAAAGGCCATTAACGTTTAGACAATAATTTCATGATTATTATTTACTCACTCCAAATAATCTGGTAGCAAGTAATTGATTACCTCACAGCGGGATCCCAAAAAAGAGTAATCAAGATAAAATGATTGAATAACAAAGAAATATTTCCATAGGAATCAGATTACTTGGATAAACTGTTAATTGAGTTGACCACAACAAATGGTCATGATTGTTAATGACACCTATAGATTACCTGTCTGTCGTGAATTGTGGCTGGTTTATGACGTCAAAGGCACTGGAATAATAAACCTTAAAGCCTTTGAGACCTACACGTACCAATATTATTAGTTACACAGTTTGGTGGTGGCGTAATATGGTATATATGGTGTCAGTTAATTTCATATTGGACGAGAGCGAACAGACACTCTCTCATAAATTGCAACAAGACAAATTCATACATACCAAACAGTTTCATTTCGAAGTTAACATGACATACAGTCACAGAATATGAAGCCTTTAAGTTGCCTAACCTGCACTTCAGACCAAATATGGGCTTCCAACACTCAATCTTTCAACTTGAAGCGTTTATCGGCTACCGCCATTTTTAATAATCAATGAACAAAGGGGAGATTATCCATAGCAGTCAGCGTATATTTTTGTTGACAGGCAGTATATGGTTTTATATGCAGTGTGCGTGTGACGTCTTTGAGCCAATGAAATTCCCAGATACTTATAGGAGATAAGATATATGTTTTTGTTTCAAATTGTTGGTAGTAAACGAAATTTGTCAGCGTCAATGCACCATTGGCACCCACAGCGTGAACACTGGGGCTTGTGAGTATGCGCGCATTATTACATTAGAGGTTTGAAAACTTGACTAGTCAACTTAACATCTAATGTAACAAAATTATTGCACTGCAGGTTGTCATCTCAAACGTGAATGCAATAAAGTTCAAACAATTCATTTATATGCTCGAATGGGGACTATAGTCGTCGTTGGCTGTGGATGGGTGGTTTAGGGAAAATAAAGTTTAGAACTAAAGATTGGGAGCAATGCGACCAGTTTTAATTTATTGGCCCATGTATATATGCGAGGGGTGTGTGTTGCGAAAACTTAAGATAAACATGAATGCCACGCAGAGGCATATCGTTTGGGAAAATTTACATGTGTCATTTAAATGTGTGGCGTGTGCGATGTCCTTTTTTGTCCGTCCTTATCTCGTGAAATATTATTTTATGACCAGTTGTGGTGCGAATACGGTAGCAGACTCCCAGGACCCAGTGGTGCCTGCTCCCAGCTCTATGAGTTGAGAACATGAGTTTCGTGTTCTATACATCTCAGCCTTCATTTTGATGTATAATTAGTGTATATTTAATTTGAATTTAAAGAATATCAGAGGTGGGGATTTCAAAATAAACAAAATTATCTTATTTATATAGCACCTTAAAACATAAACGAGAAACATTCTCTGAACAAACTTTAATCTCACTCATTAAAATAAGATGAATACCCAACCGCAAAGCATTGTGACTTGATGATCATAAGAAATTATTTAAAAATAATTTCAGGTTTAGTTGACAGGGTTCCAAGTTAGAGGAGGGTGTGGGTCATATCCGCATTTGAAAACACATGAAATGACACCACTCTCGCACACAATCACGCCTCCTACCCCTCCCCCAAAAATATCTTTTTGGACATCGTCCCTTTACGAAATGGGATTTGGGACAAAACGCCCGTCCCGAGGTGGTTTTGAAAGGAAATGCCCCGGCTCAATCTCCGAATATTATCAGTAGTGCTTCTCGAGATTTCATTTTAAAGATTTTCAAGCTTATTGGATGGGAGGAGGGGCGGGGGGGGGGGGGGCGGCTACACTTTTGTGGGTAAAGATCTCCATTCGAAAAAAAACTTGCAAAATACTTCCAACACCTCCACACAAAAAAACAACAAAGCCGACTGCTTAAATGTTGGCTACAGACATAATTATCGCGAATTGGGGGAAAATATCCACGCAGACATTTCATTCAATATAGCAAACGTCGTTTAAAAAGTATTTCTAATGCGGAAATACGTAACTTGAGATCTTGAGTAATCACATTCATTGCCTTGGCCACCGGAATTTTCGTTCAAAGTTTGGAGTTGGCATAACACAACAAGAAGAATAGTGGGTAACAATGAATACGGTGAATCCCAGTTCAAACTCTCTTTCCGAGCTCGGCCGATAAAACTTGTAACGGAGTCAAAGACTTTTTTCCAGTGGAGTATCTATCAACCTACTGCCCACAACGATATATTTTCTTGACATTATGAAGGAATTAGTTTCCTAATTATGAAAATTGGGGTTGCATAGTCAAAGTTCCCCCGAGGTTATATTTACTTTTTATTTTATTGGTCGAGTCCAAAGTCTCTTCCCGAAATTTGACTATGATTTCTCATTAACGTCATTTTGAGATATAAAAGTGGATATGTATTGGAAATTGAAATCTTTTGTTCAATATTGCAAAAGACGGTAAAATATACACCACCAATCGGCAAAGCGAAAGTTTCTTCTGAGAACATG
Organism: Pictodentalium vernedei; assembly: GCA_031216915.1. Lineage (NCBI taxonomy): Eukaryota > Metazoa > Mollusca > Scaphopoda > Dentaliida > Dentaliidae > Pictodentalium > Pictodentalium vernedei. Next base: position 143,924,511 of record CM062294.1, read on the forward strand.
CCATATTGAATTTTTTGCGAACGGGCCGAGTTATTGTATCAGCTGCAATTATTTAATCTGTACTTCCCAGTCCTGCACTTTTAAGGATGTACCGTGACTTGGTGAAAGGAACCAACTCAAATGACACCGCGTTTTTTCTAAAATGTCGATGGGATTTCTGGATGGAAAGTATTGAAGATATGGTTGCAAGATACTGAAGTTCGCCAAAAATTCAGAAATGTTTATCCCAGTTTATCATGCTTACGCATTACAGAAAGGGTCTGTGTAAAAGAAATATAATGGTAAAAATGAAAACGAGAAGTAATAAAGAATTCCGTATATTGGTGGACCCAGTATATATACAGCTCCATTTATTTCTGTTTTCCAAGTCAGTTGGATCCTACTGAGAATTGAATGCCACATCAACTGTTTCAAGAATTGTCCCAAGTAATAGGCGCGCACGTGCGCTAAATACATAAGGGCGATAACCTTGCAACGATACATAAACGCACATCGTCCTTTAATGAAAAAAGCGCTTTAATATAGAAGATACCACACCTCTATTGCATAGCGCATTTATTCTTAGAGCTGTTTAATTGAACACCATTGAATTAGCACCTAAATTACAAAAGAGTAAACTTTTAGAACGTCATTGCATTAAAGCCTAGTTAACAAGCCGGTGGCGGCGCCATGGGGCGGGGGAGGGGGGATTTTTTTTTTTTTGGGGGGGGGTACTTACCCCTCCACTTTTTTCGCCAAGCGTAGTAACAAAAATACTATCATTTTAATTTTTGTATTGAACGTTGCGGCGTAATGGTGGTTATGCTTAATTCCAAATTCTCAAGTGCACTAAATCAGAGAAGTTTTTAAATTATGTTTATGTGTGCCCCCCCCCCCCCCCCCCCCACACACACACATTAGCTGCAAACAACAAACAAAAGTCGAGGTCCCAAATTACAACAAGGCGTGCCGCGTTCAAACGGTCTGAAACACACCGCTTAAGAGTATTCGAGAAATGCTAGAAACGAGAGCGTGCAACGCATCCGTTTGGAATGCAGCCTACTTTCATTTTCGATCTGAGTGTCGTTTGGTGCTTTGTGCTTGCACTTTACAACCTCGTTCTTCCGTTAAAATGTCACCATGTACAACATTTTCTATAACTGAAAGACCCAACCAGTAAGTTTCAAAAGGATAAAACTGTTTTAATTTAATTGTCTGAGAATGCTCCAGAGAACACAATTTACAACGTAAGTTTTAAAACATTTTAAAACTTACGCGCGGCGGGCAATACCCAGCTGTACCCCCTCACTTCTGTAACTATGGCGCCGCCACTGTAACAAGAGCTTTCAAACCTGTAATTCAATAATTCTAAAAGATTAGAGGTTAAGCCGACGAGTCGTCTTCAACCTCTTATGCAACAATTTTATTGCATTAGTGGTTGTATTTCACCAGAGGTTGCTGCACCCTCCTACAGCTGTTTCTTTTATTTATCTTTCACAGATCTGAGGAGATAAAATGGGATGCACTACCTCGCAAGTCACTGTTGTTCATGATATAAAAAAGAGACCACTTCAACCAGAACCGACACGAAAAAGGTCTACTGCCTGTAAGGAAACTATACAGTCAACACCCAACAACTTAAACGCACAGAAACTTCCCCCAATTGAAAGAACAGCGAAAATACAGGGTGAAACCGTAACCGAGAGACCAGTCATTACAAACGATATTACTCAAAAACTTAGACCCGCTATGGCAGAAGAGTTCAGCGTAACAGAAACGTTCCATGAACACCCGCATGATGAAATTCTGGACAACGATGATGACGATGTTAGTCTTCCGGACCTCGAAAGTACGGTGGTTAACAACGATTCTGGTAAGCCACTATCGCCAACTCCCAGACGGTTTTCACCCAGTATGCCACACTCTAGACCCGGTGAGACTCTGTCTGTCGAATCCATACCGGACGAATTAGACAATCTGCCACGTCCTCCTAAGCGAACGAAGAAAGAATTAGTACCAGACGCAACTGTATTCAAACAAGTCGACACTCACGCATTAAAGGTAAATATATTATGTAAATGTAATTTGAACAGCATTTGGATTACCAGCAAAAATAAGTCAAAATCATTTCTCAAGCACTCATGGCCACAAGTCAAATTCTGTTAGGAGTCTGACGTACTTTTGTTTGCCCTCGTTTCGTGAAGTTTCCACACAGACTACCGTTAATGTAAAGCGATGCCATTGACCTCACAAATATGTACACATATTATTTCGCGCTCCAATTATAGATATTCAAATGAATAAATATTTAATTCACGCAGGGAAGCTTGATATATTAACACAGACCGTTAATCTCGATGCTCACGTGGAGACACAGTGGCACTGTACACTAAGGCGCAATGTGCACGTGAGAGTTAATAAGTTTGTGAGTTTTGACAGATACTCGCTGCTACTCGGTTGTTCTCATCGGGTACTCCGGCTTCCTCCACCCGCAAAACTGCCCGAAACAACGCCACCCAGACATTTGGAGGAGGGTCATTAAACCCCAATAAACAATAATAACAACAACAGCAACAACAACAACACTTTGATTGAATATCCCTTAATAAACTAACATCGATAATTAAAAATAACTCCCAAACACCCTGCCTTTTACAATACTCTCATTACAAATTTAATCCGTTAATTACATTTAGGTTATCTAGTAAATTACTGTTAGTTGGATATAAATAAAAAATCTAATAATCTGTCCAATAATTAAGGTCTGAACTCCAAATTCCTTTTTTCCGGAGGGGGGTGGATACAATGCAAAAATAATTATAAATCATTTTATTACATGCTAGCGGGATTTATTGCAAATAATCTAAAGAATATTTCTCGCTATCCATCGACTCGATGGATATCTAGAAATATCCACCAGTAGCTTACTAAATGACGTCACGCTCCGGCACATGACGTCGCCTTGAACGTCCCCTTGACGGAACGGTCAGCAGATATTTCTTGTCTTGAAACTGTTTTCGTCGAATTAAGCTTAATATTAGGCAGTAAAATGTCACAAAGCATACAATAAAAAGAAAATCTACGCTATTTTAGTGAATATCGGGAGCACGAGTGTAAAATAATACTTTCAGATCCACACGAATGAGATATTTCCCGATATTTACTGAACCAGCGTTGATATCCTCTATTTATTGGCGTTTTTAAGGAAGTTGTTTTGCACTGACTTCGAATCAGATTGATACCACTTTGTAACCATTAAGCAAATTGAGATATTTAACCCTATTCAAACCTACATAATTAAGACAATGCATTGTAGTATTCCAACTTTGTTATAAACTTTTACTTTATATGTACGTCATGTATGTTGGCGATGTACCAACGGCGCATTTACCACCAGGTGGGTTTGTTTTGTTGTTGCTGTTTTCGGTACTTCATTTGAGTGAAAAACGCGAAAAAATGATGAATGTTGCCAGAAAATAATATTTTTTAGACTTTAGTATTTGTCAAGAAAAACAAAACAGCAGAATATAAAATGTGTCTAGTAATTTTACACGAATAAGTGAGACCATTTATTCCCAATTCGATCCATAACACCCCAGAAATGTTGGACGGTAATGAACTATTTGATAACACGAAATGTGGAGGGTGGTTGCAAAAATATGTATACTATTGTGTCTTGTGCGTATGTAGTAAGATGCAACAAAAGATCGTACAAGGTCTTACCCTCCATCGGATATCTCGACTATTTCGCAGACTGTGGTTATCGCCCGAGGCATTCCTATCGCCGATTTCAAGAGAGATAAACGTGCTCTTATAACCGCCTCTACAATGGCACAAACAACTGCAACCCACGTGTGAATATGCACAACTACATTGTTTTGACTCATCGGTCATTTTGACACATGTCTGAAAATTGTGGTGTTCGAGTTCGCTGGTAACTTCAGCATATATAGAGCTTAATATGTTTCTATTGACTAAACAAGTGGTATTACCAGCATCGGCCTCTTTTGGCCAGAAGAGTCCACACAAAGTGCATTTTAGGCGAAAATGGCCAACATTCGCATGTGATGTCCCAACAATGGGACAATGTACATGTATTCTCAAATGTTTACCATGGCAAGATAGAACATTCATATGTAAACAAAGTTCTGTTCTCTGACTTAACCGCCATCCACTTTTGGAAGCTTTGATTGGAATACAACCTCATTGTGATCAATATTCACCCAGATTGCATTCATTTCTCTACCAGATGGATGTCTAAATTAGAAACAACATGCTTTGTACATCTGTATTTATCATTGACTGGCAAACATGTTTGCTGATGTAAGTTTTGTTGTAAAATTTATAGACAAAACTACATGTATGTTTCAATGAGTTGTTTTGTATTCAATGAGTCAGATGTGCGTAGAAAGAAAACGTCTCGACCTTCGGTCTCGACGTTTTCTTCCTACGCACATCTGACTCATTGAATACAAAACGACTCATTGAAACATACATGTGGTTTTGTATTTATTACATGACCCAAGCACCTACTGACCTAATTTTCTTTTCTATCAACGGTGGTAAACACCATGCACTTTATGCAGTCGCATTGCATAAAAAAAGTTCCGGTTGGAACAGTTTGGTGTGCAATACGGAATTCCGTATTGCACAGCCGTATTGCACGCCGTATTGCATAAGAGAGACTGCATGGGCATGTAATAAAACCCAATACCTGTCCTGGTGCCAATACTATAAAACATTTACCATTGTATTTTTGTGAATTGTATTTTCTTTCTATTAATATACCTGACTAAAATGAATCATTAGCATTTTAAAAGATATGGCAATTTGCCAACTGGCAAATTGCGAGATCTTTGAAAATATTAATGGCTCACTTTAACCCATTTAAATTCATAACTAGAAAATACAATTCTAGAAAATACAATTGTAAAAGTTTTATAGTATTGGCCCCTGGAGATGAAGAAGGGTACTGTCAGCATATTCATCTTGTGATAATTTGAGAATCTAAGAATGTTATATGTGTAAGTATCCATTTTCCCAGGAAAGGAACAGGAAGGGGTCAATGGTTGTGTACGCTTCAAGCAACAATGTAATCGACAAACAACTTTCAGTTATTTTTTTTATTAGGGTTTAACGACACATTAACAGCCAGGGTCATATCATGTCGGTGACAGTTTTACGGGTGGAGGAAGCCGGGGTACCCGGAGAGAACCACCGAGCAACGAGGAGCAGCTGTCAGCTCTCCAACATCGTAACTCTGAACACTGCACCGCGGCACAGGCAAGGTTAGATTGGTTGAAGACATGCGCACCATCGACGTGCAGTACGTCTTAGCACAGAGCGTCATCGTGCCCACATGTAGGCAATCGGGGTTGGCCTTGCCCAAGGACACAACGCGGGTCTTTCAGTTATATGTTGTAATGAAACGTTTAACTCTGGCCAGACGTGGTAACTTAAACAATAGTCCTTCAGTTTTTATGAAAACTTTAACAGTAAGAAAATTTATCATGATCTAAATTATGTTCTTATTTTTTATTTTTTAAACAGGCACCACCGCACGTGAAGTCGTCGGTACGAAGTTTGCGTGAGTATCTTGTAAAACCTTTCAAAACAGATTTGGAAAAAATACGTGGCTTTTACAGGTGGATAACAAACAACATTAGGTAATAAATTATTAATCTGAATAATATATCATCAATACATTTAACAGGTATTGTTTACAAGATTTTACAAGATTTACGACAGCAAGAAACGTCACAAGTATTATGTTTTATTAATAAGTAATGACAGTGTTCGATATCAAGCTAAAAGCTTAAGGCCAAATAAAAAAATGAATTGATTCTCAGGCATTTTTTTTTCAAATCAGTGAGGGAGGGAAGATTTTATTTATATTTTTTTTTTGTTTTCGTGTAAAGGGTTGCGTATACTCAGTAAATCTTTTTGCTGTCTTTCCACTTGAAAAAGAGAAAAGGTTGTATTTTAGTGTAATTATAGTATACCTTTTTTTACAACAGCTAAAAGGATTTGTATTTTATTGTTCTTTTTAAATCATGATCCATTAGAATAGGCCCCAGTAACAAATGCTTGGGGTAGGAGTCCTTTAAAATGGGAAACATGGCTCTAAATGATTGGTTAAACTTGAGTTTATATCGGTGTTGCGGCCATTATTAGCCATTCTGCAGAAATATATGACCTTAAACACCAGCAAATAAATAAATAATTAAATCATGATCCAGTATATCGGAATTTGCCTTGTTACAGTTTATGGGAGAGTGCCTCTGGGCACTCTCCCATAAACTGCAACAAGAAAAAACAATTTACTGCAAACACAGCCAAATAATTATATGTCGAGAAATTTGAAAAAATGACCATTCCAAGTTTTCACAAATTCTTAAAAAAAAACATTACATAATAAAAATGTCTAATGAGGAGGTTCAAATCCAACGAGGGAGGGCCTGAGAATCAAAATTTTATTTTTTAGCCTAACCGAGTCGCCTATCATTACATTGCCTCCGCTACGGATCCCAGTTCATAAGTCTACCATACATGGTTTCTAGTACTGGTACTCGAACACAATCTGCTAGCTCTCACGATTTTTTCATACCGATTTCAAGTTCCCGTAATGGCCCATCGAGTAGTGACTGGAGCAGGCATTGCACAGACACGTATCTTATCGTGCAAATGAGCTATCGAGGAATTGCTAGAACGGGAGACTCCTCATGCTACTCTAATTCTCATCCCGGCTTTTAGGGATAGTTGCGACATGGCTCTTACGCATATACAGTCCCTACAGAGCTCATATTAGTCCAACCATTGGCTTCTACCACCACTTTAGCTATCTATCCTATGATCAGCGTCAATTGTGTTCACCATATCCGACACGAAGTGACCCAGGCTGTCGAAAGTGCCGATAAATCCCAATATATAAATAAATAAATTCACCATTACAACAGCGTTCTACCATTCTCTCAGTCTTGTATCATTACCATTGCAGTGTGGCACTTTGGCCCTCAGAACATATCTTTAAACAACTACCCAACGAATCGCCCGCAACCACCCGCATAATATGCAAATTCAGCAGTTGAAAAAGTATTATTTTTCAAAAAATGTCAACAAAACCATATCATATGACCCCTTGTTGGAACGAGCTCGTTCCAACGAGGGGTCACATGAAATGGTTTTGTTGACATTTTTTGAAAAAATTGAAAAAAAAATGATATTTAAAATAATACATTTTGATATCGGCTGCGTTGGGTAAAGGGTTAAACAACTACAGCTACGGGCCCCAATTTGTTTTTGTTGACATTTTTTGAAAAAATTGAAAAAAATGATATTTAAAATAATACATTTTGATATCGGCTGCGTTCTGTAAAGGGTTAAACAACTACAGCTACGGGTCCCAATTCATTTTTTCTATCATACCTTGTTTCCAGTACCACTTGCAGTTGAATACAATCTGATTACCCTAACAACTTTGTCATGCCCATTCTAAGTTCCTCTGATGAGCTATCGAACAAGGACTGGACAAGACATTGCTAGAACGACAAGAATCTCATCGCGCTAATGTGCTATCGTGTAATTACTGGAAGGCGTTACTCCACATCCGACCCTTCTACTCATCCCATCCGTTCAATAGTAATGATACAAGACAAGGCATACAAAGAACCTATTGCTTAAAACGTTTAAAAACAAAACAGTGGACTTACAGCGAGATGAACTTAGTAACAACACAATCATTAATATCATAATTAAACAAGCGTTGTTAGAGACAAGATTGATCTTTTATTGAGTAGAAAACCCGCATCATATGTGTAAAGTTTGCTAATGTTCTTTTCTTCTAATTGTCTAGGTATGACACCAAATCATATTTCAGTGGAGAATCTAATGCCTGTGATGCAGAAACAGTGCTACGTACTGGAACATCAGTCTGTCAGGGCTACTCTGAATTATTCAAGGCTTTATGTTTGTAAGTGTATTCATATTGATTATCATTGCAACTACATCGCTGGCACACAGGAGACTAGCAGGATCTTGAGTTGAAATTTTATTACACGCTTGTTCTATGAAATCCCAATCTACAGCAACACTAAACCATGCGGAAAATGAAAATCCGAACAGAAATCGTCGCCGGTCTGTTTTTAGAAAGAAGTGAAATTTCACTGGAATTTTCTACAACTCGTGCATCGCAATTACAATGTGAATCCTTAGCGATAGCTAAAAATCGTCCCCTGAGTTCCAATGTGTTCTATGTGCCAGTAGGCACATAGAACACATTGGAACTCAGGGGACCAACTAGTAACACGGGTTCCCCTCGCAAATTTGTTTGGTGATAAAATGTATTCATTTTGTTGATAGTTGTCAAATGAATTGCTGAGTGTCCTTCTAATAATTGGTTTTATAGACGAGAAGACGTGTAATAAACACAGAACGACACGCACGTGTGAATGGGTTAATCGATATGGCACTTGTTCCATCGCGAAATGATTAAACCCGAGGCCTGTGGCCTCTCATTTGATCCTTCCTCGCTGACACTCATACCATATCAATTAACTCATTCACACGCCCTGTGTCAAAACCTGTCCAGTCACCAGGTAAATTCAAAAATGGATCAAACACTGTTATGTCCTGGGACCAGTTTAGATCGTAAATAGTTCATCACATATTTTAAGCTTTGCTCGGGTGTTATATTTCATTTTGTCAAAAAGCGAACCTAGACGGTTCGCTTTTCCGACCAACTGGAATATCTTTTTCGGACTGAATCTAAAGGTACCCACAACATTCTTGTTCGTTGAATAATCACGAGAAATGCTTCTCAATCGAGACTTTGTCTGGTCGAATCTATCATGGCATTAGTATTAGACATTTCTGTTTACTCAGTGTTATGATGAATATCGGTCGATTTGCACCATTGCCTATTTGCATCGGTCGATTTGCACCATCTCAAAAGTCGATTTGCACCATCGAAAAAGTCGATTTGCACCATCGAAAAAGTCGATATGCCCCACAAAAAAGTCGATTTGTACCACCTATAAGTCGATATGCACCATTAAAAAACGGATAATACATGTCATTTAAAATGAAGAAATATTTCTTCAAAAGTATCCATGATAAATTCATCTCGCCAAATGTCTCTATCTAAACATTTATTTAATCTCCAATTTAACATCTGTCTCTGTAAAAAGTATTATTATTATTAAATGTGACTCTACTCACTGATTAATTGGATCGGGACTGTTTTTACAGCAATCAGTTATCAGTCTAAGGACTTGATTCTTTCACCAAAGATGGAATATGGCGGTCAGTGAGATGACAGGCGGTTTGTTGCTCCTGTGATTTTCAAGTTTTTGTATGTTTATAACGATTGTAACTAATAATTCTTAATGGGAGACTAAAAGATAGGTATATAGAAGGTATTTTGGATGTTATTTTTGGGGTGTGCCCAATAACCAGTTGGTAAATGGAAAAAGTTTGAAGTCTCCACTGGAAGGAAACTCGGACAGTTCAGTCAATTTGTCAACCATATTCTCGGACGGTGGTAAATTAACCCTTTCCGGCTACGGTTATCGTTAAGTCTTAACGTCACGAAGAATCAGGTTTAGGCGACGTCAAACGCAGTCGTTAGCCTTTTGAACCCTGGTCGCATCTTCCATATCAGTTCAACGACACCAGCAGGAAAAGTCCATAATCATTATTTGGGGGTAGACCAATTAATATTTGCAACGTGCAGCCTTATGGCTGCACGTTGAAAATATTAATTGGTCTACCACACAAATGTACTTAGCATCCATCCTATTTAATGAAATTTTGAAGGTCAAGTTCCTGGACGAAAAAGCGGCCGCTCGAGTTCAAAGGCGGAGTACGTAATATTACGTACTGTAGACGCAACGCACGGTAATTTTCGTACGTAATATTACGTACCGTAGTCGCAAAGGGTTAATCGATATTGACAGTCACGGCGAATGAACGTGAATGGATGGCTTACCATTATATACGTATTTACCGTTATGGACGTGTGATCAACTGACTCTGCTGATTCTATTGTGTGGTGAATAGAAGAATCTTGACATTAACGCTCACGTAGTTCTGATAGTTGAGTTTCTAATATGTTTGAGATAATAACATTTTAGTTTTCCACGTCTTCTGAGTTCACTCTACGTTTTGCATTCATTAGTTTTCACATGAATGACATTTTAAGACTAAACGTTTCAGTACATAAACATTTTTCACTTTACATTATACTCATTATTCTCTTCGGACAAATTATGTCGTTATTGGAAACAGCGAACTTAGTGCAAAGTAGCTCGGAGCTTGTCAACGATACCAGCCCAAGCACGAGTGGGGCACAAGGTGGGTATGCCACCCCCACATTACAGCCGCCTCAAGATCAAATCTCTACAGGTGATGTGTTGAGCTTATATAGCCTCTTGAGTGACATTAATGTTCGCTTGGATAAACTTGATCGTGTGGAAGAGCGTCTCAGTAGAATCGAACGACTAGAAACTAGATTACAAAATATCGAATGTAAAGTTTCCCAGCTTGACGGGATCGAAAAGTCATTGCGCAAAATGGATGTTAGGTACACTACAATGGGAGAAGATTTCACTATGATGAAGACTAAAGTCTTAAATATTGAACATAGTGTGGAATTTATGTCCTCGGAATATGACCAGTTAAAAACTTTAACACACCACCATGAAACGGACATACAGTCATTAACTGAAAGTATAAGTCAGTGCTCAACTGAATCCCGGGGTAACCTCGTGGCTGGGGAAATTAGGTCTATTAGGGAGGAAAACGACAAGTTGAGAGAGGTTATCACAGACTTGAAGTGCCGCTCAATGCGGGATAATCTCATATTTACGGGGATACAAGAATGTGACGATGAAAACTGTGAAAACGTTTTACGTACCTTTCTAGCAAAAGAGTTAGCCATAACTAGAGTAGAAGAGATTGAATTTGAAAGGGTGCATCGCATTGGTCAAAAATCTGAGTCGCGCAAACGCCCAATAGTTGCAACATTTTCGTTTTTCAAGGACCGTGAGTTTGTAAGGAATCGCAGCAAAAAACTGAAAGGAACAAACTTCTATATTAATGAACAATTCCCGGCCGAGGTTGAACAGAAGAGGAAACAGATGTACCCTGTAATGAGAAAAGCCCTGAAAGACGGACAAAAAGCCTATCTAGTTAAAGATAAACTCTATATAAACAATAAACTTTACCTCCCGAACCCCCCTGTTCAAAGTGAAGCCAAAATGGACATTACTGGAAAAAATCAGTCCTCGCCAATCAAGTCGCCACTTTCAACCGACAAACCCCCTAAAAAACGAGGCAGAGTTTCATCAACACCGACGAAATAGGGATTCGCCCCTCGCAGCTTGTGTAGGGAACCTTCTAACAATGTGCCTGAGAGGGGGTCAAAAATTAAAAAAGGTAGAGATAAACCCTCTTTGAAAATCTTGAGTCTAAACGTATGTGGTTTAGTCACTAGGCTAAAATGCCCAGAATTCCTTGAATTGATAGGCCAGTACGACATAATTGGGTTACTCGAAACTAAAACAGATGATGCCGACAATATACTTATACCTGGTTATAAATGCACCATGAAAAACAGGAAAAGATTATCGGTAAGAAAATCAGGGGGGATAATTCTATATTATAGACAAGAACTGGAGTCTCACCTTTCAGTTCTGCCGACAGAAAATAACTGTGTTTTATGGACCCGGATTTCCAAGAAACTGATAAACTCCCCTGAAGATTGTATTATAGGTTTTGTATATATCCCACCAGAAAATAGCAGTTACTCTTCCCCCGATATTTTTTACGAAATTCAAGAAGAGCTGACCGGTAAATTTAATGACTGTAAAATGATCGCTCTTATTGGAGATTTTAACGCTAGAACTGCCGAAATACATGACTTCCATCAACCGGCCGAGATCGAGCCGGTATTGCATTTAAATAACTCAGACTTCCTGTTTGAACTTCCAGATCGTGTGCCCCCAGAATTTAGAATTATCCCACCCCGAAAATCACAGGATAAAGGCATCAACAACTTTGGTCGACGTCTTATCGAGCTGTGCAAATCTTGTAATCTTTATATTAATAACGGGAGAATAAGGAAAGATAAAGGTATTGGTCACTTAACATGTAAGGGGTCCAGCGTGGTCGACTACTGTATATCTACAATACACTTTTTTGACATTGTACATGAATTTTCCGTTCTCGATTTTTCAAACTTATTTTCAGATGTACATAACCTCATAGAAATCATAATCAAAAAACCCCAATCAGCTGATAATAATACGGGGGAAAGGCTCGGTGGAAATTGTGATCCCAATACAAAAAACATAAAAAAGACCACTCCCAAATTATGGTCAGCGCCCAAGGCGAACGACTTTGTGCAAAACATCGACCAGGGATTGGTTGATGAATTGCACAAAATTGTAGCAGCTGCTGGACGCGACACGAACCAGTTTAGTCAAACTCAAGCAAATGTAATTGCGAATTCAATCAGCGATCTATCTTTGTCTGCGGCAGAAGCGACATTCGGGCACAATAAAAACAAGGAAGTAAACACAAATAGAAAACCATGGTTTGATGATACTTGTAAGACAGGGTGACGGGAATACCAAAAAGCCACGAGATCTCATGCTTTATACAGGGACACTGATACTAAGACCATGCTGAAAATTAAAAGTAAAACATATAAAAATTGTATAAGATCTGCTGTTAAGAAATATAATAAAAATATTTCACATAAGCTAAAAACTTTACAGAAGAGTAACCCCCGTGATTACTGGAATATCTTAAATTGTACTAATCAAAAATCTAAGCCTCAAGTTGCAATTAATGATATATATAACTTTCTTAAAAGCTCCCAAGAATACAGCTACACTGATGATGAAGAACCCACAGTTAACCCAGATGAAAACCTTGACCACCCACTGAACATGAAAATAACCAGTACTGGAATATTGAATGCAATAAACAGTCTCACGACAAATAAATCCGGTGGTTGTGATCATATATTAAATGAACATATTAAGGCCACTGCTAACCTCATGCTGCCCATTTATGAACTTTTCTTTAATATTATTTTGGAAACTGGAGTTATTCCTGATGTGTGGCTGACTGGCATTGTGTCTCCAGTATACAAAAACAAGGGGGATCCTTTACAACCTGAAAACTACAGGCCTATTACAGTCCTCAGCTGTCTTGGTAAACTTTTTACAAAAATTCTGAATAAACGGCTAATCGATTACGTTGAACTAAACAATTTGCTTGGTGAAACACAGACTGGATTTAGGAAAGGCTACTCTACCCTAGACAATATTATGTCCTTATACTTTATCTCAGAAATAACAAAACTTCTCGGAAAAAACTGTATTGTACATTCATCGATTTTAAACAAGCATTTGACACCATTTGGCGGGTAGGTGTGTGGAAAAAACTATTGGCATTGGGGGTCGACGGGAAAATCCTGAGGACTATAATAAACATGTATAAAGGAATTAAATCCAAAGTAAAAGTTGAAAACGAACTATCTGAGAATTTTTACCCCACGATGGGCGTTAGGCAAGGGGAAAATTTATCACCCTTACTTTTCTCTATATATCTTAGCGATTTAGAATCATTTCTATCCACGAATACCACCAAAGGTCTCTCCAATATAGAAACCCAAATAGCAGAAGAAACATCAGTCTATATTAAATTGCTCATTCTCCTCTATGCCGATGATACCGTACTTTTAGCTGAGACAAGTTCTGATATGCAACGAACCTTGGACAAGTTTTCAGATTATTGTTCCCAATGGAAACTAGTAATTAACCCCAAGAAACCAAAAGTAATAGTCATAGGCGGAAGGCGACCTTCACATCAGTTCGTAATACAAGGCGAACAACTAGACATAGTCAATGACTATAAGTATTTAGGCGTGGTCATCAACAGGAACGGTTCCTTCTTTAAGGCCAAGAAAGACCTTGTGGAAAGGGCTACAAAGGCGATGTACTCTGTGATCAGAAAAATAAGACACTTCTCTCTTCCGTTTGATATTCAGTTAGACCTTTTTCATAAAATAATCCAACCGATCTTGCTGTACGGCTGTGAAGTGTGGGGGTTTCAAAATATACTATCAATAGAAAGGTTCCAACATAAATTTTTAAAATTCATTCTGAAATTAAAGCCAAGTACGCCACCCATATTTATTTACGGTGAATTGGGGACGACTCCAATACAGATTGAAATAAAATGTCGAATTATTAGTTACTGGTGTAGATTAATAAATAGCCCCGAAACAAAAAATAATCTTATCCTTTACAATTATTTAAATGTGTTAATGACTAATAATAAACACTGCTGCCAGTGGCGTCTAAATGTTAAGAATATCCTAGACACATGCGGGTTATCCCACGTTTGGTATTCTCAAAACTGTGGAAACTCAAGATTTTTGGTAGCTGAAGTTAAGAATATCCTGACTGACCAGTTCCGTCAAGAGTGGTGGTCAAGCGTTACCAGGTCGACATTGTACGATAATTACAGGTTACTCGATCACAACTTAGAAATGAAATTTTATATATCCCGTCTGCCATTAACAGATGTCTTTACCCTTGTTAAATTTATCACATCTAATCATCACCTGCCGATTAACACAGGTCGATGGAAAAATATCCCAAGACAAGACCGCATTTGTAAGCTTTGACCAAAGGGAAAGGTTGGGGACGAGTATCACTACGTTATGGAATGCGAAAGGTTATACGATGAAAGAAAAATGTACTTGCCCTCCTTTACGCATAAACGTCCTTCGGCTTTTAAATACAGAGAGCTCTTCTCAAGTAGAAATATTACAGTCCTTCATAAATTATGCCAATTTATTAGAGTTGTTAATGTTATGACAAGATGAGCATAATACATAAAATGCACGAATCCACCAGTCTTTTCCTCGTTGATATCTCAGTCTTAAGTTTGGTGATATACACAGTATAAAACCCACCCAACCCCAGTCAGAAATCTAAGGGCACACGTTAATTGTAAATATCAAATTTTCTCTTCCCGGTCTGCAGCGGACATAGGGTATATGAGACATAGTACCTGCGTACCTACCTTATCGTGATATGTTGAACATGGTGCCCTTTAAAGCATCCTTGTTTTCGTCTAATTTTCTTCTCCCAAGGGTATTTGAGCGAGGGGTGTTCCATTTCAAACTAACGTTTAAATCTGACAGTTGTTAGATTATAGGTAACGATAAAGTATCTCTAAGTTCTGATCAATTTAGGGTGAATTTTAAATCGAGTAGAGGTACATTGGGGGTCTCAACAGTCTTGTGGCTCACCATATCGTCGGATGGGGGCTAGAGTGTACTATGTCACAGTTGGACATCGATCACTCTAGTGACCAAGCGATGCTATGTCGAGAAGTGAAATGCTGAATAGCTACTCGCGGACGTGGTCGTGCCACTGGAGTCGACGCAGTGAGTCGACTTCTGCGACATCCTGCAACTGTGGTTTCAGGCTGGAAGAGGTTTCAGTTTCTGGAGAAGCTCTGATATCTTATCGATTTCTGTTGGAGTGGGTTTTATACTGAGGATGAGTCTTGCTGCCTTTTTGCATATCCTACTTCTATTTATACTTAGTAATATATAACAATTTATGCTGACTGCTATACAATATACTTTAATGTACACACACATATATACCTCTCATACCGCTTATGTGGTCAAGGAGAGTGAATAAAGATATGATTTGACCAACACCGTTCTGTATAGTTTTACACTGTCAAAACAACACGGTACTTCAAAATTCTTGAAGGCCCGGTGCCCAACCTCGCAATCTTCAGAAAAGCTTCATAACTTAGTTGCATATATTGAAAGGAATTGGGTGTGCTCAGAAAAGTGTCCATCTTGGTCAACCTGCTGACGACCTATATGTACTAACAATGATGCAGAGGGGTGGCTTCGTTCCATTAATACTCAGGCCAAAACAAATTCACTAAACATGTATAACCTTTTCAATTTGCTTCACAAAGAATCAGAACTGCTCCCACTTCAAGTTCGTTTGGTCTCCCCAAAAAAGCTCTTCCGCCATCAGAAAAAGAACACTCAAATAAAACATTAGACACTAATTAAATTGTGGGATGCTTATGATAACGAACAGCGAGAAATTAGCACGTCAGAATATCTTCGTCAGTGTGCACAGTTAGTGGACCACTCAGAAGATAAATTGTGAGAAAAATATCTTGTTTTTAGGCAGCTAAAAACATAAGTTTTCAGTAGTTTTAGTATTTTTCTTTCGTTCCACTTTCGCTCAATTAATAATGCCAACACTCGCCACTATTTCTCAGAAATTCACCCTACATGAGCTTCTTAGAAATTGCGGCAAGTGCTTGCATTATTAACTGAGGGGAAATGGAACAAAAAAGTCTTGACTAGGTTAATTGAGAAACCTCTGTAACTGCGCACTAAAATGTAAGCATTTTTTTGGTTTCCACTTTCGCTCAATTAGGCGATTTTGACTTGTGATGTGACTCTGTGTGTCATTTTAAAAAATCTTTTTGCTGGTTAGTTTGTAAAGTTTGTTGAAGTTTTAATTCTGTTCGTTTTCTACTTTTGTAACTGTAACTGTGCTACCAAGAATGGTGTTTCTTATCTTTATTCCCACCCCCCACACACACACACCCCTTAGTCTTATCTTCAATACGGAATTTTGCCCAAGTAGTCCAAACTTTGACCCAAAGTCTGTAATATAATTTTTTGGTGTGGTACATCCCACAGGACGTACCGCACCAAAAGTTATTTTACAGACTTTGGGTCCAAGTTTGGACAACTGTCTCAGCAGATTGATAATGTGCCTAATGGCTAGGGACACACAGACGTAAGAGTTTATTACAGCTGATTCCTGAAAAATTAAATTTGGTAATGATTTTTGTAGAAAAAGAATACAAATATCTTTATCAAATGTCATTTTTCATGCCGAGTACCCGTGTTTATGAATGGTGCAAATCGACTCTACTATGGTGCAAATCGACCGAACCAATGGTGCAAACTGACCGAACCAATGGTGCATATCGACTTTTCCGATGGAGCAAATCGACTTCTCCGATGGTGCAAATTGACTTTTTCGATGGTGCAAATCGACCGCCCGATGGTGCAAATCGACCGTGGTGCGAATCGACCGTGGTGCAAATCGACCGTTCCCCGTTATGAATGAAGTCTCACAGTGGCTGTGTTTTAATCATTGCGGCACATAGTTCCAACAAAAGTGTTGTTAAGAACTTGGGATATTCAAGGTTAGTTAAATACTATTCAATGGAATGCCTATAACGGAAACGCGAAAGTATAGCTATATATACTGTGAGTAAAGATACATAACCTGACATCAGCGGTAGTCGGCGCGTAAACTCCGCGAAAAGAGGATAACCAACTTATAACAGTGCCCAATTTGTTTCTATATTTTGTAATATTTAAGTGCTACATTGGTTCCAGGACAACAACATCAGATTCGTTTAGGAATTCGACTGGCGGTGTGAGAGACTGTACCATAGTAAGGGCTATCATTAGGAGTCATTATTGTACGACCATGTTGCCAAACATGTAAAACAGGCAACTGATGCCTATAGCAAAAACATTACTGCAATGCAGTATCATAATTATAACAAACGGATCGGGAACTTCAATCACATGGTTATGGGGTCGTGATTTGATTGCTGGTTATACACATTAACTGATCTATTTCAACATTTACACTCCTAACTTTTTGAAAAGTTTTAACCCGAAACCAAACCAAACTTAGCCATTGGACTTTAAATCGAGTTGTCTGTAGTTTGCTTCTGACTAGGGGTATCTGCATTGAGTCCATTTTGGGACGCGATGGTGCGGTGTGCTAAGTTGTACCCCGCGTCATGGTGCACTTTCCTTCATCCGCAGTTAAATCTACTTGTGCAGAGTTTGTACGTTGGAGAGTCTGATAGTAGCTCGCCGTTGTTCGGTGGTTCTCTCCGTTTTCTCCGGGTTCCTCCACCCGTAAAACTTTACGACCCTGGCCGTGGAAAGTGTCGGTAATAGAAGACTATTGCTGCAAGACAGTTTCTTGAATAAATTAATTTTTCGTTTGTTGCCTGAAAAACTTAGCTTGTGATCACTTATTGGAATGACCACAAGGAGCTTGTTTCAAAAATGGGGCGGGGTCATTGAAAAGCATTTTTTATGAAAAGGGCTAGCACATTTTGGGTGGGCCGATCTAAAGTTTCTAAATTGTGCAGATGGAATACCGATCCTTATCGATATGTCCCATAATCGTTTGATAGGATTTCCGACCAGTAAGGCAAGCAAACGACTGAGAATCACCTATCCGACTGAGCAATCCATCATCAGACAACATCAGTCAATTCTTTCTCCCTTAATTATCGCAGATACAGTCAAAACCAGAAATCCTGTCAGGAAATGTGCACAAATAGCAAGTCGATCTGCGCACTAATCTCCGCGTTATGACCATGGTAAGGTTTTCACATTCTGTACATATGGCCTGTGCACAAGCAATGTTTCAGCTAATAGACCGGAGGTCAATTGGCAGAAACATTTCCTGTGTTTGCTATAAATAACCAGGAGAACCTGTTGTGATTTGGATGCCATGCAATATGGCAATTGCGGGCAATTCCTACGCCCAGTTAAGCCTGGATAAGCGCACAATTCGTGACAGGACTTATAGTTTTAACTGTAGGTCATTACGTCAAATATCGTTCACAACACGTCTATTACTGGAATGACGTCAGACGCTGTCGCGTTGTGAGTGAGTTGGGTTTGAAAGTATATTTGAATTAATCTCTCAATTTTCATTAACTGTCTATCTAATACAAATAGCAGATAACATTTGCAGTATGCATTTCCGTAATAACTAAATAATTTCATTTATTGCGTCGATAACATACCTTATGACCCGTTATTGGAACGGGCTCTAAGAGCTCGTTCCAAAGAGGATGCCACAAGCGATGTCTTTGAGGCAAACATTTCTAAATATAATAAAATTTGGCTAGAGATTTTTGTGAACAGCCATGGGCAGCTTTAGTCGTTACGTTGGTTAAAGTTTAAATTTTACACAATATGTGATGAAAATAATCTCAAGTTTGTCACGTTTTGACGGAATATCGCGACTGTACAGTTAAAACTAGAATACCTGTCACGAAATGTGCGCTTAGCAGGGCTTAATTGCGCGTATGGATTGCGCGCAATTGCCATATCGATGGCATCCAAAGCATGGCAGGTTCTCCTGGTTACTCGTAGCAAACACAGGCAATGTTTCTGCCAATGGACCTCCCGGTTTCCCGGAGGTCCATTGGCTGGAACATTGCTTGTTCACAGGCCATATGCACTGGATTTGATAACCTTACTATAGTCACAACGCGTAGATTAGCGCGCAGATCGACGTGCTACTTGTGCGCATTTCGTGACAGCACTTCTAGTTTTAACTGTACATCTTAATTTCTGTTTTAGGGATGCGGATATAGATTGTTTACTGGTTACGGGATTTGCTAAAGGATACAGCTACAACCCAGAAAAACCATACATACCCTCCGATAAATCGAATCATGCCTGGAACATCGTGTGCGTAGAATATGATTGGTGTTTTGTTGATTGCACATGGGGAAGTGGCCATGTTAATAGCGACCACCAGTTTACCAAAGCTTTCAAAGAAGGTTATTTTTTAACCGACCCCCATCATTTTATTTCCAACCATTTTCCTTGGAATGGAAAGGCCTATGAAGATTCCTGTTTACAGTTGTTGGAAAGACCTGTCACACTCGACGAATACAATGATAGTTTAAACATTACAGTGTACTCAATGGAACATGATATAGACTTTATTTCGCATTCCAAACAATGCGTATGTTTTGATAACCGGACAGAAATAAAAGTGAGAGTTCAACCAAACACATTCTCTAACATTAAAGCCAATCTATACAATACATCAAATGAAGAGGTCAGTGGATGTACTATGATTCTCGAAGACTCCGGAGGACTGTACAGAATTCATGTGGCGGCTCCTCAACCGACCTTCGAAGGAACCTTGTCGTTGTTTGGAAGAGATCAGATTTCCGAAAAAGCCAAATCATTAGCAACGTATATTATACGCTGTAAAATAACTGACCCAACTTGTGTTCCGAAGTTTCCAAATAACTGGGGAAAATGGGGAATCACATGTGCAGATGATATTGGATTTACTGATGAAATAAACTCCCAGACTCTCTTATCAGCGACAAGCGGAGAAATGACTGCCCGTTTTAAAACTACAAAAGATATTGATATGCTGTTGCAAATGGAAGATGCAGAAGGTGAGAAAATAGAGGGAGCTACTCTGATAAGTTACGATGAAGATGGTATTGTGGTGCGAGCCAGGTGTCCAACTGAAGGTTATTATAAACTCTTAGTGTTTAATTCTAACGGATCGTCTTATGATAGTGTCGGTGCCTTGATCATACACTCTACAGTTGCTTACTCACCATTTGTTCCGTTTCCTGAAACGTTTGCCGCTTGCCGGAAGCACAAAGTTACCTTACTGCATCCTCTTGATGGACACCTCTCACCCGAAACCGAATATGAATTCCGAATACATTCCCCTCTTACTAAAAAAGTAATGCTTCAGAAAGCGGTTGTGCAGGAATCATCAGACGGTATATTTGAACTCACTGTTAAAACAACAAAACCCGGTGATACAATGACGTTGTTTGGCTCTGTGCTTACGACTGGAGTTTTGAATGGCTATTTCAAGTTTAATGTGATTTGAATATTGCCGTCTGTCCATTTGTAACTGTATGTAAATGGCGCTGCTAGCAATTCCAGCTCTGAACCACCTCACAAGTCCTGTCGACAACTTATGTTTTATCCTGGAAGCCACACAGATAGCACATTGTTCCACTCAAGGGGCGATATATATATATATATAAGTCCAATACTAGAGCTGAAACGGTTAACCGATTAATCGATTATTCAATGATCAACATCTTGATCGATCCAAAAAGTAATTGTTCGATTAACCGTTACTTTTGAACTACGGTATTATATAGGTCAACAGAGGAACAAACTTGCTCCGAATCTGGTAAACATTGTCACACTGACTCACACTGACTCACGTCAATTATATGAGACAAAGAAAAGCATGCAAGTTACTTGCTGACATACTTGTTTACTTGCATGACCATCATACTGTATCAGTAGCTGGAAATGGTCATTCTTAACCCTTTATCCATTGCGGGTAGCAGACGATACTTGCAAAATAAATTCATCAATTACTAAAAATTTTCAATTTTTGCCTCAAAAACATAGTTTATGACCCCTCATTGCAACGAGTTCCAATGATGGGTCATAAGCTATGTTTTTGAGACAAAAATTGAAAACATAATAAATTTCAATGAAGATTTTTGTATATAGGCCTAGTCGGTTTTGTTTGTTACGTTGGTTAAAGGGTTCATACTATAAATCATAAACGGTGTGGCAATTATTCAGATATCTATTTGGACCAGTGATTAATCGGTTAACCAAAGTTAATCCACGTGATTAATCGATCTAAAAAAAACCTTACCCGTTTCAGCTCTATCCAATACCATTGACTATCACATTACGATTCATGAGACGATGTGAACTCCAGGTGAAAATTCATACCCAGCGTCCAGCGCCCTTTTTGATACCCTACAAACTAGTCCTCAGAGGTTTCCGATGCACCAAAAGCCACTGACGTGTAAAACGGAAACAACTCGTAATTGTATGATAATGAAGGTTAATAAAATTTCTCTTGTTTGCGACAAACTGAGGTGAATAATTAAAAGTATGTTCCTTTTGCACGATCAATCAAATGAATCTCGCAATGACATTACTTCTACTGAATCCGGTGGGTAATGAAAGCCATTAAGGATGATGCATTTTTCAGAATAGTTTGTAATAATGCTATGGTAATTTGTAATGCTGGTAACCCTCGAATCTGTTGAGTACATACATTCTATTCATAATAGCTTTCCCTGCGCCGGAATTACAGGAGCTCTGTTCCTGACGACGGAAATCACGGAACTAAACTTACATGACATGTCTATCGAGGGACTATACCGTTTGTTACAAGTTCTGCCGACCGAGATAATAAGACGAATGCGTCTGATTTCCCGATACGAATTCTCCGCCCTGGAAATATTTTTAACTCTGTTTTGAAATAAATTATTATATTTTATTACTTTCCAAAGTGTGATTTACTGGGATTTCCGGGTTTGATTATAAACGATAACTCCACAAGTGAATTATGCAATCAAAATTGCGCCATGTATCCGTGCGCGCAAACAGAAACGCTTTGCCGTGGGTGTAATAGAAACTTCATTGTTTTGTTTTTTTTTGCTTTTTTTAACTTTTTACCTAACATGAAAAGCAGACGACACTTGCAAACATAATTCTTGAATAACTATTATTTTCATTTTTTGTCTCAAAAAACATAGGTTATGACCCCTCATTGGAACGAGCTCGACGAGTTCGTTCCAATGAGGGGTCATAACCTATGTTTTAGAGACAAAAAAAAATGAAAAAATAATGAAAATTAATTGGCGAGTTTTGAAAATAGCGCTGGCCGATTCTGGCCTTTACGTTAGGTAATGGGTTAAATAATATAATTCTCGTTAATAATGAAAAGTAATAAACAGAGTAATCGCTTGACTGGACTGGTTACGTGAAATAATTCATTTGAGGTGAGGAACTATATTGTAAAACACTCGTGCGCATTCGCGCACTGGTGTTTGTACAACGTCTCTCACCTCTCATGAATTATTTCACGTAACCAATCCAGTCAAGTGATTACTCTCTTTGTTATAAAGAACAGAACAGACCAAAAGACTAGTACAAACATCTTTCCGAGATTCACGATATGTCTATAGAGAAGCATTCCACTCATTTCTGCGTGCCCTTCTAAAAATTGTCCAATTAATGTATTGCTACCATTTTGGAATTCAGACCAGTTTAGTGACTGTTATCACCTTTATAAAAATGGATGGAAACCATGGTACATCACAATTAATGGCGTTTTCATAGCACATTTTTCTGTTGTGTGCCATAAAGGGGTGCATATGCATTAAATAGACTATTTTTTGTTCTCCCTTGGGAGCTGTGGTCTATAGTGTTGCCGGGTGTTCAGGCAGCACTATCGGGGAAAAGGTTCCCACGGAGGAGGGTGATGATGATATAATAGTAGAATGACACTAAAGTGACTGGACTCAAAGTTTGAGGTTCAAATCCCAACCAGAATCTCCTCCGATTGGTACATTCTCCTGAGTGTTTTCTGGTATGCTGTGTGGCTCGGGTAATATACCTGACCTGACAGCAATGTACGAGCAAGCTTTTAGATTGGTTTAATTTGAGGGTACCCAGGCGACCCAAATCAGCGCTAAGCTTTCAGTC
The DNA here is from genome assembly GCA_031216915.1 of Pictodentalium vernedei. Classification (NCBI taxonomy): domain Eukaryota; kingdom Metazoa; phylum Mollusca; class Scaphopoda; order Dentaliida; family Dentaliidae; genus Pictodentalium; species Pictodentalium vernedei. The sequence continues at coordinate 143,947,903 of CM062294.1, forward strand.
GAGTCCCTCCTTTAAAATGTATCTTCTCTATTCTTATGCTGCGTAATATTTTATAATACTAAGTTTTGTACAAGTGTTCCATTCTGTATACAGCAAATGTAATATGTTCCAATAAATAGTGTTTAAACTAAAAATATCCTTTCGTCTTCCGGTATCACCTTCCATTACTTTTAATTTTCTTGTGCTCAGAAACATGAACCACACAGTCTTTGATATGGCCCTTCCTGTCGTCCCTGGCTTTGCATTTAGAACTTATGCTATGCACTTAATTGAATTGGAAACGTAACAAATATAAACAAAGTAAATGTCAAGCTTCAGCAACATGCTCATATGAAGGGCACACGTGGAAAGCAATCTGCGTCAACAGTATTGTATACGACACAGTCGACACAGGTTGTTTTACACTAGCGAATTACGTGATTTTTAACCTTTACCCAACGTAACAGCCAAAACAGGCCAGCGCTATTCTTAAAACTCGCCAATTAATTTTCATTATTTTTTAAATTTTTGTTTCAAAAATAGATAATGACCCACTTATTTGAACGAGCTCGTCGAGCTCGTTCCAATGAGAGGTCATAACCTATGTTTTTGAGACAAAAAATGAAAAACATTAGATATTCAAGATTATTTTTTTTGCAAGTGTCGTCTGCTTTTCATGTTAGGTAAAGGGTTAAACTTGCTCAGCAATTGTTACCTTTATTACTTCTGGCAATGTCCATAGTGGGAAACGTTACAAACTGGTGAACAACTGCAACTCTTCAAAAATATTTTAACATAAAGAAGAAAAGGGGCGCCTTGAGCAATATTTTGGGGTAATATTACCGTCGCTAATTTGGGGAGTTTAAAAATCTGTATACGATAGCAGTTTCCAGGGGGATAGGCATATTATTCAACCTCCTGTTCATATTATACAACCTCCTGTCAATATTTTGGAGCAATATTACCGTCGCAAATTTGGGGAGTTTAAAGATATGTATACGAGAGCAGTTTCCAGGGGATTGGCATATTATACAACCTCCTGTCTAAAATTTTTATTTAAATTAAAACTAGTAAATATTTGAAATAAGAGATAAGAGATATGTTGCAATATACTTTTTTAAGTAGGCATGATCGAATTTTAACCCTGTAACATGAAAAGCAGACGACACTTGCAAAAAAAATTATTGAATAACTATCGACGAGCTCGTTCCGAAGAGGGGTCATAACCTATGTTTTTGAGATAAAAAATGAAAATATAATGAAAATTAATTGGCGATTTTTGTGAATAGCGCTGGCCGGGTTTGGCCGTTACGTTGGGTAAAGGGTTAACATACATCTGCGGAAAGTGAAAATACAATTTCTGAACAACGTTTGAATAGAGCCCTTCGCGAAACGTCATCGCATGCGTATTGTTCCCTTTTCGGCTTTAAAGTCCCGGCAGTGTGAACATGTAGGTAATATAATGAATCGAATTTTTCGACCTGATCATATAACATTTTTTTCACATCAAATATGGATCTCAACGTTGAAGCATGTGTGAAAAGACTTCATAGTCATTTGGTGATCACTTGGAATACAAATGGGATATTTGTGAATGCGATTATACGGTACGGCCGTCGTCGTGGACTAGTCACTTTTCATGGGTGGGCAATATTTCCACGGACACAAAAATATTAGATGCTACACACTAATTATAGGAATAATCATCAATAATTTAATTAACGAAGCACCGTATACATCCCGGTGCTTCATTAACCCTTTACCTAACATGAAAAGCAGACGACACTTGCAAAAAAAATTCTTGAATAACTAATTTTTTTCATTTTTTGTCTCAAAAACATAGGTTATGACCCCTCGTTGGAACGAGCTCGTCGAGCTCGTTCCAACGAGGGGTCATAACCTATGTTTTTGAGACAAAAAATGAAAAAAATAATGAAAATTAATTGTCGATTTTTGAGAATAGCGCTGGCCGGTTTTGGCCGTTACGTTGGGTAAAGGGTTAATTAAAATGTTGGTAAAGGTGATTTATTACCTGATAGATGGACATGACTTCCCAGGCGTGTTTTACGACCAGTCCATTGCGTATGTACTGAATATTATTTTGGTATTAAGATCCCAATGCAAACTGTGATCTTGTGATTTGTCTTGTGATTACGACGTAAAGAATGCTCTGGCACTCTTGGAATATTAACGCCTTGGTTTAGTCCATTACAAATACATGAATATGCAGACAATGTTAGAAAACATTTCAAGTTCTCAACCCTTTGAAAAAGTGAGCTTGCGTTTTCGACCCAGGAGCATAATACATCATCATTTCATTTAGCAGGATGTCTGATAAGTAAATGTGTGGGATAGACCCATCAATATTTTCAACGAGAAGCCCCAAGGCTGCGCGCATGTTAAACAGGTGAATTGGTCAACCCACAAATAATGAATATGGACCATTCACTGCTGAGTTTACTGTGCAAAAACCACCAGGGTTCAAAGCGTTAAACTAGTATATGGCAAGGGTATAAATACTAAAATTAACAACACTCAATTGACACAGAGATAACCAAACTTATACCTTGAGTTTTGTGTTACGAAATTATTATTCCTCGTCTTCTAATTATTATTATCATTATTATTTTTATTATTATTATTATTATTATTATTATTATATAACACTGCAAAATCACACCACGTTGGCGTGTGGATGCGGATAGGAAATAGGGCGAGTGGTATAAACTCTGAGCACCACCCCACCCCGCCCAAGAACAGATGCCAGCATGGCTGCTGGTTGTTATGCGTGGCTTGGCCCTGATCATAATAATATAATAATAATAATAATAATAATACTTCTTTGACTTTCCGCTAATTTGCCGCGGTCCTCTAATGTAGAAGCCTTCTACATCAACCCCGGCACCCGCCTAGTCACTCCTCCACGCTATACCTCCTAATCTCCCAGATATTCTGACACAAATTGTTCTATTATTTACCCCGATCGCGCTTTCTCAATCTCACCAGCTATGATATTGACTCTTTCCCTCAAATCATCCATCATCCCCTTATCTCTCTTGTTTTCATCCAAGTCTTCCATTATTTTTTCAAGGAATCTTTTTCGTCTTGGCTAATATTTATGGCATTCTACAATGAAGTGTTCTAGGGTCTGTGTTACCTCTTAGCTGAACACTGGCACCCTCTTTCCTCGTTTTTCCCGATTTCTTCTCAGTTTGAGTGACTTTAATCTCACTATGGACAACAAAGAATCCCCAAACGATCCATCGACGTACTCCTAACAAGCTAGCGTCTCTTTTTGTATAACCCCTCCAAATATTCCATACCTGTTCATAAGAATCACACTGCACAATCACAATATTCTCTCGCACACCCTGACGAAGTCGAATCCAGAACAGCTACAACCACACGCATGTCGACACGCCAGAGTGGTCACAGAGTCAAAACAACTAACTCCAATTTACACCTAATCCATCTACACACTGTTATTGGATTCTCTATAATCATTCAAGTCGGGTTCTGAAACGTACCTTTATCCATAAGGCATTTTGCAAGTTTGTACAGCCAAAGAGCACCATGTGTGGATTCAAGGCGACACGATTATTATTATTACTATCATTATGTGTTTTCGTCTCCAAACTACTATCTATACAGCGTTTGTTGGATTTTGTCTGCTTTCATCGTGTCAGTTTAATCCACAGAGCATCCTTTCAAACAGAACGTTGCTCATATATTGGGGTTTAAAGACACGTTTGACAGCCCGGCTCACCTCGTGTCGTTGCGCGTTGAATATTATAAATATAGAAGATATGGAATGAGTGTTTTGTTCACACGATATTTATAAAACGAGTCTAAAAAAGTTCCGTTTTGCCGAGCCAAAACAAGAAATCCAAAAACGAGTTTCATAAATATCGTGTAACCAAAACACGAATTTCATATTCTGTTTATCATATAACACCACAGGTACCAACCACACATCTTTTAGATAGAAAAGAAGGGTTGAAGAATGGATTTTCACCGTGAACGTCATCCATTTGACTGTGACGCGCCACAGCTGAAAGCAGGCATACTCCATAACCGCATCAGTTTGACACAGATCTTTTCGGTGATAACCAATCAAATCAACTGAAGGGTTTATTAAGCACTAATTAATATTTATTTAAAATATGAAACGATAATAAGCCGGAAAAAACGGAGAAGTCATATGATAACTCATATTATTAAATCATCCTTATATCTTTGATAAACCTTCTCATACAAATAACTATATATAACATGTTTTATTATTTATTACACGCATGTTCTATGATATCCCCATCTACAGAAACACTAAACCATGCGGAAAATGAAAATCTGTTCCGCACATATGTGCGGAAAGGAAATCGTTGACGGGCGATTTTTAAATAGAAGCAGAATTTCACTGGATGGTCTTACAAATCGTGCTCCGCAATTACAATTTGAATCGCTAGCGTTAGCTGAAAATCGTCCCCTGAGTTGTTCAGGAACGAAATAGTAACACGGGTTCCCCTCGCAAATTTGGTTTGCAATAAAATGTGTTCTTTTTGTTAATAATTGTCAAATGAATTGCTAGTGTCCTTCTAATATGTTTTGATAGACGTGATGGCGTGTAATAAATACAGAACGACACGCGTGTGTGAATGGGTTAATCGATATGGCACTTGTGCAATCGCGGAAGGATAAATCTCGATGCCTGTAATCTCTCGATTTATCCGTCCGCGCTGGAACTCGTGCCGTATCGATTAACCCATTTACGCACGCGTGTCGTTCTGTGTATATGCTTCCGCTAAAAGGTATAAGGAAACAGCGAAAACGTAGACCTTGTAGGTTTCGTTTCGACCAACACAACACATACGATTTCAGAATTTGAAAATCTTAATTTTTACTGTTGGTACAACCAGCGAATTACAGTGAAAATAGTATCAATGAACACGAAATGAACTCCTTTAAATGTTACGAAAATCGGAGGCGTGCACTATTCTATGGCAAACAGTTGTTGTTATTTGTGGTACTAAATTAATATCCATTAACGTTGTTGCTCAGCTTCATTGCAAAGCTGAGGAAACTGTTTTGTTTCGCGGACGAATAAATTCGTGAGTGAAAGCGGTTCGTTGATTATCACTTATGGCTTTTAAACAGAAATGCTTATCCTTTTCGAAGCAAATACTTTGCATTCGTCTGGAACTGAAATACATATATTTTTAGAAAAGGCAACGCAGATAATAACAACACTACATATGTATTTTCGAGTGGTTACCATTATTATTTCGTTCGTGACTTGAAGGGGAAATACAAGTTTTCGATGAGGCATCATGAGTGGCCACTCGTGGCTCGTTGAAAAAGTTATATATCACCGGCAAATCTTCCAGGAAATAATGTTTTATCCAATCAGAATCCACAGGTATCCTCTATACGCAGTGCAGTCGCCTTGAACTTGACGTAATCCACACACTGGCAGTGAAGTCTACGCCAGGTAATAAAATCATCATCAGCAAAATTTTAATTTACGAAGCACCGAGTTGTACCCGGTGCTTAATTAATTAATTAATTTTCTGATGATTACACCTATAATTAGGACTTTGAATCCAGTATTATAGGGACCGTGAAAATATTGCCCACCCGTGGAAGGTTACTAGTCCACGGCGGCCGTACTGTATATTGTTTGGCAGATCTCGAAAAGGACTGCCAAACAAAATATAATGGGTTATATATAGAATAATAGGTACAAGGGCCGGTAATCAGATTTAAACAACGAGTAGGATAAGGGTTTTCACCACGAAGCTACGAGTGGTTTAAATCTGAATACTGGCTCTAGTGCCTATTTGTTTTATTTACACCATATAATAAATAATCGACTTTATCAGTTGAGATGGAGAAAAAACGATACCTTCTATCGCGAACACATGGGTTTGTTTTGTTTGCATCTGCGTCCGTGAGCAGTGCGTCCAGCTGCACGTGAATGCTTGATTGATAGCTAGACACGTCATCAAAGTTGATTGTATTTTCCTTGCTTTTTCAGTCAAATTATTATTATCAATTCTTATTTTAGATATTTAATTGTAGGTATTTTAAACTTAATAAGTCATTGCAGGTAGAATATAATGCCACACCACGGTGTATGTACATCACAAAATGTTAATGTATCGAAGTCGACAATTTGGGTCATGTCAAAGGTCAAGTTGGATGTAGTTCCTACTATAAGTGTGATTGTTTCTTTTGAAATTCCCATTGGAGACGTTTTAACCGTAGAAGAAGCGTCACAACGGTAGTGGGGGATGAAAGCTAAAATTTAACACACTGGCTTTTCACAGGTAGGAACATAGATGAATATGGTATAAATTTCACCCCCACTTAATAAATTCTTTATCCATCTATATGCCAAGATGTATAGAAATTTACGCTGGTTTGAAAACTGATACACTTTTCACCTGCGCTTCAGGATTTACAAGTCTCCAAACCAATGTAAAGATCTATACACACTGGAATACGAAGAGCTTATCAGGGTGCATCCAAGAATAAATTCCCATACACCCTAGGGTATACACAAATAACTGAAAATATACTAGCGAAGTTAAATTTCTAATTGATAAACACCGCATGTCCTATGCAAATCACAACAAACACGCACACTGTTTCCATTAAAGGACCTCCGTATTCGACCAGCAAGGACATTGGCTGAAACGTTGTTCATGCCTGTCAAAGTGCTGGACGTCTAATTTCGATACAACCGAGGTTTGATGAACATGGAAGGAAAAGGGAGACAACTGAAGCGCGTATGTTCCCTTATTGACAGACTATGTTATTATGATGTCACTGGGAGTTTGGCGCATTCCCTCGTGTTTTGTCATTATATCACAATACGTAGTGTAGGTGTCCTCATCTTCCCTCTTCTGCCCAAAGATCAGCCAGAACAGCTATCGAAACACATTTTACCGCTGGGGATATTTCTTATCAACCTACCTTACAATCGTTTACTACAGGCTTGCACTACAGTGGAAGACCCTAACTCGGATAAAATACTCTCTATTTTAATCTTTCCCAAGAGATCTGGGAAAGAAAAGTGGTGTAAAAACACCACGAAAAAAGCCAAAACTGGGTCGAGCGCCATCGGCGCACACCCAGTAGGGGACGCTCTTCCCTTAGTACAATTCCACGATTTCCGTTAACCAGTGCGCAAAGCAGTCATCAATTAATCATTCTTTTTTCGTCCGCGGCACGCGAAGGATGTGTCGCCATTTTGCATTACGCAACAGTGATAATTCAACTCGTCGATAATGGTTTCCTGTGACTGGAATTATGGATCTGAAGATCGTATAATCACAAGACTGTGTTTTATATATTCTCGTTAATATTTTCAACCACATTCTCATTGAATTTTATTTATTTTTTCCGATTTCGCGCAGGATTTTCGAAATCGTTTAGTGCGGTTCGGACATAACATTTTTCGGTTGATAAATTTTAATATTATTATTGGAGTTAGGTGTCAATGTGGGACTGTATGGACAGGATTTCTTCACTCTGTTGAGGGCTGAATTTCTGTTTTTTAGGTCCCTGTCGGCCGTCTGGGTTCTGTTGTGTACCCACCAGATCTTTTTTTCTGCCACCTTCTCTCGTAGTTGGGGGTGTTCTTCTACTTTCTGTATCTGTTGAGTTCACCTTTTTCTTCTACTGCTCTCACCTCTGTTATTTCCAGTTCGGTTCCTTTAGGGCAATTTCTTTTGCCCTCGCTTTTGGTGCGTTCTCGTGGCTGTTCCTCCCGCACCCGCGGGGGGGGGGGGGGGCGCTGTCGTTTCGGGGCCTCCCGACACGACCACATCTGGCGAAAGTTATACCCCCCTCCATGGGGGACGTGCAGCTCTTCCCGCATCCGCGGGTGTGGGGTTGGGGTGGGGAACGCTGTCGTTTCGTGGCCTCCCGATACGACCACGTCTGGTGAGAATTATACCCCCTCGTGGGGAATGTGCAGCTCCTCCCGCACCCGGGCGATGGGGAACGCTGACGTTTCGGGGCCTCCCGACACGACCACGTCTGATGAGAGTTATTCCCACTCCGTGGGGGATGTGCAGTTATTTACCGTGGTGGATAGTGCGGGAGCTGTTCGATGTCTGGTGAAGAAATGCCTGGCTCCGGGACTATGCGCCCTCTCCAGTCGACATCTGAGGCTGTCACTAGGGTTGTGACTCCTCCTTTGGTCCTCTGGTCGCTCTCTCCCCTTTTCCGTTTCAACAGCTCCCGTCGTATCTGCTGCTACTGCTGTTCCGTCTACAACGTCATCGGTCACCGTTTTAGCCGGTCTCGGCTCATCCCTGCAGGGATCTGCAGTGATGTCTGTAGTGTGGTTGTGGGGTATCGGCCTGAGTCTTCCCTGACTTCAACTAGGCGAAGTCGGAAGTGGCTGCCGACCGAACCCACTGTTGTGTCCTCTCAGCCGTTGAGCACAGCAGTTTTATCCCTGCAGGGGTCTACAGAGGTGTCTGGTAGTGTAGACGTGAGGTATTGGCCTCAGTCTTTCCTGACTTCAACTCGGCGAAGTCGGAAGTGGCTGCCGACCGAACCCCCTGCTGTGTCATCTCAGCCGTTGAGCACAGCAGTTTTATCTCTGCAGGGGTCTGCAGAGATATCTGGTAGTGTAGACGTGGGGCATTGGCCTTAGCCTTCCCTGACTTCAACTTGGCGAAGTTGGAAGGGGCTGCCGGCCGAACACTCTACTGTGGTCTCTCAGCCGTCGAGTACCTCAGTGTTTCTCATTGGATTCGGATGTTCATGGTGGGGTCACCATGAGCTCCGTGGCGTTTCCATCCACGCACTCTGGTCCCATGACCCGTTTTGTGTGACAAACGCTTTTTGTGCAGCCTGGATCTTCTGTCCCGCAGAGGTCCCCGGCGACTTTCCAGAGTCTGTAGATAGGGGTATGTGATGCCCCAATACACATCTGCCTTCAGATGTTTCCGGCTGCAGCCCGTCTCCCAGCGTCGGGTGTATTTGCGGATCGTGATCCTTCGCTGGTAAATGGGTCAGGAGCGAAGCCACTTTGTCGGTTCGTTCCCACGTCGTACCGTTCCGACAGTCAGTGAGCTTATGGAGGCCCTCTCCTTGCTCACTTAGGTTCTGTCCAAGAGCCTTTTCCGTTGCCTCCAGCGAGGCTACCAGTGGTTTCCGGCGCCCTCTCAGGTTTGGAAACGGGCCGCTTTTTGATCCCCCTGGCTGGTGTGGCTACACCATGAGAGGCGTCGGCTGGTTTGCCCATGATGGGCTATGTGTCTTCCGACTCATGGGATGAGTTCCTGACGTCGAGAGCCAACAGTCTTCTGACTTGAGGGCAGCTCTTGACTTTGTGTTTGGGTTCCTTCCAGGTCTCAAACCGTCAAACCAGCCGACAGTGACAGACCGGCCGTGATCATCGGCCGCACGCCTACAGCCTGTGGAGCAACCTGCTGCTGGGCGCCTTCGACCTTGCCTGTCGGTACAGATGGTTAAAGCATTTACAGCTTTGGGCTCTAAGCTGAGTTCCAAGGCTATGAAGATGTCGTTCTTCATCAGGGTTGACACTTTTTTGCCTCCGGTGCGTTATCGTTCCTCCGATTTCGCCAATCCGTCAGTCTGCCAGACTTTGACGGTTTTAGATCAGGACTCCAACTCCCAAGCCGGCCATTTTTCAGATGGAGACTCTGGAGTCCGTGTTCGGCTTATCGGGAGAGATGCTGGAATGCTTTCTCATTCGATCACGTCGTCTCTGTTTTGCTGCTTATCTTCTCCCAGATGAGTTTTACGACAAACAGGTTTTTGTTTTGTGTGTGCTGTCCAATGCGCTCATGCATCTTCTCACACACACGCCTGTAACATGGCTAACTTGGAATTTGTTCGCAGGGTTGCTGTGCTGGACACAAGACGTTCCCTTCTCGAGGGGCAGTGCGCTACTCTTCGATCTGTCTCTATCGGCGGGTCCGCGACTATTCCATGGTTCCGTGGCGACGGTCCGGGATGACTCCCCTTGTCATTCCATTGATCTGCCGCTGCTTAGTCAGCTTGATCGGCCTTCTGTTGGAGGCAGGCGCCGTCCAAAGACTAACAAGTACCCTTCTGTTTCCTCTGCGAAGCTAAAGGCTGATCCTGCTGCAGCCACTTCTACTCACTCACAGAGTAGGGTAGGCGTCGGCAGTAGTCACCTCGATTTCGTCCCAGGTTGAGGCATTCCACTCAGTCGAGAGTGCCTCTTCCAACATGAGTCCCTTTCAACGTTACACTTTGGGAACGTTTGATCATGGAGATAGGCAATCTCCTGTCAAATGGGGCGATCGAGGTCATCAAGAACTTTCTTTCAGTGGGATTTTATTCTCGCTTGTTCTTGGTGCCGAAGAAGGACGACCGACTCAGACAGGTTATCGATCTGAGTATCCTGACGCAGTCTATCATTGCTCCTCAGTTCAGCACGGAGGTTTTCAGGTCGGTTCGCCGCTCCATTCCCCAGGATGGTTTCCAGTTCAAGGCCATGCCCCTTGGCCTCGACCTGGATCCTTGGGCCTTCACCTGTCTGATGTCGCATGTATTAGTCTTAAAACGCACACAGTCCAGGGTGTCTTCTTCGGCTTTTCTTGTTGATATCCTCTAGAGGCATTCCGATGCTGTTTTTCTGGAATCTGATGTCGTCACACTGTTGAGCCTACTCACGTCACTAGGGTTCAGAGTCAACGGGGAGAAGTCGGACCTGGTCCCTTCTCCGTCGTTTTGTCATCTGGGATGGACTTCCGTACTCAGCTGGATACGGTGGCGGTTTCCCAGGCAAGGGCTGTGGTTTTCTCAGCCTTTTGCCCTGACTCTGTCCCAGTCCTCGTCCGCATCAGCTCGGAGTCTTCCCCGGCTGCTCAGTCTCTGCGTTTCGGTGACGGGTCTCATTCCTCTAGGTCGGCTACATGTCTGACCTCTCCAACACTTTCTGCTCAGTCATTGGAGGCCGAATGTCGATCCTCTGGTTCTGGTGCTTTTGTTACCGGAGTCTCTTCCTCGTCACTTTCTCCCCTGACAGATGTTCAGTGGATTATGCAGGGAGTTCCGTTGGACTTCCCCACGTCCGATCGTGATCCGACGGCAGTCGCCAGCGATCTCGGATGGGGTGTGACGTTGGATCCTCTAGGTCTTTTCCTTCACGGGTCATGGGACCAGGATCTAACACGTGAACCAGAAGGAGCTTCTTGCTCTTCTTCGGAGTTTCCGGCAGTGGATCCCCGCCTTTCGAATTGTCAGGTCCTTCTGTGGTCTGACAATTCGACGGTGGTTGTTTACATTCGGAACCAGGGCGGCACGCTCTGTGTTCCCATGTATGAATTGGTTCAGGATCTTCAACTTCTCGCTCAGGATGTCAACGCCGGAGTGGTGGTTCGTCACTTTCCCGGTCGTCTGAACGTCATAGCCGACTCCCTGTCCCGACGGGGCAGGTTCTTTTTCACCGAGTGGATGCTCCACATGACAGTTTTTCTGATGGCTTTTGCATCAGCCAGACGGGTTAGTGAGCTTCACTCCCTCTTGGTTGACCTGGCCTTTTTCTGGAGCTCTCTCCTGAATCCATTTCTCGATGGATTTGTCTTGCTATTCGTGCAGCTTTTAAATTGCTAATGATTCACTTTAGTCTGTTATTTTTGGAAGTAGAAAATACAAAATTAAAAAATATAATTGTAAAAATGTTATAGTATTGTTTCCAGAATGGGAACTAGCCTTAAAGGTTAAACCCGAGCAAATATATAGTATTGAAATGGTTAACCGGATAATCGGTTTGAAACCAGTTAGCTACCTAACCGATTAGAAAAACCGTCAACCTGTTATCAGAAATATCGATAGTGATGGTCATTCCACGTTTAAAACGAAGTAAATCTGCCGCTTCTCCGTTGTGATGGATTACACCTCGAAGCTGCATTGCAAATATTGAGAAATAATCGACTTTGGCATTCAAGACTTCGTTAACGATCGGCAGTTTTCGTGAATACTCAGTGATCGCAGAGACTATTGTGACAGAGTCAACGTGGACTGAGTCATCTGGAAGGGTAAAGCGTGTGTCGCTTAAGCATTTATGTTTTTTTTTCGTCAAGCCTCAATAAGTGTTAACGTATAGAGAGAGGTAATGAGACTTCATATTTTATTCTGATGGAATTAATATTTTATTCCTATAGAAATGGGAAGAAGTAATGAAACTTCATATTTTATTCTGACAGAGAGAATATCTTATTTCTGATGGAAGCAGGATTTAATTATGATTGAAATGTTGATGTATCTTTCTCACGATCATAGAAGTAATTGGGAAATATCATACACTCCTCCTTATCCGTAAGCGGATCTATAAGCGGCAGTGGCGGCGCCAGAAATTTTTGTGTGTGTGTGTGTGTGAGGGGGGGGGGGGCAGACTCCCATGAAGAGGGGCAAATATATAAAGGATCATATCATTACTTTGTTATGAGGTAGTCCAAACTTGGACCTAAAGTCCGTAATATACTTTTTTGGTTTGGTACGTCCTGTGGACGTACCAAACCAAAAAATTATATTACGGACTTTGGGTCCAAGTTTCGACTAAATGCAATGGTAATTAGCGGTCCTCCTTTCAAAAAATCCTGGATCCGCGTCTGGTGGGTCTGTGCGTGAGAGAGAGAGAGAGAGAGAGAGGGGAGTAAGTGTGTATGGGAATAAAAAAAGAGAGGGGTGTGTGTGTGTGAGAGAGAGTGACTGAATGTGTTTGTGTGTGAGGGTGGATGGAAATGCTTGCGAGATGGTTGGGGGGCAACTGGGGGGGGGGCAAAACCTTCGTTGGGGGGGGGGGGGGGGACAAATGCCCCCCATGCCCCCCCCCCCCCCCGTAGCGCCGCCACTGATAAGCGGATGCTGTTAGACTATAAACGATTGCAAACGTTTTATGAAATAATCCAAGTAACTGAAGGCGTAAATACTTTCGTGACAAAGCACAATAGGATGGTAGTCAGCATTCTGTAGAGTCACTATGATAAAGCAAATATTAGAAATGTTATTGTGAAATACTGTGTGGGCAGCCGGTACAGCTCGACACTGAAGTAAGGTAACTTCACGCGGTATCCATGTGATGTTACAGTGGTTTGGCAGTTTCTGTAAAGAACATTTGAGAAACTTTCAACCCACACTGTTCGGTTCGTGACGCACATGATTGACGTCATAGACAAAGTCCACAGTAGGTTTGGGCTGGCTGTTTATGATATAAGTCGATGTTCGCCACGAATCCGGCAGTGCTTTTTCCATCCAGCACCCGGTGTGTCCTCCATTTAGAGCACCGCAGTAGCACTTAGACTTTGAGAGTGAGAGAGAGCACTAAGAGAGGCCAGTTTTCATTTTTGTGTAGACTTATTAAAATTATAACCACCATACCGATTCAGAGTTGTCAGTTGACTGAAGTTGCAAAGAACCTGTTCCCAACCCTAAAGCGACGTGTAGCCATTGGAAAAGGAGATCAGTGGACAGCAGACTGGGCGAGACCACAGGGCAGAGGAGTCCCTCCGTAATCTAGGCGATGAAGAACAGGAGAGAACCGCTACTACTTTGGTAGGGAGCCACGGCCCTATCGAAGGAGGTTTTCAAACACAGTAACCCTCGCACATCCAGTTGTCTGGTGTCACAACGGCCAGGCGCGCTGCCCACCTGAGGTGACCTCACGATCCGTAGTGTTACACTATTCCATAGCACGTATACAAACGAACGTTGTCGAGTACTCGACAACGTTCGTTTGTATACACACTACGGAATAGTTTGAGAATACAGCTTTCCAATTCTTATAGTTTTGATCCCATATTCGGTGAAATAATGGCCACGGATAACCGGGTATTATCCGGTTATAGCTCTTGGTTAGTCGGTTACGAAAATGAGTCAACCATTTCAGCCCTACAAATATATAAATATGAGGGTTGTCTGTTTACTATGAATATGTACTGGATGCACTAACTAGGGTATAACAGTTCTCTCAGATTATTAGTTATATAAGCAAAAATTAAAATGATTCTCGCAACAGTTAGTGAGAACCACAATCCATTCTCGCAAATAGGGTCACATTTTGAGGTCTGTTTATGAAGACATATATAACGTAAAGTCTTCAGTGGTGATCATCGAACGGGGACATTTATCCACGTTCTGCTCCTTCATATAAATTTATCAGTGTTAGATATAAGAACATATGAAATAGTATATTGATAATATATATTCGCTTGAACTGGACTTTTCCCATGAGTCAGTTTCTATTCAGTCGAAAACAGCTTTTCGCCTTTCTCCACAAAACATGCTGAATCTCACCTATCGGAAATGAAATGCAGGAATACTGAATCTTCGGCGCTATTTTTTTTTTGATTCGGTCTTGATTTCGCAATATTGTATTTATGAAGCTCCTGCAGTGTGTCGCGACTCGTGCACTTGTGGGTAAGAGTGACTAGCTAGCGATCAGGAGATATTAATATAAAATTAGTACAATTGTATTTTATTATTTTGTCTACATCTGTATATATCACTGACTTAAATCATTGGCTAATAAAAGACGTGGCAATTTACCGACAGGTACAAAGTTAAAAAAAGGGTCACGATAATAGTCATGCATTGTATTCTTTAAAATAGTACCCTCTGTTCTGTGTCATTCGTGACAAAAAAATCGGTCATTAAAGGCACTATATTTTAATGTGGATTTATCGATTGTTTTCTTTCCTTTTTTCAAAATGTCATCCGGGCAGCATTTATTCGCTTTCGTCTGTGGTTTTGTCACCAACAAACATCAATCAATATCTATTCATACCTCATCAGTGTAAAGTCACTCAGTGGTTAGCCCATCGTCAATGTATTGTATTCTTAAAACACATCTTTAGTTTTGTGTTATTCACGACGCAAAACACGTTCCTTGATGAAACTCTATTTTAGTGCGGAGTTATCGATCGTTTTGTCTTTTTGGATTTTTTTTAAATGTCATTCGGACAGTATTTGTTCACTTTCTTCTTTTGTTTTTCACCACAATAAAATCATTCATCATCCATTTATACCTTATTGTTGTTTGGGCACTCAATGGTTAGTCCAAAGTGCCTTTTCCAACCGATTCATTTACCATTGATACATCTCGTCATGAAAATATTTATAAATATAACCCATTACAAGAGCAACGCTAACGCGTGTACTAATGCCCCCGAAGGTAGCCAAGTCGTACTCACATGTGGATAATCAGATGTCACTGGATGTCGACCGACAATTAATGATAAGCACATGAAATGTGAAATTAATCAGGTCAGGCAAACACTTTTAACCCTTTACCTAACATGAAAAGCAGACGACACTTGCCAAAAAAATTCTTGAATAACTAAATTTTTTCATTTTTTGTCTCAAAAACATAGGTTATGACCCCTCGTTGGAACGAGCTCGACGAGCTCGTTCCAACGAGGGGTCATAACCTATGTTTTTGAGACAAAAAATGAAAATATTTTGAAAATTAATTGGCGATTTTTGAGAATAGCGCTGGCCAGTTTTGGCCGTTACGTTGGGTAAAGGGTTAATGGGACAGAAACTGAAACATCATCAATTTTCAAAGTCAAAAGACCTCGAAACTTTTATTATTATGCAGTTGTCCTGTGGACAACCAGAAATTATATTTTTATTGTCCGAAATCAAATCAGGTTGAATAAAAATGTTTAGTCACACAACAATTTTTTTATGAGTGTCATCTATAACTAGCATTCGAAAATAGCAGGAAATACCCTTTCATTTAACTCAGAAATCTCGAAATTATGAAGAGCCAATGAGATTACGCCACTTATTCAGTACACAGTGCATAAAAAGTGTATTTTTTGTGATGACAAAACTAAATTTATGAGAGGTATGATTCAGTTATGCATTTTGACAGCTTTTGAGGAATCATGGAGTCGACTGGATACAAGTCGTATTTTCATGTAAATAATCAGGTGAAGCTAAAATTATAAATGGTCTGTAAGAGTGGAACATAGGTAATCATGGATAAGTACATATATCTGAGATAAAAGTGAAGGGGATAAATGAAAGGAAATTAAAATACCTGTTAAAACTTGGCAGAGTATTATGACGATCCATTCCAAATGCAAAGTGGATGTTAGTAATCAGTTCTTCCAGATATTAAATGACCTGCACCTCACTAATTGTTGCATGGAAATGTAAATGTCAAATGAACTTGTAAACAGAAAATACACTTTGATGCTGCTGCATGGAATGTAAATGTCAAATGAACTTGTAAACAGAAAAAATTCTCAAACCAGTGAAAAAGTAGAACTGGTCTTGCATCTTTTCCAAGTGAAAAAGGGGGCATAACTGCATCAGAAATTGCCGAGTCAAACCTCAAATTGAAACCAACCTGTACTTTGACATGAGTACTCAGCATATAAAATTTGAAACTCATCGGTTCAGCCAAACAATTTTAATTGGTAGGAAACCAAAAAATCATCAATTTTCAAAGTAAATAAGGGACATAACTCCTGTAGGATTTGTCGGACGAAACCCTAGGTACAAGGGCATCCGTTCCCCCAAGCTGCCCTATCGCCATACCAAAGAACATTAAAACCGACAACTGATGTTCGAGTTATAATACAAAATGTTCGGAGGGACGGACGGAAAAAAGTAAATAAGGGACATAACTCCTGTAAGATTTGTCGGACGAAACCTAGGTACAAAGGCATCCGTTCCCCCAAGCTGCCCTATTACCATACCAAAGAACATTAAAATCCGACAACTGATGTTCGAGTTATAATACAAAATGTTCGTACGGACGCACGGACGCCTCCACCATATACCCCTCGAAAAAAATTTTCGGGGGCATAATCATTTCTTTGGCAGAGCTCGTAGGGCTGTGTCAAAGAAAATCAGATCTGTTATATTCCAATTCAACCGAACTGATTTTTTTCTTCAATCGACGAAACAAAGTGATGAAATAAATTTGTTATCCATGTGTATATCTGGATGTATGGCAATTTACACTGGTCTAAATTCCAATACATCCTTCAGTTGCTCTTCAGGGCATATCCGTTTTCAAACCAGTGTAAATGTGCATACACCATGGAATATACACGGATAGCTGATAAAACCTACCAAATTCGCTTGAAGTCGATATTTAATGGTCTCAGTCAGGGGCGGTGCCTGATGTTTGTATATGCTACGGTGCGTGAACGGAAGTTCCGGATCGGGTGGACAGGTTTGTACCTTCAACTCTTTACCCAACACGAATAACAAATGACATTTTAACAACAAACAATTAAAACCTGAAACGTGACTTTGGGGAATAGTTTGCCCACTATGACCGTTAAGTTAATAAAATGATAAACGTTGATACCACGATCATACGTAGTGTAGTGCGTTTGCGGAAAGTAGCCTATTATATGCAGGTGGGTAGCTCTCCAACCCCACATGTGATGACGCCACTGACTTCAGTGGGCGTGGTTCGTGCATTTTCAGAATATCACGACGAATTTCGGATCCATTGTATCACATAAGTCATTAGCAATGAACAGGTGTTTCGTTACAATTTATCACAGGTTGCTGAGAGACACGGTCTGTGGGACGTATATCTGTTTTAAAGCAGTGGTCAATTATTTAATCGGAGTCTGAATGTCATTCACTGTCCATGGAGTAAAGCCAATAATAGTTATGAGGTCTTTGGTAGGGTACACATGTAGAATATACCCATTGTAGCTTGGTGTACCAAATGTTCACCACGAGTGGTGAAGTGGTGTTAATCGCGAGCCTTCGGCGCGCGGCTAACACCACTTCACCACGTTTGGTGAACATTTGGTACACCAAGC
This sequence comes from Pictodentalium vernedei, assembly GCA_031216915.1. Classification (NCBI taxonomy): domain Eukaryota; kingdom Metazoa; phylum Mollusca; class Scaphopoda; order Dentaliida; family Dentaliidae; genus Pictodentalium; species Pictodentalium vernedei. The sequence continues at coordinate 143,965,692 of CM062294.1, forward strand.
TACTGTGAGTATATTTTATTTATACCATGATCGTCAGATTATTAAGAATCGCTATGATTTGTTCTCGATTTTACTGAGCAGCAGTCGTAAATACGTGCGAATTTGCTTTTGTTTACATGAGGATCGGTGGGCGGTACTTCTGCTGTCAGTTTTATCACCGAAACGAAATTGAAAAAGGCAGAGGACCTTTTTCATTTTAACAACATAATAGCATACTCTTTCGAGTTATGGATGCTTTATTAACTTGAGACAATGCATGTTTGTTATTTTTTGGTGTTTTATGAGGTAAACTCATTTAAAAACGTAATAAATAATTGCAACTTTCATTTCACTCTTCGTGAGGTGACGTGCGATAAAATTAGACAAGTTGCATTCAGGTCGACGTCACCAAAGGTCAGCTTGGATGTAGTTCCACTGTAGGTGTAAATTTTAACTACTGAAATCTCATTGCTGACGTGTTCACCACGGTTGGTGTGTAAAGCTAAATTTTATGTCATAGGCTTTTCATGTATAGTAGAATAGGTAATCATGGTATAAAGGCCCATGTACCCTATCATATTTTTGTAGATCTGGAGCCAATACTATAAAACTTTAACAATTATATTTTCTAGAATTGTATTTTTTGTATTTTCTATCTATGGGGGGCGCGGTGGCTGAGTGGGTAGAGGTGCAGTCTGCAAGCCGAGAGGTCCTCGGTTTGAATTCCACCTCGGCAACCACGTTGTGTCCTTGTCCTCCTTGGGACAGCTTCACTCCCATTGCCCATGCGTGGGCACGGTGGCATTGTGTACTAAGGCGTACTGCACGTCGAGGGTGCATTTGTCTTCAAACAACGCTAACCCTGCTTTTAAGGAGTTAGTATTTTGGGGAGCCGGGCTGTTGCTCGGCGTTCTCTCCGGGTACACCGGGTTCCTCCGCCCGTAACACTGTCCGACACGAGGTGTCCCTGGCTGTCGAAAGTGTTAAACTCCCAGTAAATAAATAAATAACCTCTTAGTATAATTGACTAAAGTGAATATTTAGCATTTTAAAAGATATGCTAATGGTTTATTTCAGCCCATTTAACTTCATAACTAGAAGATTCAGTTCTAGAAAATACAACAGTAAAAGTTGTATACTATTGCCTATGGGATACATAAAATTCTGACGGGATACAAGCCGATTACAAGAGGGTTTATACGTTGCCCAAGACTTATCATAAAAATGAATTATCGTACTGGAAAGCTATGGACGCCACATCAAGGCGAACAAAATGTAACGAGTGCAGTCATTTTCTAATCTGTGTCATCATTTTTTGCTATTGTTTTTTTATTCATATAAATATAACATACATATTTACATCTACGATTTTCAAAGATATAGTCTTTTTACATGCAAAACTAGAACAGATGAAATGAACCTGTGTTGATGATAGAGAGATATACAGATGAAAAAGCTCCGTTTTCTAATATCTGAAGCTTTTTTTACTTACTAGTTTTACACTCGTACTTTTTCACAAGAGCTTTATGAGGAAGGTCTACATTATGATCTTGTTGCTCACATCGCCTTAGCCAGCCAGAACTACACACTTTCAATACAAAAGTGTAAGCGAACTTTAAATGGGGTTGGGGATCTATGGGGATACGGAGATCAATGGCGATGTATTTACCGACATTTAGTTGCAACTCGCTTATTTCGAGCTGTTTTCGTACAGTGCAGTCGCCGTGTAATCCACGCGTGTCCAGTGATGTCCACGCATGTGTTTACCAGGTTATAAAAATCATCATCAGCAAAATTTTTGTTAATGAAGCACAGGGTTGTACCCGGTGCTTCATTAATTAAATTCGTGATAATTATTCCTATAATTATAGTGGTTAGAATCTAATATTATTGCGGGCGTGAAATTATTGCCCACCCGTGGAAATTGTTGCCCACCACTATATCTGGTGTACCATCTTCCCTGATTGTATCCAAGTAAATATAATCAAGTACTTTGTCACGTTACTCTTTTGAAGAAATTCCATAGCAAATGTCCGGATGTTGTGTCTTTGTTCAGATGTTTTTAAAAGTTTCAGCTGTCGAGTTAAATTATGTTTTTGTAATCAATCACGTGTTTTGATCTGCACGGATAGGAAATCTTTTCGTGTTTACTTGTCTCCTTTCATTTCAAAACATACTAAACGTTATTGTCGGACGTAATGAACTCCTCGGTACAATTCAAGTGAGATGTATTGCATTTAGCTACGTAGAACGGTCGAGTGGTTTTATGGTCCCTGGCACAATCCCAAGTATAGCTGTAGGTAACACGGCAAGGTAACCAATCACAGAATGACAATTTTATTTGCAGTATGACCATGAATGATAAACAATTTGTGACTCAGTGATGGAAAGTTCTGTAAGAATCGAAATAAGAAGTGTATATCCAGGGACGTAGATAGAGGGTCTTCAAGGGGGTGTGTGCTCAGATTGTTATCTGGGGTTGGGGCCCCAGCAGTGCATACCATAGTCATGTCCCGAGGGACGCAGACCCGTGTTGTGGAGTTCGAGTGGTGGTATCTCCCTCTCGACGGTGGGAGCTCCTGGAGGGGAGGGGTTAACGATGACAATTTTTAATTTTTGAAACCTTATGATGGATTCTGAGGCCGTCCTCTAGTCATTTTATCCACAAGAAAGGGAACACGGTGGCTCAGTGGTGGACTGTTGGACTTCTAGGCTAGAGGGCCAGAGTTCGATCCCCGTCCGGGACGACGCGCATTGAGTCCTTGGACAAGGAGGCACTTTATCCCGGTTGCCTACATGGGGACACGACGACGCCATGTACTAAGGCGTACTGCACGTCGATGATGCACATGTCTTCAATAGCTTTAACCCTGCTTGAACGGAGCTTGAACAGAGTTAGAATGTTGAGAAGCTGACAGTTGCTCATCGATGCTCGGTGGTTCTCTACTGATACTCCGGCGTTCTCCACCCGTAAAGCTGTCACGGTCACGATTAGCCATAGTGCATAAGTATTTGTCCTTACACACCAAATAAATAAATAAATAAATAAATAAATAAATAAATAAATAAATAAATAAATAAATAAATAAATCCGCAAGACAAAATGCATTTCCCCAGGTAGGTCCATGAGTTTTACTTTACGCTGACCAGGCGACACAAGGACTATATGACAGCTAATTAGTCAATACCTACTCCTTCCAACTGACTCCCGAACAACGGAAATTTTACAGACAAATTAATCTAACATTTTCTTCAAATCAGCACAAAAATGATTATCAATTGATACTTGATTTGAAAGAATCTTTAATGTCTTTATCATTATGAATGAATTTAAAAATAGATCGATGAGATCTTTAACCCTTTACCTAACATGAAAAGCAGACGACACTTGCAAAACAAATTCTTGAATAACTAATTCTTTTCATTTTTTGTTTCAAAAACATATGTTATGACCTCTCGTTCCAACGATGGGCATAACCTATGTTTTTGGGACAAAAAAAAAATGAACAAATAATGAAAATTAATTGGCGATTTTTTGAGAAATAGCGCTGGCCGGTTTTGGCCGTAACGTTGGGTAAAAGGTTAAGGAATAGCCTGATTCAAGGCAATTACACCTTCAGTTACCTTTAATGATTTGACTGGTTAATTGAGACCTCGGTTGGCCCATGAATGAGATCACTGGTTGTAATACTGGCTTATAGGACTCTCTGCATCTGTGTGAGGGCTCATTTGTACATGAGTCACACTCCATTATAGGGATGTGGGGCTGAATCATTACTGATCTTCGTAAACTTTTAACCATAAACAATAGAGTTTTCTCTTTCTCAAACACTCATGCGTACCGTTTGGACCGTTTATCCGCCAGAAAAAAAAACATGAACGCGTAAAAGTTAAGAATATTCACTATCAGTAACATCTTTCCTGGTCTCAGTTCTAAACTGAGATGGAGAAGTTCACTATTTCCGCACTAAAGCTTGTCCAGGTATATTTCGTATATTTCCTTCCTGGCCACCAATATTTGCTTCCGGTGCCACTGCTGGCTGCTGTATTATTGAGGTTGTTTTTTACTAGCAACAATGTTCAAAACATAAAAAAACCCGTATACATTATAATTTAATATGGATCAGGTTAGACCTAGAAGAGAACGCAGTCAAAAAGGACTCTTTTGTATCGTAAAATTGAAAGAAAATGATTCTTACTACCACCGGTAGTTTTATCAACTGTTGATAGTATATTACTGGCTCTAAACCAAGAGAAAAGGTCCGTGGTCAAAAGTAGGATTTTTTAAATTTTCAAGCAATAAAAATCAATTTAATACTGAATTCTAGGAAGCCAGTGTTCAAGTTAAAATACATAATAACGTCATTTATTCAGAAAGATTGAACGAAAAATTGGCCGCCTCCGATGAGCAAACCGGGAGACACAATTTTCAGTTTGTTACATTAGGTGTACTGTTTCATTGGAAATTGCGTGTTTCTCTACATACGCAAGTGCGTTACCTACATAGCTCACAGCATTCTCTACTAAGTCTAATATAACACGCAATTTTTATCGGTATATGTAATGCTATTTCAAATAAATGCTCACATTTCATTCGTTCTACGAGTTCCGCCATTCCCAACATGTTTACAGATATAAACCACACGCGTCAATGATTTTCCGAAAGAGTGGATCAAGAAACAAACATCCAGTATTTTTTACGAGGAGGTTCTGTACAACCTTATTGTGCAATAATTTAGGTTTTGCAATAACGCCTCGTTATGAAATAAAAACAATGAAAACGTTAGAGGTTATCACTTGGTTAGTTTCATATCGGTCGAAGGCTGATGTGAACTCTCCGATGGCAGATATCTCGGCAATATGAAACCAGCCAAGGAATAACCTCGTTATCAATTAAACCAGAATAACTGATCACAAAAAATCTCCGATTATTACGTTTTTCTGACAGTGTTATTATTTCTCATTCTTTTCACAAAGTCCGAAGTTTCCTCTTCCCCTACTCTCAAGTAAGCTACCCGAACGTCTCGGCGTCCCCTCTGGGGAAGCCGCGACGTTCGGATAGCTAAATCCCTCTTCACCCTCTCCAGAATCTCCGCTTAAGACTTTGCAATAACTTTTCTGTACAACTCTCTTCTCTTCATCCACTTAATCCTTACGTATCGCCATTATTAATTCCTCAACATACAAGAACGAAGCTTCAATCTAGTACATTGTGCCCAGTAACGCCAATGTTACTGATTGTGTTCGACGAATAACGATGAACGTTTCATGTACACAAATTGGTTCTGACTGGTAACGCATCACAGAAACAATTCTAGCTTGGTTACTATCAGCACAGATCAGCGTCATATCATCTGAAACCATATCAGCCGATGTTGATAATGGGTAATTCTTGGAAACAAAATCACATCTAATAAATAATATCGTTTAATGTGATAAAAACAACGCATTAAGCAAAAGAGAATAACAATAATGTCGTATAATGCAATAGAAATGGCACATTACACAACAGAATGGCTAAAGCTGCATGCAATAAAAAGGCGCCTTATGAAATTATTGATCTGAGTTTGTAGTTGTGTTCTAGCGGTAGTTTGGAAGGCTAGTCTGATGCGTTTGGTTCGCACGTCTCCTTGCGCGATCTTGCAGGAATCGCTATCCTGGTGACTTTAAGTTAAGTGTAGTAATTATTAATGCTGGCATGATATAACTGGATTGAGTTGTTTTTTGAATGGTAGTTGAAGAGGGTACCTTGACTAATTTTGGTGGACAAGGCTCCTCGCACACTTTCAGGACAGGCCTACAGGTTTTTTTTGTAGAAATTAAACATTGTTTTTTTATGGTAGAATACCGGGACATTTCTGAACTTCTTTGCTCGACAATGTTTCAGGCGCACTCGGAGAACAGACCCTATGCGTTGAACTACATACAGGATGTAAAGATAATGAGTTTTGTTTTATTAAGGTATCTTAGGGCAACTCCCATTGTGTTGGACACTGTTCCTCGCGAACTTTGATAGCAGTACCTATACGTGGTCATACAGTTTCGGGTGATAATTTAAGCTGGCATGAAATATTGTTGTTGATTGTTGTTGAATAAAATCGCTTCTTGACAATGATACTGCCCTGTGTTGTTACATGAGCACTAGCAAACTGGCCATGTTTACGTCCCTGGCATTTTCAATACTGCACACTTTCTCACAGGTTTGCGTGTGTCCTAAATGTCGGATGTAGAGGCTGCCTTATCTGAAGGTATAATGTTTGACAATAGTCTGTTGTCCCAGGTTTGTCGTTCATGGCACCACCGACGTTCTATCGCAAGGTGTCAAACTTGGGATAACACAGTTTCCGACTAGTTTGCCCAGACAGACTTATTCTGTTTGCCTTGTGAAACCATTCTCGGATGTTATTTAAAGTTTGGCTACTGAGCGTCGCAGTACTCAGGATAAAATCTTGGACAGTAAATTTCCTTCTGGAACGCCCCGAACGCACGCCGGTTCTCGTTAACACTGAATATGTTTGGGGCCTTCCCCCACTATCCGCTGAAGACAGATTGAGAAAGACTGTCCGACTGAACAATTATCAATGACGAACTCCAGTACTTCAACCAATACTAGATTAAACATATTTTATTTGTTTATAATCAACAAAAAGGATTAGATAACAAGTGCCCAGCACTTAGATTATATCCTTTCCTTGAAATACGTTTACAATTACAAATTATGACATGTTTATTTATATGTAATGGCGAAACAAAACGTATGTATATATTGAAACAATTTTGTGTATGTACAAAGTTAGAGAAGAAAGCTGACGGGTACTCAACTTTGCAAGAGACAGAACAAAGAAGTGAGGGGGGGGGGGGGGAAGAAAAATGAAATGCCACACTACAACACTGCTGGCTTGGGTCAACAATCCTACGGACCACATTTCGGCACTACCGCTACTCCGACGGAGTCCACACCACTACTTTTACCAGGACAGACAGGACAAACAAGCGAATAGAAATGAGGCATATGTGAGATAAACAGAGATGACCACTGACTTTAAAGATCAACAGAATAGGAAAAGGATGCTTTTAGACTCCTGTGCTCATCTAGCGGTCTGGTCTTAAAACCGCTTCGTGGTTTTTATGAAATTTTGTACACTGCGAAAAAGGTGAATATTGACGGAATTCGGTAAGTTTGGAATACCATAAAGAAGATCATTGGCCGTTCTTATTGGCAGATGCACAAGATTTCTCTGTAGAACAAGTCTTTCGTCTGAGTAGTTACTGCAGTTGAAGAAGTAATGGTTCGCGTCTTCGGTCTCATAACCACATGAACAGTTAGGTGTATTTTGAATATAGTTAGAGTATTTATCAAAATTTAGGTCGCTACAGTAATTTCGCAGCTTGCAGTGTATTATATTAACCGCCCTATCGCCATTGTTGAAGTACGTAGGTGGTCCACACACGCCTGTATTGAAATATTTAACAAAGTTTTTCAGAAAATCAGACTGTCTAACTTCTTGGGGTAGTGCATTCCATTCGGAAATGCAAGAGGAAATAAATGACCGCTTAAAAACTTCCGTGTGTGTAAGTGGTAGTTGAAAATTGGAATGGAACCGGGTGCTATACGGAGAAATGTCCTCAAACGTTCTGGGTAATAAGTCCGATAGTATCTGGGGGCCTGGTTATTTGCAATTTTTAAAAAATGTGATCATTTTGTGGAGATGGCGTCTATGTCTAAAGGTTTCCCAGCCAAGTTCTGCAAGTAGAGTAGATAGTGGGGCAGATCTCGGCAGACTGCATATTATTCTAGCTGCATCGGCGTGGATTCTATCCAATTTGAAAGTAGGTAATCCGGTGCACCAGCCCATACCACATCCGCGTATTCTAAAATAGTGAGTATAAATTATTTATAGTGCACACCCACGCAGTGGCGTGTGCGCACATAGGTAAAGGGTACGTGTCCATGATTTTATAATTTTTCTATATACCATGCAACAGAGTTTGCGGTGCCATCTGGCGGCGTGGCTCTCCCACTGGCAAAAAACCCAGAATCATTGTAACGGATACGTAATTGTTTTGGGCCTTTCAAAGGACATTATGTAAAATATATTGTTGCAGAATGCTGGAAACTATGATAAATAATCAAGTAATGAAGTGACTTTCGAAGTTAGGTAGTTGTTGGCGAGTTAGGTATTGTTTGAAAGTTCGAAGTGCCAATGCCGTCCTTTGCCGGTTTCGTCAGATTTAAAGCCCAGTTTCAATTTTAATTGAGAACGCACACTTCACAAATTGTTGACAACGAATAAAAGATAACACAAGTGATCTATTGACACTTTTAGTGGGCCTTTTTCATTTGTTGGGAACTTAGCGGGATTTCCTTAGAAACAGCCGGAGTTCGGATGAATTCAAGTTATGTTGACGTAAGGTCTGGGGAAATCTTTGTTCTCAAAACACGGGCATGCAGTCTTGTTGTAGTAAAATTTTACAGAAACAGACATGCACGCGAACAGCGATACCTATTCATTTATTTCCTAGATATTTCTTCTCAAGTTCACTGGATCCAGTCTATGAACTATTTTTACCAATGATACAATACAATGTCAGTTTAAGACTGTCAGAATTACAGCGTAGCGGGCCTAGCGGCCAGCCAATTTTGTGATCCGACGTGTTTTCCTGAAGACTAAATACCAGAATCACTCGGAACTCTCATTTAAATTACATGCACACGTCCTCTGTGTTTTGGTAAACAATGTTTTAATTCCTGGATGCTTTAGGTATTGCAACCAGAATAGAACTGAATTCATCTTCAAACTAGTCAATGTCGCCCTCCTCGTCTGACCAACATCTGGAGGTGGGGGTTCTGATAGACTTGAGTATGTTTCTCCAAAAATGGCAAAAAACTTTTGAAAAGCCTAAATACCAACCGACCTCTAAATAATATTTGGCACTGCACTGCAGAATCAATATTTGATGGTTTCAGCCATTTTAATGGTGCTATGAGATAACATATGACCTGCACTGTCATGCTGTTGGAAAAATATTCAAAAAATCAATGTGTAAAAGTTTTATCAGAGACATACCATACCAATGACTCAAAGTGCCTTAATTAAGAAATGTGAGGGATTTAAAAATTTTTTTTTTTTTTACAAATATTGCAAAATATTCATCAAACACAATGTGAAATATCTCAAGAAGCCAGAATGTGATTTAAAAACTATCAGAAATGTGAAATTTAATATCATAAGAGGTTTGTTTTGTGTCAACATCAATTAATTTATGAATTATATCATAATTTGTGTTGAAAGTGGGTATGCTGGGGGTCAAGGGGACACATTCAGGGCTATATTTTACCACATCAATATGTAGAAGAAAATTTAACATAATTTGTTAGGATAAAATGGCACTGTCTATTGATATTGGTGATTTATATAGCTGCAACACCAGTTTTTAAATAAAAATTGACATTCATTTTGTTTTGTGTGGAGTGGAGGGGAGGGGGGGGGGGGATTTGGTGAACACCACTCTTTCTCTTGCAGTATGGTTAAATGAGACAGATTTTTCCCAAAACTATTGTCTGCTGATGCAGATTTTAGTTTTATTTTGGGATTGGGATAGTTTTTAAAGAAAGCTGTGAATTTTCATGCAGAAATGACTCTTTTATCAAATGAAAGAGATAAAATGTATCTTTGGATGGATTAGAATGTAGGTTAAAACCCCCCCTACAAAAAATACCCTCAATCATTTTTACACACTTAGCAAAAATTCCTCCCACAGTGTTTGAGTAGTACCACATTCTCTCACATTATTTTAAGAGCAGTACAAAAATCCCCCTCCCGGCCTCTTACACCAAAAGGTTAAAAGGCAGTCCAAAAGGATTTAAAAAACTTATGTATTTAATTTGTAAATTACATAAACTCTCATCATTATTTTACAAGAAAACATGCCTCAATAACTATTTATCAACACAGTTATTTAGTTATTGGAGTTTAAGGACACTTTCAACAGCCAGTGTCACCTCGTGTCGGACAGTTTTATGGGTGGAGGAAACTAAAGTGCACTGAGAGAACCACTGGGCAACAGTGAGCAACTATCCAACGTGCTAACTCCACACAAGCAAAGTTAGCATTGATTGAAGCGACAAGTGCTCGGCCTCAAGTGGTAAAATGCTTTGGACATTTTTGTATGGCTTTAAATATATATGTACTTCTAAAAAATTAGGGGGTGGGGGGATTTTTGTTCACCAGAAATTATGGAGGGAGGAACAAGGTGGGGAGGGTGATTTTTGTGCATTGTGTGAAAATGATTGTGGGGGGGGGGGGGGGAATTTTTGTCAGGGAAAAGTTTTGTAGGTTACCCTTCGAAAGGTTTGGGTTTGATTATAGGAAATAAGTAAATGTACATTGTAAATGTACATGTATTTTGGCTTCCAACACTGATTTAATTATACTTTTTTGGATATTACACATATTTCACTTTTAAATGTTCATTCGAGAACCACAGACTGAATAATACTGTTTTATTTTTGGAAAAGTTATATTTTTGTCACAGTCGGCAATAAAGGCCATATATTGCCAAAAAGAATGCAGTTAAATGCATCGTGAGCAAGTGTGGCATCCAGAACTGAGAAGCACACTATAACCTCTGGCAAATGACAAATACATGTCCACATGTAACCACCTTTTTTTACCCTATTAACACATCTAATGAAACCATGCTTTCCCCTCATTGTACTTGTGATAGAGGGGATTCCAATTATATTCCAATCCTCTCCCAAATCACCATCCAAACATTTAGCCAGAAAACCCATTCTTCACTTGTATTTGCTGAACAAGCTCATTCCAATAAGGGGGGCATAAGCTATGTTTTTGATGCCAAAAAATGCAAAAAAAATTAACATTGAATGGCAATTTTGGTGAATGGTGCTAGCCTGTTTTGGCCAATACATTGAGTGAATGATTAATAGAAGCTTTCTCCATATTATGATGTTAACCCTTTACCTTACATGAAAAGAAGATAGCACTTTTGAATAACCAATTTCTTTTCATTTTTTTGCGTCAACAACATAGTTATGACCCCCCACTGGATTGAGCTGAACGAGCTCATTCCAATGAGGGGTCATAAGCTATGTTTTTGTTGCAAAAATAATGAACATTGAATGGCAGTTTCGGTGAATGGTGCTAGCCTGTTTTGGCCATTACATTGAGTGAGTGATTAAAAATGTTAAAAAACAATTTCTTCATTCACAGAGTATTTTGGAAAATAAATTTGGGGAAAGGGGGTGGGGGTACAGTGGGAAAAGTAACAAACTTGGAAATATGAATGAATGGCTTCTGTGCACAGCTACCAATATAGTAGTCTGATACTAGTGCTGTCAGGGTCCCCATGTTATAGCACAAAACTGCATTGACAATTGTTCCTCTACCACCCATACTAAACCCTTCAGCTGATGAGAAAGTTAACAGCATGCACTCTCAGTTTCCTATGATTTGCTTTAGTACTGCAGCACTCAGGGCCACTTAGTTTTTTTCTTTTTTGACAACCCTGTCCTGGCTCTTCTCGCTATATTTTTCATTGTATGTCGGTCAATATTCCTATGTACATGTAGAATGTCACTTTCAAAATATGTGATTGCATGTCTGTCTGTGTCTTAACTGAGAAAGTGAGGCTTTTTTCACAAGAATGGCAAAACATTCATCAAGTGCAATGTGAAATATCTTCAGAAGCAAGAATGTGATTTAGAAATTATCACAAATGGGAAATTTAATATCACAAGAGGTTTGTTATATGTCAACATCAATTAATTTATGAATTTTATCATAGTTTTTGATAAAAAGGGGCATACTAGGGGCACACCTTCAAGGCCATATTTTGCCACATCAGTATGTAGAAGACATAGATTTGACCATTTATATGGTTTCATGGGGTTGGAACACCACTCTTTGTCTTGCTGTATGGTTAAAGGAGACAATTTTTTCCTCAAAGTATTACATGCTGGTGCCGATTTTAGTTTTATTTGGGGATTGGGTTAGTTTTCAAAAAAAATCTGCATGTATTCCTTTAGGTAACAGAGCAAAGCAGAGTAGTAAAATGTATTGGAGGCAACAGCAGTTTTTAAGCCATTTGACACAATTTGGACAGTTTTCTTTAAAAGAACAAATTTCCCATGTTTTTAACTCAGTGGAAGCCAAAAGTTGAATTCTCATGCAAAAATGACTCCTTTGTCACATGAAAGAGGTAAAATGTATCTTTGATAGGATTGGGGTTGATTAAGGAAATACATAATTTGGCTTCTAAACCTGATTTAATTATTATTTTGAGAGATTATTTCACATTTAAAAATTCATTGGGGTACCACACACCTTACAATACATTTTTTATTGTTTTGAAAAGTATGTTTTTGTCATCATCAGCAATAAGGGCTATATATTGCAAGCAAATTCACATCTTGAGCAGCCTCCAGTGGCACACTACAGCCCCCAGCAAATGCCAAATAACAACCTATTTCACCCTACATGTACACATGTATTAATAAATGTAATTAAACCATGGTTCCCCATCATAGTACAGGGGCAGAGGGGGGTGCCAAAGATCCAACCCCTTCCAAATCACCATTCAAACCCACAGCCAGAAAACCCATATTGCACTTTTATTTACTGGCATTTAGATGTTTGCCTGAATTATGCTGTTAACCCTTTACTTACATGTAACATGAAAAGCTGATTACCCTTGCCCACAAACTTATTGACTTACTAATTTTTCGTGACAAAAACATGACTTTTTACACCATTGGAATGACCTCATTCCAATGAGGGGTCATAAGCTATGTGTTTGACACTAAAAAATGAGAAAATAATGAACATGGAATGGCAATACTTGTGAATAGCACCAGCCACTTTTGACCGTTATATTTGGTAAAGGGTTAAAAAGTGTTAGAAAATAATTTCTTCATTGAAAGAGTATTTTAGAACACAAATTTGGGGGTGGGGTACAGTGGAAAAAATAACACAATAAAGTTGCAAATGTGAGTGAATGGCATTTGTGCACAGTCTAGTACTAATAAAGTAGTCTAGTACTAAATTTTCCCTCTTATTTGATGCACGCCCCCCTGTTTTGGGGCCGGAAAAAGTTCTCTGAAGGGTTATACTTGACAAAGATATTTGAATCCCAAAATTAAAGAGATGCGATCAAATTTTGTTCAGATCACGCGTTGTTGTCACGGTTCCCATGTTACAGCACAAAACTACAGTAACAGCTGTGAAATATTGTTCTCTCCTTGAATGAAGTCCCCCACCCACCTGCCCATTCTGAAGCCCCAGGTGATGAGAAACAATTGGAAAGACTGTATAGTATGTTTTGGAAACTGAAGTCAGTCTCATACACTCTCAGTTTCCTATGATTTGCTTAAGTACTGCAGAACTTAGGGTCCATTGAGGGTTTTTTTTCCGTTTGACAATCTTGTCCTGGCTCTTCTAACAAAACTTTCCATTGTATGTCAGTTTTTATTTCTGTGTAGACTTTCAAAACACTAGAAAAAAACAAATTTTTTAAGCAAATATCTCATTCATCCTCCTTGGAGACATATTTTCCACAATTTCACACTTTTTATCAGAATGGGTGTTTGTGAGGATTAAATCTAAGGTTGTGAAAGTGCCCTAATGGATACTTGCAGCTCAAGCACAGCACCACAGAATCAATATTGGATGTTTTTAGGCATTTTAACAGTGCTAAGAGATACCACATGAGCAGTACTGGTCATACTGTTGAAAAAGCAGTGTTTTATGTTTTTGTCAGTACCATACCAATGACTCTCGGTGCCTTAACTGGGAAAACCGGCTTCTTTAGCTCATCTTGACAAAGTCAAGCTGAGCTAATCTCATCGGTCTCCGTCCCTCATCCGTCAACACCATATTTTGGTCTTCTCCTCCAAAGCCACCGGTGAAAGTTTTTGTGAGTGATGATCCCAAAGGGGCATTTCATTTTTGTTCAACTCATACACTGTCAGTTTCCCATAGGGAGGGAGTGGGGGAAAATGCTCCAAAATATTTATAAAATCTTCTTCTCAAGAACCAGTGTGTTTTGACCTCGCCCAAAATTTCTATTTTCTGAACCGATGGTCCGGTGTGAACCAAATTTGGTGTGTGGTATTATTAGGTCATAAGTACTTGACCCAAGCAAAAAAAAAAATTCCCGCATCCCCATGGGAACCCAGGGAGCTAAAAATAGAAATATTTTCAAACGCTCATATTTTCCAAACCACACGGAACAGAGAGTTGTTATTTGGTATGAAGTATCCTTAGGAACAGTAGAATTGAATGGTAAAAAACAATTGCCATTGGTTATGTTAGGGTGCTCTGTAATGGGCATCGAAAAAATGCTGAGTCAGCATATTTGCAAAAATTAAAAAAAATCTTTTCTCCGGAACCAATCATCAGAATCTTTTGATATTTGGTATACAGCATTCATGGGGATAAGAGGGGGGGGGGGGGGGGGGGGGGGGTGGCAAATAAAAGTTTGTTGAAATAAAGCTCATTGGTTCATATATGGGCTCTCTACATGAGCCCGAAGTTTTAACATAGGGTAATATGGGGAATATTCTTTAAAAATCTTCTTCTTCAGAACCACCAGTCACAATATTTTAATGTTTGGTATACAGCATTGTTATGAGGGTCAGATTCAAACCATTTCCCTAGGTTAATATTTGGGCTTCATACGGAAGCCCAAATTATATCTTTGTTCAATATGGAGGGTAATTTAAAAAAATCTTCTTCTTCAGATCCACTAGTCAGAATGCTTTGATATTTGATATGCAGCATCTCTAAGGGGGTCAGATTCAAGTTTGTTCAAATCAGATCCCTAGGTATATATTTGGGCTCACTATGATAGCCCAAATTTTTACTTAACACAATATGAGTAAGTTTCTTTAAAAATCTTCTTCTTCAGATCCACCAGTCAGAATGCTTTTATATTTGGTATACAACATCTCTAGGGGGGTCAGATTCCTGGTTGTTCAATTCGAGTGCCTAGGTTAATATTTGGGCTCCATATGGGAACATGAAATTTAACTTGGTACAATATGAGGGAATTTCTTCAAAAATCTTCGTCTTGAGATCCACTCGTCACGATGCTTTCACATTTGGTATACAACATCTCTAGGGGGTCAGATTCATTTTTGTTCAAATCGGATCCATAGGTTAATATTTGGGCTCGCTACAATTTACAATTTCTCTTCTTCAGATCCATACGTCAGAATGCTTTCATATTCGGTACACAACATCTCTAGGGAAGTCAGATTCAACTGTGGTCAAATCAAGAGCCTGGGTTAATATTTGGGCCCTCTATGGGAGCCGGAATTAGCCATTTTGCTGAAGAATTAAAAATTTTGTATTCAGTACCCCCTAGAGGTGTGTAACTAAGATTAATCCACATAGGTTGTATCGAGGGGCTTCGTAGGTGAGCTCTACATTTTACTTTATGATCAAACGAAGAAAAGGCATGATGCCCAGATTATTTTTGTCACTCCTGAGGGACTCAAGGATTGACAGTGTAGCCTATGGAGATGGCTTGCTTAATGTAGACTCATTCTTGGACTCTGTTTAAATTGTGTTCTGTTCAAGATGGGCGCTTCAGGCCCCGTGGGGCCTCTTGTTTCTTTTTTTTTACAAAAAATTGCAAATGATTCACCGAACACATGATGTGAAATGTCAGTCTTCAGAAGCCTGAATGTGATTTAAAAACGATCACAAGTAGGATATTTAATGTCACAAGTGAAATTGTTTGTTTTGTGTCAATATTAATTAATTTATGAATTTTGTCACGTTTTTGATGAAGAGGGGTATACTGGGGAAGGGGAGGGGGTCACATTCATTGAGGGCTATTTTTAAAAAAATGTTACCACATCAGTGTAAATTTCCCATTTGTGATAGCTTTTTCGCCAGATGTTTGTTTTGTGTCAACATCAATTAATTTATGAATTATATCATAGTTTTTTTTATGAAAAGGGTGGGGGGGGGGAGAGTGGTCACATTCAATGAGGCCTATTTTTTTTACCACATCAGTATGTGGAAGAAAATTTGATATCAGTTGTTAGGATAAATGGCAGTGTCTGTATTGCTGAATAATATAGCTGCAACCCCAATTTTAGAAACAAAATTGACTTTCAAGTTTGTTTCGTGGGGTGGGGAGGGGATTGGGACACAATTTCTCTAATCTATTGGAGCAATGGACGCAAAATCAGTTTATTTAAGGACGTGTGAAAGGCATCAATAATTAGGCCACATTGAAACTCTTTTTTCAAATTTATTTCCCCTTCACCTTGTGTGAGGACAATAATAATCTATGTGAATCATTGAATTATGATCAATCACGAAACGAACGTCAACTCAACAACTCTATTTATAGAAATGATCCGCATCGCCGACGTTTCGTCCCATTTTGGGCGTTTCGTCCCATTTGTTTTGGTCGTTTCGTCCCATGTAGATTTTTCACTCTGGTCGTTTCGTCCCATATGGATTTTTCACTTTGGACGTTTCGTCCCATCAGAGATTGACGTGAAAACGCCTAGCTTCCCTAATTTATAAACTTATCTTGTTCTGAAACAAACGTGTAATTGTTGTTTGTTAGGTTCGTTTTTGTTTATGTGAATTTGTCGGTCAGTCAAACAAACCATTATGTATTTTGTTACTAATCTCAATGTGGACTCACAGTATTTTTTGTTTGTTTTCAATAATTTTGATAAGGATTGTAATTATATTTTTGCTGTTAATTGAGTGAATAAGTCGGTCTGTCAAACACTTTTACTTGCTGGTTGTTGTAAGTAGAGCCTTCTGTTGTGTGTGATTGATCAAGCCAGCTGTTTGTATAAACACCAGTGCGTCTCTTTGATATGTCTGTATGGGAATAATAGGACCGACTGCTGCCTTTCAAACCGGGGGGACTTGTTTTATATGCTTGACTATATATTTTACAACATCCTATTCGCTGAGCTCCTTAAGAAATATCATCGCACCCATGAGGGCGATAGGTTTGATGATGAGTTCAAAGAAAAAGTGTAAATAAAAAACAATAATACCCGATTCGTCGTCGTTATATGTCCCGTTGTGACTTAACCCTTTAACAAATCGGTCAAAACTGCACAACAAATGAACGAGCCTGAAATGTCTTACATTTTCCCCAGTGAAACCATGCGTATATTATTGGAACTAACTGATCAAACCGGTTCCAATGATATCCATATTTGCATAGTCTCACTGAGAAATAATCATAAAAATCAACCAAATTTGAGATTACCTAGTCAATATCGGATGGTACGAAACGTCCAAAGTGAAAAATCCACATGGAACGAAACGACCAAAGTGAAAAATCTACTTGGGACGAAACGACCAACATAAATGGGACGAAACAACCAAAATGGGACGAAACGTCTTGGGACGAAACGACCATGGGACGAAACGACTAGAACCCCGGTGAAACTATGAACCAATAAGTTTGAGAGGACCTTTTTCTAAATAACTAATTTAAACAAAATGACTACGTCATCCCAATAATTCTGCGGTCATATATCTGACGGAACATTTTCGAACTTGTTCGAGATAATTATCCTGGAAACCCATACAATAAAAAAAGAATCAAATCGGTTAACAGTTGTTCAGGTTATGGCGCTTTGAATAGTATCATTAGTATCAAGCACAAAATTTGAATAATTCTTCAGCCGTACATCGGACCGAGCCCGTTTTCGAACTCGACCAAGACATTGGTCCTTGAAACCCACGTGTCAAATATCTGTCAAATCGGTTGACGTTTGTTGAAGTATCGCGCTATCAAGCTCAAAATTAGTAGATTTTAACAATGGGCCATAACTCTTGCGAAAAAGCGTGGACACGCCCTATTTTGCGTCATCGGGTGATGCACATGAATATCAAGCCACAAATCAAATATCAAAATCCGTCCAGAAATAACTAAGTTTTTTAGCAAAAAGGGCCACCTGCCCGGCGACCGGCCCTCGCCATACCAATAGTGAAGGTTTTTTTGTTGAAACATTCGACTGAAAATAGGAAACTAAATGAATAGAATTGAATGAGTGTGTCTAATGATATCACACAAAATGAAGTGAAATAGCCGGTTTATGTTTTTTAAAACTGGCAGCAATTGCTCATCAAATAATATTACTGTCTTACTTTTATTAATGATTCCTATTTTCCTACCGCCCCAAGAGATTCTTCTTTTAAATAGCGAACCCGGACCAGGGGGGGGGGGATCTTCCAAAAAATTCCGGACACAAGGCCTAAAATATTTTTTTCCACCTTTGACCACCACCCACCCACCCACCCACGTGCAAACAAAATATTTTTTTCCTCTGACCACTTGGACACCCACCCCACCACCTATATTTTTCAGTGTATCACCACAGTGGGTAATGAAAAATTATTGCACTCAGCTGCCAGTTTTCAATCCTTGCCTTAATTTGAATCCTAATCTACTGTCTAAACTAATTATGTACACATCAACCAGCATCAACAGAAGCATTTAGATTTCACTAAAGAAAATTGTTATTAACTCCTTTGTTATCAAGCACGCATTTATTTTTACTCGGAAAAATTTCATTGTTATTTTTCGTTGTGACTGTTGAGCATTTGTAATTCATACATTTCAATAATATGCCTATATACACTATGGCGTAGTGCATACTGGCATATTATTGAATGAAGTGCATGAATTACAAATGCTGAACTGAAAGTTCTGGCCTCAATGCTCTCATAATAATTATCATTCATGTGTTAAGTTCCGAGACTGAAGAAACAGTTTAAATTTAGTGAAGAAGTTTTAATTTTAATGACCTGACTACAGGCTAAGTGTCTAGGCTTGAGGTTTCAGCCAATTGTCATTACTCAAAAGATAGTAGATAGCATAGGAAAGCTGAAACTCTGTCACCTAACACTATTGTAAATCTCTCTGTCCATCCTGGTCCGTCTCCAAAAAAATGTCAGCATTGATTTCTGCATATAACAGCATATAATGTTAGAATTGGACTATTTTTGTGAACATCAAATAGAGGATTATAATAATCTTCTTTTGCTGCATAGTATTATGCTCAGCTACTCATCTATATACTCTGGCTCAGTTAGGGTCAGTTTTCAATTCAAATATTAACTGTAACTTTTGTTTCATGTTTTCATGAGATAGCCAGACAAACCCTCCGTGAAAACCCTGGTACTATCACTATGAGCTTGAATTAAGTAAGTGGGGTTTTATATTAAAGATGCACAGTGAGATGTTTCATTAGTTTCAGGTTACAAGAGCTCTACTCAGAGAAACTGGGCATTTAGATTATTTTCCGTAATTTTTTTACATTATTTTAGATGTTCTGCTAAACACATTGATACTCATTGTAAAATCCAAATTGTGCCGTGATGATTCAGCTATGAAAATTATGTTAACCATTCCCAAATTAAAATTCATAAATTTCCACTGATTGTTTTTAGTCAAACTGGAGTACACAATTCTTTAATGCATCTAATTTAATTTACAAAAAAGAGAACAAATCCCCTAATCAGCCTAGTGGGGCCTTATTCACAAACCCTACCTGACAAACAGATGCCTATTAGACTACTAAACAACAATATAGCCTTGTTATGTGAAAATAATTTGAAAAAAAAAACACCAGGAAAAAATTGCAACTCCAGGAAAAAAGGTGTTTTGCCCTCCATCCGACCACCCACCCACCCCGGCCTTGTGTCCGGAATTTTTTGGAAGACCCCCCCCCCCCCCCTGTCCGGACCAGAAGAAACGGATAAATTACCAAATAACGGCGACGTTATTTCGTAAATCCTCGACGGAACACCGGCAACGTTTTTTTCTCTCGAGTCTGGCAAATAATCGAGAACATTGGTGTCATTAAATTGAGATAGGTCGGATATCACACATAAATCTGCTATTACGCACCCCTCATCCTTATACATCCTGCAAGTATAAATATCTCGATATTAAAATGTCTTGCCTGATGTTCCCTGTATGGGTTAACTTGGAGGGGGGCGGGGGAGAGCATATGGCTGATTTTTAGCTCACCGAAGGGAACTCAACTTATCACTTGCCGTCGGTCGTGAACTTTACATTATTGACTTCTCCTCCCAAACTACTGAACCAAATTGAACCAAATTTGGTGTGCATGTTCCTTATCATATGTCAGTTCAAGTTTGTACAAATAACCTTGCCGCGCCGAACCACAAGGGGCATTACTCTGCTAGCACCCATACATTTTTTAAAAAAAATAATAAATCTACTTCTCCAGAACCATCATTGAGCTCCCTTTGGGAGCCCGAATTTTAACTTGGTGAAATGTGAGGAAATTTCTTTAAAAATCTTGCATATTTGGTATGAATGCTTTCATATTTGGTGTACAACATTTCTAGTGGGGTGGGGGTGGGGGTGGGGGGTGGGGGGTCAGATTCAAGTTTGTACAAATCGGGCCCCTCAGTTTGTATTTGGGCTCTCTATTGTAGCCCAAAGTTTAACTTTGTGCAATTTGAGGAAATTTCTTTACAAATCTTCTTCTTCTTCTTCTTCTCTTCTTCTTCTTCTTCTTCTTTCTTCTTCTTCTTCTTCTTCTTCAGATCCACACCAGTCAGAATCCTTTCATGTTTAGTATACAACATCTATAGGGGGGGGGGGGGGGGGGCAGATTCAAGTTTGTTCAAATCGAGTCCCTGGGTTTATATTTGGGCTGCCAATGGCAGCCTGAATTTTAACTTAGTGCAATATGAGGGAATTTCTTCAAAAATCTTTTTCTTCAGATTCACCAGTCAGAATCCATTCATATTTGGTATGCAGCATCTTGCGGTGGGTCAGTTTCAGTTTTGTTCAAATTGGTTACCTGGGTAAATATTGTGGCTTCTTGTTTGAGCCCAAAGTTTAACTTAATGCAATGTGAGGACATTTCTTTTAAGACCCCTTTCTTCAGATCCACCGGCCAGAATTCTTTCGTATTTGGTATATAACATCTCGTGGGGGTTCAGGTTCAAGTTTGCTCAATTTGAGTCCCTGGCTTATTATTTGGGCTCTCTATGGGCGGGGTGGGTGTGGCATGGGGAGCATGTTAGGTGTGTTCAAATCGATTCCTTAGTGTTTTTCCATAAAATTTGCCTTTCATGACTTCATTCCTTTGTAGAGTTGATGAACCATGTATAACTGAATGTGGCCCCAAATACTTCTTTGAAGCACTTTGGCAGGTGAGCGATTACAGCCCCTTGGTGCCTCTTATTTAGTCAAGTTGTGACGAAGTCAAAGCTCGACTTATAGTTTGGTTAATGGCGGGCGGGTGTAAACAGTTGGTTTCCGGATGATGACCTGATAATGGTTAGACCCACGTCATGAAACTCCATAGGTAGGTTGGCATCGGTTAGTGGAAGAACCCTATTTATTTTGGACTTGCTTGGTCAAAGGTCAAGGTCACAGTGACCATGAACATAGTAAATTGTAAACAATTGGTTTCCGGGTGGTAACTTGTCTATAGTTAAACTCATATTCATGAAACGTCATACGTAGGTAATGGTTGGCGTTCATGAGAGAAAAAAACCCTATTATTTTGGACTTACTAGGTCAAAGGTCAAGGTCACAGTGACCCTGAACATAGTAAATCCAAACAGTTGGTTTCCGGATGATAACTTGATAATTATTCAACCCACGTTCATAACACTTCATAAGTAGGATGGCATCAGTGAGATGAAGAACCCTATTTATTTTGGACTTGCTAGGTGAAAGGTCAAGGTCACAGTGACCTTCAACATAGTAAATTGTAAACAATTGGTTTTCGGATGCTAACTTGACTACGGTTGAAACCACATTCATGAAACTTCATAGGTAGGTTGGCCTAGGCGAGTGGAAGACACATATTTATCTTGGTCTCGCTAGGTCAAAGGTCAGGGTCACAGTGACCTTTAACATAATAAATCGTAAACAATTGGTTTCCAGATGATAATTTGACAATGGTTCCACCCACGTTCATGAAACTTCATAGGTAGGTTGGCATTATTGCAAGAAAGAGCCCTATTTATTTTGGAATCAGTAGGGCAAAGGTGAAGGTCACAATGACCCTTCACATAGTAAATTGTAAACAATTAGTTTCCGGATGATAAGATGATAATGATTAAACCCACTTTTGTACTGTCACAACTCGACATTGGATCGGTGATCCTATCGGAATTATTTTTGTTTTGTGGGGTGGGGGGGTGTGCCCCCAGAACGCCTCCATGGCTGTGCTACCGTGCCCCCATTTGAGCAATCGTGATTAAGTGCCTTGCCTAATAACACAACGCAGTTACCCCTGCTGGGGATCGAACCGTGGATCTCTCGGTTTGATGTTAGTAGTAGATCATGTACCCGATCGACCACATTAGCCGGATCTCATGTGACGTCATAGGCACACGGCCCAGTTACTTCATTTTTGGTTGTCATGGTAGCGTGCGTGAGCGCCATCTTGTGACAACATTCCCATAGTGATACGTGGTCCTAGTGTGCATGCGCAGAGCGTTTTGTTGAGGTGAGACGAGTGTACGTCGTCCATTTTGTATATCTGAGGCCGCATCTTGGTTTCTATGGTAGCACATGGTTGCTATGTGACCCAAAACCTTCTAGTAGGAAATGGGTGGGTTCGGAGGGTGTGTTCGATTGAATAGGAGTAATTTTAATTACAGCAAACAACCCAACAATCCCTCTTAATAATCCAAAACTACCGAGACGGACTTAGAAAACCCCCACCTAGGGTTTATAATAGTAGCACGTAGTGCTAAATGAATGATGAGAGGTCTCATGTGGATAAATTGAAGTGAACTAGAATACATCGAATTACCACAAACATCCAGCCAATCTCTCTAAACCACCAAAACAACTTTATGTGGCACGGATTCCTCAATACTGGGCTTGAAAGAGTAGCATACAGTGCTTTAAGGTGCGTTTCCTGGTATGAGTAATTGTATTTGTTCGAATACTTTGTAAAATCACCAAAATAAATCCAACAGTTCTTTTACTAGTGCGGATTTCCCACTAAATATTCGGTTTCTATCTGTTGTCCCCTAGAATTCTTATTTTTGCCCAACAATAGACACATTCCTTTGTATAAGATTAACTTTATTGTTTCGGATGTGCACCATAGTCTCGGTATTTTATCTATCCCGATATTTTCTGTGGTTTATCCTATTTCCTGGCCTGTTTTGCCTTTTACTGGTCCCATTTCTGCCTATCCCAGCAGACTATTTTGTCTTGGCCCTCTCTGTTTTTGCCTTTCCCGTGTATAACGAAGTCCTTTATGATCCTCAAACCCAAAATACAATCAAGCAGGGTTAGGTATTATTCGAACGACTCGAATCTTATCGAGCAAATATGCTTTTGAGCAGTTACTGAAAAAGTCACTACTCGAACGACTCAAATCCCATTGAGCAGAAGAGTATCGAAAGAGCGATTTCTTTTACGGCTCTTAATGCTCATCGGGGTATAGGAGGATACCTATGACATGATGATGCAGTACTATATATACCTGATGATAATTTAGCTCCTAGCATCTGCCCAGTTCTAGACCTCTCCATGATCTTCATATCTCCAACACCACTATTACTGATTTTCCCAATATTGCCAACGTCTGTCCTATAATTAGATTTTACAGTAGTCACCAAATCCCACAGTCTTCTTCCACTCTTGTGGCCTTGTGCCATTACTAGCACTAGTGCAGGCTTGATAACCATCTCAGATTGCTCGAACGACCAGAATCCCATCGAACAAATGAGCCATAGAGTAATTGCCTGAACGAGTGACTCCACGACTATTTTGCTCGTCTAGGTATTGAAGGATGGGAAGGATCTTGGGAACTAACAACGTGATATAATAACTTTAGTTATTGAAATTGACGTACAATCCCGCTTATAATATAGCCTTGGTGTTTGAAAGTGTTGTTAAACCCTAATGAACCTATTTGCCATTGAATTATCATCTTTTGTCAGTTTAAAAAATGAAGGTTTGTTTTACTATAGCTTGTCTGAAGTTTGATCCTTCCGCACGCTTTCAAAATTTCTCGATTGCCATATTTGTCGCCATATTAACATATGAACATACATATGTGGTTCTGTGTTTATTGCATGTCGCTGTACAACACGTTTTGGCAAATTGTTATATTTCACATAACCGCTGCTATTTCTGCGATATATACCATCTCTTTCCTGAAAAATCTTGCTTGGGGCCTGCAATATTTACCGAAATTAACAATATTGGGTGTGCACCATTACGTGTCGCGTATTTTCATATTATACCAATACTAACACTGATGGTGTCCGGATAGTAAAGTGGATATTCCGGCGATTACTCACTTCGTTTATCAGTGGATCCCCCTTGCACACCGGCTTTCTCCACCCATACAGTTGAACGAGTCTGAACTGATCCATTGTTTTTACCCTCCACATTATAGCATGGAGATAATATCTCGCCACCATATGAGACAAGCGTGTACATTACAATGATTGATCGACGGATACTCTACCACATGTAATTGAGTTAATTCGGAAATTTCAAGATATGCGATAATCAGTGCGTTTGGTCAAGTTCTAACCGAGAAAGATGGTCTTTGTTGAACGACCTGTTTAACAAATATTGTGTAGACAAAGCTTCCCAATTAGGAGCTTTTCACTGTTTGTTCGAACAAGCCCTAACACACCGATATTGTCATTTAGTTTAATTAATACGTGGCAAACTGTAAAAATTATTCGCCGGTAAATGTTTTTCATTGTGAAAATAAACAATGGCAATAGTATCCCGCGTAAGGCTCTGCATATTTATTTAATGTGATAAGAAGAAAATGATCGCGATACGGGATGTAGATGAAAGCGGTGTATATTTGTGTGCAGCCTGTGTCGTAGTACTGCCATTTGGGCAACAGGAATTCTTAGTCAAGAGATATGGACTGTGATGAAACCGGACAATATGCTCTAAGTATTTTCGAGTATTAGTATTAGCATCTCACTGTGATAATGTTTTACTAGTTAGTTAGTTTCTTTATTTCGGTTTAACGACACTTAACCCTTTACCTAACATGGAAAGCAGACGACACTTGCAAAAAACCGGGCAGCGCTATTCTCAAAAATAGCCAATTAATTTTCATTATTTTTCATTTTATTGTCTCAAAAACATGGGTTATGACCACTCGTTGGAACGAACTCGATGAGCTCGTTCCAACGAGAGGTCATAACCTATGTTTTTGAGACAAAAAATGAAAAATAATGAAAATTAATTGTCGATTTTTGAGAATAGCGCTGCCTGGTTTTAGCCGTTACGTTGGGTAAAGGGTTAAAGTTGTGAAGGACCGGATACCATATGTAGCGACATATATACTGTCAAGAGTCTGAAGCGTGTATTTGTTAGTGAACGAATTTAGGCAATAGTTTTAGTATCAGGCGCGACTTTCCATGATTCGGAAACCGAAAATATGTGAAAAGTTGAGTAACTGAGTAAATTATTCAGCACACGCAAGTTGTACTTTTTCACTTGTTATTTAAATGGGATATGGCTTTCCAAACACGCATTCGTAGGGAAATGTCAAAGCCAAATTTAAAGAACAAGAAAGTCATGTGTGCTTAATAAAGAATGTAGATTATCCTTTCGAGAACTAAAATTAGGTATAGTGATCGAAACGGGTTTTAGGGTATATTGTATTAATTGGGATAATTTTTAGAAATAACTGATTCTGGATATGTATATATGGTAATTACCGGTATAATATACAAACTGATCAATCTTTGTTCTATCGTTTTCATTTGTTGTTTGAAACTTGGAGATTGTATCATATACACACGAGGCGGACGACGGGGCGGATGCGCATATTGACCAAATACTGTAATGACAGAAGTTTTGTCCGATGTGTCACATTTCGATGCGTTGGGAGAAGGAGACCATCAAGTAAACTGACGGAGATGGCGAGAAACGTTCTCCTGGCCAGGCATGAGATCAAGCCCACGTTATCACACGGATCCTAGATTGTCATTTTTATGTTTTCTTCTAAATTTCACTGCACAAAATGCCTATATGCAAAAGATATGGATGGGGATAATCTGTCAATTTTGGCCAGAAAGCAAGTGACTGTAAGGTGTTATCTCTAATCTTGTTTTAAATCATCGGCAGCGGTTCTGTACAGGCAAACTCTGATCGTTCATATTTGGTGGGTCCTCATATCCAAGCCACGTCTCTTGTGAATTAAAATTTGAAAAAACGTTTCACAGAAAAACATCCCAAATTTAAATAAAATGGTGTTTCACCGTTTTGACACAAATGATATCACCCAAGCCATTTCAGTACCATTAACTTGAACGGTCTTTCTTCGTCACTGGGGGTAGACCAATTGATAATATCGACGTACAGCCTTTGGGCTGTCATACAAATTCAATGGGCAACTAATACCAGCTATCTACTTTATGAGTTCAGATCATATCAAGATCCTAGACGGGAGAAGCGTTTGTTGTGTTCAAAGAGGTTAACAGTAATTGCCATAGCAATGTTTCATTACTGCGTAACCCTTTATTTAACGCAATTTACAAACTGATCGGCTGCAAACAGATTATTTTTGTAGAAAATGTCAACTAAACCATGTCACGTGTTCGTTATTTTGCCCACACCATTGGGGGCATTTAATATGGTTACTTTTTTTTAAAAAAAGTATTTTAAAAAAAGAAAATAAATTTTAATATCATCTGTGTTGGGTAAAGGGTTGATGTTCTCAGTGTCGTACCTAAGGTATGGCATATATGGCACATACCCTGGGCGTCACTCGAAGGCTCGTCACTGAGCAGTGTATATTAAAGTCAGACAAGCCACCTTCGAAAAGTGAAAACAAAATTTTCTTCAGATGATCTGTCTTTGATTATGATGGATGAGAAGCACTATGGTGGCCGGATTGTTAAGCCACTTATATAAATTATTAGGTGAAAATACAGTGCTGGGAGAAACATGTCCACATACCTGAGCAATTTGGGGTGTTGTGTTGCTTTTCCACCTTTTCAATTTTTACTACACTTGCTATGCTTTTACATTTCAATGGAATTTTCGCCCATATAAATGCCAAAAAATAACCCGCGATCTCTCCGAAACGAGATCGCACGTTAGTTGTAGCTGTGTATCGTTTAGGGAATGCTTTTAAGATGGAAACGGCGTGCCGTTCTATTCAGATGTATATGCCACAGGCTCTAGTGTCCGCTGTGACATTGTTAGCAGCCAGACGATTTCCCTGAATGGTTTTGTTCATAAAATCAGTGTTAACTAAGATTGCATTTAAACAGAGATGCATGAACTAACATGATGAGTGGGGGAGCAGGCGCCTTTATACATATAGTTCAAACCAATTAATGTGTTTCTTTTCAAAGTTTTGATTGACAAGTTTGAGAGATCGGGCCCCTCATGGAGCCACAGCTCTGTATTCCTTACACACTTCAATCGAAGATGTTCGTCATATACTTTTTCCAGTTTAAGCCGAACAATGGAAACCCACTCCAACATGGCTCCATCTGGATGCATAGGCAAAGAAACCGATTTAAAAAAAAGCAACTTTGCATCCATCTATTTGTGAGTATATGGTATTTGTATTTGTTGATTGGTTGGATTAACAGAAGACAGGTGTCGGGCCACGAGGATTTTATACAAGTGCGGTCCAAAAGAGGACAGCACTGGCAACACTAGTAGGTGCCTGGAGATTCCCCCGAAGAGTATTTTGTACATGTAACCATGGGGTGACCGCCAATGAAATCTGAAACGAGATGCGTGAACTGGCATGGGGGGTTGGAGCAGGAACTGAGGGTAAATCATATGAAACGTCAACACTTTTCTATTTTTAAATCTCTTTTTCTCTCTGTCAGGGAGAAAGGTGACCTACCCCCAATTAAGTAAATCAAAGACCAAAGGTATGGCACATTTACCAAGAGTACTATTGGAACAATAACGCACAGATGATTTCGAATGTAGTGTGATGTGCTCACTTCCAAATCCAGCTTGCAGGGCCTGGTTATGATTTTAAGCTTCAATCTGCAGTATATCTGTAGCCACATGTGACACTGTTCTTCCTTGAACATCAAAAGTGTTCATTTGTGTACTTTTCTCAAGTTTGAACTTGATCTTAGCCTTCGTCGCACGCTCTCTGAACTGCAGGAAGATATTTTGCTCTTGGATTCTCATTGCTTTGTGCATTCTGAATGGTCTTACCGAAGAGGAAACTAAATTTGTATGTACGATTTTGCCCCAACAGGCCAAGACCCTAGTGGACAATTAGTACCAGGACCTTGAGGGGAAAGTTCCAAATGAACACTGCCACCACAATGCCCCAAAGAAGTAATGAATTCGAATAAGCAATTTTTCTAAACATAGACAATAATTAATCGATAATTGTTTAAACCCCAATTAAGAGGTAATTAGTGCAAAACAACAGTCACCTAGTTGCCTTTATGAGCTGCCGACCTCTAATCTCTTCAGCACTCACAAGTGCCGCCCCGTATTCCTTAAAAGTAAACATTTTTGTGATGAATGGACGGTAACATGGTCTGATATACTATATACAATAGCTGAAACTACCCGCGCTTTCAACCTATCACAGGACGAGTATTTTGGTCTGATCAGAACAAAAGTTGTTTCCTTTCTGACGGACTGAAATCCATGATTTGATTGCCTGAAGGGTACGAACTAAATACAATCCTTACCATCCTGGGGTATTTACACATTGGAACCTCCGGTGTAAACACATAAATATGCAGACAGTGTGTCTGTGGGAAGTTAAAAAGGGTTACCATAATAGTCATGCATTGCATTCTTTACAATAATACCTTCAGTTCTGAGTTATTCATGACAAAAAAATCGGTCATTAAAGGCACTATATTTGAATGTGGAGTTATCAAAATGTCCTCCAGACAGCATTTATTCGCTTTCGTCAGTTGTTTTATCACCAACTAAAATCAATCAACACCTATTTATACCTCATCTATGTAAAGTCACTCAAGAGTTAATCCTTCGTCAATGTATTGTATTCTCAAAACACATCTTTAGTTGTGTGTTGTTCATGACACAAAACACGTTCATTGATGGAACTATATTTTAGAGTGGAGTTATCGATTGTTTTTTTTTAAATGTCACTCGAACAGCATTTGTTCGCTTTCTTCAATTGGTTTTTCACCACAAAAAAGAAAAATCATTTAGCATCCATTTATACCTCATTGGGTTGGGGCACTCAGTGGTTACTTCAAAAAATATTTTTTGCCAACCGATCCATTCACCATTGATACATCTCGATATGAAAATAATATAATATTAGAACGTTTCTTTTCATGTTCCATCGGTCGATAGTACCTGAGTTTGTGTGATTTTTGAAATGAAACCTGAAGCAGCGAAGAGCTGCTGAAGGTTTTATTTCAGAAATCATACAAACTCAGGTACTATCGACCGATAGAACATGAAAAGAAACGTTCTAATTATTTTATTATGCCGAACAAAAAATTAACTTTCATTGTTAAGTTTTAAATGTAACATGTCGTCAATCTTGTAATAACAATGTAGTCGAATCCAAAAACATGATGTCATTTCGAACGAAAGACGTCTCTTCCAAAATGACCTTTCACAAGTGCCGTCGCTTTGGGAGTTTCTATTTCACCAAATGCCAGTGTTTACAACTGCATCATGCTGTTCATGTTATAATTGATTGTTAATGCTTGTGTTAAAGGTGATATAAATTAATGGAATATAAATTCATGTTTCTCGGATGACAACAGTTTATAGAATTAAGCGGAGTGAAACAATTTATTTTGAACTTGAGGCGGAGGAGTACTAACGGAGTACTAAACTTGTGGAAATATAATTGACTGAAGTCATAACTGAGACTCCTATTCAGGATTCACTGAAGTGGTAAACAACACGTGAGTGAGTTTTTAATATTTCTGATTCTTTTGAATTCATTGTTTGCAGTTAAAATTGAAAACACACCCACTGAAGATGATATATTTGTTGGTAAGTTTGTGTCTACCGGTGTTGAAAAAAAGTTAAACGAACACGGAGCCAGCGTGTGGTGTTGAGATAATTCCAATCGACGCTGATCAATGGAAGTTGAGCTTACATTTTCTTCGTTCTCTTGTCTCCAGGGAAAAACGTTCCGATAGTACCCGTGTTTTGCCCCAGATCTCCAGTACTATGACTTTTAGAAGGTGTCAACTTAACCAATCACGGCTGATGTTACAAACGTGGGGCATAAAAATTATAAATAGAACTCCTTATAATTTCTTTGGCAGAGCTCTTAGAACTGTGTCAAAGGTATCTAATTGGTTATATTATGCCTCACGTTTGTAACATGAGCCGTGATTGGTTAATCCGACACCTTCTAAAGTCATAGTACTGGAGTTTTGGGGCAACACACGGGTACTATCGGAACGTTTTTCCCTGGAGACAAGAGAACGAAGAAAATGTAAGCTCCACTTCCATTGATCAGCGTCGATTGGAATTTCTCAACACAAAACGCTGGCTCCGTGTTCCTTTAACTTTTTTCGTCACCGGTAGACACAAACTTACCAACAAATATATCATCTTCAGTGGGTGTGTTTTCAATTTTAACTGCAAACAGTGAATTCAAAAGAATCAGAAATATTAAAAACTCACGTGTTGTTCACCACCTCAGTGAATCCTGAATATGAGATATGACCTCAATCAATTATATTTCCACAAGTTTAGTAATCCCCGTCCTCACTGAACCTCCGCCTCAAGTTCAAAATAAATTGTTTCACTCCGCTAAATTCTATCAACTGCAGTCGTTCGAGAAACATGAATTTATATTCCATTAATTTATATCACTTATCACGCAAGCATTAACAATGAATTATAACATGAACAGCTGTAAACACTGGCATTGGTTGATATAGAAACTCCCAAAGCGACGGCACTTGTGACAAGTCATTTTCGAAGAGACGTCATTCGTTCGAAATGACGTCATGTTTTTGGATTCGACTACATTGTTGTTACAAGACTGATAGCATGCTGCAGTTAACGCTTAACATTATAACAATGAACGTACTTTTGTTCGGCATAATAAAATAATTAGAACGTATCCTTTCATGTTCTATCGGTCGATAGTACCTGAGTTTGTGTGATTTCTGAAATAAAACCTTCAGCAGCTTCGCTGCTTCAGGTTTTGTTTCAGAAATCACACAAACTCAGGTACTATGGACCGATAGAACATGAAAAGAAACGTTCTAATATTATAATATTCCAATTCAACAGAATTGAAACATTTTTCTTCACATGAGCGAAGAAAGTGAGGAAATAAATTTGTTTTAATGTATATTTCAGGATGTATAGGAATTTACACTGGTCTAACTTCCAATACACCCTTCGGTTGCGTTTCAGGGTTATCAGTTTCCAAGCCAGTGTAAATATACATACACCATGGAATATACCCCGATAAAAAATAAAATCTCCTAAATTCGCTGCAAGCCAATATATACCGAAGCTGGTTTAATTCAGGGACGTTGTCAGATTTTTGTATATGGTGCGGTGCATGAGCGGAAGGTTCGCGTACAGATGGACAGACCTGTGCCTTCAACTCTTTACCTAACACGAATAACAGGCGACATTTAAAAAATAAGAATAAATTAAATTAAGGAACAATTAAAAATTGAAAGGTGACTTTGGTGAATAGTGTTGCCCAGTTATGATCGTTAAGTTATTAAAAGTATAAATAGAGGATACGTAGTGTTTTTGACTGGATATCGAAAATGTTCTAATGAGTGATCGAGACAAATATTTATTTCATTTGTTATATTTATTATAACCGTTTCTCTCGGTCATGAGTGAGATAATTTTCGGTATCCACTAAAATAGCACTAGATTTTCTGATCATTCTTATCGATAATTCCACTTATATCAACCTTGAATTGATGCATACAAGTAAACAGCTGACCGGTTGTGCATTGAAACGCGGAAGTGATTTGATCGATACCCGGAACAGGGAGCGTCTTGCTATCTGATTCAGCTGGCGCGTTCCATGCGTTTCTTGCATCAATGCAAGGTGAATATGTGTTGAATAATTGCTGGAAATGATCGGTATCCTCTCAAAGATACTAGATTTCTGTTCATTATACGTTTTTTAGAATAAATTGATTATTTACTCTGATAATTTGACTCGCATTCACCTTAAAATGATGCTTTGAAAGTTGCCACTGTGATTGATACCGTGAAAGTGAAGATTTCTATATCTTAACAGTGAGTGATACGATTTCTATCTTTCTGCATTTATTTCAATAATCTATCGTTTAGCGTATTATAAAAATTGATACACCAATCATATCCAGAGCAGTGCGTGTGTGGGTAGCATCCTTATATGCAGTGTGAGGGGCTCTCCAAACACTCATGTGTCGACGCCATTGACTTCAGTAGGCAGGATTCATACATTTTCAGAAAATCGCGACGAATTTCGGATCCATTGTATCACATCAGTCATTAGCAAGGAACAAGTGTTTCGTTACAATTTATCGCAGGTTGCTGAGAAGCACAGTCTCTGAGTGATATATCTATTTTAACACACTTGTTAAGTACTTAATTGGAGTTTGAAAGTCATTCATTATCCACGGAGTAACGCTAATAATGATTATAATGCCTTTGGTAGGAGGGTAAACAGACCCATGTACCCTTACATAATTTTTGTAGCTCGGGATACATAATAGTCTGACAGGATACAAGCCCATTACAAGAGGGTTTACACGTTGCCAAAGACGTGTCATGAAGATGAATTACAGTACTAGAAAGCTCTACAAGAAAAATGCATTTCCCTAGGTAGGTCCATCAGTTTTCCTTTGCAATGACCAGGTTCAACAAGGACTATAGACTGACACCACATATCTAGTCAATACCTACTCCTTCCAACTGACCACCAGTCCGTGCAAGGATTAGGTACTGAATGAAAAACTGCCAGTCAATAGTGTTTGTGTAGCTGGCCTTTGTAAGGGAAAGGGAACGATGACTTCGAAAAACCGGACAGGTCACAGGTTAGAGTAGGAATTTCGGAAAATGTTGTCAGGTGAATCGGACGGTTTGATCGAAAACCGGAAAATATCTTTGGCTCTGGCCGTAAGAAATTCACAAAAAATAGGGCGTGGCCAAAAATATTGAACGTGGGTCATGGTCATATCTCAAACACCGTATGACGTAAGGATCTAGGACCAACACTAAATAAGTCGAAACTCAATGAACGTTGAAAGTCTTATCAAGGTAATAGAGGTCACTCAGGGTTCACTGGGTGCACTTTTCAGAATTGCAGAAAATCTCATTGTGCGTCCGCCCACCCCAATTCCCACAACGCATTCTCAGAGTCCATACATGTATTTTACACTAAAAAGTGAGCGGGGCCAAACATTTTGAAAGTGGATCACGCTCATATCTCATGCATGGTAGGTATCGTGTATTGACCTGAGACCAACACTAAATGATTCGAAACACCGTGAAACTTAATAATTCGGTCCGGTTCGCTAGGGTCACACAGGTCTCATTTGGATAACTTTTTAGAATTGCTTGACATTGCCTTTTTATAACCCAAATGCATATTTGAAGTTCATAAATGGATTTCTTCACTCCAAAAAGTGGACAGAGTTAAATATATCCACTTCTGATTCCTTTACCCCTTTACCTAACATGAAAAGCAGACGACACTTAAAAAACAAAATTCTTGAATAACTAATTTATTCATTTTTTGTCTCAAAAATATAGGTTATGACCCCTCATTGGAACGAGCTCGACGCGCTCGTTCCAATGAGGGGTCATAACCTATGTTTTTGAGACAAAAAATGAAAAAAATTATGAAAATTAATTGTCGATAACTGAGAATAGCGCTGACCGGTTTTGGCCGTTACGTTAGGTAAAGGGTTATAGAACACGTTGTAAGCTGTGTACAGAAATTATTTCCGGTTTCTTGAAAAATTTTGTCTGTATCATATTTGAAAATCTTTAAATGTTGCGTTCGAAAACCTATTTCTGATTTCTTTAAGGATAATTTATTCCCGAAAATACGTCTCCATAAATTCTCTTTCTATATAGATGAATTCTGATGCTGTCACCATTTATATACATACGTGAATTTACTGGTCGCGGTTAAATTCTGTTTCTTTAGTTTTGTTTGTTTTTATTGATTCTGTCCAAATTTCGCAATATTCCATATAGAAAATATCGACAACTGATGGGTGTATGTCGCGAGCAGACCGCTACCTCATCAAGAATAATAATACTGCTGTGTCGTCGATACTGTACGCTGACTTCCTCCACCACAAGCACTTGACTACCAATCTAATCTTTCAAGGAATTTGAGGCTAGTGTGGCCTGGAACAAGTTTGGTCCTTAACTAATCGATCGCCTCTGTTTAGATTAAAGCCGGCGGAATATTTCACTTGGCCAGAAATTAATTTATTCATTCATTTATTGGTGTTTAAGGTCACATTCTTATGAACAATGGCTAATCTTGATCGCGATAGTTTTACGGGAGGGGAAAGCCGGAGTACCCGGAGAGAACCACCGAGCATCGACGAGCAACTGTCAGCTCCCCAACATTCTAACTCTGTTCAAGACTTCCTCCACCACAAGCACTTGGCTACCAACCTAATCTTTCAAGGAATTTGAGGCTGGTGTGGCCTGGAACAAGTTTGGTCCTTAACTAATCGATCGCCTGTGTTTAGATTAAAGCCGGCGGAATATTTCACTTGGCCAGAAATTGATTTATTCATTCATTTATTGGTGTTTAAGGTCACATACTTATGAACAATGGCTAATCGTGATCGCGATAGTTTTACGGGAAGAGGAAGCCGGAGTACCCGGAGAGAACCACCGAGCATCTACGAGAAACTGTCAGCTCCTCAACATTCTAACTCCATTCAAGCTCCGCTTAAGCGGGGTTACAGCGGTTGAAGACATGTGCACCGTTGACGTGCATCGATAGTACACGGCGTCATCGTGCCCCCATGCAGGCAACCGGGATAAAGTGCCTTTCCCAGGGTCACAACGCGGCCCGTCCCGGACGGGGATCGAACTAGGGAGCTCTAGCATAGCAGTCTACCACTGAGCAACCACGCCCACCCCCCCCCCCCCTTTGTTGGCCGGAAAAGCGAAGCTATGGCTCACTTTTCCGATCAATTGAAATATTACAGACAACTTTATCTAAAATACCATAAACATTCATGTTCTGCGAATCTATGCAAAAATGATCCTAAATCAAGACTTGATTTGAGCGAAGTCTTTATCATTATGAAAGAAGAGACTTATCAGCTTTGTTATGATTAGCCGTGGAGTTCCACCAATTTGCGTTAATATCTTGGTTGTGTGAATGCCAATTGAATACTAACTGATTGGGATATCTTTAATTGACTTCCAGTTCCAGAAGAATATCAATTTAACTTTGTATGTAAAGGGACGTCATATTAAATGAACGGTAGCCTGTGCCCAAACTCCACAAAAATTGGGTAAGCAAAGATTTCATAACAGCGTCGAATTCCGAACAGAACAGAGATGGTGGCTTTCCTCCAATCGTACAACTGTCTTTAAACCCAAGAAATAAATATAAGTACAAAAGTGTGTTTTCATTGTTGGATATGTTTTTTACCCCGCAAACGAGACAGACTGGCGCACAGACTCGCAAATATACAAAACCTCCCTCACAGCATAAGCAAATGCATGTGTCGTCTGCTTTGTTTTCCAAGCTCAAGTTGAATCGACGACGAAAACAAACAACAACAATAAACAACGAAAGTAAGAAAGATAAATATTGTTCATTTAATAAAGTATTTTTGCAACTTTAGCTCAAGTTTCTAGAAGAATTATTTTTAGACAGAAATTTATCAATGCGCCTTGTCTATTTTTGCGCAGTCATACATTTCTGTCTATTTTTGCTTTCGTCGTATATTCAACTTGAGTTTTATAAACCATGCCGACGACACGTGCATTTGTTTATTTACAGTTTCCTAATTTGGAAAATGAAACATCACTCATCACAATCGAACTTGTATGCTTTTCAACGCTTGGTTTCGATTGATTTACTTTATGTTGTCTTTGTTAATTGTTGTTCATTTTATTGTTGGACAAAGTTTCAGCGATGGTCAACGTTTGATAAACGTCGGTTCATTTTGTCTCCCACGGACGTAAAACAGTTTATGACAACACGAATGCGGTAGAGGTCAGAGGTCAGTGAGTCCGTCTCCACTCTTGGAATAAAACCTTTCAGTTTTAAGCCTACGGGGAAAATTTATCACCGTACTAGCAACTACTACTCGGTGAATAAAGTAAAAATTTATCCAAGACTTTTATTGTTCGAATAAACATCCATTTATGAGATAAAGTTGGAATATTAGTCAGTCAGGATTATATCAGAATTTCAAGCCTTCATAGAAATTTATTTTTGAATGAATAAAATATGCACGTAGTAGTCGAGACTCAACTATTGCGTTAATTAACATGTTCCTTCTCCAAATTGCCATGCTACCCCTACCACCATAACCCATACCGACGTACCACACACATCTATTTGTAAGACCGACTGTGCATGTGACATAAGTCCAAGCATCAAATCTAGTCTCATAAGAACATACTTGATTACTGACGATTAGGTTTTAATCCCGGGAACGCGAATTTGCGAGTTCCCCATCCCGAAAACCGGCACCGATATCCGAGAAATCTACAGCACGGAAACTGGAATGAAGCGTGGCACTGTCTGTGTATTGAACTGAAATTTTCTGAATTGTAACTTCGTAGGCTTTCGTCAGACCTTCCCCGCCTGAATGTTTTACAGTTCTGATTCCTGACGAACCATTTTCAACAAATCACTGTAACTCTCAGCCAGTTCGGGAGCCCCCCCCCCCCCCCCCCCCCCATCCTTTTCAACAGCAAGATTTTCTTCACCAGTTTCAAAGTTCAAACTTTATTTTCAGAATTACTTGTATCACTATTCACTACCTCCTCCAACATCAACATCCTGTTCACAGCCGTCACCAGTCTCCTCTGCTTGAGGATATAAAGACCAGATTGAAGCGGGTTTAGGTTTTCATACTTATCTAAGGAAAATAACTTTTTCCGTATAGAGATGGAAGATTGCCAATGAAATATGCTCATTATCATTAAAATAAATTCGTAATTTCATTCCCGTTCACGGTTCCTAGAAAATCAGGGAATAAATTAAACCCTGCTAACAATAGAGAATGGACCTCTCAGACTCTAATCCAGTTCCAACTGCTGAGAAATAATGACAACCCTGGTAGGGATGGAAAGCTGACTGAAGAGTAGACGCGTAATTGGGATATGCGGCGGGTAGTATCATCTACATGTATATCTTCTCTTCGAGGAAGTTCTACCCTTTTTGTATAGATTCTACACAACTTTTACAACACAGATTGAATAGAAAATTGAATAAAACGAGATATTTTCCAAATAAAGAAAATGAATCTGATGGGAGACTTGGTGTCGCATAATTCGAAAATGTGAGGGACGTAATGTTTTTCGGTGATTATATTTCTGCTCTGAATGAAGTTAGAAAATCGTCCATACCTGTTGCAGGTTTTATCTATCATAGTATGCCACTTGTTCTTGAAAATTACCTGAGATTTCCACAATACTATAACATGTTCTGCACACGCATCGTTTATCTCCCAACATGAGAGAATTTCACCAGTCCAAGTAAAAACGTCTAGACAAAATATATACGCATCTCTATTGAGGGTTGCAACCGCGGGTGCTGTCATTCGATAGAGAAAGTTTTTACTTGTACTCATCGAGAACTGATTAAATACGTCGAGGCCAGCCACCGAAAATCCGAAACCGAGTAACTAATCTGAAATAAATCATCAACTCGGCGAAATAAACTAGATTATTGTGGTTCACGTTTGTAACATTAGCCGTGATTGGTTAATTTGACACCTTCTAAACGTCATAGTACTAGAGTTTTGGGGCAAAACACGGGTACTATCGGAACGTTCTTCCCTGGAGACAAGAGAACAAAGAAATGTAAGCTCCACTTCCATTGAGCAGCGTCGATTACGCACGCCTTGATTGGAATTTCTCAACACCAAACGCTGGCGCCGTGTCCGTTTAACTTTCGTCACCGATAGACACAAACTTACCAACAAATATATCATATTCAGTCGGTTTGTTTTCAATTTTAACTGCAAACAATGAATCCAAAAGAATCAGAAAAATTATAAACTTGTTCACCACTTCAGTGAATCCTAAATGTGAGTTATGACTTCAATCGATTATATTTCCACAAGTTTAGTACTCCTCGACCTCACTGAGCCTCCACCTCAAGTTCAAAATAAATTGTTTCACTCCGCTTAATTCAAACAACCGTCGTCGTCCAAGAAACATGAATTTATATTCCATTAATTTATACCACTTATCACACAAGCATTAATAATGAATTATAACATGACAGCGTGATGCAGTTGGAAACACTGGCATTTGGTGATATAGAAACTCTCAAAGCGACGACACTTGTGACAAGTCATTTTCGAATTTGGTGATCTGAAACTCCTAAAGAGACGTCATTCGTTCGAAATGACGTCATGTTTTTGGATTCGACCACATTGTTATTACGAGATTGATGGCATGTTGCAGTTAACGCTTAACAATGAAAGTTATTTTTGTTCGGCATAATAAAATAATTAGAACATTTCTTTTCATGTTCTATCGGCTTCGCTGCTTCAGGTTTTATTTCAAAAATCACACAAACTCAGGTACTATCGACCGATAGAACATGAAAAGAAAATTTCTAATATTAGAATAGATCATTTTTTGCCATGATGATATTTTTGTGTAGGCCTATCTTGCGATAGACCTGAAAAATAAAAAAAGAAACAGACAGCTGAAATGCCAGTATAAAGTGCGGTTATTGTCGTACAAATGGAACAATGAGTGGGAATTATGTCATTCCCCAGCTCAAGAACGTAATGGCATGTCGCCTTGATCTGTATTTATTGATTTATTTATTGGATTAAGATTTATACTATTTATACAGTTTAAGGTCACATATTTCTGCACAATGGCTAATCATGTCCAACAAATTAGCCGAACCCCAATGGGAGATATGAAATAATAAACGTCAAAGTGTTGTTTTTATTCCTTTGGTTCCAACACATTTTAAGCCCTTCAGGAAATCAAGCTCATCGAACATAATAAATTAATTATTTCGAAAACACGTGATCATCATTTATGAAAACTAACTAGGTTAATATGGGTTATCACCGCCATGTGGGTTTTCGAGATGGTGTATTCAAGTCGAGACCTCGTCTTTGGGCTTATATCGACAATTCCGTTAGGACGAGTCGATATATGATCATGGGGCGATGTGGTAATTCAATACACAAATCTCTGAAACCCACTTGGACGTAATAACCAATTTATCTTGCAATATTCTTGTCTTCCTTGACTTGTTCGCATATATTTTGACAACCATTCAGCGTCTATGAATTGTTTTTTTTATACAGATCATGGGGGCATGGCTCAGTTGGTAGAGGTGCAGGCTGCAAGCCGAGAGGTCCTCGGTTCGAATCCCACCAGCGGCAAACACGTTGTGTCCCTGGGCATGATACTTCACCCCCATTGCCCGCGTGGGGGACGGTGACGCTGTGTACTAAGGCGTAATGAACGCCGATGGCGCACCTGTCTTCAACCAATGCTAACCCAGCTTGTGGGGAGTTAGTATGCTGGGGAGCTGACAGTTGGTCGCCGTTGCTCGGTGGTTCCATCCGGGTACTCCAGCTTCCTCCACCCGTAAAACTGTCGAGGTCATGACTTTTGGCAGAGACACATCATTGTACGTTTCTGGTCTCGTTCCTTCTTTGCCTTTGACCTGGGTTTGTCTCTTCGCTCCTGTGGCAATTTATTCCAGTAAAACGTATACGCTCACAGAAGTTTCATTTTTTTGAATTCTCCAAGAAAATTAGCTCAGTCAAAGCGCTTGTGAACTTTAAACATTTATTTACATTTAGCTGCGGAATATCCAATCGTACTTCTATCTCAGCCGGTATAGCCAGACTGTTGAATTCAGGAAATACATAAATTTTATAGTAAAACAGTCACTCCTGGACAATAATTACACCCTTTTGGAGAGCAGGACTTGTTATCAAGCATCCTGCACTATTATAGAAGGACAATTGGTGATTACCAGCTTGTGTATACATTCTAATATACTCGACAACAATACAAACAATGAAATTACTGCTTAATCACCAAAACAATTAGCACCTAGGTTTTCCTAATAATTTTTGAAAGACGCCTTGTAATTTTGTATTTTTTGAATTTCAATTCAAAACCAGCCTATGACGCTTATACAGTGTGATTCATTTCCGAATCTTTGAAAAACGATTGCGTCGAATCAGCTTCGATGGACAGCGATCGTGTCAGGTGTTTCATGTTTCTATCTAAATCTTTTTGAGAAATCATGCAAATGTGCGGAACTATTTTTATTTACCATACAAACTAATTCGTACTGATCTCCAACTACAAATATGGCAGTAGCACCATCCCTACTCATTTTTTTTTTGTTTTGTATTTTTTATTATTTTTTTTCTTAGGGGGCAGAGAGGGTGAACGGGATACCTTCATTTCTGCAAAGTCCCATGTAGCCATGTAATAAAGATGTCATTATCTTTGCATTATCATAAAACAGTTTTGAACATGGAATACCGCATGCTTCAGTGTACACAATGCGAGCTTGGAAGCGAAACAGGTTATGAATTTCCAGTTTCTCCACTATTTGCACACGCCTTTAATGGGATACATAGCCCATTGAGTGCAACAA
This sequence comes from Pictodentalium vernedei, assembly GCA_031216915.1. NCBI lineage: Eukaryota > Metazoa > Mollusca > Scaphopoda > Dentaliida > Dentaliidae > Pictodentalium > Pictodentalium vernedei. The sequence continues at coordinate 144,006,469 of CM062294.1, forward strand.
AATGTCATCTTCAATGCTGAGGCACTGTGTATGGCACCTTGCTGCGTTCGAAGGACGACATGCAGTTTTACGAACAGGCCCAAAGCGAGACAGTGAGAGCGAATTATTATTTGACGAAACCACGGCAGTCATCATTGAACGTTGAAAGTGTCGACACATTCACTAACCTGATAAAAAAGGGAAGTCGCAGATGTTACCATTTAGCCTATTCAATTCAAAAATAGACACAGTTCGCGAATCTGTTGCCCGATGATTACGGAGATATAGTGTATCTGAAACATACCAAATGTTTTTGAGGATAATTGTCACGTCGGTCAACAAATTCCGAGAAATAGCTTAAATGATTTCACATCAAGCTTCATGGTCCGCGAGGGTTGCTGCCAGGAGCTCTGGATCCTCGTAAAAAGGTGGCATCACTTACCTGCTGCCTATTGGTCTGAGAAGACGAGCGGCGCTGAGAAAAATTTTTTTTTAATACAATAAAACAAATCAAAACATATGCACCATTCTCTGCATTAGGGACCAATCGAATATATCACTGCTAAACAATATCTCGCGTAGACATTGAACAATAGACATTTTCTCGCGGACATCATGCTATCAGGGCACAAGTCAGCTTCTTCTGTAAGACGTTCGACTCAATTTTGGGTTACTTGTTTACCCACTTTCGTTGAGTTTTCGCGAAGACTACCGTTAACCCTTTACCCAAAGTAACGGCCAAAACGACCAGCGCTATTCACAAAAATTGCCAATTAATTTTCATTATTGTTTTCATTTGTTGTCTCAAAAACATAGGTTATGACCCCTCTTTGGAACGAGCTCGTTCCAACGAGGGGCCATAACCTATGTTTTTGGGACAACAAATGAAAAACATTAGTTATTCAAGAATTTTTTTTGCAAGTTTCGTCTGCTTTTCATGTTAGGTAAAGGGTTAATGTAATTTGGTGTCTCTGTACTCTCAAAGATATAGGTTTATTCTTCGGATTTCAGTTGTAGTTATTACAATCCATAAGTATTGAATTCACATTGAACATATGTCAATTAGTAGAACTACACACCGTAATCAACAACGTATAGCTGTGGTAAGTCCCCATTCATACTTATTTTATAAAGATACAAGTTTGATAGTAATGGTAATGTCTCAACCATTCGGTCAACTAATGTGTCGGTTGAGAAACATTGTTTTGATCTAATTTAAAGTATTTGAATGTTTATGATATTGAATGGATTAATCGATATGCCACGAGAGCCAGTGGCATCTCGATTAACACATTCACGTGAGTCCTTCTGTGTTTATTACACGCCTTTACGTCTATATAAAAAATATTAGAATGACACGCAGCAATTCATTTGACAACTACCAACGAAAATAACATATTTTATCACCAACCAAATTTGCCAGGGGAATCCGTGTTGCAATTTCGTCCACTGAGGTCCAACGTGTCCTTTGTGCCTACTGGTAAATTCCGGTGACATTTCGCTTCTATTTAAAAATTGTTCAAGATTTCAGTTCCTCGCATATGTGTTGCTGTAGATGGAGAGTTCATAGAACAGGCGTATAATAAATATTTGTTTACGATTGAAAAAATAGACCGATGGGCTCTTTAAGGAACAGACTGATTCAAGGCAATCACAGCGTCAGTTTCGTTTAATGACTTGATTGGTTTCTTGCGTCCTCCGTTGGCTCATGAATTAGATCTCTGTTTGTAATATTGGCTTGCAGGACTCTCTGTATCTCTCTCCAACTGTATAGGGCTCATGTGTACTTGAATTATTCACTCCTATAGGGCCGTAGGGCTGAATTATTACTGTTCTTCGTAAACACATTTTAACCATAAACTTCAGAGTTTTCTTTTTCGCAAACACGAATGCGCGCCGCTTGGACCGATTGTTTGGAAAAAACGCGTACCATTTAAGAATATACACTATCCATAACAAAACATCTTCCCTGGTCTAAGTTCTAAACCGAAATGGGATAAGGTCCTTATTTCCCCCATAAAGCTTGCCCAGGTATGTTTTGTATATATCCTTCCTGGCTACCGATATTTGCTTCCGGTGCCCCTGCTGGCTGCTGTATCACTGAGGTTGTTGTCTACAAGCAACAATGTTCAAACTGTAGAAACTCATATTCATTATAATCTACCAAGACTTATATAATGCACAATTAAACAAATTTTATCTGCATGTGTGCCGTTATTTCAAGTAAATGTTGACATTTGAAGTGTAAACACATTTTTCGTTCGTGCCACGAGTTCGGTCAATCCCTTCACGTTTACAGATATAAACCACACGAGTCAATGAGTTCCGAAAGAGGGATCTAGAAACAAACATTCAGTACGTTATATGAGGAGGTTGTGCACAACAGTGTTGTGCAATATAGGGGATATGGAATGAGTGTTTTTCTCATATAATATTTATGAAACGAGTCTAAGAATTTTCCGTTTTGGCGTGCCCAAACAGAAAATTCAGAAGAGTTTCATAAATATTATATGAGAAAAACACTCATTTCATATTCTATTTATCATATGACACACACACGCAAAATGAGCCACTTAGTATGACTTTTAACCCATCACCTAACTTGAGTTGCAGACGACACTTGGAAAAACCATCCTCGTATAACTAAAAATTTTCATTTTTTGCTTCCAAAACATAGGTTATGACCCCTCATTGGGACGAGCTCGTCGAGCTCGTTCCAATGAGGGGTCATAACCTATGTTTTGGAAGCAAAAAGTGAAAATATAAAAAAAAAACACGAATGGCGTTTTTCTTGTAGGTAAAAGATTAATACAATATAACCCACCCTAAATAGGACAGATAACGTAAATTCTCCATACTGAAATTATGCAAATGTGACCCAGTTGTATTTTGTTTAACCAATCAAATTGTCCAGTTTTTAAATTGACCAATGAAAGCTCCCAACTCTAATTATGCAAATTATGAAAATGTGGCCCAGCTGTATTTTGTTCAGCCAATCAAATTGTCTAGTTTTGAAATTGAATAATGAAATTGACAGACGGCTTTATTTATCACTGATTAATATGAAAACAAAATATCAAATGTTTTAAAGTGAACAAAACGGACGAGTCATATGATAAATGATGTTTTGCTATAACGCCAAGCTATGAAATAAAAACAATGAAAAAGTTAGAGGTTATCACTTAGTTAGTTGTATATCGGCCGAGATATCAGTGCGACGTAACTTCTTATTAGCCTAAGGCCGAAGATGGAATGATGATGTGAACTTTCGGAAGGCTGATATCTCAGTCGATATGAAACTAAACAAACAATAGCCACGTTATTTAACTCTTTACCTAACGTTACGGCCAAAACCGGCCAGCGCTATTCTCAAAAATCGCCAATTAATTTTCATTATTTTTTTTCATTTTTTGTCTCAAAAACATAGGTTATGACCCCTCGTTGGAACGAGCTCGTCGAGCTCGTTCCAACGAGGGGTCATAACCTATGTTTTTGAGACAAAAAATGAAAAAAATTAGTTATTCAAGAATTATTTTTGCAAGTGTCGTCTGCTTTTCAGGTTAGGTAAAGGGTTAATAAACCAAATAAAAGATTACAAAAATTCTCAGATCTGTTACAGTTTTCTGGCAGTGTTACTGTTTCTCATTCTTTACACAAAGTCCGCAGTTTTCTGCCCCCTTACTCTTAGTTCAGAAAATCACTATCCAGGGTGTGGTGTCAGGGGAGCTACCATTGAACTTCGGTGTACCAACGGGATACGGCATCAGCCCCCTGCCTTATGACATCTATGCTTTGCCGCTATGAGACATCATTCATATGGGCTAAATTTCCACTCTTTGTTCACTTCATTCCAATAAATGAAAGCAGGACATTGCATCTTGGAAAACTGCTTATCTGATATCAAATCCTGGATAACAACGAAGTATTTAAATCTAAATGCTGAAAAAACTGAAGTAATTTACCTCGGACTTCCAAATCAACTCTCAAAATTGTCAAATGATAATCCTAATTGTAATGGCCATGTGATCTCCCCCCTCGGTTGTCTTGCGGAGCCTGGGATATTTCAAGGGCGGGAATCTAGCTGATGACAATCATGTCACACAGGTATCGGGTGATGCCATCATCTACGTTATACCAGCAGGATTAGCTTCGTTGCGGATGGGGGACCGCAAAACTATTAGTTCAAGCACTTATCACAAGCAGGTTAGATTATTTTAACTCTCGGCTACTTACAGTCCAACATTAAGAAGCTTCAACATATTCAGAATTGTGCAGCAAGAATTATTACCAGGCAACGGAAATCATGCCACATTACACCATCTTCTTCCATCTACGCTGGCTGCTAGTTGGAGAGAGGATAGAGTACAGGACTCTTCTTCTGGCATTCAAAGCCCCTGAACGGCCTGACTCCTGATTATCTGGGAAGTCTGGTACAAAAGTATGTACCATCTCGATTACTTCGTTCAATAACTTCGAACTACCTGCTATATAAACCAGGCGGCCACGCAACGCAGCCAACGGTGCTTTTTCAGTTGCGAGTCCCTTTCTTTGGAATAGGCTGTCTGATCGCCTTAAGGCACCACCTATGCTGGAAAGCTTCGAAAAGGCACTAAAACCCCACCTCTTCACCCGTGTTTTCAGTGTGCGTTAGAAGTGTATTCTCCACGTGTTCCATATAACACATTTGCTATAAAAATAGAGACGAGTAAAGCCCGAGTGCGCATAATTTTTTTGCGGATTCATGGCTCTAAACTGTATTTATTATTTTTTATAGCTATCCGAAGGTCCTGACTTCCCCTCCGAGGAAGCCGCGACGTGCTGATAGCTAAACTACCTCTTCTCCCCCTTCGCCTAATCTTCTCTTACTAATTAGCGATACATTTTCTGTACAACTCTCTTATCCCTTCCCTTCATCAACCTAATCCTTACTTATTGGCATCATTAATTCCTCAGCATACAAAAAAGAAGCTCCAAAATTTCTCGATTTTGCCTGGTAACGCCAATGTTCCTTATTGCGTTCACGAATAACGGTGAACGATTTCCATGTGCACAAAATGGCTGGTTGTGCCTGGTAACGCATCAAGGAAGAAAACTCTTGCTTTGTTCATATCGGCAGAGATCGGCGTCATATCATCTGAGTCTGAAACCATATCAGTCGATTTTGATAATGGGTAATTCTTGGAAAGAAAATCGTATCTAATAAACAATGTCGTATAACGCGATAAAGACAACGCATTGCGCAAAAAGAATGCAATAATGTCGTATTATGCAATAAAAACAACACATGACGCAACAAGATGGGTAAATCGGTATGCAATAAAAATAACAACCCATTATGCAATAATTGATCTGAGTATGTAGTTGTGTTTGAGTTGCAGTTGGGGAGGCAAGTCTGATATGTTTGGTTCGCATGTCTCCCGGCCAGCAATCGCTCTCTTGAAACTTTCAGTGATGTGCAGCAGTTATTAATGCAGGCATGATATAAGTGTGTTTTGTTTCATAATGGTAGTTGTGGAGGATACCTTGACTAGTTTTGGTGGACAAGGCCCCTCTCATACTTTCAGAGCAAACCTACAGTTTTGTGCAGACATTAGGGCTTGGCTTTGATGGTAGAATACTGGGACCATTCTGTACTGTTTTTTTTTTTCGACAGTGTCTCATGCGCACTCAGAGAATAGTTTATATGCGTTGGACTACATAAAGGGTATACATATATTAAGTTTTGGTTGCTTGTGGTTTGCTGGGGCAGCTCTGATCCATTGTGTTGGACACTCTTCCCCACGAACTTTGATAGCAGTTCATATACGTTGCCATACAGATTCGTGTGATAATTTAAGCTGCCATGAAATATCCTTGTTGATTGCTGTTGAATTCAATCGGTACTTTACAATGATATTACTATACGTTGTTACCGGAGCACCAGCAAATTGGCCATGTTGACGTCCATGACATTTACAATGCTACGCCTTCTCACATATTTGCGACTGTCCTAGAAGTCGGATGAAGATCGCTTGCAGTCCCAAGTTTGTCGTTAATGACACCACTGATGTTCTGTCGCAACGTTTCGATCTGTAAAACTTGGGATGACACGTGTTTCCGACTAGTTTGTCTAGACAAGCACATTCCACTTGCCTTAGAAAGCATTTCCCGTATGTTATTGAAAGTTTGACTACCGAGAGTCGTAGTACTCATGAGAAAACCTTGGACAGTAATATTCCTTGTAGAGCGCCCTGAACGCACGTCGTCGGTTCTCGTTAACACTGGATTTGTTAGTGTCTATCACACTGTCTGCTCATTATTACAGATTGAGAAACAACGACGAACACCAATCCTTCAACCAATGCTAACCATGTTAGTGCCGAGATGGTAAATTGGATAGTCCGACCGCTATTCCCATCGTATCTCAGTGGTTCCATCCAGGCACTTAGACTTTCTCAATCCGTAAAATTGAACGAGTCTTAACCGATGCGTTGTTTTTACCCTACACATTATAGCCTGGAGATAATGCATCGCCACCATATGAGACAAGCGTTTATGTTACAAAGTTTGCGCGACTGATACTGTGCCACGCCGCGTTCAATTAAGTCAATTCGGAGATTTCAAGATACGTGGTAATCAGCGCGTTTGCGCAAATGCTAACCGAGAAAGATGTTTGCTCAACATTCTGTTTAATAAATATTTTGTTGATAAATCTTCCTAATTAGAAGCTTTTCATATCAGCTATCTGTCATTTATCTGAACAAGCACTTACACACCATAGTAGAACTCAGTTTAATTGACACCTGTAAAAAACTGTAAAAATTATATTCCGGTAGATGTTTGTCGTTGCCAAAATAAAAACTGAAAATAGTATCCCTTGTAAGGCGCTGCATATTTATTTAATGCGTTAATATGAAAGGGATCCCGATACATAGACAGAACGTGGTGTGTGTTTGAATCGGTGGGTGTTTTACATAACGAGTTGGAATGGTTCTCCAACAAGTTATGTTTTACACCCACTGATTCAAACACACACCACGCTCTGTGTTTATTACCCATCCCCATGGATTAAAATTCATTCAGATAAACAAATTTGAATTCCGATGTTTAAACCCAAAGGTGAAGAGTCCGTTATTTCTGTTTGAAGTGGCACTGATGGATCGATAAAAAAAATCAAAACAACCGTTAAGGAACCAGTCTAAATTACATTCGTTATCTTTTCTGTTGGGCGCGTTTGTTGAAGTTCGTATCGCTGTTTCTCTTCGGCTGGTGTCCATTCACGCCTAACCATTTGATTTTTTTATGATAGTAAAAATATAAATGAAAATTTGTGCGGATTTGAAAAACACCTGGGAGAAATACAGAGTATCGATAATTCTATAACGAACTTTGAACTTTTCGAAGCGTAACTAATAACTCGACGGGAAAAGGAACTACTCTAAACTGTGCGAGGAAAAAGGTTCCGGCTTGTACATCACCACGTAAAAACAGAAACATTTATATCATAGCAGTGAGTCCGTTAAGTACAAGGGTTTAAAGTGTTATGGATGTGTAGGAAAGGATGTAGATGAACAACTGTTGTTTATTTGTCTGCAGCCGAAGTCACAATGCTGCACATTTGGACAACATGAATTCTTTGTCAACCCACAAGTACTGAAATGAAGCCTGAAAATTCATACTCAGTATTTTCAAGTATTAGTATTAGCATCTCATTGTGGTAACGTTATAATAGATAGTTAGTTAGTTCTTTATTGCGGTTTAACGACACTTAATGTTGTCAAGGACCGGATACCATATGTCGCGATATATACACCGTCAAGAGTCTGAAGCGTGTATTTATTTGTTTATTTATTGGCGTTTAAGGTCACATATTTTTGCACAATGGCTAATCATGACCGTGGCAGTTTTACGGGTGGATGAAACCGGAGTATCCGGAGAGAACCACCGAGCAACGGCGAGCAACTGTCAGCTCCCCAACATACTAACTCCACACAAGCAGGTTTAGCATTGGTTGAAGACAAGTGCACCATCGATGTGCAGTACGCCTTAGTACACAACGCCACCGTGCCCCCACGCGGACAATGGAGATGAAGTGTCTTGCCCAAGGACACAACGCGGCAGCCGCAGGTGGGATTCGAACCGAGGATCTCTCGGCTTGCAGCCTGCACCTCTATCTACTGAGCCACCGCGCTCCCGAAGCGTGTATTAGTTAGTGATTTTAGGCAATGGATTTAATAGTAGGCGCAACTTAGCATAATTCGAAAACCGAAGATATGTGGAAACTGGAAAGATGAGTAACAAAATAAATTATTAAGTACACAAACATTTATTGTTATTTAAATTTAGCTTTGAAATTTTTCTACGAAAGCGCGCTTCCCAAACGCGCATTCGTAGAGAAATGTCAAAACCAAATTTAAATAACAAGAAACTTCTCTGTTTAATAATGGATGGAGTCTTGTAGATTATCTTTTCGGGAATTAATATTAGGTATGGTGATCGGCTCGAATCACACCTGCGGCAACCGCGTTGTGTCCTTGGGCAGGACATTTCACCCCATTGCCCGCTTGTGTGGAGTTAGTATGCTGGGGAGCTGACAGTTGCTCGCTGTTGTTCGGTGGTTCTCTCCGAGTACTCCGGCTTTATCTATCTGTAAAACTGTCCACCATAGCTGATCCTGGCGGCCGAAAGTGTCGTTAAACCCCAATAAATAAATCAACTATGTATGGTTCTCTCCGGGTACTCCGGCTTTCTCCATTTGTAAAACTGTCCGCCATAGGTGATGCTGGTGGCCGACATTGTCGTTGAACACCAATAACTAAATCAACTCTGTATGTTTCGCCATGTGTAAATGATGAAAATGTTAAAGCTTTGGTGTGGGAAGTTAATAAAAGAATTGCAGCTGACATTTTTTTTATTAATTTATAAAATTTCAACAGAAAGCTGTTGGAAGATATGGCTGCAGCAGTGTACTGATCTCGAGTTAAGACAGTGTGTTTGGTAATTGCCCCGGTAAAGTTAATGATCCATACAGCATTGCCTCTACAAGAGATTCTGACAACAAAAAAATAATAGTTTCGCGGGCCTTTTATTAACGCTTGCTTTTTATGGTCATGATTAGCCATTGAGCAGAAATATGTGACCTTAACCCTTTACCTAACATGAAAAGCAGACGACACTTGTAAAAAAAATCTTGAATAACTAATTTTTTCATTTTTGTCTCCAAAACATAGGTTATGACCCCTCATTGGGACGAGCTCGACGAGCTCGTCCCAATGAGGGATCATAACCTATGTTTTGGAGACAAAAAATGAAAAAATAATGAAAATTAATTGGCTAGTTTTGACAATAGCGCTGGCCGGTTTTGGCCGTTACGTTGGGTAAAGGTTTAAAAAACAATAAATAAAAAATAAATAGATAAATAATACTAGATATAGTGAACAATACCGCGGTTTAAGGTATATTGTATTAATTGGGGAATTTGTTAGAAATAACCGATTCTGGATATGTATACATGGTAATTCCCGATATAATATACAAACTGTTCAAAAGTTGTTCTAACGTTTTCATTGTTGATTGTATCGTATGCACGAGAAGATGGGATAATGGGATGAGTGTGCATATTGACAGAAATACTGAAATGACAGTAGGTTTGTCTAGTGTGCCACATTCGGATGAATTGGGAGAAGGAGATCATCATGGACACTGACGGAGATAGCGAGAAATGCTCTCCTACCACGCATGGGATCTCGCCCATGTTTTCATACGGATCTGTACATTGTCATTGTGGATGTTTCCTTCTAAATGTCACTGCACAAAGTTTGTATATGCAAAATATATGGATGGGGATAATCTGTCAATTCTGTCCAGTAAGTAAGTGGTTCTAAGGTTTTTAAAAATAATCTTGTTTAAATCGTCGGCAGTGGTTATGCCCAGGCACACTGAAATCATTCATATTTTGTGGGCGGGGAAAATATCGTCATATCCAAGCCACATTTTCTGTGAATTGAAATCAAAAAAGACGTTCCATAGAAAAACACCCCAGATTCAATTAAAATACTGTGTTCACCGTTTGGACCTTGATGGTATCGTCCGAGCCAGTTCAGTGGCATTAATTGAAAGGGTATTTATTCGTCACTAGGGGTAGACCAATTAATAAATTCAACGTGCAGCCTTTGGGCTACCATACAAATTAAATGAGCAACTAAAGCTAACTATCTACATTATGATTTCAGATCATATCTCGATCCTTGACCTGAGAAGCGGTTTTGTGATCACAAATGTTAACGGTAATTACCAAAGCAATGTCTCCTCGCTGCTTGACCCTTTATCTAAAGCGGCCCATACACTATCAATATTATTGCCAGTGTGTGGGAGATATTGAAGATTGAGATCAATATTATTGACGAATATCTGAGATCTCTGAAATATTTTCTTCAATATTTTACGACCGTCATTAATATTGATAGTGTGTGGTTTCCGTCAATAATATTACGCAATATTTCATTAAATCTGAAGTCACCGTAGCGTAAACATGGCAAAGAACACCAAAGAGGATGAACGAAAGTTCATACTAGAGTGCATTGAAGTATACAAAGAGCTGCCATGTCTCTGGAAAATTACCAGTGCTGAATATGCTAACCGCTCTAAGAAGGAAGCAGATTAATCCAGAGTTCCTCCATAAGGGCACCATGACCAAATGTGTGTCTTTCTAAAAACCATCGTTTAGTCCACCATTTCCTTTTATTTTGTTTTTCGTTACTCAGGGCCAGTACCACGCCTAAACCCACAACTAGATCCATGTTTACAGCGCGGTGGCAGACGAAGAAATGACCGAAAATATTGAAGAAACTATTGAGTAGTTTGTGGCAAAACATATATTGTCAATATTATTTACTCAATATTATTGTCAATAATATTGATAGTGTATGGGCCTCTTAACGTAATTTACAAGTTGATCTGCTGAAAAAAAAGATTAAATTAATTTTGTGCAGAACATTTCAAATAAACCATATCATGTGTTCTATTTTGACGACAAATTTTAATGTCATCTGCGTTGGGTAAAGGGTTGATGGCGTACCTAGGATCTGACAGGAATGACATTGCCCTGGGCGACATTTGAAGTGGGACGCCACTGAGCAGCTTCTATAAAAGTCAGACAAGCCATCATAAAAGATTGAAAAAAGAATTTTCTTCGGATGTATGATCTGTCAATGATTATCGTCAGAATCACTGGGGTGGCCGGATTGTTCAACCACTAATATAAATCATTTGGTAAAAATATAGTGCGGGGAGCAACATGACCGCATACCTCATGATACCACTGTTGAGCCTCAGTGCCAGCTGGCAGAACGACCATTTACCCACACAAACTAGGGAAGTTGAGTTGCCTTTCCGCCTTCCTTACCTGTTTATTACGCCAGTCATGCTTTTACGTCTCAGCTGAATTTTCGCCAACAACAATATCAACAACAAACGAGCAATCTCGTCGACGCGAGATCACACGTTAGTTTTAGCGATTTATTTTGGGGGAAATTCTTTTAAGATGGAAACAGCAAGCCGTTCTTTACATGTGTGTATGCATGGCACTATTTCCCGTAGACATGGCGCTGGATGTCCCTGTATTTGATTCCTCCAAAACTCCAGGACATAATTATCGTGTTTTAATTCTCTCTCACAAACGTTTCCACGTCACATGACGAATGCATTAAAATATCAATTTGGAAAATGCCAGAAGAGTACGTGTATTGATTTGTGGAGACAGGGAATGAGTAAATGTTTTCTATTCGTCTGTGGATTAACAATGTGTTTTGGTGTCTGGTGACATACGGATATGTGCTATTTGATACCTTCGCTAGGCGTTTGTTTTGTCAAAAATGTTTTTACCTTCAACAAAATGGACTTTAATGGTGACACTTTGGCTGAATATTATGAAGGTTGTTGGAAGTAAGTTCTAACTCTCGATTGCGGGCTATTAATTTTGTTTCATTCTTCTTCTTCCTTGTTTGCAGACTGAAGGTATTAAAATTGAAGAAAATGGTTTAGCTGAGGGAAGTGTAATGTAAAAATATCAAATCGAAAAGTTGAAAGTTTTTTTGAATTCTTAACTGGTGGAGGTCTACACTATTTGGGTGGTTTGCATTTGTTATTCAAAATTTGTTTTATTACAAATCATTGCAAAGTGCCAACAGGCACTGTTCAATAATCTTTAATAGAACAAATTTGTATTTGTTAAATTAGTTTTTGCATTTGACTGACTATCAAAGACAAGAAACGAAAATGACTTTTGCTCCTGTACCCACATTTTGTTGAAAGCCCTCACTGTGGCTTCTAGCACTCAACCAGTTACTGTTTAGTGCCACATATTTAGCCATTCTGGATATTTTAGTGCCAAAAAATGTGTGTTGGTGCCAAAAACGCTAATAGGCTTTTACTTCTTTGTGTGATCCAAATAAATTGATAGAGGTTTTACAAAAACGAAGTGGGAATTATTACAACAGTGAATCGACAATTCGAAAGCCTTGTTTTACTTAAGGAACAAATTCATCAATTTTATTACCTTGGGTAAAATACCTGACATAAACAATTCAATTTTTATTTTTTAAGTTTGCATTGGTTATAAAAATATAGCATACGGCAGCCAGGCCAGAAGGAGCGCGCTGGAGGGACTAAGGAACAGATGTTTAACTGGTTAAGAATTATTTAATTCTTTGTTTTTGTACTGGTATGTTTTGGATCAACTATTTAGCACATTCTATTGAGGGTCGAATTAGCTGCCAGTAACTTTGTTGCCCATTTCATCAATTAAAGGTGTGAGGCACTGATTCTGCATTGGCTCGCCAGTTCGGAGTAATAGATACTATTATAACATTGTATGGCTGTCAGATCAAATGAACGGATGTTTGTTCTGTTCCGCATCAACCCCGTGGTATCAGTGGCTGTGATACTCTAAACTGGTTCATGTTCTCCCTCCATCCTTGACATTTTTTGATGATTTTGCTGTGGTTATTTCTGCACGTTCTGGGCACTTCCGACTATTAAAAATACCCAGGGTATTCCAGTTGGCATGATAAGTTAATTATGTCTTCCGGTTAATCGAGCACGACGTGAAAGAAGTGGGGTGGGGGACAAAATCAGATATCTGAACATACGTACCGTAATCTCGACTTGAGCCATCACAATCGGAACAAATCAGCATGCCTTGTTGATACAGTTCGAATAACCCTTTACCCAACGCAGATGATATCAAAATTTGTTGTTTTAAACATTAGTTTATCGAAGTTTTCAAAAAAGTTCAACAAAACCATATCAAGCAACCCCTCATTAAAAGAGCTCGTTGAAATTTTTTGAAAAATAATATTTGTTCAACTGCACAATTTATGTATTACCCGGGAGGATGTGGCCAATTCGTTAGGTACAGGGATAATATTATTCGTTCGAGACTACAATTAAAAAACTCAGGACATCTTGAAAATTGAATTATGGGTAAATAAATAATGACGATATTTTTTGCAATTATACCGGTATTCAATCGGTACTGGTTCACTGCCGAGTCAAGTTCACGTCAGCCATTTTCTGACAAAGCTAGTGCACTACTCGTTTTGAAAACAACGGTCGTGTAAGGAGACACACGTCATCAATATGGGAGGTACTGATATCCTCTATTTCCGTGATTACTGTGACTCCATCTATCCTTGAAAATATATTTAATGAATCGCAAACGGTGTTAAAGTTTTCCCTTCTCACTGCCTCTCCCCGGGAATTATAGAACCTAAAAATAACACACATGTACGCCGACACATTTCAGTAGTTCAATCTCACCTGAGGTTTATTATTTTTTTTATTCTTTTTCTACCGTCACGGGCAGTCTAAAATTATTTCGTACCCCCTCCTCCTTCCTCATCCGCATTTGACCTGGCCACACCCCTGAAGCTACTTTTCATTCAATAAATCGAAATTGTGAATTTACTTTTAGACGTGTGTCTCTCTCGTTTCAGAGTATTGTCCTTTGGGATATGTCCAGAACCCAACAACAGAAACATGCTGGTTTATTGAGAGAGAAGCAAAAAGTTGGTTTGATGCAAACTCAACGTGCGAAGCAAATGGTGGAAAACTAGGGATCTTCTCTGGACCATCTGACCAGGCTTTTATCTGGAGTCTTTGGGGGTATGTATAATTATTGATATTGATAAACGAGGTCTTTGTTATCATCAATACACAAGCACAGACTGATGTTCCACAGATCACAGACACCATACTTGAAAAAGTAACTATCAGCGTACAACGAGTCCCCCTGTTCGTTTTAACCCTTTACCCAACGAATCGGCCGCATTCGCCCTCGTAATATGCAAATTCAGCAGTTGAAAAAATAATATTTTTAAAAAAAATTCAACAAAACCATATCATGTGACCCTCGTTGGAACGAGCTCGTCGAGCTTGTTCCAACGAGAGTCACGTGATATGGTTTTGTTGAAATTTTTTGAAAAATTTCAAAAAATGTTATTTAAAATAATAAATTTTGATATCGTCTGTCGGACAGTTTTACCGGTGGAGGAAGCCGGAGTATGAGGGAGAACCATCTAGCAACGGCGAGCAACTGTCAGACTCCCCAACGTACTAACTCCACACAAGGAGGGTTAGCATGGTTGAGGACAAGTTCATCATTGACGAGCAGCACGCCTTAGTGCCACAACGTTGGCAAGTGGTATTAAGTGTCTTGCCCAAGGACACAACGAGGTTGCAGCAGATGGGATTCGAACCGAGGACCTCTCGGCTTGCAGTTTGCATCTCTACGTACTGGGCCACCGCGTTCCCTCCAAACTCAATAGAAATAAATGAAAATATAATCCTGTGGTGCAATCTTCTCTGCATTTTCTTTTCGGTAGATATGGGTTGTTACCAAAAAGTGTATTGAACAAGATCGTGTCTTGAACTTGAGACCTCGTCTCATTGCATATATCGACGAGTCCGTTGGGACGAGTCGAAATATATACCCAGAGGCGAGGTTGAGACTTCAACACACCATCTCCGAAACCCATTTGGTGGTAATCACCAATTTGTCTTACAATACCCCCCCCCCCCCCCTCCCTTTCTTGACTTGTTCGCATATATTTCGATAATCACTCCCTTCCACACACACAAACACAAAATTGAAATCTTGATACGTATCCCTCCAGCTAACGGCATCCCGTACGATCCCGGCAGGACAGGGTAAGGTGATATCATTGTCTGAGAGTGATGAAAAAATACTTGAATTTCAAGTGTATTATCTTATATAGGTGATGGCCGTGGTGTGGATGTTTTGTCATATAGAAAAAGTGTTTCTCCTCGGGAGAGACAATTGTTGCTATAAAAAGACAAATGGTCAACACAATTTTCTGGACAGCTTTCAAAAGTCTTGAATCTCGCAATTGTCATTCAGTTTTCAAACAATATTCTTTGCTTGATGGCTGAGTTTGTTGAGGATGTACAGCATTTTTCTGACAATGTGAATTGAATACTTACAATACATTGTAGTTATTGTCGACATAAACTCCTCCAAAACGTTAGAGTACTGACACATTGTTTATACAGTTCTTACACGATTCTAACAACTTCGACAAGTGTTGTATCTCACGAGGCATGACCACAAACCATGAAGACAAAATCCATCAATGCAAAAGCCATCAACACAAACACTTTCAATGAGTGGCAAACGAAGACAGAAGAAGTCGGAGCAGATCAAAAACCTTATGTTTTTTATTGTTTGTGAATTTTGTTTTTGGAATTCGAGATTAATGACAAGTCCTTTCATTTTATAATATATAGACAGCGGCAGGAGATAGGGTTCACTCTTATTTTATTTCGTTTTAACGAAATATTTCGAAATAACGAAATCATATTTCAAAATAACGAAACATTATTTCCTTTTAACGAAATAATTATTTCGTTTTAACGAAATATTATTTCGAAATAACGAAATAATATTTCGTTTTAACGAAATAATATTTCGTTTTAACGAAATAATATTTCGTTTTAACGAAATACTGTTTCGAAATAAAGAAATATTATTTCGTTTTAACGAAATAATTATTTCGTTTTAACGAAATATTATTTCGAAATAACGAAATAATATTTCGTTTTAACGAAAAAATATTTCGTTTTAACGAAATAATTATTACGTTTAAGTATCTGTAGCGGTAAGCAGGGTCAAATTACACCGCCTCGCTACTTTTTGATTTCAAATTCTGTTTACTTAGCAAGTAACACGGTTTTGTATTCTAGAAAAATATGAATTTTACTCAAAAAAATAAATGACTTCTCTTTATTGTTGAATAAATTTAGCCGTATTCACTTGAAACACTCGCCAATCAATTCACGTTATGGTCTTTCTGTTTCTAGCTATATGTGTATGAAGGAATATTCCCAGTGTGTTTTCGTGCTATTCCGTATATCATAGAGTGGTTTATCGGTACAGAAAAAGATTGAAGTGGCGGAATGTCCATGGGTGCCCCCCCTCTCCCGCCCTACACAGCTTGTCGTACCTCCCCTCCTAAAAAAACACTGTTATTGCAGGCCCGATACCGATAGATTATAAATGGCCGACAAAACTAGAAATTTACACAGAACGTGCCACACCAAAAAAATTGAATTACGGACATTGGGAGCGAGTTTGGACTACAGTCTCATGAGAGTGAAAACGCGTCTGATGACTTTGGATACACAGGCGTAACAGTTTATTTTAAAACTTTTCTCAGGAGAGCATGTCCCCATGTTGTCTGGCGGGCGGTGCGGGCGGTGAACCGCCGCCGGCAGAAAAACTTTCTGTCGGAAATTTTCACATTCTGGCTGAAAATAATTGTTGAATCTGTATGAATCGAAAGAAAACAGCTTCAGATTTTGAGATGTCAAACATTATCTTGTTAACGTTATTGACTAAAATCATCAGCTAGACAAGTCACAACTGAGGCACCCGGAGGTTCTACAATTGTTCTCAGAGTCTCAGATTTAAAACAATTTCTCTGTGGAGGATCCCGATCCCCACGGGTGACACCCCCTACCATACACTCCACCTGTGTTGGACACCTCGGGTATGCCTTCGGCACACAGAAGTTCGCCCGCTCCCACCCACTCCTCTATGTTGGATTTTTAAATACGGCTGGTTTCGGGCCTGGGGTAGAAGACAACCAGCTCCCGCTCTCCCACCTCGGCTCCACGTGCCTCAATGGTGCCGGAAACAATCTCACAACCCCTTCTAAAATATGCCCGTACGACTATGATCCTTTAAAGTTTGGAAATAAAGTTCAAAACGTTTGTTTAAAGGGCTTAATTGTCCTGAGTCTGATTGTAAATAATGGAAGTGAACAATTATTCATGGGAACAAATGGTCGGAACACAGTATTATCTGACATGCTTACATCCTCCATCACCCCATGTACGAACTTATTTATTTCGTTTTTATGAAATGATCATTTCGTTTTAACTGAGTACAATTGCAGCTCACCAAGAGCTTTTTCTTTGTACACTATAAAACTGGGTTTAGAGCCCCCGCCGCCCCGAAACCTTCTCTACCCCCGCCCCCCCCCGACCTAATAAAACTGCGGACTCATTGCAACACTTAATTGAAAAGATTCACAACTTCACGACGATTAGAAGGTATTTTGATTCGATGATATTGAATACACCACGTGGGAACCCGATGGCTCAGTGGTAATTGCTTGAACTTTAAACCGAAAAGTCTACGGTTCGATCCCCGCCAGGGGTTACTGTGTTGTGGCCTTGGACAAGGTCCTTCATACCGATTGCCCATGTAGGGGCACGGTGGCGCCGTGTACGTCAATGGCGCACTTGTCTTCAACCAATGGTAACCCTGCTTGAGTGGAGTTAGTACGTTGGGGAGTTTGACAGTTGCTTGCAATTGCTCAGTGGTTCTCTCCGAGTACTCCGGCTTCATCCACCCGTAAAACTGTCCGACACGAGATGGCCATGGCTGCCGAATGTGTCGTTAAAACCTCAATAAATAGATAAGTAAATAAATGCACTACGATCTGAGTCAGCCGAGACGTGTTGGCGCGCCTTTCAAAATATGTGTTTTGCAACTACTACTTTCTACCGAAAGTATTTGGCGACAGATATGTCGCCAAATACTTTTTAATGCGGGCAAATCAAGCTTTAACTACACCCACCTGGTAACCCGTGAGTCATCATAGAGTTGATTCTGGTAAAAAAAAAACTACCGACGTTTGACTATGATTGTCACAGAGTGTTATAAAAACGACCTGCCAGAAATCACAAATCGGGGTCGATAACGGAAGCGCACGAGAAAGGAGGTACCAGGAATATTTTTCGATACACATATCGCGAAAACTGGAAAGATTGTAACGTCAATTGATTTGCAAGTGTTTCAATAGAATATGGCTTAATTTATTGCACAATAAAGTGAAGTCATTACTTTTAATGGAAAGATTTCATATTTTGTTGCCATAAGTATCTTAGTTACTAAGCTGAACAAGCAGCATTTGCAATCAAAAAGCAGCGAGGCGCTCTAAGCTGAACCTGCAAAAGACCACAAACGGCTGCTGATGTTTATTTCGTTAAAACGAAATAACTATTTCGCTCAAACTAAATAAATAAGTTGGTACATGGGGCGATGGAGGATGCAAACATGTCCGAAAATGCCGTGTTCGGCCTTTTTCCCCCCATGAATCAGCATGAATAATTGTTCACTTCTATTATTTTGGTGAGAAAAATTATTGTGAACAATCAGACTCAGGAAAATGACGCCTTTTAAACAACCGTTTAGAATTTTTCCCAACTTTATGGGGGAAGTCATTTTATCATTTTTAGAAGGGCTGCAGGTTTTGAGAGAAAAGTGATGCTGCAAGCATCATTGAGGCACGTGAAACAGAGGCACGTGGAACAGAGGCACGTGACTGAGGGTTGGCGGTCCTCTCCCGCAGGTCCGAAGCCCGCCGTATTTAAAAAATCCGACATAGGGGAGGGGTGGACGGAAGGACTTTTGTGTGTGCCGAAGACACACTCGAGGTGTCCAACACCGAGGTGCGAGAGTGTATGGTAGGGATGTCCCCTCCCGTTTTGGGGGATTGGGGGCCTTCCAGTAAAAATTGTTCAAGTCTGAGGCTCTGAGAAAAATTCTAGAGCCTCCGGGGGCCTCAGTTGTGACTTGTCCAGTTGCTGATTTTAATCAGTAATGTAGAGATCGCCAAGGGTCCCCGGTAAATAAATAGGACGGATACGTATAAAGAAAGCAAAACGAAAGACACCATTAAATATTTACTTACGTTTGTGACCAAATGAGCAACATTGAACAAGATTAATAACGAAGAATTCAAGTATACAATTCCAATATGACGATCAGATCTTTAGCACGCTCTCGCTGCTGCTACCCTTGACGGTTCAGGTTGAATGGTTTCGCGAGCGGAAGACGCGCAAGGACGTTGTGGGGCAAGCCCCTTTCGACCCTCTTTAACAGTTGAAGATTTTGGAAATTGCATGTCTGGGCGTGGTGGAGGTGGAAAAGGATCGGGTACTCGGCAGGTGTCTCTGGTGAGATGGTCAAATGATGTTGTTGGTTTGTCTTTTTGATGGTAGTTGACTCTACCCACAGGTGAGGACCAGGGTGAGAGGGGTCCTCTCACAAAGGTGCTACCTCTCCCCGGGAGCACTTTGATGGTGATTTTCGGGCAAGTAAAGTCTGCCACTTATACGTGTAGATAGATGATGTAGAGGTGGTAGAGTATTTGGCAAGTATAGTCTGCCTCAGGCGGTTCGTGGTAGTTGAAGCTGTGTCGGATTTCAGGATAGCACTTGATGTTATTGTTCGATCGTGGAAGAAAACAACGGCCCCTTTCGACCACCCAAAGAAAGGTCCGAACTTCCCTGGTTCGGGGGCTGGCCTGCATTGAAACTTATTTGTCTGGATCAAAAATGCTCTCTTCAGTCGCTTACGAAAAAGTGATGAAGGTGGGGCGCAGGACCCACGCTCGCCTCCCTTGAGGGTGGCCACTTCTAGGGAGGGAGAGAAGGATGTTTGTAGTCCGTCGCGGTTATTCTTATCCACAACGATTATAGTTGCCATAGCGGTTATTGGGATACTGGCGATCAAAAACAATGCTTCTCTGTGAACCTGCTAAAAAGAAGAAGGCAGAATTAGTCTCGAATAAAATATAATAAATAAAATGAAATAAAACAAAAACAAAAAAAACAAAAAAAAAAACAAAACATTTCTCTGAGTCGGTGAAGACAGCCCTTCCTGGTAGAAGGCCACAGCTGAGCTGTTAATCTGCCTTTATATTCACCTTCTCGTTTACTATTTTATTTTTGGATTTCCGATTTTTAGTGATTTAAGCTGAGTCGGTGAAGACAGCCCTTTCTGGTAGAAGGCTACAGCTTCCGATTTTTAGTGATTTTAGCTGAGTCGGTGAAGAATGCCCTTTCTGGTAGAAGGCCACAGCTGAGCTGTTAAACTGTCTGTTAGTTCACCTTCTCGTTCCCTATTTTATTTTGAGGCTTCCGATTTTTGGTGATTTTAGTTGAGTCGGTGAAGGCAGCTCTTTCAGGTAGAAGGCCATAGCTGAGCTGTTAATCTGCCTGTTAGTTCACCTTCTCGTTCCCGATTTTATTTTTAGGATTTCCGATTTTTAGTAATGAGTGTATTCTGTCCTTACCACCGCGGGTTGGATCCTATGTACATGGTTGTTACACTATATTGTAATTTTTCGTGTTGAAAAGGAGGAGGGGGCAGGCTTTAACGAAAGAGCCACACCCGGGGGTGTATTCTGCCCTAACCTCCGCGGTTTGGTTCCTATTTACACAGTTATTTCACTATAATTTAGCGTATTTAGGTTTCTGTCGGCTTTCGCAAATTACTTCTAGCTCAAAAATTAGTTGGCTGTCGGCTAACCGATCGTGATTTTTCGCGTCTAGGGAGGCAAGGCGGTCTTTAGTGGTGGGGATTTCGGCTCTGTCATGGAGTGTTTTGATAGGTGTATCCCACGGGGCACGGATGACGATTCTAGGCGCGTGATTTTGGACCTTCTCTAGTTTACCCATATTTGTTTGATTGAGCTCAGTTAGGATGATGGCCCCATACTCGAGTACTGGTCGCACAAAGGTTTTGTATAGTTTAAGTAGAGTAGTGTGATTGGCTCCCCAGGTAGTTCCCTTTAGCATTTTTAGTAAATTAATACGTTTGGTTGCTTTACTGGCAACATCGTTGGTGTGTTTATTAAAGGAGATTTTGATCAATGGTAATGCCGAGGAATTTATCTTGCGGGTGAAGTTGATTCCTTGGGTTTTGTTGGCGTTCAGCTTTATTCTCCATTTGGCACACCAGTGTTCTAGGTCGTCGAGAGCGCGTTGAAGAGGTTTTTGGAGTAGATTGGCCGTATTATTAGAGTCCCAGAGGCCCTTATCGTCCGAAAATTGTGAGACTTGAACGCGATCCTCGGAGAATTTGAGATCGTTGGCGTGGATGATGTACATGAGGGGGTTGCGGACGGACCCTTAGGGGGTGCCTGCTTCTAGGAGGACACTATCGGACATTTCATTGTTTACTCTGATTTTAATTTCACGGTCGTCTAGGAAGGAAGAGAGTAGTCTAAGCAGTTCCATGGGGAGTTTCATTTTAGATAATTTGAGGCGCATTCCGTTGTGCCATACAGAGTCGAATGCTTTTTCGACGTCTAACAGGACAGCCCCGCCTATTTGTTGATTGTCAATCGCGGTTTTCATTTGAGTGACTACGCGGTAGACATGCTCGATGCCTTCTTTACGGTTTATATAGGCTCTTTGCCATTTATTGAAAAACTCGGTATCTTCGAGGTTCCCCCTCAGTCGATTGGTAAGGATTCGTTCAAACACCTTTCCTATGCATCTGAGGAGGCTGATTGGGCGGTAACCGGCCGGATCGGAGAGGTCTTTGTCGGGTTTTGGTATCATGACACCGATGGCTGTTTTCCTACATTTAGGAAAGTAGCCATGGGTGAGGCATGCATTGAATAGTTTATTGAGTTTGTATATTAGGGAGTTTGGGCTTTGTTTTAGAATTTTGTAACTCACTTCATCCTCACCGGGCGCGGAAGAATTTCTACATTGTTTATGATGTTGATGATTTCATCATTGGTGATGGGGGTGACGAGGTCATCGTCATCCCCTTCTTCTGGCTCTTTAACGAAATTGGGGTCAGGTAGATATCCGGTTGTTCATTGATGAAGTCGTCAATGGCGTTGCCAAACCCTTGACGGGAAAAGTGCACAACTTTTTATATTAGCTGCTGGTCACGTGATCATCATTAAAGTCTGTTCCAATGTCTGCCACGCGAGTTTCACAAGAAAATAAAGGGCAAAAGTCACTAAAACTGTTTGTTACACAGCCTCCCTCTCTGGGACGAGTCCCGCGTTTACACCGAACATACGAACTACATCATCTGAAACTTCCGAGTCGTGACAACACGTCGCACTATAGTGTACCCTTCGTAGAATTCTTTTGCAACAGTCTCTTCAGCTAGAGCAACGGCAGAGGGGTCCAACAGAGCTACCCGCACACCGCGAGAAACACATTCCGGACGACGCGGTGACGATGCAGGTACCGGCAACGATAATTGCTTACTAATAGTAGTTCCAACAGAAGACTCGCCCTCGGACCCATCGAAACGCGATTTACTTAGAAACAGTGACGCTGGAGACGGATGGCGACCTTCTAGGTTTTTTGCTGAGCGAGTTGCCTTTAGGCGGAAGTTTGTGAGGCCGATCTCTATGACGCTCTAAGTCGTGGCGTCGCAAAAAATATTCTGTCCGCACAGTCAGGACATGTATAACTCCGTCCACTGTGATTACACATGGCATCGTAGCGATGTTGAGTTGTCATAACCTCTCTCACATTTTTCTGCAGGAATACTTCCAGGCTCTTTTCTCTTTTCTTGGGCAGATGTGAGTAGCGGATCCATGATATCAAAAGCGACTCGTTCACCTGGGGCTCCTACTTCATACTGCTGTAGCCGGTCACGTCTCATTTTGCCACCCATCTTCCATCCCACCTCTGCCACAAGTTGTAGAGTTCGCCATGGGTCCGCGGTAACTAAATAGGACGCATACGTGTAAAGAAAGCAAAGTGAAAGACCCCATTAAACATTTAATTATATTTGTGACCAGATGGACAACAGTGAACCAGATTAATAACGAAGAATTCAAGTATACAATTTAAATGTGAGGATCAGGTCTTTAATACGCTCTCGCTTCTGCTACCCTCGGTGGGAAACGTGCATCACTTTTTATATGCTGGTCGCGTGGCCATCATTAAAGTCGGTTCCAATATCTGTCACGCGAGTCTCACAAGAAAAGAAAAATCAAAAGTTACTAAAACTGTCTGTCACGATAACTTCAACAATATTTTGTTTGACATTTGAAACTCTGAAGCTGTTTGCTTTCGATTCATACAAATTCAGCAATTATTTTCCGACAGAATGTGAAAATGTCCGACAGAAATGTTTACCCCCTCCCCGCCTTCCAACAGCATAGAGCATGCTCTCTCGGGATTGTTTTTTTAAACTGTTAGGCCTGTGAGTAGGTGATAATTGCCGATTCTAGACCACTTTTCCAAAAAAAAACTGTACACGTACACATACATGTACGTGTACCGGCATAGGGATTCAGTGTTAAATCGTGTACAGAGTGTAAAAAATGTCGTTTTTGCATGGTGGTCCAGAATCGGCAATTGTTTTTGAGGCTTTCAGATCGCACTTTTGACCGTTCAAACATCCGTTGGCGAACGAGTACATTCGACACATCGCTCAGAAGTGAAAAAATGTATGAAATTTGAAGAAAATGTAAATTTAAAAATGTTTCTTGACGTTCCCATCGCGGATCAGACCTTCGATCTATCGTTGGTGAACGCAAGCAAAAACGTTTTGCCGATTCTAGACCAGCATCAAAAAAGCGGTTTGCCGATTCTGGATTCGTCAACGGCTGTTTGAACGGTCGAGGGTGCGATCCGATCGGGAAACCGATTTGCCGATTCTAGACCAGGAAAAATCGACCTCAAAACCTTTTCTCGACGTTCACCAACGGTGAAAAGAGAGTGTAAAGTGTAGTTACTCATCGAGGATTTTGTTTAAAAAACTTTCTAAACTGATTTCGGCTTCCGGTACATCGAAAAAATGCGGATTGCCGGTTCTGGACCACTACCACATTCGCGATCGCGTTCCGGGCGGTCGAAGGTGCGATCCGATTGGCGAAAACGATTTGCGGATTCACCTCGCGAGTAATAGATTAGTTTGAGAAGTTTTCAATTTTGTACTCAGTGTAAATAAAAATAGCTTTTTTTCATTTAATAGTGTCGACTATAAAATTGCATTCCACTTAGATGGGTTTTAAGTGAGAAAATTTATGTTTAATTGGCACTATGAAATCTTTGCAAAATCCTTTCATTTTTTGTTCTTGTATAAATGAAAAGGTTTTCGTTCAATGGATGAAACTGAAAAACTCGACTTTGGAAAATTAGAAACGATGGAAATCGTCCGTTCACGTTTTGTCATAGCGAGTTTTAAGCTAAATCGTAATAGATTAGTTTTGTAGAGTTTTCAAATATTGCAATCAGCGTAAATAAAATAGTATTCATTCATTCAAATAAAAATTGAACTATAAAGCGTTACACTTAGATGGGCTTTAAGAGATACAAATTGTTTAACTGACACTATGAAATCTTTGCAAAATCCTTTCATGTTTTGTTCCAGTGTGAATGAAAGGTTTTTCATTTTAATAAATGGACAATAAAATCGCGTTCCACGTGTTATGTTTTTAAGAGGTAAATTGAATTTTAATTGACTCGTGATAATGTTTCGGAGATATGAATGAACCCTTTTAACGGATATAAGTATTCTCAAATGCGTTAAATCAGAAACTGGTTTTTCATTTTTCGTTCGTAAAGTGGTTTTAAATCAGAAACCGGTTTTTCATTTTTCGTTCATAAAGTGGTTTTAAAAAACAGAATTTTTCACTTTCATCTAAAATGCTGTTTTGAGGATTACGATAAAAACGTGCTGTTCTTATGCACTAAACTTTCATACTTTTCAAAGTGCTTCTGTTCATTACGGAGTGAATAATCGGTGATGTGATCTTTAACACGTTCGAGGGGCAAAACGCATTTATCGAGGTTTCATTTTGTAAAATGTTTTTTCTCAACTGGTTTTAGTTATTATATATTAAAGACAGAAGATTTTTATTTACTTAAAACATAAAACATAAAAATAATTACACATTTAATTTTTGAGAATAATAAAATAACTCACGTTACCATACTCTAAAGGAAATATTAATAATTTTAGAAAACGAGAAAATGTTTTTACACATCACAGATTCCAAGCGGAGAGATCAGCTTCTCAACGAATATCAACGACTCAAGAAAAGCATCCAATCCTCTGACAAAAGCAGATGACTTGGAGAGTTGGAATTAAGACGCGAAACCGCAAAATTATTTGAACCCGTGACGGAGGTTCAGGAACGAAGTAAGAAGGAGATCATTGACGAATTGAAGCCCATAAAAGAAAGTTCTTTGAGAACGGGTTCATTGCCCGGCAGTTTTACAAGCGGGTTTTCCTTTCAAAGATCATCGCCGGATTACGTTCCCATGAGAATCGAAACCGACTTGAGCGAAAGCGATGATGCGGCTTCGACTATCATCACTGATAGCGTCGCGTCGTCTGAGTATGGTGGTAAGAGAAATCTGTTGTATGGAATTTATAAGGATTCTGGCGGAAGAACTTTTGTAGGCGACACCAAAGTGCAAGAGGATGGTGATAATTTAATCGTCGGTTCGAATAGGTACGACTTAACTCCTGGACTGCGCAAATTGCTCCTTTTCGACAAGCCTTGAGATTACACGGATCGGGATATCGACAATTACGGCGACATTCTGGTTCAGACCCACGCCATGTTGAGAAATAACGATGCCAGAGAAATGAGACCCAAAGCCAATAGAGGTTATAAGTGGACAAAGGTGGTGAAACCCATATGGGATATGAATAAGAAATTCTTCGAATCGGTGACTGGCAAAGGGGTGAGAACCAATTTTCTTCCGAGTGATTCTAACACTCTGTCTCAGAGATTGAGATTGTTGATGGCAAGTCGACGCGCTGGTAATACAGGATTAGATAATGAGATAGCAAGCATATGTGATGAATTGTTGAGGCAGAAGGTTTTGAATAAACATGATTATAAAAGGCTGATGAACGAATAGAAGGATTGATATATATAATAAGTAGAGAGAACAAACAAACAAAAAATAGATAAAAAATAAAAACAGTAAATTTTACACTAGAAAATAATAAAAAGTATTTAAAAAACAAACGATTTACCAGTGAAAAAACAAAATATATATTATAAAATAAAAATATGTTGGTGATAAAGAACAGGGGATACTTTAGAACTTACGTTCAAGGCAGTTCTGGCATCGTCGATTCTATAATGCGAGTGTTCACGAGCAATGCAGGTAGAAAACTCGCATCAACTGCGTTTGAGGTTGGTAAGAAGACGGTTTGGATTCTGGTAAGAAAGCTGCTTCCAAAGCTAGTGGTAGGATAGCTTCTGTTGCTGGCAAGAGGGCAGCCGACGCATTGATCGACAAGTTGGATCAGTCTGTCGGCGAAGCGAGCTACGTTAGAGTGATCGACGAAAAGTTGGAAAGATTTTAAGGATTCTGTGGTACCCATACAAGATTTAGCTAAAATGACGAATGGATCTGGATTGAAGAGAACTCGTGACGGTGTAATATAAATAAATAATAATATTTATAAAAAACGGAGTTTGAAAAAAACATAAAAATTGGGTTTGAAAATCTAAAAATAACAAAAAATATAAAAGATGAACATTAAAGATATGTCTTGGAACGACGCCGCGACCAAGAGGTCGAATAACGAGTTCTTTCCCAAAAGCATAAGAGGCTTAATAGTAGGAAAATCGAATTGTGGAAAGACCAATCTGTTGATGAATCTGTTGTCGCAAGCCGGCTGGTTGGATTATGACAGATTATTCGTGTATGACAAGAGTTTTCTTCAACCCGAATACAGATAGCTCGAGAATGCATGGATTGTAGATTCCCAAGACGCCATAGCCAGAATCTTTGACAGTAGGGAGGAATTCGACAAAAGTGAAGCTTCTCTTTCAACCATTTTGGATGGTGCGGCGATGGAATTGATGACGAGAAATGCGTCTTCGAACGTCGAGTGTCGATTTTATGAGAATGCTAGCGACGTTCCAGATCCTAGAGAACTGAAATCGGAAGATAAGAATCTCATGATTTTCGACGATCTGCTTTTGGAGAGACAGAACCGATGCGAATCGTATTATGTTAGGGGTCGTCACAGCAACGTGGACTGTTTCTACCTGTCGCAGGGTTATTTTCGATTGCCCAGACAGACGATAAGGGAGAACGCTAATTTACTCTGTCTCTTTTGCCAGGATCTCAAGAATCTCAATTACATCTACGGTTATCACGTCGTAAACGACATGAGAGTGGCGGAATTCAGGAGATTCTGCAAGAGGGTTTGGGATGGAGGACTTTACAATTTCATCATGATCGATTTGACTAGCGAATTTAATTGTGGAAAATATTGGAGCGGATTCGACAAGTTTTATGTTTCTGATGATAATAAGATAGAGAGCGAAAACAAAAACTAGAAAATAATAAATCAATAATTTAGTTTTGAAAAAATAAAATAAAAATTAAAAAAATAATGTTCTAACAAGGAGAATTGTTAAAACGGATAGCCAAGAATACGGCTACAACACAATCCATTCAAATTGTTGTGAGTGGCGATTTGACTCGATTCGCGATGAAATTCGAACCTTCCATCGAATTGAATAGAGAGAAAAAGATACGAGATGGCGTTGGTGAATCTGGAGACTTATTATTCCTTTCCCAACGTCACCGAAAAGAATAACTCGATCAAGTATTCTGATGGAGTGGATTGGTTGGATATTCGAATTCCCAAAGGAAGTTACGACATAGACAAATTGAACAATTACATTCAGACACAAATGAAGATGGTTGAAAAGGGAAGCAACAAGATTAGACTCGCTCCCAACCCTAATACCCTACAGACGATGTTGGATTTGGAAGATAATTTTCGAGTGGATTTCAACACGAACGATTCTATAGGCAAGATGCTGGGATTCGATCGAAAGATGTATCGAGGCCATGCTGCATCTGAAAATACGGTCGACATTCTCGCAGTCAATAGCATTCTGGTAAACGTGGACATGATTGCTGGAAGCTACGTGAATGGTAGCACTCAACCGCAGATCTATTCCTTCTTTCCAAACGTGTCGCCAGGTTATAAAATCGTGGAACGACCTCAAAATTTAGTTTATCTACCAGTGATTTTAGACACGTTGTATAGTCTCAAAACCACATTGACGGATCAAAATGGTGAACTATTAGATCGTCGTGGAGAGAGGGTGACGATACGATTTCACATAAGAGAAATATAAAAAAGCAACAAAAAAAAAATATTGTGTGTATATATAAATAATAAAATAAAATAAATGCAATATTAATTTTACAAAAATTATTTAATATATATAATTATCATTAAAACAAAAAAACAATTGAACAAAATATATTTAAAAAAAAAGAAATATGACTGAATACGTGGTTAAAAACATAAACATATCCGAAGGACAGAGAGAGAAACTTAAGAGAGCGTTCAATCGAGACGAGCCGGTGAGATTCAAATTCACTTACAAAGATCTGATGAATGACGGTAACAATCAAATCGCCTGGACCAGAACTCAAATCAAAAGGATGGAGAACGCAATTCGTGATAGAAGAGGGTTGAGGGTGAGATTGAGTCCCGCTCAATTGAAATACACTTTGAGAATGAATGGCGGTTTCCTACCGCTATTGGCAGGAATCGCCGCAAAAGCATTACCCTTTCTCGGAAAGACTCTCGGCGTGGGAGCTCTCACGGGACTCGCGAGTTCGGGAGTTGAGAAATTAATGGGTGGCAGCAGACTGTTTTTGAAGAAGGGAGGAGCCGTGTGTCGCGTCCACATAGACGACAACAGTGGAGGAGTGTATCTAGAACCCGTTGGAGGTGGCAACTCTTTCAGTGGAAACTGTTTCTATCTGAAGAGTGGACAGAACATTGAGCGACTCAGTAAGGGTTTGCTGTTTGGTGAGAATGCACTGTTTAAGGATATACTGATTTTGAATATGTTATTATAATGTAAAAAATATATAATTATATAAAATATAAAAATATAAATCATAGAAAGTATAAAAAAAATAATATAAAATGGATAAAAAGGTGGAAAAACAATTAGACGATAATGATGAATATCACGGGATAGAGTGTGAAAAAGATGGGGAAAAACGATTAGACGCTAATGATGAATATTGTGGGATAGTGTGGGAAAAAGATGTGGAAAAACAATTAGATGCTAATGATGGATATCTTAGGAAAGAACTGAAAAAAGAGTGGGATAGATGGTTGAAATTTAAAAGAATTAGACGTTTTCCACCGTCACCACTACCTTCTGAAGAGAATGGTAATGGTGTAAGTGTTATGATACAGATAAACAAATGTGTTCTTATAAAAAAAACGTAATATATCACACAAAAAAGAAAAGAAGAATCGACAATGTTACTATAATATATATGGGCGATAGTGAAGAAGAAGAAGAAGAAGAAGAAGAAGAAGGAAAACAAAAAAACAAAAAAAGTAATGAGATCTAGAGATGTTCAACCTCTCTAGATCTCATTACTTTTTTTACCTTCTTCTTCGCTAAAAATCAGTCTCTCTATTTTTTTTTATATTTTCAAGTCCGTTATTAGCATGTTGATGGTCGTGTCTTCTCCTTTTTCAAAAATGTGTTGAATGTTTATCTTTACTTTTGCGAGTTTTTTTACATTGGTGAATGCGCTCTCACCACCCGATTTGTTCACGAGTTTGAGAGAGATTTTTGGATATATGTAACTTCCGTAGGGTAACGACAAATCGTCCTTGTCAAATTCACTGTCTTCAGTGATGACAATGTTCTGTAGATCGCTTTAGTACTCATAAAACAAATTGAGCATGGCTTTGTCCAATTTCAAAGGCATGCCATATTTGTTGTATTTGTGCTCTAAGCCCTTCGATTCGATCTCATTCAATTCGATGGCATTGTGTCATTGTAATCTATAGATTTTACAACCGAATTTCTTACACGTTTCGACTCGTTTCAGTGTCAATTCGCATCTTTTAGGTGTTGCTGTCATGATATTTTTTTTGTTTTTTGAATTTTATGTTTAAATAATAATTTATTTAAAAAAAATTTTTGTTTTTTTTCTCTCTCTATACATACAAAAAAGTTTTTAACTTTTATTTTCTTTAATGTGGAATTTTTTTTTTTACATATATATAAAGACTATTTTAAAACTTTTTTAACAAATTATTATTTAAATACAAAATTAAAAAAAAATTATATATTCTTACAAATGAAGCAAACAAATAAAAAAATGGAAAATTTAAATTAGAAAACCATACCTCAGTTAAACGAGATGTGTAGAGAATTAAACATTCCAGATTTCAGAAATCCTAGAACCAAATAAAAAAAAAAATGAAGTCATACAGGAATATCATTTGCAAAACGATGGAAAGACAAAAATTGAAAGATCGGAAGTGAACAAACTTAAACAGACTCAAATTGTGGAAAAAAATAAGCCGATGACAGTAACACCTGATGATAGAAAACGAAACATGGAGCATGATGAAATTAGAAAGATTATGCGCAAGGAGATATGTAGTTTGCTCAATGAAAAGGCAAAAGAAATGTTGATAGCAACGACGTCAAAAAATGCTTCGGTTGTGAAAAATGAGAAGAAGAAAAAGATAGTAAAAGTAATCGAAATGCCAACGTCGAAAAAAAAAAAAACGTTTCAGTTGCGAAAAATAAGAAGACAACTAAACAAAAAACCATCGATGAACTTGAAGTTTCAAAAGAAAAAAAAAACTAAAACGAAAACGAGTGATGCAGATCAGAATCTAGACAAACGAGATATATTGAACGAAATTTGATTAGCAATTGACAAAGGGAAAGGAGAAGAATATGTAGCATGAGTCATCATGGAAGCATTCCAATCAAATCCTATAGAATGGGAGAGTGCGATCAAAGGCATTTTTAAATCTTTCGACGTGGTTCCCTCATTCAAGAAAGTCGATCCGAAATTGTTCATGGAATGGGTGAAGAAAAAAGTATTGGATTTGTTTCACGAACACAGGAACGTGGGACAAAAAAATAAAATGATACTCCATTGTGTGATGAATAAAATCAATGTGAATTCCGGCGAGAGCATCGTGAAAAATGCGTATTTCAGATCTAATGTCGAACCCGTATTTCGAGGTTCATATTTATCAGACGTTTTCGAAAAGATGAAAGACAAGATGTTGACGTCTCTCGCAAATTATCAACATGAAGGTAGTAATTGGACGTTCGATGAGGTGTTGAAACTCAAAGTTCATATAACTAAAAACGATTCGTTGAAAACGTCTTCCTATGTGGAATTACCGTATTTCTTAGCTAAAAAAAAAGCTGTGATCAACGTGAGAAGTAAAGATGATCAGTGTTTTAAATGGGCAGTCACCTCCACTTTATACCCTGTCAAAAATGCACTCCGATAGAGTTTCTTGTTACAAGGAGACTTCTAAAAATCTTGATTGGACTGGAGTGACTTTTCCAATGCAGTTAAAACACATCAAACGTTTCGAGGTTCAAAATCCCACAATAGTGGTGAACGTCTTGGGATACGACGATGAAAAATGAACGATCTATCCCCTCAGACAGACTTCGTATCTCGAAAGAGAAAAGACGATTATTTTATTATTGATTTCGAATGGTGACAAGCATCATTATTGTTGGGTTAAACATCAGAGCCGATTACTGTCAAGACAAAATAATAAACATGAACATAAGACATGTTTATGTTGCAACTGCATGAATGCGTCTCACAGCGAAAAATCGTTAGCGAAACAGAAATATTGCAACGAAAATCAAGGTGTCGCCGTCGAAATGCCTAAACACAAAACCATCGTGAACTTTCAAAATCACAATAGAAGGTTAAAAGTACCATTTGTCGTGTATGCCGATTTCGAATGCTTCACCGTGAAAATGAGTTCCAGCCAACCCGACGCCCTTCAAAGTTACATCGAAAGATATCAAAAACACACACCTTTGGGCTATATCATTTATATGAAATGCGCTTTCGACTCGCAACATGACATGGGTCCCTTCACCTACACGGAACAGTGCGAAGATGACGACGTGGCTCAAAGGTTAGTGGAAGAGTTAGAATCGAAAATTCAAATTTTATACAACAAATTCAAATCTCCGGCGAAAATGATCATCACGTGAGAGCAGCAGGACGAAAATAATAGAGCCACCGAATGTCACATATGCAGACAATCGTTCGACGAGAATTCGAAGGAAAATAAGAAGGTCAGACACCACGATCATTACACAGGTCTGTATCAAAGTCCGGCTCACAGCAAGTGTAATTTAAAATATCGAGACTCCGTTTTCTATCTGGTGATATTTCACAATCTCTCGGGTTACGACAGTCATCTGTTTGTGAAAAATCTTGTCACCACCGACGAAGAATTAAACTGCATCGCGAACAAAGAAGAAAGATACATTTCCTTCATGAAATGGAAGCTCATGGAGAAGAAAAGAGTAATCGACAGAGAGACGTTGGAAGGAAAAACGAAACCCATTCATAGAGGCATACGTTTCATCGACAGTTTTAAATTCATGTCGACTGCTCTGGAAAAATTAGTCGATAACATGAGCAAGGATAAATTTAAAATCATGAGCAAACACTTCGGAGAATGAGTAGACGTCATGTTGAGGAAAGGAGTCTATCCTTATGATTACATGAACGATCTAAAGAGATTCAACAACACCATGCTACCTTCGAAAGAATATTTTTATTCAAAATTATACGAATCTGACATTTCCGATGAGAATTACGAACATGCCAAAAACGTGTGGAAATCATTCGATATGAAAATCATGAGAGATTATCATGATCTCTATCTGAAGACTGATGTCCTGCTCTTGGCAGATGTGTTCGAAAATTTTCGCGACGTCTGTCATCGAAATTATGATCTTGGGCTGGCCTGGGATGCTCTGTTTAAGACCACCGAAATCCAATTGGAATTATTATCTGACGTGGACATGTTGCTCATGTTCGAAAAGGCCATGAGAGGTGGCGTCTCGATGATCTCTCACAGATATTCTAAAGCTAACAATCACTACATGAAAGAATGTTTTGATTTGGAACGATTGAATAAATACATACAGTATTGGGACGCTAATAATCAAAATGGTTGGGACATGAGTCATCCTTTACCGATTGGAAATTTTGAATGGGTGACGGAACCGGAAGAGATGCAAAAATGGAGAGACTATCCTTGCATTTTAGAAGTTGATTTGAACTATCCGGAAGAATTACACGATCTACACAACGTTTATCTGCTGGCTCCCAAACGAATGGAACCGATCGAAGGAGATGAGGAAAAACTCATTCCCACTTTATTTAACAAACGTAAGTACGTCGTCTACAGTGAGAATTTGAAACAATACGTCGATTACGGTATGAAATTAGTCAACATACATCGCATCATTCGATTCGATGATGAGTCTTGGATGAAAAAATACATCGCTCTCAACACGAATCTCAGAATTCGAGCCGAGAATGATTTCGAAAAAGATTTCTTCAAACTCATGAACAACTGCATGTATGGTAAATCGATGGAAAACATCAGGAAGAGAACTGACGTTCAACTTGTCACGTCTGAGAAAAAAGCTAAAAAATTATTTGCGAAATCCAATTACAAACACCAAACCATATTTCGTCGTGTTAGAACCAGAACGTCCTATGTCCCATAGGGGACATAGGACGTTCTGGTTCTAACACGACGATTTGACGAAAATTTAGTGGCCATTCAAATGCAAAAGACACACCTGAAGTTCGACAAACCCTATCATCTCGGACCGATCATCTTAGATATCAGCAAGCGATTGATGTACGAGTTTCACTATGATTATATCAAACGGAAATTTGGTGAGAAAGAAAAACTACTGTTCACCGACACAGACAGTTTAGTTTATGAGATAGATACAAAAGACGTCTACCAAGATATATCTCTGGACGTGACCGCGTGGTTCGACACGGGCAATTATCCCGTCGATCAACGGTTCAACATTCAATCAAATGACAACAAAAAGGTGTTGGGTAAATTTAAGGACGAGACCGGCGGTAAACAAATCGTCGAATTCGTGGGTTTGAGACCCAAACTGTATGCTTATCCACTGTATTAGACTATGAAATCGATTCGAAGCGACAATCACGACTTGTATACCAAAATAGTCAGCAAGATTTCGCTGACGGCTGACGACGATAAGAGATTCATGTTAGACGATAAAATAAGCACTTTGCCACTCAGACATTGGACTTTGGATATAATTATGGATGATAGGATTCCAGATAGTATTCCAGATATGATTAAGGACGATAGAATTCCAGAAAATCAAGAGGAATTAGACGGATTCAAGATTATGGAAGTCGATGGAGACATCCAGAGAGTTAGTTTAAAAAAGAAAAAAAAAATATAAAAAAAAAATAAAGTCATTTTAGTGAATTATAATAAAATAAATGAATAATAAAAAATATATATACACATTTATGAATAAGAAAATAGAGATATCTGTAGAAGGTGTCGTCTTACCTAACGAACCCCTATCCAACATCGATCTGTTGAATGCGGTGAAGGATTTGAAAATCAAAGATTTTCTAGGCGTGTTTTCCAGAGATGCCTTGCCGAAGAGAAGACATCGACAATCGGAATGCAGAATTTTAAATCTAGATGATTTATCAGGTGAAGGCACTCACTGGGTAGCGTGGTTCAAGAACAGGAAGAAGAAGAATTCTTATTTTGACAGCTACGGAATCTCGCTACCGAAAGAAATAAAGAACTATTTACGTTACAACACGGAACGAGTGCAATCGCCAGATCAAGTATTTTGCGGTCACCTGTGTCTCTACATTCTCAAGAGATGGTCGGAAGGAGATCGGTTTCAAGACATTCTCAATGATTTACATTAGAGAGAGATTTGTTTTTTTATAGTATATATAAAGGTAGAAATTATTTTAATAAAATTTTAATCGAATAAAAAAAAAATTAAAAATAAGTGAAATAATTCATTTTTAATAAACTGCATTTGAAATATATTTTTTAAAACAAAAAACCCTCAAAACAACATGCCAGTCGATAAATTTGGTAGAAGTGACAATGAAAGTCAACCCAAAAAGAAGAGGAAGACGCTCGAAGTTGGCGATGGTTATGACGTTGCCAACTTGGACGAACGTTACATTCGGAGATACGAACCTCGAGAGGAACCTTTGAATATGAACGATAAGAAGCTCTACAATCTTCCAGAGCCGATAGATCTCACAGATGTGTCGACTAAAATATACGTTGACAGGGGGAACGTGGATTTTGAACGAATCATGCTAGATAACTACGTGGATAAAGCCATGACCGACGATCTCGATCTGAAATCCAAACGTTTGGTGAACGTCGCGAATCCCATAGATTCTACCGATGCTGCGACCAAGAAATACGCGGACGACTCTCACGCACGATTCAGTGAACATCTGAGAAGTAGATACGTTCAGAAAACGATGCAATCGGAATTGAATGCCAATTCTATGGCCAATCCCAAGGACGTGGCGACCAAATGAGAAATGAAATCGGATCTGAATGCAGGATTCAACAAGATATTGAATCTGTTGAAGGCGGACTCCACCACAGTCAACAAGGGCTACGTGGATTCCACCATGATACGAGCTCAAGAATACGTAGAATCGCAAGTGGACGAAACAATCTGGTGGAACCATGGAGGGTGGCATCAACATGAACAGTCAGAATTTATTCGGTCTCGATCACGATCCTGAATTCGATTCCAGTGCGGTCAGCAGGAAGTATGTGGACGACAACTCGGTCTTGAGAAAGGGCGACATCATGGAAGGTAAACTAGACATGGGCGGACACGCGCTCACGAATCCCATGCACATGTCGGATGCCTGTACCCTGATTTCGGTGGTGGAGAGATTCAAATACGCCAGGCAATTGATCACCGTGTGGGCCGAGGAGACAGGCACGTTAGAGGAGGGAAAAGCCAAGTGGTCTTTCGGAAATGGAGGTAGCGGATCGCAACATGGTCAGGTGGGATATCCCATTCTGTTGGGAGGCAAAATCATTGGAATGAGTCTGGCTTCCACGGATTTGGATAACAGAGTGGTCGTCAATCTCACGGTGAACAGAGTAGAGAGCAATAAGAGATACAGCATCGAAAAGACTGAGAATCAACACTCGAATGTTAGCACGTTCGGCACGCCTCTCAAAGTGAACACCGGAGACAGGATTAATTTCGTTACGAAAACCAATAATCCCGAAGCCGCCACTTCTGTGGTGAGCATACTGATCGAACTAGATCCTCTGAACAAACAGTGAATGTGTGGAAATAATTAATTAAAAATAATGAGTGATTATTAAAAACAAAAAAAAATGTAATGAGATTTAGAAAGATGTTCAATCTATTTAGATCTCATTACTTTTTTTTTTTTTTTTGGTTTTGTTTTAATACGTTATTTCTGATAATGTTTCATCACGTGAAATTGAATCACCTATCTCAAAACACGCGTCGACATCTATTTTAGCATTTAGAAGAGTTTTATAAATTCTCGAAAAGCAGTCAGTCCTCTATACATCAACATGTCTAAAAGTTTTTTGATCTTATCTTCTATCAAGATTTTACTTTCGATTTCACAATTGGTCAATATCAAAGGTTCTGTTTCGACTAAAGTGTCTAGAATTATTGCTAGTGAATCTTGTGAAATATTTTTAATCAAAACACGTCTGTTTCTTCTTAAGTATTCTCTTTCTTTATCAT
Source organism: Pictodentalium vernedei (assembly GCA_031216915.1). NCBI lineage: Eukaryota > Metazoa > Mollusca > Scaphopoda > Dentaliida > Dentaliidae > Pictodentalium > Pictodentalium vernedei. The sequence goes on from CM062294.1 coordinate 144,043,410, forward strand.
TCATTTTTATAATTATTTTTAAAATTTTTATTTATATATTTTTTTTCTTTTCTTTTTTTCACACACACATCTCTCATCGAATGATCGACATCTTATTTCCATCCAATTCGAATTGTAATTCTCTGTCCGACAGGACTAGGATGAAGGCTTCGGTTTTTCTCGGCACGTTCCTATCGAATTGCATCTTCATCTGAATGTCTAAGACGCTACTCTTAAGTCGTTCGCTCTGTTTACTGACATTGAATACGAACATGGGATACATCGACTTGTATTCACCGGGAGATATATTAGGGTTGCTCATCAATTCGTGTAGACCATGATACTTCTTTATAAAATCTGCGCCCCATACAGTCTGCAGAAATCGTTCTTGTCGAATGATGCATTGTAATCGATTGCTGGATATCTCGTGGTGTTCAGAAACACTTGCATGTTTCTCAAATTGCAGTGATCGAATAGCGACACATTCTTTTCCTGAGACCCGTCCCTATCGGTCTGAAACGCGACCATGATAACACGTGGTCTCTCGGAAGCGGATTTCACAGTCAATCTCCAATCGAAGTGATTCGTGGAGAGTGGAATGCTACCTGTGTCGCACTGTCTCATTCTAAATTCCACAGGTAATTTACTCTTGGATTCTATGATCTTGTAGAGACGCGTTTTTTCCACAATTGAAGGCTGCACGTGCAGAACGAACCATGATATCTTGTGTAGAGTTAACTTACCCGCATCGGTCATGGGGAGTCTCTCTATCACGTCATCGTTTCCCTTTTGAATCAACGTCAGATTGTGTTTGAATCCGTACATGATCTTGTTGTAATCGTCCACGAATCTGAAGATGTGTTTCAAAGGTATCCTGAATGAAAACGTTCCTTTGGGTCTGGACGTCTTGATGACGTAGTCGAATATTGTGGCGGCGCCGGCGCTAGCAGGGCCAATGGTGTCTTTCATCCACAACTGATTAAGTCCTCTGGATTTCGAAAAATCATCCGGATACGTCAAGAGTTCGAACATCGTGGTGGCCTGACAGAGATGAAACACAGATTCTATCTCTTGTCCGGATAGTAAGTATTTTATATTACTGAATAGATGCTTGATGCCATTATTGGCTAGAGTAACCGTATCGTCGTCGGCATAGTCAGTCTCATCTTCCTTGGTGAGACGTCCCTGCACCACTATGTAACTCTCGCTAGGATGAACGAATAGATCTTGGGATTCAACATTGATTCTTATCTCTCCCGCATTGTTCAAACTCGTTCTGGTTATTGGTTCGTATTTGTGAACCTCGTATTCTTGAATACTTTCATCTTTCACTATGCTTTGTGCGATATCTAGTATATTAGCCATTTTTAAAGGGTTTTTTGTTTTTTCTTTATTAATTAGCTTGCTTTTTTATCTAAAAATAGTGTTAATTATTTTTTATTATTATTATATTTTTTCTCTCCATTATATATCTATATTTTCTTTATTAAAACTTCGTCTTCTGCAATTGTTGTTCATAAAACTTTCCGATGATCTCTTCACCATCTAAAGCTTGGATTTCATAAGTCACCCGATCGGTGTGAAATATTCTGATTATCACGAAGATTTCCAAGGTCCATCGAGGAGTGTAACCCTTTTCGAAGTGCTTCTTATAAGCGTAGATTCTCACTCGATCGCCGACCGCCGCAAATTTCGGCGGTCTAGGCCTCTTCCTGATCATAGATCTCTTGGAATATAGATTCACGTAGACCCGTTTTTCGTTTCGAGGATTGCTAGCTTCCGCGGGAGTCATCTTGATCAATCTATGTCGTGTGTTGTTGTAATCTTTGATCAGAACGTTCAGAGCGTATATGTATTTCTTGGTCGAATTCGCCGTGAAGTAACTGTGCATCTTTTCCTTCATCGTTCGATTCCAACGTCCCATGATGCTAGCTTTCCCTTCGTTTTCGATCGAGTAGATGTCGACCAATCGACGAACGTCCTTGTTGTAGAATTCCTTTCCCTTGTCCACCCATAATTTATTCGGTTTTCGAGAAGACGAGTCGAACACGCTCTTCAGAGCCTCGGCGACGCAAGGTACTGATTTATTCTTCAAAGCTCTGATCCAACCGTATTTGGAAAACACGTCGATGACCATCAATAGATATTTGACGCCCTCGTTCCACCTCGAAAACGATCTCATGTCCACCAAGTCGGAGGTCCAAATGTCGTCCAGACCCTTCACGAACACCCTTCTCTTTTGAAATATACGCCCGATGGGTTTGTGTAACTCCTCGGCCAATTCGCTCATCAATAATTGTTTCTTATTCTTTTCCGAAGCGCTTTTTTTTAATGCCCCATCCGAATCGACGTTTCGCACCAATCAAATTGCCGACCAGCGAACGTTCTATCTTCTCTCTCCTGATCGGATTCGATATGCCTCTCAATTTCGCCAGCATGATCTTATCACAGACGTCGTTGTGAGTCTTGGTGTTGGGATGTCCGTCGTAGCACAGATCGTGATCATATGCGGCCGCATCCACCCTATTCACGGGTTTGCTCCAAGATTTAGGAGTCAGATCGGCATTGAGTCTCTTGTTCAATTTCGTTCCAGGTCCCGTGAAACTGTGACCCGGCAGATGCATTTCGAAACTTAGATTATTGATCATTTTATTCACGACGCCTTTGCCTCTGCTCGTTTTTTTTTTTTACTTGACGAATCGAGTCTTGATCGAACCAAATTCCGCAAAGCATCTTTCTGTCGTTTTTAGTTTGTACTTCTCGAGAATTACCCATCTCAGTAACTCTCTTACACTTTACGCAATACATTTTTGAGAGTTTTTTAAATTAATTTCGTATTTATTTTTTATTTTATATATAAATGTAATATTTTCTTTCTTAAAATTCTGTTCTTATTATATATATATATATATTTTTTTTTTTTTAATCGCTGCTCTTGAGTTCTATCAACTTACCAAATTCCTCCCTGGCCTCTTTCCTCCCCCTTTCCACGAGAGAATCCTTCATCTCTTCATTGATGATCTGATGAGTCTTGATTCACACGGCTTCTTTCATAGCATCGTATTTCGTTTTCTCGCTCAATGTCATGAAGTATTCTCCGTCCGATATCCTACCGTCTCTCAATGCCATAGAGATAATTTCAGATATCGTGTCGATCTTAGAGTAGGCCAAGACGTAAATCTTTTCGTGTTTCCTAGCCTTCAGATATAATTTCCTACTCAAAAAGTTTCCTAGCATGTTTAACAATCCGGCGGAGAGAGCCACTCCTTCTATGGTCAACACGATCGGAACGCCGACCGCGGTCGACAACAATCTGATGCCGGCTGCGTGAAAACCCATGGAAATCGTGATGAGTGTCGTGTCGACCGCATTGACGAATTTCACGAGACGCTAATACTTCTTCTTGAGAGAACGATGAGAATCTCTCTCTCGAGTCAGATACAATTGGATTCTACTGATTTGATCGATGCGATACCTCTCTCCTCTTTCTTTTTCTTCTGGCGACGGCGCCGTTGGCAAAACGCCGTTCGCCTTCTGATCCTGGTCATCATCTAACCTCGGATACAATTTATTTCTGGTTCTCATTTTTTATATTTTTTTCTTTCTAATATTAGATGAAAATTCATGAGTGTATTTATTTTTTTATTTTCTATTCTCCTTATTTATATCAACGAGAAAACTTAAACGTATGCTTCCTCCAGCAATAATTTCAAGACGCATCCCTTGTCTTCTAAAGTCAGACTTCTACGCGCTAATTTCATTTCTTCTGAATTGGTGGGCTTGTCTCGCCCCTTACAGAAGACTAATCTCTTCCAAAACTTGATCACGTCGTCGATTTGAACGCATTCGAACGCCGGTTCGAAATACTTGAGGACCATATCTTCCCTTTCCATCGTCAGACACGAATGATCCTCGTGATCGAAGTCTAGATGATCCCGACACCCGACGTATCGTTCTAATAAGAGGCGACCTAGTTGATCGTTCACGCAGATTGTGTAGGCTCTCATCAGCATTTTTATAAGAAACCTTGCTCTCATAATCTGGGAATTGTTCATGATTTACGTATATTTTATTATCTATTTCGATTCGATATTTATTTTTTTTAAATAACTATTTATTTATATATGTTTTTTTTCTCTCCTATATATATCAATCACTTTTTTATTTCCTCTCGACAAAACCGATTCTATTACGATTCACCTTACAAAACTCGCGAGGTGGATCGGCAAATCGTTTTCGCCGATCGGATCGCACCCTCGACCGTCCGGAACGCGATCGCGAACGTGGTGGTGGTCCAGACTCGGCAAACCGTATTTTTTCGATGTACCGGAAGCCGAAATCGGTTTGGAATTTTTTTTTTTAAAAATCCGCGATGAGTATCTACACTTTACACTCACTTTTCACCGTTGGTGAACGTCGATAAAAGGTTTTGAGGTCGATTTTTCCTGGTCTAGAATCGGCAAATCGGTTTCCCAATCGGATCGCACCCTCGACCGTTCAAACAGCCGTTGGCGAACGTAGGTGGTCCAGAATCGGCAAACCGCTTTTTTGATGCTGGTCTAGAATCGGCAAAACGTTTTTTTTGCTTGCGTTCACCAACGATAGATCGAAGGTCTGATCCGCGATGGGAACGTCAAGAAACATTTTTAAATTTACATTTTCTTCAAATTTCATACATTTTTTCACTCCTGAGCGATGTGTCGAATGTACTCGTTCGCCAACGGATGTTTGAACGGTCAAAAGTGCGATCTGAGAGCCTCAAAAACAATTGCCGATCCTGGACCGCCATTCAAAAACGACATTTTTTACACTCCGTACATGATTTAACACTGAATCCCTATGGCGGTACACGTACATGTACGTGTACAGTTTTTTGGAAAAGTGGACTAGAATCGGCAATTATCACCTACTCCTGTGTATCCAAAGTCATCAGATGCGTTATCACCTTGACACGACTGTAGTCCAAACTGGCACCCAAAGTCCGTAATATAATTTTTTGGGTGTGGCACTTTCTGTGAAACGTACCACGCCAAGAAAATATATTACGGACTTTGGTTCCAGGTTTGGTCTTACAGGGAGATACCCTTTATTTAAAGACAATAGATTGAATGTTTGACACTACAGGTAGGTCAGTGAAGCTTGCCCCCAAAATTAAGAAAACTGCCAGAAAAAATTGATTTTCCCCGACTTCGCAGCACCCCCCTCCCCCCCCCCCCCCCCCCCCACCCTCGAGTCACCATGGCCTGTATGCCTATGCATCTTATAATGTCGTTCTCTGCTTTCCACTACTACTTTTGTCGGTCATTTATAGTCTATCGGTATCGGTCCTGCAGTTATTTTTTTTTTTATAGGAGGGAGCAAGGGAGGGGTGCGAGAAGCTATGGGGATGCGGATACCCTTGGACTTTCCGCCGCTTCATTTTTTTTCTGCACCGATAAACCACGCTATGATATGTGGAACAGCACGAAAAAACTCTTGTAATACACATATCGCGAAAAATAGAAAAAATCATTATGTTAATTGATTGGAGGGTATTTCAAGTGAAGACCACTATATTTATTCCACAATAAAGTGAAGTCATTAATTTTAAGGGGTCAAATTCATGTCTTGCTAAATACGTAACCGTCTTACTTAGCCACGTGAGCAGAATTTCCAGTCTAAAAGTACCGAGACGTATGTAAGCTGGCCCTGCTTACCGCTACAAATACTTATTTCGTTTTAACGAAATAATATTTCGTTATATCGAAATATTATTTCGTTATAACGAAATATTATTACGATGTTTCGAAATAATATTTTCTGAAAACGAAATAATATTTCGTCATTTCGAAATATTACTTCCTTGAAACGAAATATTATTTCGTTATTTCGAAATATTATTTCGTAAAAACGAAATAAAAATAAGAGTGAAATTTTAGTGAGTCACCTACCGGGCCCCATATCTATCGGGCTCCACAATAATATGTAGTTAATTTGTGTTTTGTTTCTCTCTTATTCAATAAAACATAATAAGAGGACAATGTGTAGGAGACGCACACATTTAACCCTTTAACCAAATTTATGATCTAATTATGTTTTTATTTTACTTTTTCAAAGTATTTAAACAAAAACTATACCATGTGACACCTCATTGGAACAAGCTCAATGGGTTCTTTCCAATGAAAGGTCACATGATATGGTTTTGTTGATTTTTGTTGAAAAATATATAGCGGCTAAATATATAGTTTTCAGCTGCTTCATTTGCAAAGTATCTGTTCGTTAGGTAAGGGTTTAAGAAATCAAAATCAATAAAAAATGTAATGGTGATACAAATATTCGCATCAACTATGGTGATTAACCAATAAGGATATGCGACCGTCATACCCTTGCGATTAGCACACAATCTGCCGGTTGTGAGTGCCGATGCCATATATTAGCAACCAAAAGGAGTAGTATGCTTAAGAATGCATCGAACAGGGTTAGTTTTACAGTACAGTCAGGTTGATTGGGTTGTTAGCCCCAAGAGTATTTCAGTGTGTTTATTAAAATAAAAATGCTCATCAGAGGAAACAAGTTAACGGCGCAGCGGCTTTGATCAAGGATCAAAGACGCTGCGCTGTTAACCTCTTTCTGCTGATTCCGCATTTCACTGAGTCATCACACAACACGTGGGATGTGTGTCATGAGCAGCAATCAAGGGCAAGGTCAGACCAATTAATGAGATTACGCCAATCTTGAATCATGCTAATCGTTGTGGCAACTTATCAAACTTTTTTCGAGATCTGGTATTATGAGGGTATTATACATACCGAATGTGATTATCAGTGTGTTGTGGTACTTTGGGCAGTCGCGCGCGACGATGTTCACGCCACTCGGACTGGATTGTTTGTAGTAAGGCCAAACAAATTGTATTCTCGTTCGAATTGTAGATGTAGTTCATTCGTAGTTGATGAACACACCCCCTCCTGCAACTATACACCTGGAACTTAACTAAGCACCCCCTGAAATGTTTCTTGACAGTGAAGTTGCTGTTACTGATTATTATGTTTTAATGATTGCTATGTCTTGCAGTACATTTCATTGGGGGCGAGGTGGCTCAATAAGTAGAGGTGCAAGCTGCAAGCCGAGAAGTCATCGGTTCGAATCTTACCTGCGGCAACCGCATTGTGTCCTTGGGCAAGACACTTCACCCCCACGTGGGGGCAGGCTAGTGTTGTGTACTAAGGCGTACTACACGTCGGTGTTGCACCTGTCTTTAACCAATGCTAGCCCTACTTGTGTGGAGTTATTATGTTGGGAAGCTGACAGTTGCTCGCCGTTGCTAGGTGGTCTCTCCGGGTACTCCGTCTTCCGCCACCTGTAAAACCGTTGAGGTCATGATTAGCCATTATGCAGAAATATGTCACCTTAAACACCAGTAAATAAATAAATAAAAACATTTCATCTAGTGAAACATGATGCTTCTGGTTGATAGCGTACCCCAAACATACCCATCTGAAGCATGCTTCCCACGAACGTCACAAAACACACACTATCATCCACATGCAATATCTGGGTATTAAATAAGAAAATTTGTCACTTCTTTGATTCATAAATGCCGACATGGCAAGGAGGAAACAGGCAGAGGCACTAGGATGGCACATCGTTGGCATGCATGCAACAGTCATGTCATTCGAAGCTATTGGAAGGCATCTTGGTTACAGTCATTGTGTCATCAGCAGACTTGTCCGAAAATATCAACAACCAACGATATTGACGACCGACCAAGGCCTGGACAAACCCAAAAGACCTCTCCTCGGGAAGATCGGAGTCAGGCACGCCTCGTTAGGCGTCGCAGATGATCGCATGAAAATGGGAAGGCTTAGAAATAATACTTACGTGTCCAGGAACATCAGACCTACTGTTCCTTATGGTGGATTATCAATAATGATATGGGGGTGCCTCTCTCATGATTGTAGAAATTCCAGCTGTTACTCTTAACAACTACAGTGTACGCAATATCGAGCTTCATAAGTATGCATAATGTCAATCGGTACGAGTTTTCTGCAGTACGTTTACTTATCGCAATAAAAACAATTCCTCGAAATGCTCTTCAAGAAAATCATGTAAAATCGTTATTCTGTGTTAATTCCTTCATTCACAGTTACAAAATGATGAAACATCGAAAATTGATCATTCCTGCATAAGATCGGATTTAATGTTAGGACACTGAATTGTTCACAGTTCTCAACTTGAGAATTTGTTTATCAGATACATTTAAAACTAGAAGTCCTCTCACGAAATGCGCACAAATAGCACGTCGATATGCGCGTTAAATCTACGCGTTATGACCAGAGTAAGGCTTTCAAATTCTGTACATATGGCCTGTGAATAAGCAATGTTTCAGCCAATGGACCTCCGGGTAACTATGAGTAACCAGGAGAACTTGCCGTGCTTTGGATGCCATTCGATATGACAATTGCGCACAATTCCTACACACCGTTAAGCCTAGATAAGCGCACAGTTCGTGACAGGACTTCTAGTTTTAACTGCAGTGAATTCCCAGAGTAAGACCCAATAAGAATAACCTCAACTCAACTTTTGTGGACAGAATATATACATTTTAAATAGTTGGGTTCAAGTTTTCTTCACTTATAGCTTTCATTATACCCGAAAAACTGCCTTTATTCTGATTTTGTATGTACATTTATTACACGCCTGTTTTATGATGTCCCCATCTACAGCAAGACTAAACCATGCGGAAAATGGAAATATGTTCCCCACATGTATGCGGAACGGAAATCGTTGACGGACTATCTTTGAATAGAAGCGAAATTCCTCTTGCATTTTCTATAAATCCGTGCGTCGCAATTACAATTTGAATCGCTAGCGATAGCCAAAAATCGTCCCCTAGCTGGGTTCCAATGTGTCAGTTGGCACAGAAAACATTGAAAATGAAATAGGTAAATATTTATGTTTTTTCTCGTTATAGCAGTTTTTTTAAAATAAAATACATTTTAATGTTTTTACTTTTTGTTTGCCAAATTACACTAACAGAAACTGAAGAAAGAAAACAATAGCGAACAGATTATTTTTGTCTAGTTATAACCATACTGTTTTTTCATTTGAATCCACAAGATATTTTTAATTTCAAAATGAGGATTCTGTTTCCACGAAGGCCTATTAAGAACATTGTAAAAAAATAAAATAAGTTAAAAAAAATATTAAAAGGAATTGTAAAAGATGAATTAAGTTTTTGTTTTATAGTGGTATAAATGGACCTTGAAAATTTTCAATTACACACAAAAACATCATTGTGAGAGCACTCGCGATGTAGTCTGACTGGGACGATAGGTGGTGTTTACTCGACTTAGGCATTGGTGCTTTCATTTGTAATGTCATTTGTGGGAATGGAATTTTCTTTGCAGTCGGTTTATTCCCAATGATATGCACACTTGTATTTATGGGAATTTCACCCGCAAAAATGTGCGAATTGACCGATAACAGTAGTTGTACCTTTGTAGGTAAATATCAAGGTTTCGTGGTTTTTAAAAATAAGTTTAATTAAAAGCAAAGCATGGGTACCAACCAGCACATCGCAGGCATCCACAGCAAATGTCCTATTTCTGCTACCACAAAGCACTGAGAGTAGCACGTAGTAGAAGCAGATGGCAGTGTTACAAGTTAAAGTGGTTGCCCCTAAACGGATGATACTCTGTATTCGTCAGACAATATACCTCAACCTGCACCACTGTGGTTACTTCAGTACTGGTGATTGCAGTGGTGTGAATAATTTCGCACTGAAGCCATGAGAATTCGCCTCATTTAGAGATTTTCTCGTGGCCCCCTTTAGCCCCATGTGGGAAAATAACGAGCACCTCACAGTACGATCAATGAACACACCTCTGTATCCAGCAGTAAGCATTCGGGTAGTACAAATAAGACATTTGAGACGTTAAAAATTAAAAGATTTGCAATTATATTGGTTGAATTTATTCCGCGTAAATATCAGTAGACGAACGAGACTCTGGCGCTTCCAAAGTTATATACGGCAATCATAGGGCTTATAGGTATACAGTATGTAACATCGATATAATTAACGGTTTCATTGATTTAAAAAAAATGAAATAAGATAGAGGCGCTTGTTTATTGGAGTTTAACGTTTAACAGTATATGTTTTGTGTCACTTTGCAGTAGATTTGCAAATTTCGCAATAACTTTGAGATTAGAGGCAAAAAACTCTCCAAACATAACTCACATATACGCTTCGGGGGAGAGGTATTAAAGTAGGGTGGTGGGTATAAAGAGTTTCTTGTTCGCTTATCGGATACCAAGTATGGGGAATTGAGGATGAATTAATAAAGCGTTGTGTGCTGTCCTACACGTTGAGAGCAAATATTACTGACACCTTACTGTGCATTCTGCGGAGGTGCGCTCATGCTGGTATTTTGTTGATGGATTGGAAGCAAACTGAAACTTTCACTTGCAGCATCTTGCAGTAGCAGATATTGTATTTGGAAGTGCAGCGGTAAATGGTATCTGTGTGTGCATGTGCGGGATGGGGGACAATTTTTATTTATCTGGTGGTGTATAAAGTTCTGCATATATATTGGTTGATTTTGTTCCGTTTAGACATTCGTAGACGAACTAGAGGCTAGTGTTGCCCGCAGTATTACACGGCAATCATAAGGTGTAAGGCACCATCAATATCGTTAATGCTGATATTGAGTTAAAAAGAAGAAATGTGGGAGAAATGTTATTGATATGTTTGTTTATTTGGGTGTAGCGACACTTAGTGCGGCAAGGGGGGGGGGGGGGTGGGTAAGCGTCAAACGATTTGTTTATGACAACCTAACAACCCATTTTTAAATCGTCTTTATCTGTTGTTAACGTGAACAGCAGCTAGCGACACGACTCCTGGGGCTAGTTATTTATGTATGTATTATTTATTGGGTAGTTAATGAGGTTTAACTACAATTTCGACAGCCAATGCCACCTTGTCTCGTACAGTTTTACGGATGTAGGGAACCTCTACTACCCGGAGAGAACCACCGAACAGGGTCGAGAAACTGTCAGTCTCCCCAACCGACTAACTCCAGTAACTTGCATTCTTCATTTTATTATTTATATTTTTACCGATGCTAGCCCCGCGTTGTGTACTTGGGCAAGGCACTTAACCCCGATTGTCCACATGGGGGCACGATGACGTCGTTTACTAAGGGGTACTGCACGTCAATGGTGCGCATGTCTTCAACCAAACTAACCCTGCCTGTGCTGCAGTGTGGAGTTACGGAATTGGGGAGTTGGCAGCTGCTCGTCGTTGCTCGATGGTTCTCTGCGGGTACTCCGGCTTCCTCCACCCGTAAAACTGTCACGGTCACGATTAGCCATTGTGCATAAGTATGTGATCATAAACACCAATAAATATATATATACCGATGCTAGCAATGAATATGTTAAATTTGCTAGGTCTTTAGAGTGAGTTGGTTCACTACTCCCATGTTTAAAGTTGCGTGGCAAGTGTGGGTACGCTTTGATTCGTTAATAGCATTGCGTATGATTTCCTAAGACCTTTTGACATCGCGTGTTTTCTCCATAACCACGAAGTTAAAATATTCTGCATTCAAAATATGTTTCAGGCGGTTGAAAATGCAACAGTGTTTTTTATATTGTTCAATTTTAAGTTTTGAGGGAATTTTTAGTTTTTCTTTTCTGCCTAGCATTTCTTATTTAGTGATGGCGACATCAGGCCGGTAGTCAACCACGGTTCACGTCTGATATGCTTGGGCGAAGCGGCTATCTTTAAGGAGAATGTTACGTTACAGATTTGGTGAAGTCTCGCCCTTGAGTTCCAATGGTTTCTATGTGCCTACAGGCACATAGAACACATTGGAACCCAGAGGACGGTTTGTGGATAAGATCACCATACCCTTCCTTGGTACACTTGTGAAGTCACAAATAGGCAGAATGGTTTTAACCCTTTACCCAACGTAACGGCCAAAACCGGCCAGCGCTATTCTCAAAAATCGCCAATTAATTTTCAAAATATTTTCATTTTTTGTCTCAAAAACATAGGTTATGACCCCTCGTTGGAACGAGCTCGTCGAGCTCGTTCCAACGAGGGGTCATAACCTATGTTTTTGAGACAAAAACTGAAAAAAATTAGTTATTCAAGAATTTTTTTTCAGTGAATTACCATTTTAGGATTTCTGTACTTTTAACGCTACCATTTCGTGATATCTCGTCAAAGTAAAATGATCAACAGTGGTCATTCACGTCTGTGATTATCATTCCTGATTTGTAGTCTTCAGATTTATTGCAGAAAATATGTTGGATTAGCGTAACAGAATAATCGGTAACTGTTGTTGGTCGTGTGATGGCGGGCGTGAAATCTCCACTGAACATTAATTCGATAAATTGTTTATTGTGGCCACCTAAAACGTACATCTATATTGAAGTCTCCCATCAAATATGTTTTTTTTTTTAAAAATTTTCCTTGATTATCTCACTGGCCAACTGGATCAGCGTTGCCAAGAACAAATCATGGTAAGATTTCCTGACTGTGTTGGGTCTCTTAATTATAGCAACAGTATATATTTGAGGAGAACTGGTTTCATGAACTGGGACTTAAAAAACAAGCCGGATAAAAACTTGGAGATAATTTTGTACCGTATATTTACATTTACGAACATGACAACTCCTTTTCGGTCATCGTTCTGGTCAGGGCGCTTTTCCAGAGGGTGGTAACAATCGACTATGTATCGTTGCTATCCACGTTAAGGATTCCTTTATTTCAACAACGTCTGGAGAAGTGAATGGTGGCTAGATACATTTGTGGAAGTTGTCCCAGTTGCCGTTTAGGCTTCGACAATTGATGTTTAGCAAAGAGAAGTTTTTTTTTATTTACCATGTACTTTGCAAACTCTTGCGGTCTGTAGTACTTACCGCATTTTCTATCGGTTGCTCATCAGTGGGTTTAGAGGTGACTTTGGGATGGCAGTGGAACGTACTGATATAATCAAAAGAATCATTTTTCTGTATCTCATCAAGAGTGATATCGTTAGCCATAATCGTTTGTGAAGGGGGGGGGGGGGGGGGGGTGGTGCAAAGTCACGTTCCGGGATCACTTATCAGAACAAGTGATGATACGTTAACTTATATGAGTTATGTGAGGGTTTTAAGAGCACATTACAATGGTGTCAAGAATATAGTATTAATATTTATTGAATGACTCTTTCGATAGCCTGGGTCACCTCGGGTCGGAGTCAAGAATTTTTGTATGAAAAGCTAATGATAAGGTTTGAAGAAGATGTCTTTGGTTCTTAGGATCTTTTTCTGTGGATTCTGATAGCCCGGGAGACACTGCCGGGTGCCTCCATGTAATCGCTGGATATTTACATAGTTTAACACTTTATGCCGTTGAATATGAACTCTCAACAAAATCGCCTTAAAAACTTAACCGCTCAACCATTGTGTTGCAACCTTCTGTCTTTTACTTGAGTTTTCTATAACTGATGTGAAGCATACATGTGAAAACACTTTTGGTTGGAGATAGAAGCAGCACCGGTCTTTCTGCAATAACGATTCAGTTGGGGAGAAAGAAGGGAAAATTTATAAAATCGGGCCAATCAAGGATTCAGGACATTTTACGACATAGGAAATATATATATAATATACCCACGAGTGGTGAAGTGGTATTAACCTCAAGCCTTTGGCGCGCGGTTAACACCACATCACCACGAGCGGTGAACATTTGGTACACCAAGCTACTTTGAGTATATTTTATTTATACCATGATCATCAGATTATTAAGAGTCGCTATTATTTTTCTCGATTTTACTAAGCAGCAGACGTACATACGTGCCAATCCTGTTTTTGTTTTCATGGGCATCGGTCGGCGGTACTTCCGCTGTCAGTTTTATCGCCGAAACGAAATGGAAAAAGAATGTCTTTTTCGTTTTAATAACATAAAAACATACTATTTCGAGTTATGGATGCTTTATGAACATGAGACAATGCATGTTTGCTAATTTTTGCATCTTATGAGGTAATCCCATTTAAAAACTTAATAAATAATTGCCACTTTCATTTCACTCTTCGCGATGCGACGTGCGGTAAATTTAAAGAAGTTTGCATTCAGATCGACGTCACCAAAGGTCAACTTGGGTGTAGTTCTACTGTAGGTGTAAATTTCTACTACTGAAATCCCATTGTAGGCGTGTTCACCACGGTTGATGTGTAATGATAAACTTTATGTCATAGGCTTTTCATATGTAGTAGAACAGGCAATCATGGTATGAATGGTGATAATAAAAAGGGATCCTATGATGTTCTATGATTATAAAATGGAGCCCCGAATTTCGTTGATATTTTTACAATGATGAGATAATGATAGAAACAGAGTCAAGAATCATTCCATTTATAAGCCTCACTCAGTTTATGTAGTATCAAAAGTTGTCAGACGTCCTTGATTGTTTTTGTATGGTTACACTACGCAACCACCGTGGTTGCAATGTAGAATATGTATATACATGGTATCAGAGAAGATATATATATATAGTAATATATAGTATGTAATAATGATGGTGGTCATGATCGCCATAATCGAGTTGGGTGCCTGAGTGGCTATATGTGTTCCCACTGTACAAACTGCCTATGTATATATACAGACTTTTCTTTTCATAATATAGTATGTAAGCAGTAACTCCCACTAACTGTGTTATTAACCCTCCTTATACTTTCTTACATATCTCGAAGAGGGTTTCCTCTTGCAGCGATAGTCTATTTCAGAGCTTTAGGTATTGAGATTGCTCGGGGCCCAAGTAATGCCTTATGCACCCCCCCCCCCCCCCCATCCTAAAAAAATCAAAATGTTAAGAAATCAAACTTACTAATAGTCTAGTCACTGATTGATTTACCAGTAATATGTTACGTAATCTGCAGTAATATCTTTCTATCCCAGGGTCAGTCTTGAGCGGGCTGGCTTGCCTATTACGTAATGTGCCAAGAGATAGATACGCTCATGGCGCGGCTGCGTTTCATTTTTATTTTTTTTACATGATCTCGATCCAGTCACGTCTCCATAAATCAGTTGCTGGGTCTTTCAAACCTAACACAGAATGTCGGATATGCTGCTGATATCATGTATTCTTGCTGGATATATTTTACTTCTATCTTTTCTTTTTTTCATACATGTTTGCTTTACTTGTTTCCTGTTTCTCGTCTTTCACTCTGACTCCGAGCCTTTACCAGTTTCCAAACATCTAACACGTCCCAGTTTCTCCCGTGGCGACCTCTGTTCTGGTACATGCGATAGTTACTGCATACCTGCACAGAAACAGACCCGCTCCGCCTTACCTCACTTTGAAAATCTTATTTTTAATGCTCTACCATGGATGACATAATCATATATAGAATGCGGGTAGGTCTGTCCTTTGTGCGTGCGTGTGGGAATGTACACAGGAAAATTCAACTGGACGCTTACTGTGTCTTATTAATAAACCTCGTATTGCTATACAGGATTATTGGAGTTACTTAAAGGGCACTCAGAGAGGACTCGAGGAAATCTGTATTTATCAAAGATAGGGACCTTCTTACAAAAAGCCAGGTATAGTCACATTCTCAACAGTGACATCCTCAGTTTATAAAAAAAAAAACTCTTCACGCTGTTAATCCTAGTAACTTTTTCTGCCATTCTCCCTTGGATTTTTCTGCTGATATTCCTTTCCGGTGATGTTGAATTAAATCCTGGTCCCCCTAGTCTAAATAGTATACTCCATCAAGTTGTGATTCGTCATTAGCCGGATTTAAAATCTGTCAAATGAACATTCAAAGTTTAAAACCAAAAATCGACTCACCTCTCTAAAAGGTAAGTGCAAAGTGCTTGCCGAATACTTTAACCTGAGACAGTTGGTGTCCGAGCCCACCTTCTTCGCAGAAACATCAAAAACCTTACTGGACGTAATCGCTGTTAGTGGCTCGATTAGAGTGATTTCCTGTGAAGTTGTCGAGCCCTTCCTTCCTGATCTAATAAGGTATCATTGTCCAGTTTCAGTTGAAGTCGATTTTATGAAAAACAACATGGAAGTTTCAAACGCCAAATTTGGTTGTACAACGAAGGTGACTTTGATGGGCTTAACAATGCACTTTCCTGCTATGTCTGGGATTCTCTTTTTTCTAATCCTCACCTAGATAATCTGGTCGAAAACTTCAGTTCCAAAGTCTTAGAGTTAGAATCGGTCTATATCCGAAATAAATAAATCACGGTTAGGAGAAAAGAACCTGAATGGATGCACAACGACATTAGACTTTTAATACGTCGCAGGATATGTCTTTACCGAATTGCCAAATCCAATAATCGCCCCGAGGCCTGGGAAAGGTATTGTGTAATAAGAAATGAAGTTGTTTCTGTAATAAGAAAATCCAAAATAAATTACTATAACAAGATCCAAACTGTCCTGGGCAGTACTGCAACCAATTCTTCTAACTGGTGGAAGACACTAAAACTGCTCCTGGGAAATAACCGGACTTTAATTCCAAATTTACTACATTCTGACAAAATATCATCATTGAATGCGGACAAAGCCGAAGCGTTCAACGACTTCTTTTGTGGAATCTGATCTGTTGATGATACTCGCGCGTGTCTTCCTCGTGCGATAGTCCCCGAACGCCCTACGCTCAGCAATATACAATTAAGTCCAAGGGATGTGCGCTACTCTTTGATGTCTCTCAACATCTCAAAGACATCGGGGCCTGTTCGAATAAGCCCACGAAATATTTCCCTTCCTTGATCGAACCCCTCACCAAGCTATTTAATATTTTGCTTGAACAATTGTACTTTCCCGCCCACTAGACAGAAACAAATATTACCCTATCCTGAAAAAAGATCCACCCATCATATTGTCAAATTACCGCCCAATATCCCTGATCAGTTGCTTAGGAAAAGTTTTTGAAAGATGTATCTTCAAAAAAGTTTGGTGTTTCACAGACGAATACAAAATTTTATGTCCCTGCAAGTCGGGATTTACTCCGTGTGACTCAACATTATTATTATTACTGGTGCCACACCGAGTGCCAGCAGAATCTTATTATACGAAGAAACTGGTTGGGAATCACTGCAGTCAAGGCGAGAAAAACATAAGCTAATACAGTATTTTAAAATGTATCATAATTTTGTACCGCCTTATATTCCGCATAGAATCCCCCCAACAATATCAGTGAATCAAATACGTGATTTACGTCATGCTCAAAATCGCCGTGTCCCTTTCTGACGAACCAAAAATGATCAACTATCATTTATTCCATCAACAACCAAACTATGGAATGACATCCCTGTCAACACCACAGAAAATAGCCTCATTAGTATTTCAAACACTATCTAAAGCAGAACGTCCGCCGAGCATCACCATTCTGTTACAATTCCAGATCTCGCAAAGCGCAGGTATATCACTGCAGACTATGATTACGGTGCAGTCATCTTAATGAGCCCCCCTTTGTGAACCACCTGACCACCTCGTCAAACTGCATATGCGGTGAACGCGAGACAACTGAACATTTTCTTCTAAAATGTCCAAACTATAATCGAATAAGATGTGATACACTGTGCTTACGTCCTTTCATGTTTGACTGTAATACCTTGCTGTACGGATGTGAGTTTTTATTGCTTGCGATAATCGAATTATATTTGAAGCGGTGCATCAGTTTACTCTTAAATCTGAGCGCTTCACTTAATGTTTGAATAACCATAAAGGATCGGAGGATGGACTGCTTCTGTAAATATGGACACTCAACATCGTTACTCCTCGAGATCGAGTTACCGAAAAATCAGTATCAATCGAAATGATGGCGCCCCACTGTGTTACTGACCCAGATCCTTCTTCCCCCGTGGCCACTCCTACCATGGTGTTAACACGGGTTGCTTCGATCCCAAAAAGTCTCAAGAGCAGAGGACGCCACGTTACAGTATTTTCAAATAACTGTCCTCACTGTACGTATATTACATGACTCAGTGCGTGGAGGGAGTGTTGTGGGTGGATCGGCCACGGAGTGGAAATTCTGCCCAAGCAATAGTTGCAAATATGTTGCAAAGCACGATAAGAGCAGGCAAGGCTCCGGCCGACGGACCTCCGGTTTGAACCCGGATTCCCGTTGGCCGGAGTATTGCTTGTGCTGCATGTCGCAATGTACAGAACTTGAAGTGACACATTGGATGATAGTTCCGCTCTGCGGTTGGTTTGGTTGCAGTTCACTCTCCACGAGCTGTAGTTATCCGGTAAAATACTATCTGGTTTGCTGAACCACTCCATTCCTGATACTTTACATACAAATGGCTGTTATGTTTGATCTATCACAGAATACCTAGCTCTACCTGACCGGGCGGGAGTTATACTATGTGGCCCTTGGACCTGTATTGGCTGGATTGTAGTTCTTGACTGCACTGCAAATGGAGGAAAGGTACATTTAGTTTTTTTAAATTCGTGGCATTTCTCTCCTATGTAAATATACGTGCCTATTTGAATACTATTGTCTCATTCTGACATTCTTATTCTTATGTTTCTGTCCTGAGTCAGCAGTCGATACTTCATGATAAACAATACTGAAAGTTACTTACCTAAGAGAAACTATCATAAAAACCAACAATCATCCGGATACCTCAACTGAATAAATACTGAACGGAGGTGGTTCAGCAGCATGCAGTTATTAATACCAATTTAAACAAAACCCCTTTTCTACCATTTCTTCCTATTTTCTTCTCATCTTCATTATTTAGTTAACAACATATACAATTATTTTTTATTTCCGCCTTTACGAAACCTACTGTCAAATCGTAACTATAACTTGAATGTGTAATGAATAATTCATCATTATAGGGTTGACGGTGATCTTGATTGTATGTGTACCTGTCTTCTCGACAGTATTATGTTCAAGTGTTCTACTTACTTACTTACTTACTTAAGTGCTTACTGTTTGACCTACACTCCATATAACTGATATAACTGTATATATTTGAGAACTGGAATTAAATATGTTTAAACTAAAAAGGGATCCTGATCTGACTATTTAACCCTTTACCTAACATGAAAAGCAGACGACACTTGCAAAACATATTCTTGAATAACTATTTTTTTTCATTTTTTGTCTCAAAAACATAGGTTATGACCCCTCATTGGAACGAGCTCGACGAGCTTGTTCCAATGAGGGGTCATAACCTATGTTTTTGAGACAAAAAATGAAAAAATAATTAAAATTAATAGGCGATTTTTGAGAATAGCGCTGGCCGGTTTTGGCCGTTACGTTGGGTAAAGGGTTAATAATGCCACAAAACTTATGAGTGTGCCTCAAACTTCAACGTTTAGAGACATAAACTAAAAGACTTACACTTTGATATGCATTCAGAATATGTCCGGTCCCCGAAGACAAGGAGACGTTCTATTCCATCAGGAATATGTTAAATTTATTGAACATTGTCCAATCTGTTGCAAGCCCTGTGCCATAAAATGAGAACCAACAATGACATGGTGTCACCCGATAGTTTCTTAACATATTAACCCTGAACCATCACAATCCACAGAAAAAAAAATCATAAGACATTATTTCAAGGTGGGGCTCGAAATCTGGATTTTTAGGTACTTCACCGTCCATCACAGCAAGCGTGTTGTTTTTTGTCATCCTTGTTCAATGAGTGTATTTGTAGTATCGATAGTGTCTCGGAATATAATGGTATGGGTTAAAACGTAGATCTTCACCAGTTGTCTGAATTGATTATTAAGGGGAATGTAAACCTACATTTGAGAAACAAGTTTCGAAATATTTCAACAATGACATCTTTTTATTACTTTCCAAAGTGTGATTTACTGGGATTTCCGGATTTGATTATAAACGATAACTTCACAAGTGAATTATGCAATCAACAATTGTGTCATGTATCCGTGCGCGCAAACGAAGACGCTTTGCCCTGGGTGTAATGGGGACTTCATTGTTTTTTGTTTCTTTAACTCTTTACCTAACATGAAAAGCAGACGACACTTGCAAAAACAATTCTTGAATAACTATTATTTTCATTTTTTGTCTCAAAAACATAGGTTATGACCCCTCATTGGAGCGAGCAGGTTCCAATGAGGGGTCATAACCTATGTTTTATAGAGACAAAAAATGAAAAAAATAATGAAAATTAATTGGCGAGTTTTGAGAATGGCGCTGGCCGTTACGTTAGGTAAAGGCTTAAATAATATAAATATCGTTAATAATGAAAAGTAATAAACAGAGCAATCGCTTGACTGGACTGGTTACGTGACATAATTCACTCGAGGCGAGGGACTATATTGTAAAACACTCGTGCGCATTCGCTCACTCGTGTTTGTACAACGTCCCTCACCTCTCGTGAATTATTTCACGTAACCAGTCTAGTCTAACGATTATTCTCTACATAATATTGATAAACCCATGAACAAACTAAGGACAGGTGAAAAAACTGACATCAGTTTGAGCAATGTATTATTTATATACATTCAGAATATTTCATAAAATGATCAATAGAAAGCTTAGTTCAATGATGTTATTTTAAAACCTGATAATGGTTTTCTTTTACGCTGGAAACAATGTTAAAATGTTTGAAGTATGTTTTATCTACTCATATAATCCTTACGGTGCAGAAACTAATACATCCCATTGATTCCTCTATAGAAAAGAACTGTGCGGGGAAAGCCTTTAAAACATAAACATTACAAAACAAAAACAATCTAAAATGTTTCCAGAAAAGGTTGTTTGATCTTCACAGATGACGTAAACACCATTCCTCACAGATGCAGTATAAAAATACATTTCTATGTGTGTTCGTGTGGACCATTTCCGACATAATAGTCGGCCATACTACGCACATCAAAAAGACAAATCTCGTTGGTTAGTTTCATGAGCTCGATCACGGGGGAGTGGGGGGGGGGGGCGGGGAACGGGGGCACACAATTAGAAAGAAAACGAATCAATAAGGCCAACGAGTTAAGAGAGCACCATTCAGAAGCTGAATACTTCGAATTTATATTTCTGAAAGCTTTTAAAAAGTTATTGTGAAGGTCGGAAATTCTGTCTAAGGATTGCTTGTTTCTCTAGAGCCAGTTTTGACTGAGTTTGGTTGTGTGTCATCGTGAGGGCGCATTGGGCGACCCTGAGGTGGGATGGGAGGTATATGTGTTAGTAGTTTGCGCGCGTGTGTGTGTTGGTGGGATGGGTGGTCCGATTCTGTGAGAAGCTGGACAATAGTGTTTGGGTTCCCTCAAAGATTTATTTATTTTCTCCACGTACTAGGAAATAAACAAGGTGTTAGGGTTTGTCTTCCCGATTTTGTAGGGATTTATTTTTTAGAGAACAGAAGAAAAAATAAAAAAGTTCTCCGGCAAAGAAGTTTTACAAGACAGTAGAAGTGTGTGTGTTTAAAGTACAAAAAATACGCGCTGAAACATACATTTCCTACTGAAACGTTTTTTGTTTGTGATATACCGCCAAGATAATGCTTTTTAAAAATATATATTTATTTAACCTTGATGAGTTGCGAAACATGGAAAAACAAATTACACAAATTTGCTTTAAACTAAGTGTTGAGCTTAGGATCTGGTTAAACTGACTGGCAATTATTGATATTATTCATTGATGAGCTCCACTTTAGTCTTTACACGGATGTTAGTAGAGGGTTAGGGATGGATCATGCCCCACTGAATGGATCTCTTGGAGGGTCTTGTATGTGACGTCATAGTCACTTGATCAATTACGTCATGTTTGGTTGCCAAGGTAGCCCGCGTGGCCGGCCATATTGCGACGTTATCCCCATAGAAATACTTGGTGTTAGTGCGCATGCGCAGCGCGGGCTGTTAGAGTAATACGTGTTTTCGTCGTTTCTGTATACTGGAGGCGACAATCTGGGATTCTATGGTAGCACGTGGTTACCATGTGGACCAAAGTCCTCTAATCGGAAAGGGGGATGTTCAGAGGGTGTGTTCGATTGAACAGGAGTAGTTTTCTTTCTCGTTTACTTCGTAGAATTATCACAAACAACCCGACAATCCCCAAAACGACTTTATTTCGTACGGACTCCTCCATTTTGGGTTTATAAGAGTAGTACGTAGTGCTGCTATACGACCACCTCCTGGGGGAAAGGTCAATTTAACTAGATTACATCCATACCACAAACAAGCCGACAATCCCTCCAAAAATACCGATGCGGACTTGGATTTCCCCCAGTTTTGGGGCTTATAAGAGTGACCTGAAGTGCTATATGATATAGAGATATCCTGGGGTAAGTTCGATTAAAGTAGAGTACACCTAATTACCCCAAAACCTCTCCAAGTCACCCAAAACGACTTTATTTAGCACGGACTATTTCAGATTCGACCTTCTTTTCAACCGTTATTCGGATTCCTTCGCAAGCGTTGTATTACATCCTCATACATAGTCATTTGGTATACGGAATCCAGGCATGGGGTAACTCAGGATCTATAAAAAAAAAACTAGTCGTCACGCAAAATAATTCATTGCGCTTCTTCCGTGTAATTGTCCTATGTAAAATGATTTATGTAGGTAATTAAGAACTTAAACAATAATTAAAAATTAAACAATAATCTACACAAATAGACAGAATGATAACCTGTTGCACACATTTGAGCAGGTGATCTGTCAAGGAGCATGCGTCCTCATTGGTATGAGCTTATTCATTACATTCGTCACTCTAGGGTATTAGGAACTTGCAAACAATAATCTAAACAAATAATTCATCACATACGTCACCATACGATCATCCAATTGACGTAGACCCCACGCCCAAACATAATGACCTACCTCTTTGTCGCAGTCAAAACGACACGAACTTCACGATGGAACCTGCTTCCATCCCCAGGTGTTATGATGAGTAGTGGAGGGAGTCCTATGAGCAATTTGCTTCTTGCCAACCTTGAAGTACTAACTTTCCTCTGGCGTATATAATGGACCATATCTCTGGCCCCGGAAATAAAATGGTTAGATCTCCACTCCCCATCACGTGTCACATAACTGGTTTTAAGTTCATTCGTTAGGTCACAGTCTGCTTGCGATCACCCCATCTTCCAGGAGATGCCAGGTAGACAGCCAATCTGGCCATGCCACATCCCACGGTATACTGCCTATTACATTTTTGCAATACCTTTATTTGTAACCATTGTAGATGTATGTGTACCGTGAATAAAGAATCTGAATCGGAACCTGAAACGGAATCTTCTGCTTGTATCTATGCATCTATGCTATAGTTTCTGTCTACCTGACCCTTTTCGTTTGTTCTGGAGTATACTCCAGTAGAGTACAACAGCCTGTCTTTTGGAACAGTTTCGTTACTATTTTTAGCTTTTCAGGTCTGTTCAGGCTAGTTCTAACCATATTCCGAGTACTCTTGTTCTTGTTTCATTTAACGAGACCATCCAATTAGTTCAATTTACTCTACCACAACGTTCCGTGGAATCCTTTTTCAGAATCCCTTTTTCAAAAAAACACTGGCCTTCGGCGCCCCTTTTTCTAATATGAGGAGCCCATGAGAAAATCCCTAAATGGGGGATAATTTACCATCCCTCTTATCCTTATCTCGGTATTTAATGGTCACTTTCCGTGAAATCCCTCTTTGGGTATCCCTTTCTGTAAAACGACTGGCCTTCGACGCCCCCTTTGTCTCGTATGAGGCCATCAGAAAATCCCTCAACGAGGGATACTTTACCATCTCTCATGACCTCTTCTCGACATTTCAGGACACCTATGACATGACGACGTACTATTTGAGGATACCTTTTGAAGATACCTTTTGGAGAATCCCTTTTTGTCGTATGAGGGTCATGAGAAAAGTCCTCAATGAGGGATAATTTACCACCCCCGCCATCGCCTCATCTCGACATTTGAGGATACCTATGACATGGCGATGTACTGTTTGAGGATACCTGTGAAGGATACCATTTGAGGATACCCTTTTTGAGATACCATTTGAGGATACCCTTTATATGATACCATTTGAATGATATCTATCTGAAGATAGTTATGGATACTGTACAATTTCTGGACCACTCATCACCTTCATAACTCCAAGGCTTCTTTTTGTCCATAGTATATCTGTTCTTTCATTAGCTTCTGCAGCAGTCACCCAATACTATAGTCTTCTACCACCCTTGCAGCCTTGTACCATTACTTCTGACTTGTAACACTACCACTGACCAGATACATGGACGCGTTTGGTACGGATGGTTGCCGGACTGTAGGACAGAGGATCACTATGTGCCTGAAAGAGGTAGAGGCCTTCCAGAGAGGACCTGTACGAAAATTGTCTTCCCCGGCCGTTGCGACCGACCACAGGTGACCGTTGGTCCGTCGGGGTTTTATGGTGTAGAATTCATAGCCGAGAGGACGCGTTTCGGGAATAAGGCGACACGCGATTGAACATCAATTACCCCTGCAGAACATCAATAAACTGCGGCCATCCTTGTTTTCATCTGTGCATCCATTATCACGTACAGAGAGAAGTCCGATGCATCGGGCTTTTCAGCTGTCTTGGTGATCTGAGTGGTGACGTTTTCACTTGCATTTCCACCCTCCGACCACATACGTGAAACAGTTTCCCAAGTCCAGCTACACAGCGTATTTCGTGGTTAAGAAGTCTCCCATGGAAACATCCACAAGAGCAAGATCCTTTGCGACCATCGCTACATCAGGATGTCGTTTGCTGATGGCTGCAGCGGCAAACTATTTTGTAGCCCCATCCCACAGGTTGTAGGCGCGTATTCCCTGGCTATAGAGCTGGTATTGCACACCTAAATGGCGACCTCTACCTTTGAGATTTTGGTGTTGCAGAATACATCAGCGTCACGGACGTGCTCAACAACCGTAAGCCAGGGTCCTCAGAGAACATAAGCATTTCCGTCGTGCTTTTCGATGGGATGTCCATTGTTGTTGTTTTTCCACTGCGTGTCGATCTTGCTTCTCCTGCACTTACGATGTCGAAGGACACTGTCGAAGGACACGGTCGCAGAGGATGGCGAGGCGCCCTGTGTACTGGTTTCGGGTCCTCCTGGACATTTGTTATGGAGACCATGTCGAACTGAAGACTTAAATTGTCAATGTTGAAGCCTAATGTGCAGCACGGTCGCTCATCAACTGTTGCCGATGAAGGTCAGCTAACTCTATCCTGCCCCCCCCCCCAATCCCCCTCCTCCGAGCACACTCTGGGAGAAGGGCATGTGGCTCCCAAGTAGGCTCGAAATACAAACTAAGAATAGCATGTTGTCATAGGTATCAAAGATGGCCCTGTCGACTGCCTTTTTTCCGTCTCTATTCCCAGCAGTTCTTATTGGTTGAGGTATCAATTCCCTTGTACTGTGCATTTTCTCTTTCCTGGCTGGTCTTCAAGAGGTTACCGCAACGCTGATATACGTCACGGTTGTCAATGGGCATGACCTCGTTGCCAGACATCTTGATTGTGTTTTGTTTTACCATGGCACGTTTTAGGTTCTGGATCACGGTCTTGTCGGTCTCAGTTGATTTCAGGCTTATGGTGGAAGTGAAGCAGGCTGTATCACGCACAAAGACGTCACGAACAACTTGTTTCGGGAAACGCTACATCAGCTGTTGATTTTGGTCTTTGATCCAGGAAGAGTTCGTTATCACAAGCAATTGTCCGTTATCCTTGACACCGAGAGGTCTCTCATCCAGCGCGTCTGGCATGGGTTCGTATTGGCTGGAAGCCATCGCCTGTGAGTGCATGTTGAACCACCTGTCTCAATATTGAATATATATGTTCAAAATTTATAAAGCAAATAAAAAAAAAAACGTGAAATAAATAAAAAAGAGTAAAATAATGTGAAACAGAGTATAATGTTTGATGTTTATTTGATGAGCGCAACCACAACCACGTCGACCGACCAAGGCGTCGACATAAACGACGTTTATAGAGCCATAATCAGTCCCGATAGACGCATCAGTGTACAAGGGAAGTTATTTACAGCAACAACTTCTGCATAAAGTTCCTGATGTCTCTAGAGCTCTTACCCAAATGGTGTAAACTCCTGATTTAGGCCCTGATTTCTAAGTTTAGGCTCATAGGTTGGCGGCTGCGAATATATGCTTACACGGAGCTCAAACTCGTGAACACCGGCATACGGGCACCCCTCGTATTCTCTAATATTGAAGGTCTGCGCGGTGTTGGTGACGCCATTCCAGATGAGCTGGGTTTGTAAATTGGCAGCGAATGAAAATCATTGTCCAGCGGATGGAGAAAAAAGTACAAGCACTGAACTCCCCTTTTAAACGAGGTACCACGTTTTTGTACCACGCAGCAATATATCTATCACCGTCAATCTTCACATATTTAACTCTTTTGAACCCCTGTTGCATGGTGGAATCATCGTGTACAAAACAAATTACAGTTAATAGGCGAGTCAGTTTTCATTATCATGAAGTTTAAGCAATAATTTCACCCTAGACACTACATAGTAATATGGGTTTAAATCATTGCCGTCCATTCTTTCATCATCGCCAAGTGAGACAGAGCGGATACTAGGCGCCACAAAGTAGTTGTCTCAAAATGATGTTAGAAGCGCGGTTTTAGTGCACTTACATAAACGAGGTGTGCTGTGACCAGCAACAATTATTTTATTATTTAAATATTTGGTAATTTCACTTGTAAGGAGCATTTTTCGAGGCTGTTGTTCTCATTCTTGTGAAACATAGTTTTTTTCAAAAAATACACTGACAGTTCTGCATTTCCTAGTATATATGAACTGAAACCTGAAGGCTTGATATTTTGTGTCCTGAAAGAAATGAGCAAATAAGCTAATAAAGCTGGAGTAAACAAAACGTTAATAACTTTATTCATTTTACGCTAGCCTGTGAATTATCGCAAATTATCTAAAAGATATTTCTCAATAAACATCGACTCGATGGATATCCAGGAATATCCCTCAGTAGCTTCTTAAATGACTTCACGCTACTCCGTATCACGTCGCCTTGTAATGATCAGCTGATGTTCGTTATTGTCTTGAAATGTACGCATTTGGGGTCGTATTGTGCAATACAATGTCTCGTAGCATATAATAAAAAAATACTCTATTTTTGTCAGTATCTGGTATTATCTCATGAGTGTGGACCTGAAAGTTTTATTTTTCAGGAGCGCTTGCGCGAGTGAAAAACAATATTTTCAGGTCCACACGATGACTTTTTTTCAGTAGCTTCCTAAATAACGTTACGCTGTTGTGCATGACGTTCCCTTGAACGTTCCCTTCAAGGAACGACCAACGGCTTTTTGTTATTGCCTTGAAACTGTTTGCAGTCAAATTGGGCTGAATATTACGCAGTAAAATGTCATGTAGCATATAATAAAAAGAAAATGTTCCCTATTTTGCTTAATATCGTGAATTATTTCATTGGTGTGGACCTGAACATAGATATCCTCTATGTATTTCAAAACGTATGGTACGGCGCACTAATCAGTGATGTCCCGGATACCCAGAAAATCTTGATGCAGTTTCTCAGCACGCCAAGTCAGTGTCGTAAATGATCGACTTTCCAGTGTTGAGAAACCACAGTAATTGTTTTCAGAAAACACTCCACTTGACTGTGCATGATGCAAATGGAACAGTTATGATCCGATTTGAAACAGAAGTGGCAGGCACAGTTCACAGGGCATTTCTTTGGTGAGCTAAGATATATTAGAATATTGGTAACATTTCTCCTTGTATACAGTTGAGGAAATCGAATCGCAACTGATGAAAAAATCCGGGCACACTGTTTACCAAATCCTGTTTATCACACCCTCAGGATTATATTTGAGTATCCTTCTCACGTTTTCAGCACTGTAGCTCTTGAACTGAGCAAAAATCTCTCTCAGCTTACCTGACTGAAATGACCCACCATACGTTCGAGACAAATCTGTTCCACATATCAACATGTAAGTTTTTTTTTTTGTTAACATCAGCTCCATTATTATATTTTTAAAACGTTAATAATTTATTTCTGTTTGGTACAATATATAAAATTCGAGTTCTAAAACTCATATATACCATACAAATACGGACGTATTGAGATTGATTTTGTAGAGGTTGGGCCTCACAAAAAACGGAAATAAGTGCCTCGAGAATATGGTCGTGAAAGTGAGTTCATGAAATATTTAAATTATTTTAAAAAAACTCCACAGCACGTGGCATATGTTATTTATGACATAAAATGCTGAGGAACTGAACATGTATCATAAAATTGAATTAATAATCCTTTTTCACAGTGTGATATTTGGTTATTTCCTGAGTATTATTTATGTTTGCATAGACCTTAAGCATTGCAATTACATAACCTAAACCATTGTCAGTTACTTTGCAGGTAATAGGCATGTCCAATATAATCTATTTACACCGATTACTTTCCATCTACAAGCGCACCTAAATATTTTGTTCAAAAACTTCGAGAAACGTTCCCCCTCTTTGCCAATGTTAATACTGTGACCTCCGATGCTGATTCTTTGAGACTTCGCTAATACAATATTCAAAAGTCGATGATATGGGAAATTTTACATCTAAAATAATAATACCTTATACAATAGTACACAGTAGCGCGGCTTAGTTGATCTCTTCCTTGCTGCTTTGTTTTGTAGAGTCAGTCCAGTCGTTCGTAAAAGGCAGCTTCCGGTCTTCGTCGGCTATTTAAGCAATCTGAGAGGAGGCATTCGACTGCTTACTCGGACATAGGGACGAGTAATACTACATTCCCACCGGTTTCTAAAACATACCCCTGATGGTGAACCCTTATAGATAAGGGAATACATTGTTAGGTAATGTCCTGGTCCGAGTCAAACAGATTTCAGATCGGAACTAGCCGGACGTAATCAGGATTATTAGACCATTTCCCAAATTGGGCTCCAAATAAATGGGAGCCTACCTTAGAGAAAGGTAATTAACCACCCCCACTATGAACATACTAAAACCACCCCCTGATAGGGTCCCCAGATGAATGGGAACCCCTTATGGGAACTGGTAATAAGCCACCCAGGGATTTCAGTAAATTAACCACACCCATTCCCAGAACTTTCTACTGACTTATATAAAAGGCGGCAAACATGTAAGGCCGAACGATAGGAGCCACTATTTGGATACTGGGCCATCAAGACTGGGCTGGGGGCGGGGGGTGCTGAATTGTCATATTCCGGTATACAATGATGGATGAAAGATGATAAACTTAAACTCTGAGAGAGAGAGACCTCCTCATCTCAGTACCTTATAATTTTCTCCAAAAGTTAACAGAAGAAATCCTTCTGAAACTTTAACAGAACCCGAGGAAGGATTCTCACTATCCCCAGACCTGGAAATTATAACTGAGGAACCTGATAAAGGAGAAATTCCCTTTTCTATTCTGGCCCCTCCATTTGAACTCTCAAAAGTAAGGTTTCCCTAAAATATATAACTATACCGATGTCTCCAAATAGACACCAAACGGATAATAGAATCGACTTTTAGTAATTTTAATTAAACCTGATTTTTCGAAAGATATCGGTCAAAGGAAAAATGATAAAGCAATGAATGACTCTGGCAAAATTTTAGTTTTCCATTTACTTTATGTAACTGGACCAATAGTGTAAGTTCCATCAAACAAAGTATGAATAAAAGTATAATAATAATGAAGTACTATTCGCCATTCAAGGACCATAAAAAACACCGTAGCAGTTGGGTCAAGAATAACCCAAAGAAAATAACGTGCAGATAATAAATTCCAGAAAAATCATATATACCAGGCTATTATGAGACACAAGAGAAAAAGGGGAAACCTTATTTTAAATCAAATAGCTTTCAAGGTCGAGGAAATCCATCAAACCGCTCTGTATTTTATGACAATATATGAAAGAGCCGTTCCATAGGACCCCCCTCCAAACCCATAAGAAAGGAGACTAACCACTTCCCCGAGATACAGGGGAGTACTGTCTCGAAGTTTCAACTCCCGTGAAAAATACGGGGAGTCAGACTCCACCATCTAGCCCAAGAACATTAGGTTTCACTAGGGAAAAAAATCGGAGAAAGCTGATTTTTTTCAGGGAATGTCGAGTACATGTCACTGAACGATTAGACAAAAGTCCCCTAAAATCCCAGTTGTGCTTTTTTTTCTACAGCCTTTTTTCGAAAACGCGTTTGAAAAAAATCAAAAAAAATCGCACGAACTTTGTAAACTCGAATTGATCCAACTGTATTTTTTATTTACGCGTATTTCGAGCTACATAATGTCTAATATACATTTACCTAGAGGAAAATGTGCATTCTGTGACAATTTCTGCGAAAAATTATTGAAAATTCACAAAAAAGTATCGGATTTACGCAAAAAATGACGATTTTCCTAACGGATTTGCCCAAAGGGTCGTAGTAAAGAACGGGATGTTAGTTGGACAGACGATAAAAAATCCACCACCATTTGAAGACTTTTATCATTGCTTACAAAATAGACATTATGGAAGACCCCTCTGCTTCTGGCCGAGTTCCCCTTTTGGCATAAAATTCGTCAGCATGAGAACTCAACTATTTTCGGGCTTGGGACCGAACAGAGACGTCTGTGTCTGGCAGCATTAGATCAATAAATAATATTTACAGAATGTACAAAAATCAATAAATAATATTTACAGAATGTACAAATCAATCAACATGGATTAAGTTACATTGACTATTATCAACGCTATATACAGAAATGACATGACCTATATACATATTATTCATCGAACTCAGAAATTTCCAACAGGACAGTGTTTCTGTGGTTGTTACAAGAATCCGAACTGCAATTACACAAACCTGAGCAAGAGAGTCCTGCCTTCTTACACCCACACCTTTTTGTACAAGCACTCTTGCAACCACAACTGATCAGATTCAGTAGGTTATCGGGGGCACATGGCTTTGTGGCTGCAGTCGGTACAAGAAGTCCATTGTCTAGCGACCACCCCCAATCCGTCGGAGGAAGCGAAGTGCCCAGCCATTGTTGGACCTGGAGATAACATCTGTAGACATGTTGTTGTGCAGCATCGCTGCTTGGTGGGAGTGAGGCTAGGTCGATGGGTTTATTCAGTTTAGATTTTGCTACATAACGCTTGTAAGTGACATATCTATATTGGTCGAGAGAGGAAACAGTTTTACTCCCGTATAAGATCAGGAGAAGTTGTTCCCCGGCAGAGGCTACTGCACTTGATGAACTGTCATCCGCCAAAATTGTGTTGACATACTGTTGTGAGTCGCTAGTAACATCGGAGACAATTGTACTGAATACTTTCTTCTTACCAACTCGAAAGAGTGCAGAAGTAGTGTCACAACCACTTATAGAATGTGCTACAAGGAGGTTGCTTCTATGGTCACCCATTTTGGTTGCTATCTCACTAACTGAAACTAGTAAGTTTGGGGTAATGGAATACATCATGTGAATATCACATCCCGGTTGAACTCGAGAGGTAAGAATGACTAACAAGTCTGTGTCTGTTCCCACAACGACAACATTGTTGTCATCTTGAGCGATGTCAAGTGCAGTTTCGGCTATCAGTACATCAGCATCAGCCTCGGCCTGCTTGGACTGAATATTGATAGCAGATAGCTCCTGCATTAGAAGATCGATCAGTTGGGTTTTGTTCTTGGCATTTGCAAGGAAATCGGATTGGGGTGTGGTGGCTGGTAACTCGGGTGAGATATTGATATCAATGGAATACCTGTCTTTAGATCTACGGGCTTGTTCCATGCCCTTTGTCGACATTGTACAAGCATAACCATCAAAAACAACCACGACGTTCGCCCCAAAATGTCTCACTAGATAATTGGAATATGATGTACATATGTCCTTATATGACGACTGTTTAGGCCATACAACTGCCCTCAATAAAAATCCACCATCTACAACAAACAGAGAATGTTCTGGGATTTTAGTTTGCTCGGAACCGTATGTTTTGAGGATCTTACCGAGCGTGCTTTTCTGTGTCTTCCTCATTCCAGCAGAATCAAACAATGCTGGTGGTTTCGGGGCGAGTTCATATTTGAGATACTTTTCCATCTCTGCTTGTGACTGAATAACACATGTGATGCGGTTGAACAGAATTGTGGGGTCAATCACTACCTTACTTCCACGGACTTTGATGCTATTTGCCATCGATGCGAAAGACTTCACAGTGTCAACACGTCGTAGTTTGATGCTGTTGAATGTTTTGCTTACAACATTCGATACGCAATATTCACCAATTTTGCGAACTTGGTCACAGTTCACAGTTTCGTCGGCCACAAGCCCGGTCGCTATAGAGACTAATTGTAGTGGATCTCTATTCTGAAAGGGGGAATGCACTCTGAGCCAGTTCAATAATTTGGTGATATCATTGGCATCAGTCAATTGTGAACTTTGACGGAGATCCCGATGTTGTTCGCCATGACCAGTGTGAACATGAACAAAATTTTCGAGAGCATTACATATCGGAAGGCAAAGAGGTAGTCCATGTACCCATTTCGCAACAGTGCTATCGGTTATTCCCCTGCCATGTGTGAGACCACCAGGGAGCTTGGACATTCTCATTAAACACTGCTCTATGGTCTGATCAGAATATATCCCGTCCCAGAATTTATCTGAGCGCCTTATGGTAAAGTAACCTTTCTCAGTGAACAACTTCAAATCATCCTGTTGCATTATTTCTGTTAGCTCATTCATCTGCTGCAAATAGAGATGAGAACTTTTTGCGTATGCAAAATGACCATCTGCGTGAAATACTGGAATCATATTGCGAACACAATATGTGTGGAGTTCCCAGTTGCCTGTGCGCTCTGCTCTCAGGAACAACTGGAGAAGACCTATTTGCTCATAGTATTGTACCCAAAGCTTTCCTGTGCGTCCTACGGACGCATTCTGGAGCAGTTCGTGTAATTTTGACAGTAGATGGTTGACACTTTCTTGATTGACACATGCCAATGCATCTTGAGTGTAGGCGAACACCACATTATGTGATTTAATCGAACATGGAAATTGAAACAATGATGCTATAATACGGTATTTGAATGAGAAAAGTCGATGCCGTTTGAATTTGAGTTTAGGGGGTATGGTTAATATTTCACACGTTTCACCAGTTCATTATGGAATAAATGACTATTGTTATATATCATTATAAAGCCACTGCTTTTCTGCAATTTTTGATATATAATTTAACTCCCAAATTAGTCGTAGATTTGATTTAATGGACGTTGTGTGTATGAAAACAATAAAATTTTTTTCGTAATTTTGTACATTTTCGTGAATATTTCACCATTGAGTGTGAGGATTGGTACAAAGTTGGCATTTTCTGTTGGGGATATGTATTCTCAATATAATTCAGCACGATATTTATGATTCTCACCCTACTAAGGCGAATAAGAATGAGAAATATGGAGCTGGGTCGAATTTTATTAAAAATTTGTTTTTCATCAAAAAAACGCTATAACTAAAAAAGCTCAACTCGGATTCGCGGGGACTTTTCACACTTTATCCGCAATGTGTGTCCCGGAAACATATAAAAAAATCAGCTTTCTCCGATTTTTTTCCTTACTTTCTCATTTGTATGTCTAATGTGCCTGGACTAATCTGTCTTTTTAAGGAGATCTGCCTGATCCCCTCCCACTGTACCTTCGAAAAGTTAAAACATTGGGTGCTAATACAATACTGAAGTGGGAACTGGTCCAGCCTTCCTTTGACCATTTCCCCCGCCCCACTAAAGCAATGCAATTGTATTGCTTGGCCCCGGCTCACGCTTTGACCCAACATATACAGTTGGGAATTGTCCCACATATTCCGAGAACGATCCAGATGGATGTGTGAATCCAACACAGAAATGGGCTATGGGCTCACAGGAATAGGCACCACCCAGGAATCGGCAGGGTCACGGGCCGCTCCCACACTTTTTGAAGAACCCGGAGTGTGGGCTGGCTCTGTGGTAGCGGAGGGAGAAATGTATTTGCGCTCTCCCTCTTCAACCCTATTTAGCAACCACATCGCAATCATCCAATGGCAAAGACCAGCAGGTGTAACCAGGAGCTCGAGCACTCCTCTGTACGGGGTCAATGGTTTAGATCCCTTCTGACTCTCCAGGCCCTGCATATTGTTAACAGAAAATGCTGACACAGTTATAGGAAAACGCTCATATTCCATATTTACTAAATCCTGGAGTTCCTCCAGGGACAAACCCAGGGGCTGCGAGATTTCCTCCAGAGCGGCCAGACTCTCTTCTGGAGAAAACTACTGACCCTCTGAGATTGGGTCTCACAAGGGAGCTGGCACCTCACAATGATTCCGCAGTTATCTAACTAACTTAGGGCAACTGCGGAGGAGACACCTTGAGGAGGGACCGCGTCGTTTCTGCGCCGATCCCTCTCTCCCTAAAGAACTGACAGGGGGCCCACCGAGTCGTCCTATGGCAAATCCACAGACTTTGGTCTATTTCCCGAAGACCGGTAACTACCTTTCCCCCACCAGAAACCTTGGGTATAGCTCCCGAAGACCGGGAACTATAATTTATATTAATACCCC
The DNA here is from genome assembly GCA_031216915.1 of Pictodentalium vernedei. NCBI lineage: Eukaryota > Metazoa > Mollusca > Scaphopoda > Dentaliida > Dentaliidae > Pictodentalium > Pictodentalium vernedei. The sequence continues at coordinate 144,077,877 of CM062294.1, forward strand.
CATTCTGGGGCTGGACTCCCGAAGGCCGGGGGCTTGAGGTCCTGATTGGGGTAAGGGTTCTTCCATCCTTTTGTCTCCAAAAACACGACCCGTTGTATTGCCGGGTCAGGTTTCAACCTTATGTCCCTGGAAATAGCAAATGGGGACGTATCATCCCCCTTTTTCCATGATCTTTTGGGACTGTTTTCTTCAGAATCTGACATATAAAAAAGAAAAAGAAAATCAAGGACAGGTTGAATTCATTATCGAATTGCCAACCTGGCTTTATTATTTATTGAGGTTGAGCAATTTTACAGTAAGGGCAAGCAAATTTATCAACAGATTTTGCCTCCGAACTACTGACTTTCACACTGAATCATGAAAGATCTATCACTGGGTTTTCTACACAAACAATAGAGGGGAACAGAAGATCCCCTTGTTTTGGAAAGAGTTTTGTGCCTTTGAAGTCATGGGGTAAAATTCTGTCTTGGCACAATTTAATTTTATCATGATTCACAGTGACTGTCTTAATGAATTGGACTCCAAACATTAAAGATGAAATACACTGACTGACAATACCCGATCCTTTCCAAATTGGGTTAAGTTTCTTCGTTTGCCCCCCTTTATACCAGAATCGAGGATGAAAACAATATCACCCTTTTTATATTGCTGAACCTTAGTTGTTGAATCATACTGTTTTTTTTAATCTTTTCCTGAGCCTTCAATTTAATTCGTGCTAATTCATAGGCTAATTTTAAAGAATTTTCAAAATTTATTACAAATTCTGCCACAGAATGAATAGGCTCTTTGGGTGGTGGCCCATAAATCAAATCTGTTGGTGGATAACCCTTCCTTCCTAGCATAAACTTATTGGGAGTAAATCCTGTATAACGATTAACGGCTGAACGTATAGCTCCTGCCAACTATGCAACATTAAGATTCCACGTAGTTTGATTTATTCCTACAAAACACATAAGCGCATCCATAAGGGTACGATTAAACCTTTCCGTCTGACCGTTTGAGGAAGGACGATAAGCCGTTGTACGGGCCTTATGAATATGTAATAACTCACACACTGATTTGAACAGCTGGCTCTCAGAATTAGAGCCTCTGTCTGTGTAAATTTATAGAGGGCAGTCAAATCTCGAAAATACTACATTCACCGCGACGGTGGCTGTATCCTCTGCTGACTGAGAAGCCAGAGGGATGCACTCCACCCACTTGGTGACCTGATCAACTAAAATCAAGATATATTCATTCCCTCTACTAGTTTTTGTCAAGGGCCTAAGAAAATCTAAATGGATCCTCTGCATTGGACCTTCTGCTTGGTACTGTACCATCTGATGTTTAACATGACGTGATGATTTTTTTCTGTCTATTACATTTGGGACAAGGCTTAACAAACGTTTCTACATCAACCGTTAATCGTGGTCAGTAATATCTAGACGTGATTCGTTCTGCGGTTCGGTTGACCCCCTGATGTCCTGTTACAGGAATGTCATGATTCAAGGATAAGATATCTGCCCGAAGAGCATGAAGTACTACCAGCACTTTCTGATTACTTTCCGTTTTTTGTACAAGAGATTTCTGATCAAAAGAAATTTTCTTTATTGTGCCAAAACAATTTTGCATCTGGGCTACCGAAAAACAAGACATCTGGGGAAGGAGATCCCCTGTGTCACGCCATTTCAGAAGAATCTGCAAACGGGACTCATTCTGTTGCTGTGCCAACAGATTTGCATACTCCTGGCCCTGAGTTAACCCTTTACCTAACCTGAAAAGCAGACGACACTTGCAAAAATAATTCTTGAATAACTATTTTTTTTTAATTTTTTGTCTCAAAAACATAGGTTATGACCCCTCGTTGGAACGAGCTCGACGAGCTCGTTCCAACGAGGGGTCATAACCTATGTTTTTGAGACAAAAAATAAAAAAAAATTGAAAATTAATTGGCGATTTTTGAGAATAGCGCTGGCCGGTTTTGGCCGTTACGCTAGGTAAAGGGTTAAAAATCACTTTCGTTTTCTACCTCTATATCTAGAGCGGGAGACCCATTTCCCGAATCAGGAGAATTAACATCAGCGGGAAAAAGATCCGATTCTAAACTACTGTCCTCCATTTCAACTTCAGATCTAACAATTTCATTGCAAAATGAGAGCCCATCCCAATCGGAGAGCCCAAAATGTGATTGGAAATCAAGTGACAATCTAAAATCACCACTTGTCTCCTTTCGATGTCTCAGCACTGAATTAGTTTCAGCACCAGATCCCTTGTACCCAATCAAATCACCGCCTATTGTATTCTGTAATTGATCAACCTTTTCATCTGTTATAGGATTACTTATATCAGTTTTATGGGGCAGAGGGACGGCATCATCAACCTCTTCAAAAAACGTGTTCCAGTTTTTATGAATCCTGGTGCAATCCCTATAGCCACCACAAGGACGTTTTTTCAAAGGAACTCCTGCTTTAAACTGTCCACAATGATTAGAAACAAGCACTCAGGAAAGGGCACCTGCATTAGAATGGAGCACCCCTTTCTGATGCTGAATTTCATAATCTTATTGCTCAATTCTTCGATCCAGTGTGCAGTTTGGCCCTCAGGGTTCTTAAAATTAAGGAGCCATATTAAACTACTGTGGTCAGTTCTAACTGTAAAGTGTCTACCCAAAAGCCAATGACGACACTGGCGGGTGAACCTTGTCAATGCTAACAGTTCCTTACGGGTAGTGCAAACTTTCCGCTGTTCGGGACTAAATCCCAAGCTTCTATAGGCAACTGCCTCCTCTTTGACGTCCTGAACTTGACTCAATTCTGTCCCAGTAGCCTCATTAGAACCCTCTGTATCCAAAATAAAAGAATCTTTTTTATTTGCAAAGGTAAGAACTGAAGGGGATTTCAAGGCTAACTTAATATTCCTAAATGCCTCTTCTTCCGCCTCCCCTCAAGCAAAAATATTCTTGTCAGTTCATTTGTACAAAGGTGCATCAATCGCTGCAAAATCTTTAATAAAAGCCCAATGATAGTTGACTAAACCCAAAAAACATTGAATTGATTTGGTATTTTTTGGTGTGTGCCAGTCTGTAATAACTTGTGAAGCAGAATCACCAATTTCCTTTCCATCAGACGTAACAATACGCCCCAAGAATTCCTCTTTTTGTTGGAATAAAATGCACTTTTTAGGTTTTAATTTTAACCCATACTGTCTTAGACGATCTAAAACCGTTTTTAAATTTTAGAAATGATTCTGGACATCAGTACCCAAAACACAAATATCATCCAAAAAAGCTAGTGCCATATCCCAACTCAGTCCTCTCGGTACTAAATTCATAACTCTTGAAAAACAACTTGGAGCTTCACAAAGTCCGAAACGCATTTACAAGAATTCAAATTGTCCATATTTTGTGATAAAGGCAGTTTTTTCTGTCTTCTTGTCCTATGGGAACCTGGAAATAAGCTTGATTCCCATCTAAGCGACAAAATAATTGATTGCCTACCAAAGTATCTAAACAATCTTCTATTGAACGCATAGGGGAGGTATCTTTAGATGTTACTGCATTATCCCCCCCCCCCCCCCCACTCCCTAAAATCCAAGCACCATCTAACCGATCCGCAACATTTGCGAATTAAAACAGGGGCAGAAGACCATTCAGAGACTAAAGGTTGAATTACCCCAGCTTTTAACATTTCTTTCAATAACTTTTCTTCTTCATCTTCGAAACATGCTGAGGTTCGTGTCATTCTTGTTTTGCATCGTCTGCGTCAATATGGTGTTCTAATGCCTAAAATCACCCAGATCATAATCATGCTTTGCAAAAACATCTGCATAATCAAATAATAATTGATATACTTGATCTGATTCAGTATCAGTTAAAAGACCTTTTGAACTTTCAAAGAGATTTTTTAAATGAGCAGGTAAGGTTATCTGAGCACTTTTATTTATCTCAACAGATGAAGCAGAAAACATTTGGGGTTGTGTTGCAATTGGTATGGGAGTACCTTCTACTGCCTGTCCTACCATTTGACCCTGTTGTGAAATTATATCATGTTCTTTTGTATTAATAAATGCCATTATAGGTTCAACATTTTCGGAATAAGCTGATCCTGGAATTAGTAAATCTGTATTCAAATTTGGTTCATTCATATATTCCCCTGTATAGAGTTTAGTCTACATTTAACTTGTTTTATGTTATTTGCTGGAATTGTCACCTTATTTACAAGGGACACAATTGTGTTTCCACTCACCAAACCTGCACATGTCAAATCAGTTGGAATTTTGTCATCGTTTAAATACATTATACCCTCAACTTGATATAATCGGGCTTGGTGTTCCCTCATAAAATCTAATCTTAAAACCATAGGAGAAACAATGGGTGCTACATACAATGTTCTCATGTGTTTGAATTTTCCTATCTGCATTAAAATCGCACCCACAATTTTACCAGGAATTGTGTCTAGGTCACGATCCACTGATCTAACCTTTATTTCTTTGATAATTGATGGTTGTTTTTTCCAAATGGTCTAAACTTTTATCTGATATTATCGTAACTTGAGCCCCAGTATCTACTAATGCATCTAATTTAGCATTTTCTAAAATTACAGGTATTGTGAATGATAATTTGACATTTAATTGATAAATAGTTATGCCATTTGGAAAGTTAGTTAAGGAGGGGGGGGGGGAGGGTGCTTGAATTTAAAATTTCAGTAACAGACTCCCCTCATCCTTCTGGCCTTCCTCTATCGGGGACGGATTTCGGCCTCCTGATCCGCCCCGTTCTTGTTTAAATTTTCCATTTCCTCACTAAATGTAACTGATGCCCTACTCTTTGTTTTTTCTTCAGTTAAATTATCATTACTATATTCAGTTTGTGCAGCTGGACTATTTCTAGTATTTCGGGCTGGACATTTTCTAGTCATATGTGTTGGTGACCCACATTCAAAACAGGTGCGTCGTCTTGGAGATAGAGAACGACTTTGCGGACGGCTATATTTCATCCCTCTATCATATGACTGTGCAATTTTCAAAGTTAACGAAGCTATTGATTCATTTAAGTGGGTCAGAGAATTTTCTAAAGTCTTCATACTATCCGTAACTGACTTCACAAATCCTCCAAAATCTGCCATGAACTTTTTCATATCTTTTGATTGTAAATCTGAAGCACTTTTGAAGTAGGTTGGTTAAATTTTCGAGCAACATTGAGTCTTGCATAATTTGAAATTTTTGTACTTTCTTCAAATTCAGATTGAGTTTCTTATCGGGAATATGACTTCCAGTTATGTTGTCCATAAACTGCCAAAGAGTGTGTTGATACTATTTCACACAATCAATGGCTGCTTCAATACTAGTGTCTTTATCAGAAACAACATGGCAAAATCACATAATGACCTGGCTGAACATGTGCTCATCTGGTAAGTGACCATAAGCCTTAACTGACAGTGTTAACACATGGTCAGCCCATTCTTCTAATGACATTCCTGGATTTTGTTTTGCGTGGCCCAACTAAATCTGGGCTGTTTCAGGTAATTCATACATTCCAAACTTTTTTTCTAATGTATGCATTTGGTCCCCAAAATGCAGAGTGGGGCCTTGCTTACTGATTGTTGCATAGTATTCACTTGGTTTTCCGATAAGGCTCCAGCATAATTGCTTTTACATTCTTTATCAGTCCACGTGTGTATTTCTTCAAAATTCATAAATTTTAAACTAAATTATTACCAATCTCTATTTCCATTATATTCAGGGCCTCCCCTTACGTCCTGTGTGTCATGCCATTGCCGCAAATAATCTGTTCTGTTAATTCGATCTACACCAAAACAGGAGCTTCAGTTTTATTTTGGAAATTTGTATTTTGAGGAGAACCATACTGATTAGAATAGCAACCTTGTCGATTTGCCCGTTTTATATAATTTTTTGTACCGGTGTGACAGGAATGATAGTCCGTAGAAAAATTAGTCCCTCTGGACTATTATTCCGCGGAATTATAGTCCTAGGTCTAACATTTCTAGGAATAGTAGTCCGCCGGACTACTATTCCTAGAAATGTTAGACCTTGGACTATAATTCCGCGGAATAATAGTCCAGAGGGACTGATGTTCCTACGGACTATCATTCCTGTCACACCGGCTCCCCTCCAATCTGCTCACGGAGTAAATTTAAGTTCTGATTGTTTACCATCATGGTTATATTGTTTTTGTGTTTTTCTAGCATTTAACATTTTGATGAGGTGCAAACTCTTTTCCATTTCTAGAACCATTTAACTTTGGTGCATGACATTCTGCATTCCCCTGTATGTGTGTAATAATTTGTTCACAATGTAAACAAGATGAACTAGAACAAAAATTGTCAGACATATGGGGTTGAAAATTTATCATATTTAGCAATGTCCTTGTGATTTTAATCCCTGGTACATCCCTAATATATTCAAGAGTAAAGTTTTCTAATAATTCTCTTTGAATTGTTAATTCTTTGACTTTTTTGACTTTTTGGAAATCAATGCCTGGGAGGGCCAGGAAACTTTCAAAATCACAACAATTAATTTTGAGCAAGGGAGTTTGGGTATCCACCCTTATTTCTGAACCGTCAGCAAAAGACATTTTAGAAAATATAACACAGTGAATTATCCCAAATGAATGGTTGAGGGTGAAAGATTAGCTGAAAATTGCTCAACTAACTGGGGTAGATATTTTCCACAAAATTTGTCAATTTGGCCAAAACTGCAAAAATCTGAAAATTCGTTTGAAAAATAAACAAAAATAACTGTTAAATAACATTGCTAAAGGCGTTCTTATAATGTTTTAACAAAATTTAATATTGGATGGCCGAAACAGAAAACAGATTCAAATTGATAAGAAAGAAGAAAGGGGAAATAATTTTCCCGCGAGCACATGCCAATTTCAAATTTTATTTCTATTACTTTTGTTTTCAATTTAAAATAACGATTTCAGATTTTTTTTTATGTGCCCGCAGCGCCAAATGTGTTATATTCTACATCTAAAGTAATAATACCTTATACAATTTAACTGTACACAGCCGCGCGGCTTAGTTGATTGTCGTTCTTGATGTTTTGTATAGTAGAGTTAGTCCAGTCGTTCGTAAGAGGCAGCTTCTTCCGGTCTTCGTCGGCTAGTTAAGCAAACTGACAGGAGGCAGTCGATTGCTTACTCGGGCATAGGGGCGAGTTATACTACAACGACAGACCTTTTACCATCAAGGGAGAACATTTAATTTCCTCGTTTCCTTAAACCGCCGACAAGTGGAAATGTTCAGCTCAAATGTGTTACGTCTTGAGGTCGAGTTTTCCACTCTATTGCATGCAGTATTACCTGTGCAAAATCGGATAAAAGATTCCGACCAGAACGGGACTGGTTAGGCTCGAACTATGTATCTTTCAGTTTGAAGTTTAATGTTCTAAGCCATCGCCTTCCCGGTATGGGGATTGTACGATGTCGACAGTTAAGGGAAACATACAGCCCTGTGACGAAATTGTTTGTAATACTTCAGAGGATTTCGAAGAAAATCGTAATTTTGTTCAGTTGTTGAGCTCATGATGTGTTGATGTTTCATCGGAAATACTTAGGCGAGGGGTACACGTTCATAGAAGGACACAAAGGCGAGGGGTACACGGTCATAGGACACAAACGCACAGATCTGCTGTGGCATGGTGGGAATACAATACACAAAGCTATGTTTGGACCTAAGGTACCACAGTATTGAGAATAACTCTCTAACCCTTTACCCAACGCAGACGATATCAAAATTTATTATATTAAATATCATTTTTTTAAACTTTTTCTAAAAAATTCAACAAAACCATATCATGCGACCCCTCATTGGAACGAGCTCGACGAACTCGTGCCAAAGAGGGGACATGTGATATGGTTTTGTTAAAATGTTTTTGAAAAAATAGAATTTTTCAGCTGCTGAATTTGCATATTACGCGGACGGATGTGGCCGATTCGTTGGGTAAAGGGTTAGAGGCAGAAGGAGAGACAAATCGTACGAGAGAATCTTCTGTCTCGTCTTAACTGTTTGATGGCTAGATTATTTTTTGTGGTCTGAATTTGTTATTCAAAATTTGTTTTATTACATGCACTTTCCAATAATTTCTAATAAAACAAATTTATAGAAACAAAATAATATTTGTGTTTGAATGAATACGAAACTTGAGCAAGGAAAATGTTGACTTTTGTTTGGGTACCCTCATTTTTCTGAAAACCCTGATAGTGGATTCTAGCAATCAACCAGTTAAGAGTGACGAGCCTGTACATCCCATTCCTTCCTTCCAATTCACAATGGACTTCTAATGACGTGAGCGAAAAAGAGAATTACAAACATTATCTGGTGGGGACTTTATGAGGTAAACTTTTTTTAAAATATATACATGTAACGAGCACAGTCAAAGCCACAAGTGCCGCTTTACTCGTGTAAAATGCTGAAGTTGGCCATCCTTTTCAATGACAGGTAAGTGTAATAAATTTCAGGTCATTTTACCGCCCCCCCCCCCCCCCACCCAAAAAAAAAAAAAGCAAGCCCCCAAATACATAAAAGTGTCTCCACACTCAATGTTCATAAGTATCATTTCTATTCGAAAGAAAAAGCAAAAAATCGAACCTGTCTTTGATGAGATTGAATTCTCAAATTATTGTGCCAAGAGTCCGGATTGGTAGAGCGCGGTTTGAGATTGGCACTGGATTTTGAGTTCGGTATCTGTTTCGGCTTTAGGGGGTTATTCTGCGATATCGGTTTTATATTTGTTATGTGAATTGACTGTGATCTGCTAATAGTACAAAATAGGAATTCACACCAGGAAGTACAGAATATATTCTTGTATCCTTTTTTTCACAGGGTTAAAAATACCACTGCCGATGAGCTCAACACTGCCTTTATTGCACACCTATTCTGTGAAATCCCCATAGAGCAACACTAAACAGTGCGGTAAATGAAAATCTGTTCCGCACACATGATCCGAAAAGAAAACTTTTGGCAGACGATTGATTACATCACCCGAAACTGAACCGATTGCGAAATAACTAAATAAAATGACTAAATTTGATGGATATGACGATTGTAACGTGTATGAAAATAACGAAGAGAAAATGGAGTCGATATATTAATGGGATAATGAATATCCAGAAGAAGAAGAATATGAGTACTCAAATTTGGTTGGCGATAAAATGTGTTCTTTTTGTTGATAGTTGTCAAATGAATTGCTGAATGTCCTTCTACTAATTGTTTTTATAGGCGTGAATGCCTGTAATAAGCACAGAACGACACGCCTGCGTTAGAGGTCTTCCACACCGGGTGTTGATTGCATGTCCCATTTTACTTGTGGGGCAGAATTTGTTTACCGCAGTAAAGAAGCATCCGCATCGGGATTCCCACGCAGCAAGTGTGACTAGTTGAAAAGAAACACCAAGTGTTTGCAAAATCAAGTGTTGTAGCTTTGGGATTACGGGCATCATTAATCGGAAAATCGAACGTTCCCTTTATTTTAGGACCATAACAGAAAAATTGACGAATTTCAAATCATCCGCAAAGGAAAGTAAAGATACGATGTGGAAACTAAAAAATAACGAAGTTCGTAAAAGAGCAAGGGCTTTAACTACGTTTTATTATACGCTAAACGATAGATTATCGAAGAAATTGGTGAAAGATAGAAATCGTATCCCCCACTGTAAAGATATAGAAATTTTCACTTTCATGGTATCAATCAAAATGGCGGCTTTCAAAGCATCACTTTGTTCTAAAAACGTATAATGAAAAGTAAATCTAGTGTGTTTGAGTGGATACCGATCATTTTCAGCAATAATTCAACACGTGTTCACCTTGCATGAATCCCTGCAGTTCAAACATGGCCCGAAAGTCCGTAATACAAGTTTTTTGGTTTGGTCCGTCCTTTGTAAGGACGTACCAAACCAAAAACTTATATTTCGGACTTTCAGGCCATGTTTGGACTAGAAACCCGCCAACTGAATCAGATCACAAGACGCTATCTGTTCCGAGTATCGATCAAATCACTTCCGCGTATCAATGATTCAATGCGCTGTTTACTTTCAAGCATCAATCCAAGGTTGAAGTGAGTGGATTTATCAGATTCTTATAAAAAGCGTATAATAAAAAGCAAATCTAGGATTTTGAGTGGATACTGAAAAATATCTCACTTGTGACCGAGAGTAATGATCATGTTCGCTCGCGAAAAATAAACATATGCCTCGGTCACTCATGAAATAATTTTCGGTATCCACTCAAAAACACTAGATATCCTCAATATTTAACTCACTGGAAATTTGAAAATTTAACCTGTCTTTCGCTTTGTAAAACTCTCACATTCCAAATATTTCAGTCAAGTGGACATAAATTTGCCGAACGGACCCACCCAGCAAAATAGCAAACGTTTGTGTTGTCGTTTTTAGAACTCAAAAAGTACTTGGGCAAAATGCAAAAATTCCAAAATTCGAACCTGACTTTACGAGAATGATCGGAAATAAGTGCAGTTATAAAATTTGAGAACCCTACGTTATTGTTGAGTAATTCCATCAATTAAAAGGCGGCAAATTAGTTATGAAATAAACAGCAAGGACATCACATCCAACTGTTAGAATCTGAAAGTAAAATAGGACAAAAAAGCTTTGCCAACAAAATTCTTTATTTTTTTATTTTTTTTTCTTGCAGCGACAGAAACGGACATTTGTGGATGGGAGTTAATGATTTGGATGAAATAGGCGTCCACAAAGATGTGGATGGAAACCAAATCCAATGGAGCAGCTGGGTGAATGAAGACGAAAACAATATGAACAATGAAAGATGTGTTCTTATGAGTGAATTCCACTTTGGCGCATGGGCAGATTATCCATGCAACACATTGGCACAGTCAGTTTGCATATCAGGTATCTGTCAAATTTGGTCCAAACCAACACATTTGTCCCACAATGTTAACTGCATCATTGTGAATGACAAGAACGACCGGCTCATTGCTGACGATCCCATCACATTCACCAATCGTGTCGGAAATATTTCATGAATTTGAACAAGCAGCTCCATGCATTGAGTGACACAGTGCCGAGTTGGTGCTCGGCTCGATGTCACTCAACGCACGGGACAAGTTGTTCAAATCCATGAAATACCGACAACGAGGTGATAAACTAACTTACACCTTGTTCTTTGTTCAATCGAAAAAAACATGGACACGGGTGAACCAGATTTATTCCACTGACGTCACTTAAACACCTAGTCATTTGTTCTATCAGTTCTGTCAAGTTGTTTGCAATTCATAGTAATCGTACAGTATAGTGATCACAAAATATGTATTCTCTCGATCGAGTCGCGATAGGATATTTACACTCTAACACAACAATGGCAGAGATTTCATAAATGAAGTATTGCGAAATTATGGCCGAATAAAGAAAAAATAAAGGAAAATAATATCTCTGATTCCCTATTCTCGAGTTTCTTTTCCAGTGAACGACACCCTAAAGTGCTCAGTAGAAAGAGAAAAAAAAAACAAAGCTGAATGTTAATTTTAGGCTTTTCACGTCGCTCGCATTCCGTGGTGTAATTTGGAAATAAACATCTCTTGCTGAGTTAGACATTTGGGAATTTGAATTTGGAAAACTATTGGTTAACGAAACCCGACGGGTCGAGTTAAAATGGCTTTTCATAGTCAAATTCCCGAACATCTAAGAAAACAAGAGACGCTTATATACTAAGTCAAAAAAGAAAGTATATTAGAAAACAGATGTGAAAAATAGCATAAAGGATGAAATATGATAGTTCTAACGTTGCATGTTTGGGGACAAGAAGTCGTGCAAAGAGTTTAATGACATGTTGTTGTTGTCCACCCAACCATATACAATTTTGCTATGGATTTCAAAATAGCACGTGCTGCCCGGGAATGTCAAATTGAATGGATGACCGGCGATTTTCTTTGTGTTATGTTGTGCTAGAGTGTCCGGGTTATTGAAAAAACACGCTAGTTTTTGTCTTCTGACATTTTAAAAAATGCCAAGGTGAACCGAAAATAAGAGGTTGGGTTCTATTGCTATACACGAGGCTGGATACCTCCAGTTGAGCTCGCTGCTGAGTTCGGAGTCACTGTGGCCACTATTTACCGTCTCATTGAAAAGTGTAGAACCACTGGATCTACTGCCGACCGACCGCGTTCAGGTCGACCAAGAGTTACGACCCCTGTACAAGACCGACACATCAGGACGTCTCACTTACGGGATCGCTTCTTTCCGGCGACGAGCACAGCAGCAATTACTCCCGGTAGAACTAACAATATAATCAGTGCACAAACTGTCCGCAACAGACTCGAGGAAAACGGCATCCGAAGTAGGCGTCCATACCACGGACCAATCCTCACCTGACGTCATCGTACCGTCAGAAAGGAATGGGAACGTCAACGTGTTCGCTGGACTCTGCCGCGTTTGAGCACAGTTCTTTTTAGTGATGAATCGCGATATTGTCCACGGTGCGCTGATGGTTGGGCAGGAGTGTATCACCAACGAGGAGAACGGTTTTCTGATGCTTGCGTGCGGGAATGCGACCGTTTCGGTGGGGGTAGTGTACTGTTTAGGGCAGGCATTTCTCCGTGCACCATCGAACGCAGTTGATCTTCTTCGATAGTAATCGAAATTCTTTTCGCGGATGTTGTCCCGTTGTTCAACGCTAACGGCGGATTGCATTTATTCCAGCAAGACAATGTCCGATGTCACGTGGCGCGTATCTGTCGTGACATTCTTGAGGAACGGAGCATCGAACTTCGAACTTCTTCCCTGGCCCCCACTTTCACCTGATTTGTCGACTTCATGGCCTTCAGACATTAGGCGATTTACGTAATGTTCTAAGGCAGGAGTAGAACGCAATACCACGGGGTGACATCCAGAGACTTATCAGGTCCATGCGCCGTCGATGTCTTGCCATCCAAGAGGCAAACGGTTGACATACACGCAATTGACTGCATGTGTGAACTTTTCATTTCACCCCATGTCTGAATTGCGACGTCCTGACGTGACGCTGGCAAGAGTAAGAACATGAAATTATGCAAATTCATACAGGTAGACTCGAAATATGAATTTACAATAATTTGTTTGGGATTAAAGTCGATAATACTAAAAGAATTGCTCCTCAAAGTTTATTATACTTTTTGACTCAGGTTTTCTATTGTAATTCCTGTCATCGTTAGAAGTGAAAGAAAATCGCCAAACCTGTTTATTTGAAGAAAAACAATAAAACTATGTAATTTTCGATCTCGGTCTATTGGGGTATTTATTATGAACAACGTGGGAACATCTGATTCTCAAACTCCAGATTAAGAGATTTGGCCAGTATGTATACCTTAGAGCACAGCGTCGCCGTGCCCCCCAAATGGGCAATCGGATTACTTTTGTTACTCGAGCGGAGAGTAATTTTCTTTTCACTTTTCTCACCACAAAACTAAATGCACAAAAGAATCCCACGCGTCGTAACAAATGTGAGAACATTGAATCCAAGGTGTCACTTTCCTTTGTTTCTCGTGATTTCACAATATTTTCTAGTGAAATCGCGTCCTCTCGTGTGTTAGTCTATTGTGTGCACAGTGTTGTACTGGCATGTATTCATACCTAATTAAGCATGGTTTATTTCCATGGTCTTTCAAGAAAACAATGTTGTAAATCCAATGATTTCTATTGTTAAATTTAGATGATTGATTCATCAAATCTATTCATAAATTGTATATAGCTTGTGGTCAGTGCTTCTTTTTTTGTGTTGAGCAAAGGGAGAAAAGCGACATTTCAAAATAAATATCTCCAAAAGCACTCAGCGGGCAAAGAGTTAATCTGATCCAAAAATAATAAAACACAGCAGTGCCTATTCCTTTCTTCATTTTGTTGATTGAACACCTACCATCATCCTAAGTAGCCAATGCATGTGACTGATATAATAAGTTGCAGAGTACAGTGCTCCGTGAAAATGTCCGTGAACTTTTGTTTTACCCTAAAAATCGTATGGCGGGATGTGAATCAGTCTTTTGAAAGTATTACTGAAGCTCAAGCACCCATGTCAACACTCTAATTATATTCGGATTTTGATGCTCTTATGGACTGAAACCCGTTTAGCTCATTGCCAATTTTCAGATTTAGTCAGTTGTAATATATCAGTTTGTCGAAACAGAGAACCTGGGGTTCACATTCAGACAAACCGAAAGAGTTTATCCCACAGAATGTGAAAAGCGTGACATTAACCCTTTACCCAACGAATCGCCCGCATCCGCCCGCGTAATATGCAAATTCAGCAGTTGAAAAAATATTATTTTTCAAAAAATTTCAACAAAACCATATCATGTGACCCCTCGTTGGAACGAGCTCGTCGAGCTCGTTCCAACGAGGGGTCACATGATATGGTTTTGTTGAAATTTTTTGAAAAATTAAAAAAAAATGATATTTAAAATAATAAATTTTGATATCGTCTGTGTTGGGTAAAGGGTTAATCGCACGCTGTGACCTCTGGAAACAACTTAATAGAAAACAATTCTTTGATCACTAGTTCCATAGGAATCTTGCACACCTACAGCTCTCCAAGGAATATTAAGAATTCCGGCAACCTCAGGACCAAACCTAAGCCTGGGCTCCGGACCTGAGGTGGCCAAAAGCTTAAAAATAGCTGCAGGAAAATTTAAGAAGACAAAAGTCTCCTTGGCGAACTAAGAAGGGCAATTATTTGTACTCCCATACTTTCTAGAACGCCAGGCCTGGTTTCATGTGTTATATCTTTATACTTCTTTCCTATATCAATTACAATGTATTTTGATATCTTCCAGCCTCTGACACGTCTTACGAGCACGATGAGGAGGAGACTGATGACTACAAATGTTGCTGAAAATGAGTGATGAAAACCCATAATAGACGACTTTGAAATTGTAGTCGAGTGTGGACGTTTTCGACGATTGGTCGACTTCTCGATTGATCACGACAGGCCTGGCAAGAACTGTTTCACAATCCGTACTTGAATTTATCAAATCTTTGACGACATTTGCCATTACGAATGAAAACTCATCGCAGCCGTAGCTTTATGATCTCACTGAGTAGCTCCATGTATTTTCGCTAAAAGATAGATTATCGAAGAGATTGGTGTGAAAGATAGAAATCGTATCCCCCGCTGTAAAAAAATGAAATTTCCATTTTCACGGTATCAATCAAAATGGCGGTTTTCAAAGCATCACTTCAAGGGCAAAACGGCCCAGATTATCACTGAAGATGACCCATTTGTTCCAGAAACGTATAATGAAACGAAATCCCTTGTTTTAGGATGGGCACCAGTCATTTATTTCCAGCAATAATTCATCACGTCTTCACCTTGAATTGATGCATGAAACCCACTGGTACAAACATGGCCCGAAATCCGTAATATAAGTGTTCGACTTGGTAAGTCGGGTTTGGACTAGAAACCCGCCAACTGAATCAGATCACAAGACGCTATCTGTTCCGAATATCGATCAAATCACTTCCGCGTATCAATGATTCAATGCGCTATTTACTTTCATGCATCTATTCGTGGTCGAAACGAGTGGAATTGTCAGATTCTTATAAAATGCGTATAATAAAAAGACAATCTCGTGTTTTTGAGTGGATACCGAAAAGTATCTCTCTTGTGACCGAGATAAATGATTATTGTCGTTCGCGCAAGCGCTCGCGAAACATAAACATTTGTATCGGTTACTCATGAGATAATTTTCGGTATCCACTCAAAAACACTGGATATCCTCTAATAATTGTGTTAATTCATTGAATTTTTTAAGGTGAATTAATAACTTATTCATTGGAATATGTAACACTGGAGCACGAAAGGAAACATGTACATCTTTGTGAGTAAACGAACATCACATTGCTCGAATGGTTCGCTACTCACAAACTGCTCGAAAGTGGATAAAAAAATAGCCCATGGCAGCGGCAAATTCCCAATAGAATCAACTTGGTGGCCTGAGGATTTTAATACGTGTATAACTTAATCCTACAAACAGATGGTGGAATGAGAGGGCCCCCAGTGTCCAATTTTATGATTACTTCATTTTTCATCATTTGTTTACTTTATGCGAGTCTGGAGATAAAGAATTCCCACGTAAAATTATTATCAAATAGTATCTTATTTTTGGTTTGTATTTGCAGCTGAAGTAACTTCAAAAATATACTACAAACGCCAGGCTGGTACACAGCTTCACAGGGACGAGATTGCAACATACGGAAACATTCTGCCTCAGTCATGTACCGTTTTGTGTGCGACCACTTCATCTTGCGTGTCAGTCGCCTCGAATGGAACCAACTGTAAACTGCTGAAATACGGAACCACCCTTCGCGCCTTCCTGAACTGGGATTTGTTTCAGTGAGGAAAGTGATGTCAATATCATGTGATGATAGACAGAGATACAATCTAGCAGTTTCAACATGGATCATGGGACTTTAATTGTGGGGTTTTATTAGAATTTTCTCAGATGTTGTTTTAACGAAAATATCAATTTATCTCTTTTAAAGCCGCCTGCTTTTTTTTTATTCTATCAACTTTTTAGTTCAAAAGAAAACAAATTGCACCTGTACAGATAGTTAATGCACTTGACTGTTTGTTAACTGGTAGAGTGCTGGAAGCCCATATTTGGGCTTTACTCTGAAGTGCAGGTGCTGCCACAAAAAGGCTTCATATTCTCTGGATATACTTCGAATTATCTTTGAAGTGAAATTATTTAGTCTGTATGGATTTACCTTGTCACAATTTATGGGAGAGTGCCTGCAGGCACTCTCCCATAAAATGTAACAAGGCAAAGACATGTGATCATGTTTTGCCAAGCAAAAATAATTCAGCACTTTACCAGTTAAATCAAATGACTATGTTTTCGATTAAACACGGTATCATCATAATATCTTTAAACTAATTCTCCTTCTCTATTGTTCGCGAGTTCATGAACTGCATTTGTGAAACTATATTGTCACATTTCGACTTGGTGTCATAAAAGAATTCTGTAAATGTAAATTTTTGGTAGGTATCATGACATATTCATTACAACGACTTTCTCCTCCACGTATTTCGATATATAAAACGAGCCCACTAGTAGTTAAACTCCCAAAATATGTTCACTAGCTGTACCCTTTGTTTCTTGAAATTACACACGACCTCAAACCACCAGTCAAATTATGCAAGTAATTTCTTTTCTCCAGGTTACAAAAATATTTAGTTAGTTTTTCTCCCTCTACTTTCCATTTTGCTTTTGCTCTTAGAATTATACCATTATTGTTTTATTTCTGATAATTTTTGGCAATTGAATCTAAACATACCTTAAAGATTCATCTTCAATGATTTAACGCTCGTAATTTTGCCCAATTGAGATTCGTTTTGACTGATTGACTGGTGATATTAACATTCGAAATGAAGACTCAGAACAGCCATAGATTTACCATTGTACCGAGCCGTTCCACTAATTGTGTTAACATCTTAGTGGTTTGAATGCGAATCAATACTTTTTAATTTTTTTTTTATGTTTTCAAGGTAAATTAAATACTTATTGATTGGAATATCTATAACTGGAGTCAAAGAATATCGTATATAATTGTGAGTAAAAGCACATAGCATTACCTGAGCCGAAGTTTTCTTGCAAATTTTCATGAGCAAACAGCCCATAACAGCGTAAAACTCATTACAGAATTAGGATGATGTTCTTGGAGCTTGGAGATTAGAATGCTTATGTTCAATCAACGTCTTCTGAAGGAGAATGTAGTCAGTTAAGAACAACGGGATGTCTTTCTATTTAGATAAACTTGAAATATATTGTCCTGCCTACTGAGGTCTTCTGCAAATGTCTTTTTCATTTGACAATGCGAGGTGGCATACATGGTAATACCAAACGCTCGAGCCTTTAGACAAACAGTAAGCAATTCGATGTTGTTTTAACCCTTTACCCAACGCAGACGATTTCAAAATTTATTATTTCAAATATCATTTTTTAAATGTTTTCAAAAGATTTCAACAAAACCATATCATGTGACCCCTCTTTGGAACGAGCTCGACGCGTCGAGCTCGTTCCAAAGAGGGGTCACATGATATGGTTTTGATGAAAATTTTCGAAAAATAATATTTTTTCAGCTGCTGAATTTTCATATTACGCGGGCGGATGCGGGCGATTCGTTGGGTAAAGGGGTAACCTGGAACAAGTCTAAGCTTCAAACAGTCCGCCGCCTTTGTTCAGATTCACTCGTATGGAACTTATGGCTCCCTTTTCCGGCCAACTGATACAATCCTGACGATTGAACTAAAATGCTTCTTTAATCATTCTACATCTAAATTGAGACCTAATTCGACCGACATTTTGGTAACATTACCAATATGCATGAAACCTCATCACAACCGGAGTTATATGATGACATCGATCACTTTCAGTAATTAAAGTTTTGACGGTTTCAATGTGGATTAGATACTTATTCTTTCGGAAAATCTGTAGCAACTCTAGCAAAGAGTGTCTGTTTTTTTTTCTATGTGTAAAGTAATATTACATAACATCAACAGTAGTCCGTTCGCAAACGCCACGAAAAGTGGATAAATAGACAACTCATAACACTGTAGACTCCCTTACAAAAATTAGACTGTTGGCCCGAAAACCTGGGTGATACACTCTTTTCTGCTATAGCTAATATTAATATTCCCCATGTTAATATTTGTAATCACGAGTTTCATGACACTATACAGTTAAAACTAAAACTCTTTTCGAGATTTAAATGCTTATTTTCACAAATTTTCTATCGAAAGACATCCAAAGTACGACGGCTGCTCCTGTTATCAATAGCAAGCACAGGCAACATTTTAGTCAATGGAACTCGGTGATCTATTGGCTGAAACATTTCTTGTGCATAGGGCAAACGTATATAACTTAACAGCCTTATTCTCGACATAGCACGCAACCCAAAGCGCAGAGTAACGTGGTATTTGCGGGTAATTCACGACTGTACTTCAACTTTCGACTAATAACTATAATAGAGCCCTAGAGAAAGACGAAATGTAAAAAAAACAAGAGTTTATAAACACAGGGCTGCGAAACTATTTGTTTTATTGTCAGAATCTCTTGTAGAGGCAATGCTGTATGGAACATTAACCCTACCGGGACAATAATCAAAGTCAATGTCTTAACTCGAGACTAGTACACAACTACACGCATATCTTCTAACTGCCTTCTGTTGGAATTTTATAAATTAATAAAAAAATTGTCAGCTGCAATTCTTTTATAAATTTCCACACCAAATCTTTAGCAATTCCATCATTTACACATGGCGAAACATAC
Source organism: Pictodentalium vernedei (assembly GCA_031216915.1). Taxonomy (NCBI): domain Eukaryota; kingdom Metazoa; phylum Mollusca; class Scaphopoda; order Dentaliida; family Dentaliidae; genus Pictodentalium; species Pictodentalium vernedei. Next base: position 144,097,149 of record CM062294.1, read on the forward strand.
ATAGTCGATTTATTTATTGGGGTTTAACGAGACTGTCGACACTCGAGATCACCTATCGGTAAACAGTTTTACGGGTGGAGCAAACCGGAGTACCAGGAGAAACCTCCGAGCAAGGGCAAGAAACTGTCAGACTACCCAACGCACTAACTCAGCGCAAGTAGGGTTAGCATTGGTTGGAGACAAGAACACAATGGACACAACGCAGTTACCCAGAGCAGGTATCGAACCGTAAACCTTTCAGTTTGACGTTTCATGCCTCCACCCTCACAAAGTTAATAAAGTATCAGCAACAAATCCAATAACAGCCGGTGTAGTAAATGAGTATAAACATTTTCATTATAGAATATTTATTTGATTCGTCATTATTATTATTATGTTATTACATTTTGTAACTTTAGTACAGCAAAGAACAAGTTGATGTATTATTAGTGTAGAGAAAATAAAGGTACAATCATGTGTTGGAAATGACATCAGTATATCCATATGTTTGCATCTCAATAACACATCCTTTCTCTTGTCCATTTTGTTGACACATTGTTGGAGAATTGTATATACTCACAGTTGAACATATTTAGCATAACCATAAGGTGATTATCTCTGACGTAAGGTTACATTTGGTAATATATGACAGAATATAGAAAATGTTGGATGGTGTATGTTGTAGTAGTAAGTGGAGGTTGGAATGGCTTCACTCTGTATTAGTCAATAAAACGTGTAATTTGGCTAGTATTCTAAAACAAGAATTCAAGAAACGTACAACTACAACCCTTTGCAAGTCCTGACAAAATTTTGCAAATTAACTCTCTGCACTAAGGTCAAAATACCGAAATGTCGAGCAGAATGTTTTTCTCGTGACGCAACTAGGAATTTAAGTCATTCAGTCTTGTTTAGCAGAGCTCAGTGAGTTCTGTCAAACAAGATTGAATTGCTTAAATATATAGATGCCCTATTGGGAAAATTTGAAGGTTGAAATGTTGGTATTGAGCTATCTGAGTGCAGAGGATTAATAAACTAACAAATGCCAAGATGTTTATCATAACATCTTATCCAATAACATGATGATCATTTTTTAAGTTACACGTTATCTCAAAATTGCGTTAACATTGTCAACAGTTAATCGGGAACGGTGACTATTACACCCCTTCGAAGAGTGTAGTTCGTGAATTGTGTAGATTCCACTCTAGACCGTTCAATTGTTCGGAAGACAAAACAGCTTTTATTGGTGAGGAAGACTGTCTAAGACCGATGGGCCCTGCTTGAGTTAATATCCTTGGAAAGCCATTTCCCAACTAGTCATAAAATAACTGACTCGTATATTGTCGATAAATAAAACTCCATCTCTTGAGACTATAAAAGCTGTATATCTCAGCTATTAACCTTTTGATTTTATTTGACAATATTTCCAAAAATAGGTATAATACAAACACAGATATTATACAACGTTAACACAAAATGTGAATTGGAAAACGATGCCCCTGTAATCTGAAGCTTATGTAAGCTCCCTCAATATCAGGAATTAAACGTTGGAGTTGCACAGCCGAAGATCATATTTTTATCACCACTGTAAGATTACAATAGACCATTATGTCAACTGTACCATTTCTTTCGATAACGTGATGAAAGCCGTGTGGGGCTGATGTCTCGTGGAAAGAACCTACCGCGGAGTCGGCTGGCTGTAAGTTGCTATACCTTCGAAAATATGAAATAAACGAAACGATGAGAGAACTGTTAACTTTCTGGCTTATGAAAGTAAGAATATAATGTCCATAGTTGAGGCCACCTCGTGTGTTGATGAATGAATGAATGGATGAATTAATTAATTGGCTGGGCGGCTAGCTGATTGATTGGTTGGTTGGTTGGTTGGTTGGATGGATGGATGGATGGATGGATGGATGGATGGATGGATGGATGGATGGATGGATGGATGGATGGTTGGTTGGTTGGTTGGTTGGTTGGTTGGTTCGGATGGGTGGGCGGGCGGGCGGGCGAGCGGGCGGGCGGGCTTTCCTTCTGGGTTTCGGGCGGGTGGACAGACAGATAGGCCTCGATTCTTTTCCGAAAATTGATTAGAAACTCTTTTGTAGCCCATAAAAATAAATTACGGCCTTCAACTGCAAGTTTGGACTACTGGTATAGTAACTTAGTTTTACTTTGAAACTCAATTTTTCAAGTGAATGAAGAGAGTTTTATTCTGTTACTCACTAGTGTTCAAGTGCTCGAGGAGACCAGTTATAAAAATCTATTGCTATGAATTTGGTTGATCCAGTGTTTAATATATCTACAACTTCATCTGATCATATCCTATATTATCATTGTTTGTGTCCTCTAGAACACGTGAAAAGTGACATATTGCAGTTTCAGTTTCAGAAGACACATGTTTATACGTCCCAAGAATAAGTAAATGTGTGTCCGAGACATTCCGTTTCGACACAATTGGGATTCCGCCAGCCACCAATCAGAAGCTATATGCGATCTACAAGCTGCATGCATGTATGGTGGTTGATACAAAAATATTACATACTTTGTGCCCCTAAACATCATAACATCATACCATCCAATTCAGCGATTGTGAGAATACTGTGTGTTCTAACATTTTATCCTGAAGTAAAAAAAAAACTGCTAACCAATTCTAGCTGTTGCATCAGCTCACAGTTTTTGCTTCTCATTTTGCAATACAGACAGGCAGACAGTGTCAATTACTTTTGGACGGGTTTGTTAAATTACCAAATAGATCTACACAGAACAGAATACACGCAAAGACACATAGAACAACATCACAGGAGCTAAACATATTGAACTATTTTTACTCCCCAGAATGCGCATGCGTGTAAACACTGGTAAAGATGACAATCTGAATTACTGAAGTGATCTATGGGAGAAAAATGAAAAACTTTCATTTACCACAAATTTCATTTTTTACATACTTGACAGACATATGATCAAATATGTTGTAACATACTTTTTAAAATGGTATCAAATACATTTCGTTAAAATTAGTTTTTATTGGTTCCATTTTGTTGAAAATTTTAAGTACATCACCTTATTAATTTGTTAGAAAAGTCTGAGGGGGGTAACGTCAAAGTCCTAAACATGTATTAAATTCTTAAGAGACAATTTGGACGGACATAGATTTGACTAAAGCGAAAATTAATTTTAAACATATTTTAGATATGTCATTGTTTAGTGGTTCCATTTAACTTTGAAAAGTTCTTTTTGTCTCTATTTATGACCTTGCAACAAATAATACCTCTCCTTCTTGGAGACAATTGCATGTCAAATTAGACCGCGTGAGACTTGGTGCGTGAAAAATGACAGGAGATAACTCGAAATTCACGCCCTTACTAAAGGAGTAGAAATAGTTCAACATGTGTGAGAGCCTAAAATTAAATACTATAGGTTCCTTGTTGTTTTCACTGGCAGTTTTTATTGTAACTGGTATCATACAATACAAAATCAATACAGAACAACTAAAATGGACCTTCAAAATAATGAGATTTTTAAATGGTTGAGTGCCAGATGCCAGAATCAGACCTCTGAACAAATTGAGGATACCAGTGCAAAAGTAACATATTCCTTAACCACGTTTCGTATTCAGTTAAAAGTAAATAACAGCTTGTTTATACAAATTTGTTCTACTACAGATTATTGGAGAGTGCCCGTTGGCACTCTCCAATAATTTGTAATAGAACAATTTTTGATGAACAAATTCAGACCATCAAAAATAATCTAGTCCTCAACCAGTTAAATAAATATTTATCTTGTATACATATGAGAATCGTGTCGCATTTCGGGAAGAGAATAACAATACTGTATCTATGTATACGACATAATGCATCGCAAATCGGGATGTGATAGCACTAAAATCACATGGTAATTTGGAACATTTTGAATTTTGCCTCCAAAATAAAAATGACGAACGCGGGCCGAAAAACGAATGCGGCGGTTTCCGAGAATCAGAAGTTTAATTTTCTTTAGCTTTATTTCTTTTGAATTCATGTACACTTCAAATGTAGATAACAATTAAAGTGAATTTCGCTTTCATCTTGTGTTCAATATTATAAATTAGAAATAAGAGTTACTCGAAATTTCAAGCACCGTAAACGATATGATTGAGCACAAGAAGAAATTGCAGTACTTCGATTTATTTATTTATTTATTTATTTATTTATTTATTTATTTATTTATTTAGTCTTGTGTAACTACACTTTCAATAGCCAGGACAGTTTTACAGGTGGCGGAAGCTGGAAAACATGGAGAGAACTACCCAGCAAAGGTAAGCAACTGTCAGATTCTCCAAAGTACTAACTCAACACAAGCAGGGCTAGCATTGGTTGAAGACAAGTGAGTGCACCATTGGCGTGGAGTTCACCTTAGAACACATTGACACCTTGTCTTCATGTGGGCAATCGAAGTACTTTTGTTACTCAAGTGGACAGTAAATTGCTTTTCACTTTTCTCACCACAAAACTAAATGCTCTATAGAATATCAGCCGTCGTAACAAATGTGAGAACATTGAATCCGAGATGCCATTTTCCTATATTACTCGTGATTTCACAATATTTTTTAATAAAATCTCGTCCTCTCGTATGTATGTGTATTGTGTGTACAGTTTTGTATTTTTGCATCTATTCATAACTTAGAAAATATTGCTGTAAATCCATTGATTCTGTTGGACGTCTATGCTAGAGGTCCGGAGTTCGATCCCCACCCGGGACGACCCGCGTTGTGTCATTGGGCAAGGCACTTTATCCCGCTTACCTACATGGGGGCACGATGACGCCATGTACTGGGGCTTACTGCACGTCGATGGTGCGCATGTCTTCAACCGCTGTAACCCTGCTTGAGCGGAGCTTGAACAGAGTTAGAATGTTGAGGAGGTGACAGTTGCTCGTCGCTGCTCGGTGGTTCTCTCCGGGTACTCCTCCTTCCTCCACCCGTAAAACTGTCACGGTCACGATTAGCCATTGTGCATAAGTATGTGACCTTAAACACCAATAAATAAATAAATAATTATCCATTGATTTCTTTTGTTAAATTTAGATAAATTTTTCATCAAATCTAGTCATAAATTGCATTTAGTTTTGTGGTTTGTGCTTTTTTTGTGTTGAGGAAATTGAGAAAAGTGAAATTTCAAAATAAATATCTTGAAAACACCCAGTGAGTTAATCTCATCTAAACATAATAATTAAAAAAAAACATTGTTTATTCGTTTCTTCATTTTATTGATGGAACGAACACCTTGCATCATCCTGTATAGCCAATGCGTGTGCCGGGTATAAAATGTTGCAGAGAACAGTGCTTAGTAACAAGGTCCGTGAACTTTGTTTTGTTCTGCAATAAAACATCGTCTGCCGGGATATGAATCAGTCTTTTGAAAGTATTTTTAAAGTTCATGCTCTCATGTTCACACAATAAGTCTGTTCGGAATTTGACACTCTGAGGGCTGGAACCACTTTAGCCCGTCGTCAATTTTAGATTCAGCCGGATAGAACATTTTAGCTGGTCATTCCGACAAACTGAAACATTTTATCCGACTGAATGTAAACAAAACGTTCATTTCCTTTGAATCAATGGCAGAAAAAGGGTTGGCACGATTATGAAATTTCATGATCGACTTTAGAAGGAGAATAATCGATTAAAGTCGACATTAAACGTACTCTGTGACCTCTGGAAACAACTATATAGAAGACAATATTCTGGTCATTAGTTCCACAGGCACGCTGCGTACCTACAGCTCTCCGAGGAAAATTCAGACTTCCGATCATCTGAGGCCCAAACCTGAGTCTGGTTTCCGGTTTAGATCTGAGGTGGTCAAGAGTCTCAAAATAGCTGCTGTAAGATTTACAAAGACAAAACACTCCTTGGTGAACTAAGAAGGGCAATTATTTGTACTCTCATACTATCCAGAACGCCAGGACTGGTGGCATGTGGTGTATCTTTATACTTCTTTCCCATATCAATCACAGTGTATTTTGATATTCTACAGCCTCGGGCACTTCTTATGAGCACGATGGGGAGGAGACTAATAACTAAAAATGTTGCTGTAAATGAGTGATGAAAACCAATAATAGTCGACTTTGAAATTGTAGTCGAGTGTGGACGTTTTCGACGATTGGTCGACTTCTCGAATGATCATTACAGGCCCAGCAAGAATTGTTTCTCAATCACTACTTGATTTTATCAAATCTTTGACGGCATTTGCCATTACGCATGAAAACTCATCACAGCTGTAGCTTCATGATAACGCTGCGTATTTCCATTAACTGTGTCAATGTATTGAAGTTTTTAAGGTGAATTAATAACTTACTGATTGGGATATGTAAAACTGTAGCTGAAAAGTCAGCATGTACATCTTTGTGAGTAAACAAACATCACATTGCACCAACGGTTCTCCGCTTACAATCTGCAGGGTAGTGGGTAGACGAACAGCCCATGACATCGTCAAATTCCTAATAGAATCCGTTTGGCGGCCTGGGGATTTGAATACATTCATAACTTAATCCTATAAACAAATGGTGGAATGAGAGGGCCCCCAGTGCCCAATTTACTTCGTTTTGCACCATTTGTTTACTTTATGCGATTCTGGAGATAAAGATTATTACCAAATGGTATCTTCTTTTTGGTTTGTATGTTTAGCTGAAGTAACTACGAAAATATACTACAAACATCAGGCTGGTGCACAGCTTTACATGGACGAGATTGCAACTTACGGAAACATTCTACCTCAGTCCTGTGCCGTTTTATGTGCGTCCACTTCATCTTGCGTGTCAGTCGCCTCGAATGGAACCAACTGTAAACTGCTGAAATACGGAACCACCTTTCGTGCCTTCCTAAACTGGGATTTGTTTCAGTGAGGAAAGTGTTGCCACACTCATATGATGGTAGACGGAGATACAATTTGGCAGTTTCTACACGGATCATGAGAGTTGAGTCGAAAGGTTTTGTTCGAGTTTTTCATTTGTTGTTTCAGCGGAAATATCAATATTTACCTCTTTTAAAGCCGACTACTTTTATTCTATCAACATTTCAATTAAAAAAAAATTGCACCTGTACAGATAATTAATGCACTTGAATGTTTGCTGAATCAAATAACTATGTTTTCGATTAAACAAGGTACTATCATAATATCTTTAAACTAATTCTCCATCTCTATTTCCATGAGTCCATGGACTGCACTTATTAAACTATATTGTCAAATTGCGACTTGGAAATTCATAAAAGGATTCTGTAAATGTCTGGAAGGTGTTATGGCATACTCATTACAACGCATTCTCCTTCACGTATTTCGATATATAAAACGAACCCACTGGCAATCAAAATCCCAAGATATGATGATTAACTGTTACCTTTCTTTCTTGAAAATACCCAAGCCCCTCAAACCACAAGTCTTATTCTGTAAATAAGTCGACGCTGTTATGGCAGGGAACCAGTCTCACCCATAACTAGTCTATCGTCTATTTTTAGATTCACTTGTCATGAATATTTCAGTTGGTCGGAAAAGCGAACCTTTCGTTTGTTTTTCCGCCCAACTGATTTATTCCAGTGGATTGAATCTAAACAAAAGCTTTAACCCTTTGCCCAACGTAACAGCCAAAACAGTCCAGCGCTATTCTCAAAAATCGCCATTTAATTTTCAATATATTTTCATTTGTTCTCAAAAACATAGGTTATGACCCTTCGTTGGAACGAGCTGTTCCAGCTCGTACCAACGCGGGGTCATAACCTATGTTTGTGAGACAAAAAATGAAAACAAATACTTATTCATGCTTTTCATGTTAGGTAAAGTGTTAAAGATTCATTTTCTTTAAATCAACTCTTGTAATTTTGCCCAATCAAGACTCATTTTTGACTGAATGTTTGGTGACATATGAAGACTCGCCACAATCGTAGATTTACCAATACACGGCGTAGTGCCACTAATTGTGTCAATATCAGGGGGTTTTCAATGCAAATCAAATACTTAATGATTGGAATATCTATAACCGGATACAAAAATACCTATATGTATATATTTGTGAGTAAAAGCACATCACAATACATCAGCGGTGCTCTGCATGCAAATCTTCACGAGTAAACAATCTATAACAGTGACAAATTCTTCACAGAATTAGGCTGGTGTCCTTGTAGCCAGGAGACTGGCAACTTTATGTTCATTCAATGTCTTCTGAATGAGAAAATAGCCCGTTAAGAATAACGGGAGGTCTTTCTATTCAGAAAAACAGGACATATATAACCCTGTCAACAAAGATCTGCTACAAAGGTTTTTTTTGTTTTCAATTGACAAAGCGATGTGGCATTCACAGTAACCATTAACGCTGAAGCCTCCAGTCAAACTGTAAGCAATTCGACGTTGTTTTGGCCTGGAACAAGTCAAAGCCTTAAATAGTCCATCGCCTTTGTTTAGATTCACTGATATGGAACTTCTGGTTCAGTTATCCAACCAACTGATATATTCCTAACGATTGAATTCCCAAAACTCCCACAACCACTATACGTCTTTGAATCAATGCAATGTTGCTAAATTGTGACCTAATTCAACAGAAATTTTGATAGCATTACCGAAAGAGCTGACACCTCGTCACTCCGTAGTTACATGATTACATCAAGTAGTTTTACTAATTCGTAAAATATCTTGACGGTTTCAAGGTGGGTTAGATACTTATTGTTTCGGTAAATCTATAACAGAAGCAAAGAGTCCTGTTTTCTTTATGTGTAAAGGAATATTACATTACATCAAGGGTAGTCCGTTCTCAAACTCCACGAAAAGTGGATAAAGAGACAACTCATAACACCGTAGACCCCCTTAGAAAAATTAGACTGTTGGCCCGAGAACCTGGGTGATACACTCTTTTCTACTAAGGCTAATATTAATAGTATCCATGTTAATATTTGTAACCACGAATTTCATGACACTATTCATTTAAAACTAAAAGTCCTGTCGCAAACTATATTCTTATTTTGACAATTTTCCATTCGAATGACATCTAAAGCACGACGGCTGCTCCTGGTTATCAATAATAGCAAGTACGCGCAATATTTCACCATTGTAACTCTGGGATAAACCCGGAGATCCGTTGGCTGAAGCCTTGCTAGTGCATAGGACATACGCACATAATTTAATAGCCTTACTTATAGTAACATACTATTTGCGGGCAATTCGCGACAGTACTTCAACTTCCAAAATCAGGAGAAAGCCTAAAGGTACAAAAAACATGTGTTAATAAACACAGTCCGCGAAACTATTTTTTATTCTCAGAATCTCTTGTAGAGGCAATGCTGTATGGAGAATTAACTTTACTGGGACAATATTATTCGTTACACAGTTTGTTGGTGGCCTTTTGTGGTATATATGGTGTCAGTTAATTTCATATTGGACGAGAGCGAAGCCCGAGTCCAATATGGAATTAACTTACACCATATATACCATATTAGCCCACCAACAAACTGTGTAACGAATATATCTTACCGACTCTTGCATCGATGCACAGAACTAATAACAACAGCAATCAAAATTAAATGAGAGAATGCTCACAATGTGTTCACGTGTCGTTGCCTTGTTACAATTTATGGGAGAGAGTGCCTACAGGCCATCTCCGGCACTCTCTCATAAATTGTAACAAGGCAAATTCATACATACCAAACAGTTTCATTTCGAAGGTAACATGACACACATCCATAGAATATGAAGCCTTTTGTGTTGCCTAACCTGCACTTTAGACCAAATATGGGCTTCCAACACTCAATCTTTGAACTTGAAGCGTTTATCGGCTGCCGCCATTTTGAATAATCAATGAACAATGGGGAGATTACCCATAGCTGTCAGCGTATATTGATGTTGACAGGCAGTATATGGTTTTATATGCAGTCTGCACGTGACGTCTTTGAACCAATGAAATTCCCAGATACTTGTAGGAGGTAAGATATATATTTATATATAACCAAACACAATGTCTTACGTCGAGATTAATACACTATTACAGCAGTACATGTATCTTCTAATTGCCTTCTGCTGGAATTTTATAAATTAGCTGCAATTGTTTTATTAAATTCCCACAACAAAGCTTTAACAGTTCCACCATTTACACACGACGAAACATATGAAACTTTAGAGAGCCCGGATCACCTCATGGCGGACAGTTTTACGGGTGTAGCAAACCGACGTACCCTGAGAGAACTACCGAGCAACGGCGAACAACTATTAGACTCCCTAACGTACTAACCCCGGGCAAGCAGGGTTAGAACTGGTTGAAGACAAAAGTGCACCATTGACGTGCAGTAGCCTTAGTACACAACGTCACCGAGCCCCCCCCCCCCCCCCCCTCCTCCCTACGTAGCCAATCGGGGTGAAGTGTCTTGCCCTGCCAAAGTAATACATGAGTACAAACATTTTCATTATAGAGTATGCATTAGTCTCTGGAAAACACTCTTCTTTTTCTGCTGATTATTATTTTTTGGGCCTTTCCTGAAAACAAAATACATTTGTTATTCTTCTCGAAAATAAAATATTCGTTTTTTGGGGGGTTTGTTTTTTTATTCTTCCAACTCTTTGGAGAAGACGTTTTCTCGAAGGCTCTCTTCGATAAATCGTGCCTAAAGTACACCGGGTATGCCTTTTTCATCAAAGTAGAACCACTTTTTGAAAAAAACCCTGAGACCCCATTGACACCAGATTTGGGAAGGCCCATTTGGGTGACGTTTCTCTGCTTTAAAATGACTATTGAAGGATTTCGAGTGGTTTTATGCAAAAATGGAAAATCAGCATGCGTTTATAAACCTTTTGCCCCAGTTAGGACGAGCGTCAATTTTAGTGTTGAAACAATTGGTCGACTAGTCATTCTCGTTGCCGATGCTGATATTGCCCAACGTCGACTTCTGGATTCGGAGGCGCGGTGGCTCAGTAGGTAGAAGTGCAGGCTGCAAGCTGAGAGGTCCTCGGTTCGAACCCCACCTGAGGCAACCACGTCGTGTCTTAGGGCAAGACACTAGACCCTCATTGCCCACGTGGGGGCACGACGGCGCTGTGAACTAAGGCATACTGCAAGTCGATGGTGCACCTATCTTTAGCCATTACTATCCCTGCTTGTGGAGTTAGTATGCTGGGGAGCTGACAGTTGCTTGGTGGTTCCTCCACCCGTAAAACTGTCGTGGTCATGATTAGCCATTGTGCAGAAATATGTGACATTAAACACCAATAAATAAACGAATACATGACATTGAACTTCGAGTAGTCTGAGTATGTAGTATTCCTATAAAAAAACAACATTACAACGTAGCATAATTCCGACGTAACGCCTACCGGGTTAAACCGATTGTCAGGTGATCTGTTCAGGGTGTGGAATTAACAACAGACTTTGACATCACAGTAGACATGATGAACGTTAACTGTGCTGCGTCGGCACCTTTCAACTCACTGATAGTGGTCACACTGCACATTTCTCATTACTGTTAACGGCACAGTTCTGTGGACTTGTCGCCATATAGTATTTTTTGGAGAGAGATTGCCATGCCATTTAATTTATTACTTATCAGCCGGCATTAATAAAGTGTGCATTCAACGTTGTGTTACCACTTGAACCAAAACAACCTCGGTATGCACACCGTTTTGTTCAGAGATGAGGAGCTGAAATTTGGTAATTAGGAGTATTTGTATTACGACATACATGGCTGTTAAATTTTAATTACTGGGTACACAGTTATTTTAACCCTAAAGTTAATCAGTATTTCATTCTAAGCCAGGCTACATACAGATTATCATGGTTATGTGCATGTCCTGTGATTTGTATCAGATTCGAGATTGTGTCCAGAATGGGATCCCATTTTTGGACACCACCGAGAATCTGATACAAATCACAGGACATGCACATTATCATGATAATTCATTTATCTATCAATTCTGTCACATAAACAGATTAAATCATAACCCTTTACCCAACGTATCGGTCAAAACCGGCCAATGCTATTCGCAAAAATCGCCAATTAATTTTTATTATTTTTTTCATTTTTTTGTCTCAAAAACATAGGTTATAAACCCTCATAGGAACGAGCTCGTCGAGCTCGTTACAATGAGTGGTCGTAACCTATGTTTTTGAGACAAAAAATGAAAAAAAAATAGTTATTCAAGAATTTTTGTTGCAAGTGTGGTCTGTTTTTCACGTTAGGTAAAGGGTTAAATTATTTTTAAACATTTTTGGGACATAATGTTCGGTCGATCAATGAAACGCACATATAATGTATCCATGCGCCTGTTATGATAGCGCTTCCGAAAACGAATCGTCTATGTGATACGGAATTAGAATGAGTCATCTATATGATACGAAATCGGAACACATTATGTGATACGTACCGTTTCTCGCGGTTTTCAGTCCAAAATCTTCATGATTGATAGATAAATTTGAAGATAGCGAGTTGAAGTTTGTCTCCTGAGGTACCTTTATCAGAAAGGGACATGTTCTGGGTCCCGATTAAGTTTTATCTTTCATGGTAAAACCTCCAACCACAGTAAATCTGGGGCCCAAAGATTTTTTTTGATTTTTTTATTTGGGTTTAACGACACCTTCGACAGCCGGGATCACCTCGTGTCGGACCGTTTCACGGGTGGAGGAAGCCGGAGAACTCAGAGAGAACCACCAAGCAATGGCGAGCAACTGTCACACTCTCACTGCATCCACTAGTAGAATATTATTGAACAGCACAGGGACCTCAGTTAGATGAAAATGAGTATGAGTTTATCATAAGTTTTGTTCGGATTATTCTGGGGACTTTCACGCCAATTTCTCTGTAAAATCGACTTTAATTTAAATATAGGTGTAACTGGATTATAGCCAACGGATAGACAATCTCCAAATTCTGAGTCAGGATGTTTACTTGCCGGGTATGCCGTCATGTAAGGCCCACCCCGATCAATATTAGGCTCTGCCGTATTCGCTTCACATGATGCCACATCTGGCCAGCAAACGTCCAGTAACTCATGACCAGTCAATACCAACGGTGATACATTGTAAAATTTCATCTATTTATCAAATTCAGTTTCCTTTTTATACTGAGTCACAAAGGAAAGTATAATAGATACAAACGTGAACAAATAGCATGAAGGATGAAATATAATATAATAGTTCTAATGTTGCATGTTTGTGGACAAGAAGTCGTGCAAAGAGTTTAATTACATGTTGTTGTTGTCCACCCAACCGTATACAATTTTGCTACGGATTTCAAAATAGCACGTTCTACCCGGGAATGTCAAATTGAATGGGTGAGCGACGGTTTTCTTTGTGTTATGTTGTGCTAGAGAGCCTGGTTTATTAAGAAAACACGCTAGTTGTTATCTTCCGACATCTTAAAAATGCCAAGGTTAACCGAAAATCAGAGGTTGCAGGCCATTGGTATGTATGAGGCTGGGACACCTCCTGATGGGCTCGCTGCTGAGTTCGGAGTCACTGTAGCCACTATTTACCGTCTCACTGGAAGGTATAGAACCACTGGACCAAGAGTTACCACCCCTGCGCAACACCGACACATCAGCACGTCTCTCCTGAGGGGGGGGGGGGGGGGGTCGCTTCCTTCCGGCGACGAGGACAGCAGCAATTACTCCTGGTAGAACTAACAAAAGAATAAGTGCACAAACTGTCCGCAACAGCCTCGCTGAACATTTCATCCGACGTAGGCGACCATACCGCGGACCAATCCTTACCCAACGCCATCGTACCGTCAGAATGCAATGGGTACGTCAGCGTGTTTGCTGGACTCAGCAGCGTTGGAGCACAGTTCTTTTTATTTAGTGATGAATCACGATTATGTCTACGGCGCGATGAAGGTAGGAAAAGAGTGTATCGCCGATGAGGAGAACGGTTTTCTGATGCTTGCGTGCGGGAATGCGTCCGTTTCGGCGGGGGTAGTGTAATGGTTTGGGCATAAATTTTCCTTCACAATCGAACGCAGTTGATCTTCATGGATGGTAATCTAAATGGACAGCGATATAGGGACGAAATTCTTAATGCTGTTGTTGCCCCGTTGTTCAATGCTAACGTCGGATTGCAGTTCTCCCAGGAAGATAATGCCCGATGTCACGTGGCGCGTATCTGTCGTGACTCTCGTTAGGAGCAGAGCATCGAACTTCCTCCCTGGCCCCCACCTTCGCCAAATTTGTCGCCAATCGAGCATGTTTGGGATCAATTGGCCGTCGGGTACGACTTCATGATCTTCAGACGTCAGGCGATTTACGCACACACACACACTTTCGCTAGATTTGACGCCATTCGAGCACCTTTGGGATTAATTGGACCGTCGCGTACGATTTTATGATCTTCAGACGATTTACGTAATGTTCGAAGGCAGGAGTGGAACGCAAGACCACAGGGTGACATCCAGAGACTTATCAGGTCCATGCGCCGTCGATGTCTTGCCATCCAAGAGGCAAACGGTGGACATACACGCCATTGACTACATGTGTGAACTTTTCATTTCACCCCATGTCTGAATTGCGACATCCGGACGTGACGCTGGCAACAGTAAGAACATGAAATTATGCAATTTCATACAGATATATTCGAAGTATGAATTTACAATAATTTGTTTGGGATTAAAGTCGATAATACTAAAAAAAATGCTCCTCAAAGTTTATTACACTTTCTTTTTTGACTCAGTTTATTTATTTCTGCGAGCACACTCCAAAATGGGTGTCAAATTCGCAGCTGATCAAATTCGCAGCTGAAGTCCGATGGAAATTTACGGTTACAATGAACTAAATGGGCGACTTTTACAAATAAAACTTTTAGGGTCGGCATAATTGTTTTTCAGCATTAAAATGAGGTTTGAAGGATTTCAAGTGTTTTTATGCATGGGTTGGATGGATTTTCCATTTAACCCTTTACCCAACGCAGACGATATCAAAATTTGTAATTTTAAATATAATTTTTTTAAATTTTTGAAAAAAAATTAAGAAAACCATATCATGTGACCCCTCATTGGAACGAGCTCAATGAGCTCGTTCCAATGAGGGGTCACATGATATGGTTTTGTTGAAGTATTTTGAAAAAATTAATTTGTTTAACTGCTCAATTTGCATGTTACGTGGGCGGATGCGGGCGATTCGTTAGGTAAAGGGTTATCGCTGTGTTAACGCCTTCATTCAGGACAACATTGGTATGCACACCAACATGTTCATTGATATGGGGCTGAAATTATGTACAATTCCTTGAAAGGGCTAAATGTTGTTTTTTCACGTTGGGAAAAGTGTGTGATTCTACAGAATCACTCGTCTAGTTTCTTTTTTTTTCACACGTTTTGTCCGTACGATTCTGAAGCCATTTTCGAACCGATTTTCACACAATTTTGCACACGTGTAGAGGGGCAGAAAATCAAAAATGTACCGAAGCGGAATTTTCGTTCTCGCACTTCCTTTGCCAAAAATGGTAAAAAACTGTCAAAATTAGGATTTATCGTCACTTTCTCAAGACACGCCAGGAAGATTTTTTTTAAAAATATTCATCATTGTTAGACCTGACTGAGACACAACAATTGATATACAAGAGATATTTGACAATGCATTTGTTAACCTTCCACACGCTACCAAACAAGGAAATTTTGATGAAATGCCCGTTTTAGGACCCCCACAGCACCCAAAGGGTGCACGATAGATTAACATAACTTCCCTTGTTGGAAGTGGAATTCACCGAGGATCATTACTGTGAAAATAATAACAAGGGCATTATAAAAATCTAATGTTAACCCGTTTTGCTCTGGTTGGACAGCGATACCTCTCAAATGCTTAAAAATTCATTTTTCCGTGGATTGTAAATTTTCAAGAAAAAATAGCCATTTGCAGATCTTTGTGTGACATTTTAAGTTGCATGGACAAAATATTCCGGTAAGTGTTTGTTAACCCTCCACAGGCTCTCAAACATGGAGATTTTGAGAAAATGACCTGTTTTCGGGCACCTACAGCACCCAACATTTACCTGGGAGATAAAAATAACCTCCTTTATTGGAAATGGAATTCACCGAGGATCACTTTTGTAGGTAATACAGGTATTAAAAAAACGAGCATTAGCCCGTTTTAGGCTAGTTAAGGAGCGACACCCCTCAAAAGCTTAAAAATTCATGGTTTCAGAGGATTTCTCTAAACCCATTCAAGAAAAAAATGGTAATTCACAGGTTTTGGTGTGACTTCACAAGATGCATGGACAAAATATTCTAGTAAGCGTTTGTTAACCCTCCGCAGGCCCTCAAACATCGAAGCTTTGATAAAATGGACTGTGTTCGGGTACCCACCGCACCCAACGTGTAGCGGAGAGATAAACATAACCTCCTTTATTGGAAGTGGAATTCCCCGAGGATTATTTTTGTAAGTAATAAGGGTATTCAAGAAACCAATCCTTAACCCGTTTTGAGCTGGTTAAACAATGATACCCATCAAAAGCTTAAAATTCATGTTTTGCCTAGATTGCTCTGAAAACAAAACATCTTGTAGATTTTCAAGACAAAATGGCCATTCGCAGATCTTTGTGTGAAATTATAAGTTGCATGGAAAATATATTCTCGTTAGCGTTTGTTAACTCTCTGCAAGCTGCCAAACATAAAAAGTTTAGATACATTTCAGAAAAAAATGGGCTGTTCTCAAATAGCCACAACGATTAGTGGGTGTGTGTCAAACAAACCCCTTTTGTCGGTCTTAGACTTGTCGGACGTCGATATTGATATTAACCCTCTCCATCAATAATGATGGTTGTAACCTAAACCATTTTTTATCAGACTTTGCCATTTGAGACTACTATGCCCACCTTTCTCACGACCGCAATAGAGGTACGTCAGTGATAGAGTTAAAAACAATTCTTCAGACACTCTGGGGTCATGGAAAATCATGGAATCTCATGAGGTAAAGCGATGATTCTCCAGAATCATTAAGTCTAGTTCGTTGTTATTATTATGTTATTACATTTTGTAACTTTAGTACAGCAAAGAACAAGTTGATGTATTATTAGTGCAGAGAAAATAAAGGTACAAATCATGTGTTGGAAATGACATCAGTATATCCATATGATTGCATCTCAATAACACACCCTTTCTCTTGTCCATCCTGTTGACATATTGTTGTACATTTGTATATCCCCACTGCCCCCACCCCTCGAAATTTAAATTTATAAGGGATATAGCCGTGGTCTGTCCGTCCGTCCGTCGACAAAGTTGGTTTCCGCTTCCTAACTAAAATTCGCTTGATCGACTGAAACCAAACTTGGCATGTGGGTTAGACATGATGAGAGGAAGAACCCTAACAGTGACCTTGAACTTTTATTTTTATCAGTTTGGGTTTTCACTCTGTAATTAAAGTTCTGATTGATTGATTGATTGATTGATGATTGATTGATTGATGTTTTGACATATTCTATAAGTTGAGGTTATCACTTGGTCAGTTTCATATCGGTTGAGATATCAGCCGCGGTAACTTCAGGATATGAGTCTGCGATCGGAGGTCCAAGGCTGATGTGAAGTTACCGAGGGCTGATATCTCGGCCGCTATGAATTAATCAAATAATGTCTTCTTTATTTATTAAATCAAAACAACTAATTACCGAAATCCTTAGATCTGTTACAGTTTTCTTATTGTTTCTCATTCTTTTCACAAGGTTCGAAGTTTTCTCTTCTCCCAGTTCAGCTATCCGAACATATCGGCTTCTTCACTAGGGAAGCCGAGATATTCAGATAGCTGAACCATCTCTTCTTCCACTTCGGTGAATCTCCCTTTACGACTATGAATTTTAGTTTGCGACGGAACTTCTTTACAACATTCTTCCTTCTTCTTTTCATCCATTTAATCATTTCTTATTGCCTTCAATAATTCATCCTCATACAAAACTACTTCAAACCACTTCACCTTGCCTGGTAACCCCAATTTTCTCGATTGCGTTCGACGAATACCAGCCAACATTTCGATGCCAACAAATTAGTTGGGCCTCAACGTTAGATGGTTCGTAAAGGCCAAGATCGACGTAAAATCAGCCGAGTTTGAAGCCATGTGAACCGAACGTGGGGCCATATGAACTGAATGTGAGGGACGTTGTACAAACATGAGTGCGCGAATGCGCACGAGTGTTTTACGATATAGTCCCTCGCCTCGAATGAATTATTTCACGTAACCAGTTGAGACAAGCGATTACTCTGTTTATTACTTTCCATTATTAACGATAATTATATGAGTTAACCCTTTACCTAACGTAACGGTCAAAACCGGCCAGCGCTATTCTCAAACATCGCCAATTAATTTTTATTATTTTTTTCATTTTTTGTCTCTAAAACATAGTTTATGGCCCCGCATTGGAACTAGCTCGTTCCCACGAGGGGTCATAACCTATGGTTTTGAGACAAAAAATGAAAATAATAGTTATTCAAAAATATTTTTTTTGCATGTGTCGTCTGCTTTTCCTTTTAGGTAAAAAGTTAAAAAAACAAGAAACAATGAAGTCCTCATTGCATTCACGGCAAAGCGTTTTCATTTGCGAGCACGGATACATGGCCCAGTTGTTGATTGTATAATTCACTTGTGAAGTTATCGTTTGTAATCAAACCCGGAAATCCCAGTAAATCACACTTTGGAAAGTAATAATGGGAAGTGATGACTCTGCCGAATTTTAGAATGTTTTTCATTGACCTATGTAAAAATATAGTGAACACTACGTGAGAAATAAAAGGGACAAGCTCTCAAATAACGGAAAAACCCTTTCTTCGCTTTACTGAAAACTCATTTTATTGAAGTGAATAATAAGGAATAAGAGCACAAACACTATCAGCTGCTAACCCTTTTTTGTGTCGGGTTAGTAGGTTGACAGTCTGCCAATTACTCGCAGCAGCCCGACGGTTCTTCTCAGGTACTCTCTCTTCCTCTACCCGAACAACTTCCCGACACGATATGCCACTCGCTGTTAAAAGTGTTGTTAAACAGCAATAAACAATAAACACGAAGAAACATTTTAAAAAATGTGTGTACACATGAAACTGTCTGTTTGTTTTTGGTGTTTTTTTTTTTTTGTCTCGTTCGATTATTTAGCTACTGTTACAATTGGTCAGTATTCGCTATAAAGGAAAAACATTTTTAAATATACAGTTGTAACTTAAAGTCCTGTCACTATACTGTGCAATATTTTGAAGTAAAAGTGCGCTGAGGAAGTGCACAGTTTTATCTCCATCAAACGCAAACTGCCCGTTAGCGTAACTCAATTCCCACAGAAAAACAGAGTGCCCAACAATTCTATATGCGTAAATTGAGATCATAAACGTCATTCCTAACCTCTGCTGGGATGCATGTACATGGAATGAATTTCGACTACATATACAGAATGATGAGCGCGGATTACTACTTAAAAGCATCGCCGTATATTCTCCACTCGAAACGTATTTGTACAGAACAGCACACGAAACACTTGCAAACTTTCATCATATGGACCACCGGGTATAACCCGGTGGTCCATATGATGAGGTTTGCAAGTACTTCTTGTGTTTTGTCCTAAAAAAATGTGAATAATTACTAAGTGAAACAATATATCCCACAGCGATTTATAGTAATCCTCCCTCCCCACACTGTATATTTCCTTTCTGTTCAGTTCCTGATTTCACTACCGACGTCGCTAATAGCACCGGTATTATTCTTTGCATTGCACAGCACAAACGCTCGTGTGTATTTCAGACTACTTCAGTCTTCTGCAGTAAAGAACGCATTAACCAACAAGCATTTTCGGCGCTAATTGTGACAGAACTTCTAGTTTCATCTGTAAGCGGAGTGAATGAGAAACAGAACTCCTTTTTAGACATTTTAGACGTCCCTATGATAAACGAAAGTGTTGTGAATGGTAACATCGCAACTTTTTTTCGTTATAAATTTTCTTCGTTACCCAATACGACAAAGTGGATAAGAAACAACGTTTAAATATTCTTATATGTTTTTACTTTTCTCCATTTTTTATGCAAATTCCGGTAAATCACGATCAAGACATTTAACAGACCTAACCCATTTAGTGTGTGATGCAAACGAATGTAAGTATGTCACAGGAATAGATGACAGACGCAAGGAATGACACAGCATTTTGCACATTTTTGAGGGATGGGCGGGTGGGTGGGGGGGGGGGGGGTGAGAGGAAAATAGCACGTGAAAAAAAATATGTTTGACAGAAACATGTCATATTTTGGAAAAAGGGAAAATGTGCGAATGCACAGACAAATTGATAACAAATGATATCATTCCTCCTGCAACTCTAGCGGTTGCATCTCTTCCAATTCTGATTTCAGCGGTGCCCATTTGCTTGTTGCAGCCACGTCTATAGCAAAAACATATCCTAGGTGAATAATATACTACTCGAAGTTTGCTAAGCACCAAATATTTGACACATCATTGTGAAATTTGCTGGTGACATATTTGCGATATTTTTGGTGGATATGATTGCGGAATGTATTGAGATGGTCCCCGGTGTTTCCATTAGCTCTCTTGACAGGCAGACTTTTCGTGACAGTCATGGAAAGCATGTACCCCTTGATTTCATGATGTTTCCGTGTACTGTATACATGTACATGACATGTGTAGGGTATTCAATCTTCATTTCAACACAAACCTTTGTGATTTAATGATTGAGTATGGCAAATGTAAGAAGACATTTGTCTGAAGCAGAAATGTGGCGGGATGCAGGGATGGTGGAGCAAGGGGCTACGGTGATCACCAGAGCCTGGGCAAGATTTCAGCAGTATGACACACCAGTAAGACGGCATGGTGGTGGTAGAGACAGGATAACATCTGCAGCTTCGCAGTGACCTTCAGAATGCATCCGGGGTAAATGTTTCGACGCAGACTATCCGGGCAAGGCTGCACGAAGGTGGACTCCGATCGAGAAGACCATGTATTCGCATTCCGCTGCCCCAGAACCACCGCCAGACACGATATGAATGGGTCATAGACCACGTTGGATGGACCAAAGAAGATTGGCGACCTGCCCTTTTTACAGATGAGTCAAGGCACTGCCTAGACCACACATATAGGCGTTCTAGGGCATGTAGAAGACCAGGAGAGCGATTCCATGCCGCCAACATTGTTGAGCATGACCGCTATGGTGGGTGGTGGGTCAAACATGGTCTAGGGCGGCATCAGCTGGGATAGACGTACAGAGCTCTGTGTCCTTGAACGTGGTACATTGACTGCACAGCGGTCTATTGACGACATCCTGGATGCCCGCGCCAGATTGTATGCAGGTGCAGTGGGTGATAGATTCATTCTGATGGACGATAATACAGGTCCTCATGTTGCCCATGCTGTCGGGGAGTACCGACAGATGGATGGGATTGGGCGTATGGCCTGACCAGTAAGATCCCCTGACTTCAATCCAGTCGAACATGTCTGGAATGAGTTGCAGCTTGCAATTTCAGCCCATCCAGTCCAGCCAAGAAGTGTCTAGGAGCTTGGTGTCATGCTGGTCCAAGAATGGAACAACATCCCACAAAAGACTACCAGGAACCTGATTGGGAGCATGAGAAGGCGTTGTCAAGCTGTAATTAACAGTAATGAGTCTCATATTCGATATTGATCCCATTACCAGTTCGCTCGGTCAACTTTTTGGCAAATTTGAAAAATTTCCTTTTTTTACCAATAATATCCATTTCCCATAGTTATCGTATTCAAAAGGTAAAAAATAATGTCAAACACAAACAAAATCTTAATTTCTGTACTTAAATCATTAAAGATATAATTAAATAAAAAAAATATATACACTTTTCATAACAATATTTCAACAAAAACGTAAAACAGGTAGTTAGATATACTTGGTGCGTAGCAAACTTTGAGTAGTATATATCTAAAATGATACTATATATCACGGTGATCCGTTCAGCTGGAAGGGTGGGCTGCCCTTTGGTTCTTTTTATGTTTCGGATTTTCAGAAAGTGGATTAGGAGGTGCTGTTGGGGTTGAATGAGGCTGGCGAATCCCTAAAACCGGTATGCTTGCCCAACAATCTGCTGCTCTTTGTGTACATGGGGGCCATTCAAAATCCGTATCTGACCATCCTTGTTTGATAACAATTACTTCCATATTTCTTACTCTAAGTAAATGCTACTCTCTTATCGTGGCACTTATATTAGCAATACATTCATCCCTATCGCGGTCTTCTCGTTCTCGTGTCAGATATTGTTTTAGAGAGAAGTGTGACAATTCCCCACTTCAAGCATTTACAGACTGCAGTCTGTTTCTGAATAATCATGGCTGGCAAATTTCATCATTGGAAGAGATTTACAGGAAAGTTAGCTCTCTTAATTTTTTCTAAAGTTGTCAGTAAATTGAACACTAATGTTATAAGGGTATGGGAATTTCAAATAAACAACTGACATTTCGAAATGCTAGTGAATTAATATCATCGATGTGAGCATCATTTTGCAAACTTCGGGAATGTTCCTGTAGAACATATAAAAACACAGAGGCTGGCTTTTTACAATTGTTTCCCAAATCAGTTCAAATTAGCTTGCCTTGAAGAGCCAAGAGAGAGTTTTCCTGAATCGAGTCAACACCTCATTTGATAAGATTCGTGGATAAGAACAAGCTGGATTCAGGAAGGGAAAAGGATGCACAAAT
Source organism: Pictodentalium vernedei (assembly GCA_031216915.1). Taxonomy (NCBI): domain Eukaryota; kingdom Metazoa; phylum Mollusca; class Scaphopoda; order Dentaliida; family Dentaliidae; genus Pictodentalium; species Pictodentalium vernedei. The sequence continues at coordinate 144,119,744 of CM062294.1, forward strand.
CAGATCTTCACACTGAAGAACATCACTGAGCTGTGTATTGAATGGAAGACACGCTTATACATACACTTTGTAGACTTTAAAAAGGCCTTCAACAGCATACACAGAGAAACAGTATGGAAAATCCTAAGGTCTTATGGAATACCTAAAAAAATAGTGACCCTGATAAAATGCTTCTACACAGACTTCAAATGTGAAGGGCTCTAAAATAACAAAGCCACCGACTAGTGAAGGGTGAGGGTCCCAACGAGAGAACTTGGATACAGGGTTAACGAGGGACTGAAAAAGGCTATAAAAGAAAGGAAGGTAAAATGCGCTGCTTACAGAAGAAGTAGGAAGCTTAAAGGGGTGGATAACAATGACACGAGACTAATGAAAGGAGAATATGAACTGGCACGGAGAAAGGTGAATGAGATAAAGAATAATAATAGGAAGGAGCACAATTGCAGTCTTGCCAGAACAATAAAGAAAACGGGGGGTTCGAGCTCAAACGTATTTTGGAACTGGATAAATAAAAGGGGGAAAAGTAGTGTGCAGAGTATCAAAGTGGATGGGGAAAGTACAGAAGATAAAGGCCGTATCGCTTCAGAGTTAGTCAAGCACTGGGAAAAGATAAACGATAGGCGATGGGGCAGTGGGTCCCCACCAAAAAGAAATACACTGGTGGAGGAGAACCTATCCAATCGTGTATGTTGCGAAATAACGGCAGAAGAAGTGCGGAACGTGGTCTCGAAATTAAAAAATGGTAAAGCGGGAGGGACTGATGAAATTCCGAACGAATTCCTCAGAAATGGAGGGGAGGCACTTATTGAAGTCCTGACAAACCTTTTCAACCTGGCTCTGCGAAAGCAAGAGGTCCCCAGAGAGTGGAGGGAAAGTAAGGTGTCGTTCATACACAAAAAGGGGGATAAGGAAGTTCTAGATAACTATAGGGGGATATCAGTTAGTAGTAACATCGGAAAAGTATTCTGTAAGGTCATATACGGTAGACTAGAGGAAGTTATTGAAGAGAAAGGTTTTTTAGGAGAAATTCAAAATGGTTTCAGGAAAGGACGAAGAGTCACTGATCACCTATTTACACTCACCCAACTGATAGAATCAACAAAGACTGAAAAGAAAAAGGTGTTTCTGGCATTTCTAGATGTGAAAAAAGCGTACGACCGAGTGTGGAGGGAAGGTATGTGGCGAAAGCTCGAGGGCATCGGACTGGGGGGTGACTTTGTGGGAATCATGAAAGCACTGTATACAGATGTGCAAAGCCAACTCAGTCTAGGGAGTATCACTACAAAACGAGTCCCTATGTATATAGGCCTCAAGCAGGGGTGTATCTTTTCACCGATTTTGTTTGCATTGTATGTTAAAGATTTAGGGGACGAACTAATTCAGAGTGCGGAGGGGGTAAATGTTGGAGACATAAAGATACCAGGCTTATTTTTTGCGGACGACATGGTGTTAATGTCTAGAACTGAACAGGGGCTAGAGAAACTGCTGGAAATTGTTGGTAGATATGGGAACACTTGGCGGCTCGAACTAAATGAAAATAAAAGCAAGGTAATACCCGTTGGACGCAAGGTAGATATGACGAAGAGATGGAGAGTGGGGGAGTTCTCAATCCCCGAAGGGGAAAGCAAACAAATCACTGTAGGAGAAACGGGAGAGTATGAGTATCTAGGGGTAAGCATAAATATAACGGGAAGAGGGGTGTACAGAAATTACTCAGCCAAACTGATTCTGAAGGGGAAAAGAATTCTGAACCAACTAAAACTTTTAGGGAAAAATAGTTTCAATAAGGTCTTTGTGGGGAAAACACTGTGGGAGAGGGTGGGTTTACCAAGTATAACGTATGGCACGGACGTGATTCCATTAAACCAAACCGTTATTAAGAAGTTGGAAAGTACTCAGAATGATGCCGGCAGATGGATAACAGGGTCGAGTAATGCTGCAGCTTTGGAAGCAGTAAGGGGGGAGCTTGGGTGGATGAAAATCAAGGACAGGGTAGATTTGGGAAAACTGTGTTACTTTAACTACTTGAGAAACCTGCCTGACAACCGGTGGTGCAAATTGATGCTCGATACCATTTGGAATTCTAATATAGAAACGGGGTGGTCAAAACATGTGAGGGAACTAATGGACAATTACTCTATAGAGGTCACAAACATAGAAGTAGGAATGAAAAAAGGCAAAAGGTTTGTCAAAGAGAGAGTCATGGAAGACTGCAATCGAAACTGGCGAGCAGGGGTTAGCGTGAAAAGATCACTGCAGGGGTTACAATATAAAGAAAAGCCAGCTTTTGAGAAGTACCTAGATGGCACCTTTGGAGGGTCACTGCTGTTCAAACTGAGATCAAGATCACTGGAGCTTCGGGGAAAAATTGGGAGAGATGGGGAAAAGGGATGCCAAATGTGCCACTCTGGAGTAGTGGAGACCCTGGAACATTTTCTCTTGGAATGCCCACAGTATATACCTCATAGAATAAAATTTACTGGAAGAATAATGCAGAAGTGGGGTGAAGAAACAAAGGATAGATGGCTGAAGGGGGACACGAGGGAGAGGGTAGGAATGCTTATTGAAGAAATTGAAAAAGAGGAAGTGAGGGACACTATTAAGCAGTTTATATCTGAATGCTGGGAGGAGAGGAGGGGAAGAGGGGGTGGGGTGCAGGGGGAATGATGGCCTTCTCTTATGAGGACCGCGACAAATCAGCGGCTGGCCAAAGAGTTATTATTATTATTACTAGTTTGCAATCACATTATGTGTAAGACAGGGTTGTATCATCTCGCCCTTTTTATTCCTAGCATCCATAGATTGGGTGATGGGCAACAACCACCGGTGGCCATAAAATAGGCATCACATGGTCTATGTTCCCAACTTTAGAAGGCCTTAACTTTGCCGACGATACAGCTCCGTTATCATCTAGAATGAACCATATGCAGGAGAAGACAAGACGGCTAAATCACTACATAAACTAAACAAGACTTCTGATAAATGCATCAAAGACTCACGAAAAGCGACCAAACACAACATCAGCACCAAACACCAAACTAACTGTGGTCGATCTGGATACTGAACAGGTGGAAAGGTTTACCTATTTGGGCTCTGTTGTCAGAACGGAGGACTCTACCATGAAAAACATGAAAAAGACAGGGTACAACAAGGTTAGCATTTGAACGGTTAAGACTAATCTGAAAATCGATGCAGTACAGCCAGAAAACAAAGCTTAGAATCTACAACAGCAACGTCAGATCCATTTTGGTGTATGGTAGCGATTGCCGGAAAGTCCGACATGGGGGCACTGTTAAATTTCAGTCATGGCTGCCTTCATAGAATGTCCAAAATATTCTATGAAGGCCGCAGGAATTAACAACAAATACCTGCTAGACTTGGCTGAGTCCTCCAGCATCACTCAAAAAATAAAATACAACAGATTCGCTGGAGATGGATACGGTATGTTCTCAGAATGCCATGAACTAGCATCAGCAACCCTCCGATTGACTCAAAGACCAAGATGTAGTCTAATACCTACCTGGCAAAGAACCGTAGAAGGAGAACTAAATGAGCTAGAACTGATCTGGGGAGAAGTAGAGATGAAGGCAAAACACTGAGCTGGGTGAAGAAGTCTTATGGCGATCCTGTGTTCCGGTCGGATCGAAGAGGATAAGTTAGTAAGAAAGTAAAACGCTAAGTTTCCTTTTGTAATTTTTAATAAACGAAAACAATAGACAGCTAGGATGGGTAGAACGAGAGGCATTCCGCGATGGCACAGATGCCATATCGATTAACCCATTCACAAGCGTGTGTCGTTCTGTGTTTTTTACACACCTTCGCGTCTATAAAACAATTATTTGAAGAACACTCGGCTATTCATTTGACAACTATCAACACAAACAACACATTTTATCACTAACCAAATTTGAGAGGGGAATCCGTGTTACTATTTTGTCCCTTGAGTGCCAATGTGTTCTATGTGCCTACTGGCACACAGAACACATTGGAACTCAGGGGACGTCTTTTAGCTATCGATAGCGATTCAAATTGTAATTGGGGTGCACGATTTGTAAAGAATTTCAGTGGAATTTTTCTTCTATTTAAAAATAGTCCGTCAACGATGTATGTTCCTGGCATATGTGCGGAACAGATCTTCATTTTTCGCATGGTTTAGTGTTGCTGTAGATGGGGATTACATAGAACATGCGTGTAATAAAAGACAGAAGTTCATATAAAAAAAGTATTTTTCATAAAAATAAACAGGAAAATAAAAAAACAAAATCTCAGTATAAATAACAATACCCCCCCCCCCCCCCACCCCACCACCAAGAAAAACAAATCCACGCACACCTTTTGAAACAACAGTGTGCTAAACTTTCCTTGTTTGCGGACCATCTTTTCATACTCATCGTACGCCTTTTTTCTGGGCGTACTGAAAAGTGTGCACTATTTTTCTGTGCCCATTCTTTTTCTGGGCAAAGTCCATGCGCCAAACCAAATTGACTTCTGACTTTTTGATTTATTTTTCTATGTGGCAATACGTTCAAGGTCTTCTAAGGAGAGAAGTTTCGAAATATTCAGCTTCAAACGGAGTCGAAATTGGAGCTCTTAATCGTTGTCAAAAACGATCTTGTTATTTCGATTTCATTCCAATTGTGCAACCTCACCTGGGTTGAGATCATTAAGTTCACAGCAAGATTTGTATGTGTCTTAAGTTATAATGTGTGCTGTTATTTAATGTCGTTTATAATAGGAGGAGTTATATTATATAAATCTAGTTCATCCAAGAGGAAAGGGTGTCCAAATAGATAATAAACATTTTGCTGAAAAGAGGTGAGACCATTTTCATCATTCGCTGCACATGTTGGTGCCTCAGTTTTGATAGGATTTAAATAACTTGTCAATCCTTAAGTATTTTCATCTACACATGAGTCGATGGATTGTATTAATAGGTCGCGACACACTTATAGTAGCTGATTGAAATTTACGGTTCAGTCTACTTTCGCCTACAGTGCACTTTCGCCTACAAAAATTATCAGGTCTTCCTGCTCTTGTGGGTGGTTATGCGAAGTTACATTTCTGACAAAATCATCTACAGTTGTGCATTTTCCATTACAACCAGAGTCAACACATTTCCAGTGCACACATGACTTTCTACGGTTATTCAGTCTATATCTGTAACCATTAAACAGAACCTGCAGAACCTGCATTTCACCTCTTTGAGAGTGTTCATACTCCACACGTTGGAGGTGTGCCATTTTGGTAACTCTGACTAAAAATTGCCATACCTCTATATATGTACATTTAGATGTTCACAGTTTACACAAATCTGAGGGCTGATTACTTTATTATTGCAAACTACAGTCTTTGATTTGGTAATTAATCAGCAGTTGATATGTCTTCAACAACAACAACAACAACAACAGTGTTTGTTGTCTGTAAGTTGAGTGTCTTAAAAACAACAAACAAAAAAGTTGTTTTAACTGAGGCCATGCTAATAAGTTGATTTATGCTTTAAAATCATATCAATAGTTTGTCTTAAAAACAACAAACACTGTACTTGCTCTAACTGAGGCCATTCCAGTAAGTTGATTTGTGCTTTTAAAAACAAATCAATATTTGTCTAAAACAACTATCTTACACTCATGTTCTATTTGTAACAAACAAACTCATAACATAAGAAAAAAACACATAACATTAGAAAATGGTCGGTGAGTCCATTTATTGTAGGTAGAGCAGGTAATTGTCTAGTAATATCCATACCTTAATTAGTGCACTTTCGCCTACACTTTTACCTGATAATTTTTGTAGGCGAAAGTAGACGACACCAAATTTACAAATTAAAAAATTGTGAAATCTGGATCGTTTCATGAAAATCAGACAAAGCTGAGATTCAGTTTTCTGGTGTATCCGCTCAAAATTGTTATCTTCACTTTTGCAATGGCAGTACTGTAAGTGTTGATGACCTATTACTCGTCACCGACATTGACTTATTTGTTTTCTTCGGACAGCAATTGGACGTGAGAAATTAACAGTTGTTGCACAAAATAGTGAATTTCACTTTCCAAAACTAAGATATTTTAATTTTCCTATTGTGGTTATAACTTTTGTTTCTCTTTCTTTTCAGAGTTGGTCGAAGTAGGGCTGTCACGATTAATCGATTAATCGACTGTTGATCGGTCACGGCGAAATCGATTAGTATTTTTCGTTGTCGAATAATCGGTAAATTGTATCTCGTTTTAGACGCTTAATAATTAAAAGAAAATTTGATGAAAAAACTATTGTTTCTAAAGGTGAAGAGTTAAGAACATCGATGTTAAACCCCACGACGCTGTTGGAAGCAATAGTCTTCCAGGTACATTCATCAAAGCTCTGATGTTCTGAACTTTTGAACCGTCAGTGTAATAAGCAAGACCGGTCGGCAGTTGCGAAGTTCGCAACTGCCGACCGGTCTTGATTATTACACTGACAGTTCAAAAGTTCAGAACATCAAAGCTTTGAATGCACCTAAAAAGGATCGTCTTCGTTGTTTCCTTGAGGTAGGTCAACTGACTTGAACTTCATTTTTATAGACTTCAAAGAGAGGGAGAGGAGGGAGGTGGGGGGTCATTTAGGTACGATTAATCGTCGATTATTTGCGACGATTAATCGATTCCTAAATTAAAAAATCGTGACAGCCCTAGGTCGAAGTTTGATGAATCGACTAGTTGACCTATTTGATGAATTTGATATTGATATCTTCGACGAGGAAGACGTATCTGAAGGACACTGAAACTGAATGACCAGTTTTCAGGCTGAGGAGCCTTCCTTCATAATACGAGTTTCTGCGGTGTTGATGTAATTATTTGCAAAATTAAATACTTTGTCGTATCGTCAGGTAACCCAATTTGTGTGCTGTTGTCACTTTTGTGATTTGGTATAATCGGTTTGGTGTTTGGGGTTGTGGAGAACAATGAATATACCACGAATCCACAAATGTATTCGCCGGGCGGACATTGGAATGTTTTTTCTTTCAAGCTCGAAGAATAAGAAAATCAAGTAATTTATATTTGCATTTATTACGGATACGAGAGATAAAAAGTGTCCACATTCATCTACACGTTATGGAACGGTAATATAAACCTCCTTTAGGAGCTTGTTATGAATGGAACACGTAAATTAGTTTGATGTACCAACTATTTCTTGTCCTATACAGATCGCATTCACTCGCAATTAGCATCCAATTCAATTCGCCCAAGACAACTTCTGCGACTCTCTTTGCTCTTCACTCACGACCTTGAATAAAAACGAAAGACAGCTGTAAAATACAACACATCTTCGGGGGTGGGGGTGGTACTTACACATTTCAAATACTGTAAATTTTGAGAAATCTCGCGCTGCTCTTTAACTCGTAGAGTGCAGGATGCCATGATTTGGGTTTTCCCTGAAGTGCGAGTGACGTAACATAAATACTTCATATTTAGTGGACACTCTTCATATTATCTGTGAAGTGAAATTATTCAGTCTGTATAGATTTGCCTTATCACAATTTATGTGAGAGTTCCTGCATGCATTCTCTCATGACCTGTAATAAGGCAAAGGCATGTGAACAAACTTGGGTGTCCAAAAGAAATTTAGCACTCTACCAGTTAAACCAAAATATTTTTCTCGACCAGGGACTGAACATTAGTTTGCTCATTCCTAGCCTCAAGATTATTTCAAGCGCAAAATTAATGTACAGGTTTTGACGACAAAGAGCATAAACTTCTGATGACAAAATGAATCTTAACCTCATATAATGGCCAAAACAGGTCGGCGCTATTCACAAAAATCGCCATTCAAATTGTATAATTTTGTTTTCTTTATTTCAGCCTCAGAAACATATTCGACTGTTACTGCTCAGTGTCAATCAAAACATCAGTGTTAGAGAACTTGCAGAGTTGGCACCAAGTGTGTGGGGGTGGGTACAGTCTAGCCCATCCACACCCACCCTCGTTCAGCGAAACCGATTCCTTTATCGTTGGTGTTTCGGGGTATAACACACTACCTGTCGTGGAGCTCAACCCCTCTTGTCCGGGAAATCTTGGCGCCACCACTGAGTACTTGCCCAAAACAACATCGGAGAGAAGTAGATTCGTCTCGAGGTTTCTGGGTGTTAAAGATATTCCCAATTCAGTTTTTCCGAATGCAAGTTTTCCTAACGGAAATTGCGTTGGACCGTGCCAGTAAGAAGAAGGATAGTACGATTACTAATAGTTGAATATTTAATCCTGACCAAGAATGACCAACACCACCCAAACGCCGCAAACACTTTGCTTGTTTGGGTCGTTGTAGACAATATTCAGAAGGTTGTGAGACAGGGATTGTTGGCGGGTGTTGTTTACCTCGTGCTTGATAGATAAAACGGTTTTAGTTCAAACTGTTGCACACGTGCGACCGGGGCTGTCGAAACCCGTTGTTGTGAATGGAAGTCGAACGGGACATCGGCATTACCATCTTCGAAGTTGACACGCACTGTCATTGCTATCAATAATAATAATAACTCTTTGGCCAGCCGCTGATTTGTCGCGGTCCTCATAAGAGAAGGCCATCATTCCCCCTGCACCCCACCCCCTCTTCCCCTCCTCTCTCCTCCCAGCATTCAGATATAAACTGCTTAATAGTGTCCCTCACTTCCTCTTTTTCAATTTCTTCAATAAGCATTCCTACCCTCTCCCTCGTGTCCCCCTTCAGCCATCTATCCTTTGTTTCTTCACCCCACTTCTGCTATTCTTCCAGTAAATTTTATTCTATGAGGTATATACTGTGGGCATTCCAAGAGAAAATGTTCCAGGGTCTCCACTACTCCAGAGTGGCACATTTGGCATCCCTTTTCCCCATCTCTCCCAATTTTTCCCCGAAGCTCCAGTGATCTTGATCTCAGTTTGAACAGCAGTGACCCTCCAAAGGTGCCATCTAGGTACTTCTCAAAAGCTGGCTTTTCTTTATATTGTAACCCCTGCAGTGATCTTTTCACGCTAACCCCTGCTCGCCAGTTTCGATTGCAATCTTCCATGACTCTCTCTTTGACAAACCTTTTGCCTTCTTTCATTCCTACTTCTATGTTTGTGACCTCTATAGAGTAATTGTCCATTAGTTCCCTCACATGTTTTGACCACCCCGTTTCTATATTAGAATTCCAAATGGTATCGAGCATCAATTTGCACCACCGGTTGTCAGGCAGGTTTCTCAAGTAGTTAAAGTAACACAGTTTTCCCAAATCTACCCTGTCCTTGATTTTCATCCACCCAAGCTCCCCCCTTACTGCTTCCAAAGCTGCAGCATTACTCGACCCTGTTATCCATCTGCCGGCATCATTTTGAGTATTTTCCAACTTCTGAATAACGGTTTGGTTTAATGGAATCACGTCCGTGCCATACGTTATACTTGGTAAACCCACCCTCTCCCACAGTGTTTTCCCCACAAAGACCTTGTTGAAACTATTTTTCCCTAAAAGTTTTAGTTGGTTCAGAATTCTTTTCCCCTTCAGAATCAGTTTGGCTGAGTAATTTCTGTACACCCCTCTTCCCGTTATATTTATGCTTACCCCTAGATACTCATACTCTCCCGTTTCTCCTACAGTGATTTGTTTGCTTTCCCCTTCGGGGATTGAGAACTCCCCCACTCTCCATGTCTTCGTCATATCTACCTTGCGTCCAACGGGTATTACCTTGCTTTTATTTTCATTTAGTTCGAGCCGCCAAGTGTTCCCATATCTACCAACAATTTCCAGCAGTTTCTCTAGCCCCTGTTCAGTTCTAGACATTAACACCATGTCATCCGCAAAGAATAAGCCTGGTATCTTTATGTCTCCAACATTTACCCCCTCCGCACTCTGAATTAGTTCGTCCCCTAAATCTTTAACATACAATGCAAACAAAATCGGTGAAAAGATATACCCCTGCTTGAGGCCTATATCCATAGGGACTCGTTTTGTAGTGATACTCCCTAGACTGAGTTGGCTTTGCACATCTGTATACAGTGCTTTCATGATTCCCACAAAGTCACCCCCCAGTCCGATGCCCTCGAGCTTTCGCCACACACCTTCCCTCCACACTCGGTCGTACGCTTTTTTCACATCTAGAAATGCCAGAAACATCTTTTTCTTTCCAGCCTTTGTTGATTCTATCAGTTTGGGTGAGTGTAAATAGGTGATCAGTGACTCTTCGTCCTTTCCTGAAACCATTTTGAATTTCTCCTAAAAAACCTTTCTCTTCAATAACTTCCTCTAGTCTACCGTATATGACCTTACAGAATACTTTTCCGATGTTACTACTAACTGATATCCCCCTATAGTTATCTAGAACTTCCTTATCCCCCTTTTTGTGTATGAACGACACCTTACTTTCCCTCCACTCTCTGGGGACCTCTTGCTTTCGCAGAGCCAGGTTGAAAAGGTTTGTCAGGACTTCAATAAGTGCCTCCCCTCCATTTTTGAGGAATTCGTTCGGAATTTCATCAGTCCCTCCCGCTTTACCATTTTTTAATTTCGAGACCACGTTCCGCACTTCTTCTGCCGTTATTTCGCTACATACACGATTGGATAGGTTCTCCTCCACCAGTGTATTTCTTTTTAGTTTAGTTTAAACAATATTTATTCATCGAAGAGAAAAAAAGAATAATCGATACATTATGATAAAGTAACTTACACAAATATCTTACAGAGATCAAGTTATGTGCAGATGCATCGAAAATGAACCTTGAGAACCTGATGTTAAAGGATTCGGCAGGAAGCAATAAGCTTATATTGGCCGTCTCCTTCGTACAATTTAAAGTTACACTTTTAAGTGGCAGTTATATAGTTAATCATAGATATTGTTTAAACGTGACTAGGAGGGAGGAGGAGGAAAGATAGGTGATAGGGAGATAGGATATAGATATAGATTCCTGGGCATTAACTGGAACAAAACGCAGGGCGGCAAATGGACACAGGTTTTTGACTGTGGTAAAGAATAAAGACGATTGGGAGTCTAAACAAAACAAATCACAGATACATCCGAGCATCGAATGTTAGTTGTATCTGATGAGTACATCAACACATTGCCTTTTTCAATACACCGTGGGTATGGTAATGGGAACAAGAAATGTTACTTACGGCAGCGCAGTACAGCAGGAATCAGCTAAATCGCCGACTGATCACGATATAATCTTGGACAGTTCTGAAAACAAGTAGGTTTTCAGAATTGCTGAGCTGTTCAGACCCATACAGTAAAGTCGAGGGCTCTATGGCAAATGGCAAATTATATATGGTTAAGTTACGAGCATTGGCGTGGAAGGGACAGTATAGAAGAAAATGCTCACACGTCTCTAGATGCCCACATTGGCAAAGGGGACTCGTGGAGAGATGATTATTATACAAATCAGCATTTAGGTTACTGCACTGTAAACGTAGCCTACAATGGTAAACTTGTGCTGCACGACTTTTTGCTCCGCTGTAAAAATTTGGCGGGCGCAGGTTTCTTTTGTTCAGGAACGTTTTGAAATTAGGAAGGGAAGTGTTTTCTCTTACAGAAGTCGGTAGTGCATTCCACTGGGACGTCGTATCAGGTATAAAGGATTTTTGATATAGAGTGGTGTTACTGAATGGGACACGATGTTGTGCTGTTGAACGAAGATTATGGCTCACGCTCAAGGTCGAGATAACTGGTGGGATTTTTGCAGAAATATAAGGCGGTGTTATGTTGTGATACATCTTGAAAAACTGAATAAGTCTATGCTTCCTTCGCCTCTCCTGCAAGGAGTCCCAACAAGTTTCGGAATAAAGCAAGTCTTTGTTTGCGCTCATTGTAGCGCCAGTTACTATTCTTGCGGCGGCAATTTGGATTTTTTCTAGTTGGGTTATTTGTGCAACTGTACAGTTATCCCAAATGCAATCGGCATATTCGAGGAGGGGTCTAATGAATGCAAAATATATTTTTTCAAGGACTCTGCGATCAAGCACAAATTTGTGGACTCTAAGTATGTCGATGCGCGTCCATGCTTTGGTACACAAATGATCAATGTGGTCGTTCCAAGTGCATTCATTATTCAGTATAACTCCCAAGTGTTTGTGGCTACTGAATTCAGCAATCGGGACTCCACTTAGGTATAGTGGTGGATGAGATTGGCCGTCGCGTTTGCGCGATATTAGCATAGTTTCAGTTTTCTGGGGATTAAATTCTACTAGCCACGTCTTTGCCCATTGGTCTATTGAAAGTAGGTCCCGGTTGATTAGGGCTGCAGCCTGATCACGATTCTCCACTATTAAGTAGAGCGTCGTGTCATCCGCGAAAAGGCGTAAACTGGAAAGTATATTTTCGGTTATATCATTGATGTAGATTAAAAAAAGTAGTGGTCCAAGTATCGAGCCTTGGGGGACACCTGAATTTATTAATTTCCAACTGGATTCTTCTGAGGCTACTACCACGCGTTGGTACCTATCAGAAAGGTATGATTCTAGGAATCGGAGCAGGTCTCCAGAGATTCCAATCTTCTTGAGCTTGTGAAGGAGGCCCACATGCCAGACCCTGTCAAATGCCTTGCTAATGTCACAAAAGACCACTCTCACTTCCTTACCTTCATCAAGAGCATGGCAAAATTCATCGTACAAGTCAGTCAACTGTAAAACAGTTGAATCGCCCGGTGTAAAGCCAGATTGGAAGCGAGTAAGTATATTATTCACACATAAAAAGTTCCATAGCTGTTTAAAGACACATTTTTCAAATAATTTGCCGAGACAACTCAGAAGTGCGATTGGACGATAATTAGTTACTAGGTTTGGGGGATTCTTTTTTAACACTGGTGTCACGTTAGCCTTTTTCCAGGACTGTGGAAAGTAACACTTTTTGAGGAGTATGTTGAAAAGCGTTGTCATAGGCTCACAGAGGGACCGCCGACACTCCTTCAACATGCGGGGACTTATCAGGTCGTGGCCCGATGCTTTTGACACCTTGATTTGCCCCATGGCATCAAGTACATCGCCTTTATCTAGTGCTATGTGATCCAGTAACTGTGGGGTACTCTGAGGCAGGTCCGGTAGGGAGGCATTGGAATCGTCCAGGGTCGAAATTGAACAGAAGTATTCATTGAAAACTTCTGCCTTTTCAATATTGGATGAGTAGAGTTTATCTAGATGGGTTAGTATTGGGATGTCATTTTTGTTTTTGCAGATAAGAGTCTTTAGTGTTTTCCACCATTCTGACGAGGGGGTGTCAGGACAACATAATTTCATCTGTATTTTTAATGTGTATTCATCTTTTGCTTTGCGCACCGCTGACGTGACTTCGTTACGTTTGATTTTATATCTTTCCCAGTCCAGCGGTAGGCATGTGCGCTTAGCCGTGCGATAAAGCCGTTTTCTTTGGCGCATCAGTAGCCGTATATTGTTGTGCATCCAGTTAGGCTGATTACTTCGCACAGTTACTAATTTATTTGGAATGAATTTGGACGCTGTGTCCATTAATATTTTGGTAATTTTGGATACAATAGTGTCAGGACATGAGCAGTCGAAACATTGATTCCAATCTTCGCTGCTCAGAGCCCTGTTCATTGCTTCATAGTCACCTTCGGCATATAACCATATGCGCCTTCTGATATTTTTTGGCAATGTTCTTATAAACTGCAAGGTTGCGGTTATGGGACAATGATATCGGATCATGCCAGGTACAAGTGGCTCTAGAACCTCACACTCTAGTACGTGAACGGTATTACTTACACCAAAAAGGTCAATTAGCGAGGCAGATGACTCAGTAAAGCATGTGGGCTCCTTCACGAGCTGTCGAAAATTAAAATACTTACATAAATCTTGGAAACGACTTCTAGTGCAATTAATCTGGTTATCGTTGAAATCTCCAGTAATAACTATATCGTGTATTCTGGTATCCTTAGCCTTGTCTATAGAAGCTGATACATGGTCCCAAGTTTCAGGTAAGCTGTTGGGTGGTCTATAGAAAACACCCAGCAGTATGGATTTGCTGAGTTTAGCAGAGACCTCTGTCCAAATGCATTCAATGTTACTCAGCTCAAGGTCCATCCTACGCCGGAGGCATAAGTCGTTCTTAGCATAGATAGCCACACCACCACCCCGTGCTGGGCGATCTAACCTCAGGGGTTCTTGAAACCCCCGAAGTGTAATATCGGATGTTGGATCAGAGTCTTGTAGCCAAGTTTCGGTAAAAGCAAGAATATCATAAGATAGAAATTCGTACTCCACGATTTCTAATTTGGGCTTCAGACTTTGTATATTCATATGGAGAATTTTAAGTGTAGCTATGTTATTATGAGATTCGGGGGTAAGTGGACCTGGATTTGACTCTATGTCTCCCGATATTAATAACAATAGCCCTGACATGAAAACTACCGACACCACAGTGGCAATCAAGCACCAAGTATTCCGTATAGTCGTTATATCTTGGGCAGTCCTCCAGACATTTCCATCCACATTGCAGTGGGTCGAGATAGGGTGGGAGAGGGTTTTCATTCCCAGGGAATTGCAGATGGGGGCTGAGAGGAGATGGAATGCTGCTAATGTAATTGTTAAACTATCTACAACACTTAACCCTGCTGACCGTAAATGTACATATACTACGAGGCACTGTGATTGGTTTTTACTCAACTTTCCCCTTAAGCTGCAGTCATAAACTATGTTATTGAATAAACCAATCCGAGCGCGATAATAATCAAGACTATACATTACGTTATCGGACGATAATAAAAGAAGAATTTTGCTCGGATGGCCGTCATTTCGGTCTCACAACAATCGCCGTGTTTATTGGCACGTTGACAGTTATGAGCACCAGGCACCAACGTCATAACACTGGACGATGTGTGCACCATGCCGCTGCCAGTTTTGTACCCAGGAATCTTGCTAGGAGAGAGAAAGAGTAAGCATAAGATGTCGTTAGCAGAATGAAAGGAGAGTAGAAAATAAGGAAATAAGAATATGGAAAACACAATCAAATAGAATGTCATAAGAAAGAAAAAAATCTGCGTTAACAAAGTCGGGCACCATTGCTTCTAATTGGTTTTCGGAAGAACTGAAATCATGTGGAGGGATATGGTTTCAGCTTATAGGCGGCTCTGAAATACTGATGAAGGGTAGTGTGTCATATACATATATATACGTATATATATATACATATATATATATATATATATATATACACAAACACACACACACATACACACACACACACATTATATATATATACATACATACACACACATACACATATATATGTATTTAAAGCACAAACACGTGGAGAAAACACTGAACCATGTACATAGATACATATATATACATACATAATTCATGTGTGTTTCAGTTATTTGAAACTGAAGCACATGGAGAAAACACTGAACCATGTTTGACCCTTTATCCAATGTAGCAACCGGTTGAGTCCAGACTTAGTAATTATACACCATCCAGGGCCCATGGTGAGAAAACACTGAACCATGCTTAGCCATTTTTCGAATGTATCAACCAGCTGAGTTCACTCTTAACGGTTATACAACACCTAGGGCTCATAGTAAATTTTAATTATATCGATAAAACAATACAAACATGGACATCACCAGAACCGATTCGACGAAGTCATTTTCTTGATGTCAATGTCTGCATGGTTCTATTGGAGAATTGTCTGAGCTCTTGGAGCCTAATATATTTATGCTTATGACAACCATTTTCCGAATGTATCATCCAGTTGAGTCCACTCTTAACAGTTACACATCACCTATCGTTTTATCGATAAAACAACACAAACATGGACATCACCAGAACCGATTCGACGAAGCCATTCCCCTGATAGCAATGTCTGCATGGTTCTATTCGAGAATTGTCTGAGCTCTTGCAGCCTAATATATTTATGCTCATGACCACCACCCCGGGCTCGTAGTAAATGTCAATTATATCAATAAAACAATACAAACATGGACATCACCAGAATCGATTCGACGAAGCCATTCTCCTGTTGTCAATGTCTACATGGTTCCATTGGAAAATTGACAGAGCTCATGGAGCCTAATATATTTATGCTTATGACCACCACCCAGGGCTCGTAGTAAATTTTAATTATATCGATAAAACAATACAAGCATGGACATCACCAGAATCGATTCGACGAAGCCATTCAGTTGATGTCAATGTCTGCATGGTTCTATTGGAGAATTGACAGAGCTCATGGAGCCTAATATATTTATGCTTATGACCACCACCCAGGGCTCGTAGTAAATTTTAATTATATCGATAAAACAGTACAAGCATGGACATCACCAGAATCGATTCGACGAAGCCATTCAGTTGATGTCACTGTCTGCATGGTTCTATTGGAGAACAGGTGTTGGTGCCACCTGTCTTCCAGTGCATGGAATATAAGGAATATAAGATGTGGACACTGAGAACAACCAACACTGGTTATATAGAGCCTGATATGCGCACTCAAATCTATACCTCCCAAATACTAAGGTGAAGCAGCCCTATGACAAGAACGTTTAAACTAGGATTCGAAATACGGTATAGGAAAACTCAAACACTGTCAGTGGAAGGCCTGATATGCCCACTCGAGCATGTACTTTTCATGTGCTATGTTCGTATAAACAAGGATTCGAAGTACGGCAAGGAAACCTCCAACACTATCCGTGTAAGGCCAGGTATGTACACACAAGCATGTACTCTTCATGTACTATGGTCATATCAATGGAGAAATCAATCGGCTATGTTAAAAAAGCCTTTATTTATTTATTTATTTATTTATTTATTATTTGTTTATTTATTTGTGTTTAGAGTCGTTTGTTTTAGGACAATGGCCAATTATGACCATGGCATTTATTTATTTACTTTATTTAGTTGAACATTTGCCCAAATCCCCATTTAAATATTTACTTAAATGTCAATTTAAATATCCATTTAAATATCCATTCAAAAGATTAGTCAAACATTTACTCATACAATTATTCAAATATTTCTTCAATTAATTAACCAAACATTTGTTTGAATATTTATTCAAATATTCATTCGAATATTCGCACAAATGTGTATCTAAAGATTTATTCGAATTTTTATTTGAATATTCATTCACGTATTCATTTAACCCTATTCCCAAACGCTTGGAGCAGACGACACACGAGCAAAAATATTTTGTATAACTAAAAGTTTTCACCCCTTGCCTCCAAAACACAGGCTGCGACCCCTCACTCGAACGAGCGTTTCACGCTCGTTTGAATGAGGGGCCACAACCTATGTTTTGGAAGCAAAAAATGAAAATCTAAAAAAAGATTGCATAGCTATTTTCGAGAATAGCGCCGGCCGGTTTTGGCCGTTACGTTGAGTAAAGGGCTAACCCTGATCCCAACGCTTGGACCAGGCGACACTCGAGAAAAAAATATTTTTGACAACTAAACAATTTCACTTTTTTGCCTCCAAATGGGTGGAGAGACACAACCCATGTCCCAGACGCAGGAGAAGGGGGGGGGGGGGGGGGTGGATTCACAACTGAGTTTCTAGATTAGCGCTGACCTGTTTTGGCCCTTACGTTGGGAAAGGATCAATTGTCTAGATATTTGGCAATTTAAAATATTTATTTAGTTATTTAAATATTTATTTAGTTAGTTCTTAATGCAAAAATCAAGGGAAATAAGGCCGTGTTCAGGTATGGGTGGGGGGTTGGGGGTCTATTTAGAGGCATATATAAGGATGGAGTTAGGTAGTTGTATATCGTAAGCTAATTTAAGTATCAGCCAATTTAAGTATCTAGGAATTTGTCTAATTAAGTATTGTTTTATTTAGGTATTTATTTGTTTAGCTTTTATTTTATTATTTTAGTTTTTATTGGAAACTTTAAGGGAAATAGACCGTATTCGGAGGGGGGGGGGGGGCTAATTGAAAGTACATTAAAGTAATTGAAAGTACATTTAAGCATAGAGTTAGGTAGGCATATATCACAGGGAATTTAGTGTTATAGCTCACTCAGCACAATTCACTAAATATATATTCTAGGTATTGAGACTAATCTACTATAAATGACTGGGAAGTATTGAGGTTAATTCTTGTAACAATTCTGAACTTTTGGTCAAGTTTGTCCATTTGCGAGGTGTTCGTAATTCTCTGAACAGATCCATCCCTATGCTTGGCGAAAATAACTCCATCGAAAGTCCATGTTTCTTGTAACTTTTTTTCGCGCACCATCACACGAGCTCTCCGAGCTAAGGAGGCTCTAGTCTTTGTCAAATCCTCGTTAATGTATATTCCATTGATGTTACTGTCATTACTATTATTTGAAGCAGAGGCTTGTGTGGACTTAATTGACTTCAACTTTGTACGTGCGCGGTAGAGTTTGTTTCTGATCCTATAACTGTTGAGTCGGAAGATAATGGGCCTCGCTTCCACTGGCTTTCCTCCTATGAACTTAGGCCCCACTCGGTGACTGCGAGATATGTCGTCAACAGATAAACTAACACCTATTTTATTGGCTACATCTAAGATAATAGTGTCTGTATCCTCACCCCTCTTTTCGCTGATACCAGATATACGTAAATTCGTGCGTCGACCGTACTGTTCTAAGTCGTCGACTTTGTCAACTAAGTCCTGAATTGTTCTGTCTTTCAGAGCTATTTCTTCTTTCATCCTCTGGAGCGACATTTCCAGTTCAGCAATACGCTCATTTTCAGCTTCTCGAAATAAGTCTTTCAATGATTCTCGAACAGAAGCATTGCTCAATACTTTCGTGAAAACATCAATCAGACGCTCCTCCTGGCTCAGTTGGGTAGATTGCATTTCGAGTATGCCCGTATCGCCAACATCAAAGAGATCTAGCTCCTCCTCCGAGTTAGTGCGCTCACAAAACTTCTTGTTTGCTGCGGGGGATGGGGTTGAACTTAGGGCAGAAATGTTCCGTTTGTTGTCATTGCTGTCGTTACTCTCATTTTCATCACCCAGACGAATATTTGAATCAGTAGGTTGTTCAGTAGATTGTTCTGACTGCTGAGTTGACATTGTCAGTTCAAAATACGTATAAAGTCTACGAATTTTTGGAAAAGTGAATTTTATGCTCAGTAAACTGATTGGCGTTATAACTTAACACATAACACACTATACTCAGTATTATTGATCACAACCAATGAACTAATCAGACGTTAACGGAGCGTCGAACATCATAAATAGTTGAGCAGACTACAATACAGCTCGTCCAAAACTATCCGATTATCGGAACGAGTAAAAGTACATTTTACTTTTCGTTTTGATGAGTGCTGGTCAAAATTACTTCACATTGAATCCATATAACTCCACCAATAAGACTGGAACTCAAAATTAACGAATAAACAGGGTCCGTTGCCGAAAGACACAGTACACTCCTACATTTTTCATTCACAACAATCCGTTGTCAATCCGTTGTCAATGTAAACATGATCTTGTCCAACACAAAATCCAAAAAATGTCCGATAGAGGCTTATATTATCCCAAAATCCGCCCAAAGTGGATAGGAATAATCCCGTCTACATGCTTAACAACATAATCGAAATAGATCCATCGGAAAATAAGGATAACCACTGAAAATCCGACTTTGAAAATGAGCAGATTTTAAAAGTCAACCACAACCGCCATTGGTCACATGATCTATATAGCTTTCGCCACATACCTTCCCTCCACACTCGGTCGTACGCTTTTTTCACATCTAGAAATGCCAGAAACATCTTTTTCTTTTCAGCCTTTGTTGATTCTATCAGTTGGGTGAGTGTAAATAGGTGATCAGTGACTCTTCGTCCTTTCCTGAAACCATTTTGAATTTCTCCTAGAAAACCTTTCTCTTCAATAACTTCCTCTAGTCTACTGTATATGACCTTACAGAATACTTTTCCGATGTTACTACTAACTGATATCCCCCTATAGTTATCTAGAACTTCCTTATCCCCCTTTTTGTGTATGAACGACACCTTACTTTCCCTCCACTCTCTGGGGACCTCTTGCTTTCGCAGAGCCAGGTTGAAAAGGTTTGTCAGGACTTCAATAAGTGCCTCCCCTCCATTTTTGAGGAATTCGTTCGGAATTTCATCAGTCCCTCCCGCTTTACCATTTTTTAATTTCGAGACCACGTTCCGCACTTCTTCTGCCGTTATTTCGCTACATACACGATTGGATAGGTTCTCCTCCACCAGTGTATTTCTTTTTGGTGGGGACCCACTGCCCCATCGCCTATCGTTTATCTTTTCCCAGTGCTTGACTAACTCTGAAGCGATACGGCCTTTATCTTCTGTACTTTCCCCATCCACTTTGATACTCTGCACACTACTTTTCCCCCGTTTATTTACCCAGTTCCAAAATACGTTTGAGCTCGAACCCCCCGTTTTCTTTATTGTTCTGGCAAGACTGCAATTGCGCTCCTTCCTATTATTATTCTTTATCTCATTCACCTTTTTCCGTGCCAGTTCATATTCTATGTCTCTATACGTCTTTTTGCCCATAATCTTAACTATTATCAGGTTGTGATCACTACCCAAGTCATTTTTTCCCTCGTCATCTATTTCTACATCTATAACCTCCCTCCATACATATCACAGAGCTTGGGAGCAGAGGGTTCAGTATTGTCCTAATGGGGGACTTCAATGGGCACATCGGGGATAAGGAGGAGGGCATACAGGGAGGTGATAGGAAAATTAACACGAATGGGAGGAAGATATATACTCACTGACATTAGCGTATGGAGGGAGGTTATAGATGTAGAAATAGATGACGAGGGAAAAAATGACTTGGGTAGTGATCACAACCTGATAATAGTTAAGATTATGGGCAAAAAGACGTATAGAGACAGAAATACCTTCAAGGAAGTTTGGGGACTAAAACAAGGAGCCGACTGGAAGCAGTTTCGGGAAAAACTAAAACCAAATCTTGAATGTATACCTAGGGATGCAAATGTCCAGAGTATTTCAGATGGCACAGTAAATAGCCTAACAGAGGCAGGGAAGGAGTGTATAGGAAGGGTGAGGGTCCCAACGAGAGAGCTAGGATACAGGGTTAACGAGGGACTGAAAAAGGCTATAATAATAATAATAACTCTTTGGCCAGCCGCTGATTTGTCGCGGTCCTCATAAGAGAAGGCCATCATTCCCCCTGCACCCCACCCCCTCTTCCCCTCCTCTCCTCCCAGCATTCAGATATAAACTGCTTAATAGTGTCCCTCACTTCCTCTTTTTGAATTTCTTCAATAAGCATTCCTACCCTCTCCCTCGTGTCCCCCTTCAGCCATCTATCCTTTGTTTCTTCACCCCACTTCTGCATTATTCTTCCAGTAAATTTTATTCTATGAGGTATATACTGTGGGCATTCCAAGAGAAAATGTTCCAGGGTCTCCACTACTCCAGAGTGGCACATTTGGCATCCCTTTTCCCCATCTCTCCCAATTTTTCCCCGAAGCTCCAGTGATCTTGATCTCAGTTTGAACAGCAGTGACCCTCCAAAGGTGCCATCTAGGTACTTCTCAAAAGCTGGCTTTTCTTTATATTGTAACCCCTGCAGTGATCTTTTCACGCTAACCCCTGCTCGCCAGTTTCGATTGCAATCTTCCATGACTCTCTCTTTGACAAACCTTTTGCCTTCTTTCATTCCTACTTCTATGTTTGTGACCTCTATAGAGTAATTGTCCATTAGTTCCCTCACATGTTTTGACCACCCCGTTTCTATATTAGAATTCCACATGGTATCGAGCATCAATTTGCACCACCGGTTGTCAGGCAGGTTTCTCAAGTAGTTAAAGTAACACAGTTTTCCCAAATCTACCCTGTCATTGATTTTCATCCACCCAAGCTCCCCCCTTACTGCTTCCAAAGCTGCAGCATTACTCGACCCTGTTATCCATCTGCCGGCATCATTTTGAGTATTTTCCAACTTCTTAGTAACGGTTTGGTTTAATGGAATCACGTCCGTGCCATACGTTATACTTGGTAAACCCACCCTCTCCCACAGTGTTTTCCCCACAAAGACTTTGTTGAAACTATTTTTCCCTAAAAGTTTTAGTTGGTTCAGAATTCTTTTCCCCTTCAGAATCAGTTTGGCTGAGTAATTTCTGTACACCCCTCTTCCCGTTATATTTATGCTTACCCCTAGATACTCATACTCTCCCGTTTCTCCTACAGTGATTTGTTTGCTTTCCCCTTCGGGGATTGAGAACTCCCCCACTCTCCATCTCTTCGTCATATCTACCTTACGTCCAACGGGTATTACCTTGCTTTTATTTTCATTTAGTTCGAGCCGCCAAGTGTTCCCATAACTACCAACAATTTCCAGCAATTTCTCTAGCCCCTGTTCAGTTCTAGACATTAACACCATGTCGTCCGCAAAGAATAAGCCTGGTATCTTTATGTCTCCAACATTTACCCCCTCCGCACTCTGAATTAGTTCGTCCCCTAAATCTTTAACATACAATGCAAACAAAATCGGTGAAAAGATACACCCCTGCTTGAGGCCTATATCCATAGGGACTCGTTTTGTAGTGATACTCCCTAGACTGAGTTGGCTTTGCACATCTGTATACAGTGCTTTCATGATTCCCACAAAGTCACCCCCCAGTCCGATGCCCTCGAGCTTTCGCCACATACCTTCCCTCCACACTCGGTCGTACGCTTTTTTCACATCTAGAAATGCCAGAAACATCTTTTTCTTTTCAGCCTTTGTTGATTCTATCAGTTGGGTGAGTGTAAATAGGTGATCAGTGACTCTTCGTCCTTTCCTGAAACCATTTTGAATTTCTCCTAGAAAACCTTTCTCTTCAATAACTTCCTCTAGTCTACTGTATATGACCTTACAGAATACTTTTCCGATGTTACTACTAACTGATATCCCCCTATAGTTATCTAGAACTTCCTTATCCCCCTTTTTGTGTATGAACGACACCTTACTTTCCCTCCACTCTCTGGGGACCTCTTGCTTTCGCAGAGCCAGGTTGAAAAGGTTTGTCAGGACTTCAATAAGTGCCTCCCCTCCATTTTTGAGGAATTCGTTCGGAATTTCATCAGTCCCTCCCGCTTTACCATTTTTTAATTTCGAGACCACGTTCCGCACTTCTTCTGCCGTTATTTCGCTACATACACGATTGGATAGGTTCTCCTCCACCAGTGTATTTCTTTTTGGTGGGGACCCACTGCCCCATCGCCTATCGTTTATCTTTTCCCAGTGCTTGACTAACTCTGAAGCGATACGGCCTTTATCTTCTGTACTTTCCCCATCCACTTTGATACTCTGCACACTACTTTTCCCCCGTTTATTTACCCAGTTCCAAAATACGTTTGAGCTCGAACCCCCCGTTTTCTTTATTGTTCTGGCAAGACTGCAATTGCGCTCCTTCCTATTATTATTCTTTATCTCATTCACCTTTTTCCGTGCCAGTTCATATTCTCCTTTCATTAGTCTCGTGTCATTGTTATCCACCCCTTTAAGCTTCCTACTTCTTCTGTAAGCAGCGCATTTTACCTTCCTTTCTTTTATAGCCTTTTTCAGTCCCTCGTTAACCCTGTATCCAAGCTCTCTCGTTGGGACCCTCACCCTTCCTATACAATCCTTCCCTGCCTCTGTTAGGCTATTTACTATGCCATCTGAAATACTCTGGACATTTGCATCCCTAGGTATACATTCAAGACTTGGTTTTAGTTTTTCCCGAAACTGCTTCCAGTCGGCTCCTTGTTTTAGTCCCCAAACTTCCTTGAAGGTATTTCTGTCTCTATACGTCTTTTTGCCCATAATCTTAACTATTATCAGGTTGTGATCACTACCCAAGTCATTTTTTCCCTCGTCATCTATTTCTACATCTATAACCTCCCTCCATACGCTAATGTCAGTGAGTATATAATCAATTATTGTTTTCTTATCGTTCCTCTCCCAGGTCCATTTACCCTTACATTTCGCATCCCTGTTCAGGATCTTTAAACCAAGCTCTTTTGATAGGTCCAACATCTTCCTCCCATTCGTGTTAATTTTCCTATCACCTCCCTGTATGCCCTCCTCCTTATCCCCGATGTGCCCATTGAAGTCCCCCATTAGGACAATACTGAACCCTCTGCTCCCAAGCTCTGTGATATTCGATCTAAGAGTTGTATATATTGAATCATTCCACTCGGGCTTACTTCCCTCCACTGCTAAGTATACAACACCAACGGCAACACTCCTGTTTCCTAACTTGATTTTTGCCCAGACTATTTCGTTGGATACTGGAATCTGAGTCCTTGCTTCTGTGAGATCTGTAATCAATGAGGGCTGTAATTCCTCTTTAGCGTAGATGCCAACACCCCCACCCCGTTTCTGACCCTCAGTTCGCCCAGCTCCTATCCACACGCAACCCTTCATCTGATCAACCCGCTCATCCCGTCGTATCCACGTCTCACTTAGACCCATTATATCGAAGTCTCCTTCGTCCATCATTGTTGATATTTCGCTTACTTTCTTGTGCAGACCCTGGATGTTGCAGTACCCAAACTTAATGAATCTTTGTTTTTTTGTCATCACTGGCACATTATTATAACCCTGGTATGTCCCTGTGTTGTGCATGTTTGTTGTTCTTCCCATGTTCCCGGCATTTGTGCCACTCTGGGTTACCGGCTGTGGTCCCCTACCCCCATTTTCTCCAAAAAAGGCCCAGCCACCTGTAAGATTTTTTGGCCCAACAGGTCTGTACCCATCCTACTTAAATGCAATGCGTCTCGCCCATACAACTCTCCTTGTCCCCAGAATGAATCCCAGTGGTCAATGAAATGTACTCCCAAGTCTTTGCAGTGCTCTTCCAGCTCCTCGTTTAGTGCCATAATCCGCGAGTTCCTCTCATTCCCACCACCCATAACGGGGAGCACCCCTGAAACGATGATCCGAGCATTCCTGCTAAGTAGCTTACTAATTAGGACCTTGTATGTGTCCACCAAACGAACTGATTTCCTCTCCCTGATGTTATTGGACCCCACATGTAATACCACTACCGGATCAGGCCCCGACCCAGCTACAATACCGTCCACTCTATCCCTCAGGTCCTCCACTTTAGCCCCGGGAAAGCACAGAACTGTTCTATTTTTACTGTCCGGACCACAGACAGCCTTGTCGATCCCCCGAACTATGCTACTTCCCGCAACCACCAACTTACTTTTGGACCTCGCCCTATTTATCTCCTCTAGTCTCCTATTGTTTACAGCGTCCTCTTCCTCTCCAACAGCCCCACTCGGACTCAATATCGGTATCGGTATCTTTGACCTAGGATTACTCCTATCCTTGTCCCTCCGTCTCTTTCCAGGCCCTGAGCTACCTGGACTACTCCCCTGGTCTTCCCCCGGATCCCTCCTCCTTTTTCCTGGCCTAGACCCCAAGCTACTATCTGCTGCAACTACCTCCATCTCCTCCTCTGTCTCTTCCGAATCGAGCACATCAAATCTGTTTCTGGTGCTGCACTCCCCACTGCCTTTGGACTTTACACCCCTATCTACCTGCTTCTCTGGCCCCCCTTTCCTACCACTTTTGGTAGTCCACGCCAAACGCTTTACAGCATTGCTCCGGCCTGGGCCCCCCTCATCTGTCCTACGTACTTTTCTAGCAGCCCCCACCTCATCACCTACCTCATTCACATCAAAGGTTCTACCCCCATGTTTCCTCTTGGAACCACCGACAACCTTCCATCCTTCTCGGAAAGCCACTTTCACAGGCGTAACTCCAGACAGCCCCGCCCTATCAAGTTTTCCCTTCAGCTCAGCAATCTCCCCCTCAAACTTAACAATTGTCTCAAGTAGGCGGAGGATTTCCTGACAGTTTGCACATACCTCTCCATATCCCATCGAGCGACAGTCCCCATACATCATAGAACACTGTTTACAAACTTCAAGCCCAATATCGCCATCGGTGGCCCCACCAACCCGGCTCTGACCGACACCCCCAGTGACCTCTGTCTGCACACCAATACTTACTCCGTTGGCACCGTTGACCTGGACCGCGATATTACACGTATTTACCTCCATACTTACCTCCGTCTGAACAGACCTGCTCGCCATCATCAAGACAAAATTACGCGATCGGACAGGGAAAATTGTAAACACGCGACAAAAGGCAACACGACGAACCGTTCGACAACTTAGCGCTCACAGTTTTATTTAAGGCCTCCTAACTTTGTCCCAGTTACTATACTAAACTAACTACCCACAAAGTTGAATAAAATAACCTGAAAATGAAATATATATGATTAGTAAACAATAAAAATACTTAATTTCGATTCGTAACCAAGGAGACTTCTTCTGTGATATCTGCTGTCAGATTTCAGACTTCTTCTGTGATATCTGCTGTCAGATCAATGCATGGTGTCATTTATCGCCATTGCAGCCCAGGCTAAAGTTTTGTTCCAGAAAACACCACAGGTCATAAGCTGATCACAAATTGATCGTTAATCAGGCAATACATACTGGCACTGAATAAGGGAAACATGCTATTGTTCTGGGAGACGAAACAGATTTGTACACTTTATTTATACCATAATTACCTATTCTACTATTATGAAAAGCCTATGACATAAATTTTAGCTCTACACACCTACAGTGGTGAACACGTCAGAAATGGGATTTCAGTAGTTAAAATTTACATCTACAGTGGAACTACATCCAAGTTGACCATTGGTGACGTCGACCTGCATGCGAACTTGTCTAAAATTTATCACACGTCGCCTCGCGAAGAGTGAAATGAAAGTGGCAATTATTTATTACGTTTTTAAATGAGTTTACCCCATAAGACACCAGAAATTAACAAACATGCATTGTCTCATGTTAATAAAGCATCCATAGCTCAAAATAGTATGTTATGTTATTAAAATGAAAAAGGTCCTCTTTCTTTTTCAATTTCGTTTCGGTAATAAAACTGACAGCGGAAGTACCGCCCACCAATCCTCATGTAAACAAAAACAAATTCGCACGCATTTACGGCTGCTGCTCAGTAAAACAGAGAAACAATAATAGCGACTCTTAATAATCTGACGATCATGGTATAAATAAAATATACCCAAAGTAGCTTTGTGTACCAAATGTTCACCACTCGTGGTGAAGTGGTGTTAACCGCGCACCGAAGGCTCGCGGTTAACACCACTTCACCACTCGTGGTGAACATTTGGCACACCAAGCTACGTTGGGTATATTCTATATGTTTACATCACAATCTCCAAACAACTGAACAGAATTATTGTTTGTATCGTTACAACCCCTGCATTGCATCGAAACATAACTCCGAATATACTTGGCACGAGCGAGGTATCTTATCGTAGCACTGGGGGCGCGGTGATGTTGCGGTAACCGGTTCTCGTCAGATCACCGACGTTAAGCAACGTCGAGCCCGGTTAGTCTTCGGATGGGTGACCTTCTGAGCGATCGATTCGGACTCCTGCGTTGTGTCCTTAGGCAAGGCACTTAACCCCGATTGTCCACATGGGGGCACGATGACGCCATGTACTAAGGCGTACTACAAGTCGATGGTGCGTATGTTTTCAACCAATCTAACCCTGCCTGTGCTGCTGTGCGGAGTTACGATGTTGGGGAGCTGGCAGCTGCTCGTCGTTGCTCGGTGGTTCTCTCCGGGTACTCCGGCTTTCTCCCTCCGTAAAACTGCCACGGTCATGATTAGCCATTATGCATACGTATGTGGCCTTAAACACCAATAAATAAATAAATAAATAAATAAATAAATAAATAAATAAATAAATAAATAAATAAATAAATAAATAAATCGTAGCACTGTTGCTGGATGAGTCGGTATAGGCAAGGCTTAGGCCCCCAAGGTGTTGACCAAGAATGCAGTTGTGTCATTTGGGTCGGTATGTGAATGCTCGTAGGTCGAATCATTGTGTCAGGCAACAAAATCCATGTTCTTTACATCAGTATGGAAGTTTTATGTTTACACCAGTTTCAACTGCATATTTACAGAAAGGTCTCTTCTTTCATGACACAATATATATATCACGGGTGTCCATCTCGGAAACCAACAGAGAGTATAGCCATTTCAGTTGTCAAAAGTTAGCTTTAATAAATTCATACTTTTCTTTCAGGTGTTTATGCTGATTGTTATAGTGTTTTAGTGTTGTATAGGGGGTTAGCGTGAAAAGATCACTGCAGGGGTTACAATATAAAGAAAAGCCAGCTTTTGAGAAGTACCTAGATGGCACCTTTGGATGGTCACTGCTGTTCAAACTGAGATCAAGATCACTGGAGCTTCGGGGAAAAATTGGGAGAGATGGGGAAAAGGGATGCCAAATGTGCCACTCTGGAGTAGTGGAGACCCTGGAACATTTTCTCTTGGAATGCCCACAGTATATACCTCATAGAATAAAATTTACTGGAAGAATAATGCAGAAGTGGGGTGAAGAAACAAAGGATAGATGGCTGAAGGGGGGCACGAGGGAGAGGGTAGGAATGCTTATTGAAGAAATTGAAAAAGAGGAAGTGAGGGACATTATTAAGCAGTTTATATCTGAATGCTGGGAGGAGAGGAGGGGAAGAGGGGGTGTGGTGCAGGGGGAATGATGGCCTTCTCTTATGAGGACCGCGACAAATCAGCGGCTGGCCAAAGAGTTATTATTATTAGGTGTGATTTGTAATAAAAGATAGTTATATTAGTGTTTAGTTTAGTTTCTCTGTCGGATTTTAGTGGCGTGTTCCCTATCTTCGCGCGGGTCATTTTCGGTGTTTTGTTTTGTTTTGTTTACGTTTTCGACCGCTTTCTCAAATTTTCAGTTCCTCTTTGTAATTTTGGCTATTGGTCATTGGATTCTGTATATTATTTGTAATCATGAATGGTAAGTGTACGACGGGTGTTCAGACGGAGGTAAGTATGGGCGTTAAGGGAGGTCTGAGGAAGGTGAGTCGAGGGGTGCAGGTGGGGGAGAGTGAGGATCCGGAGGCATGCAGACAGTGTAATATGAGGTATGGTGGTGGTCGGTCAATGGAGAGTAGTGGGGTATGTGCGAATTGCAGGGATATTTTACAGTTGTTAGAGAAGTGTGTTGGATTCGAGCGGGAGATTGCAGAGCTGAGAGGGAGGTTGGGGAGGGCCGGTGTATCTGGAGTTACCCCGTTGAAGGTTACCTACGATGGTGAGGTGGAAGGTGGGTGGAAGGTCGTTGTGGACTCAAGGAGGAAACTGGGAAGCAGGAAACGTGGGGGAATAATTCTTGATGTGGGGGGTGTAACTGAGGAGGGGGGTTCTAGTAGGAAAATTCGGAAGGTGGCGTCAGGTCAGGGCTGCGTAGAGTCCGGAAGCCAGAGTCGGCGTAAGGCTGCCAAGGTTGCCAGGCGGTGTTTAGAAAACAGGTTTAGTGTTTTAGACTCTGATACCCCTGGGGACGAGAGTGAGGGGGAAAGTGTGGGGGGTGAGATGGTTGTTGATGATGGTAGGCCAGTCGGGGTAAGGAGGGCGGTCAAGAGAAAGAGGGGCCAGGAGCTTGCAAAAGGAGAGGAGGTGCGGATGATATAGGAACTGGGGCCAGAAGAAGAAAATTAGTTGTAGCGGGGAGCAGCATTGTACGTGGGATTGACAATGTAGTTTGTGGTCCTGATAGTTCCAATCGAACAGTCTTGTGCTTTCCGGGGGCGAAGGTGGAGGATCTCAGAGACCGGGTAGATGGCATTTTGGCAGGGTCAGGACCGGAACCGGTAGTGGTGGTCCATGTGGGGACCAACAATATCAGGGAGAGAAGGTCAGTAAGTTTGGTGGAGTCGTATAGAGGCTTAGTCGGCAAACTGCTAAGTAGGAATGCAAGGGTAGTCGTATCCGGGGTCCTTCCTGTCCTTGGAGATGGGGACGAACGGAACTCAAGGATTTTGGCGCTAAATGAAGAGTTAGAGGACTACTGTGTTGATCTGGGAATTCCCTTTAACGACCATTGGGACACGTTTTGGGGCAATGAGAGCATGTACGGGCGTGACGGGCTGCATCTTAGCAGGGCGGGGAAACGGGTATTAGGGGATAAAATTCTACGGGTAGCAGAGCCTTTTTTGGAGAGGAGCGGGGTGGGAGGTCAGAGGCAAGTATAACGAGAGTGGACATAGGTGGGATGAACAAGAGTGAGGGGGACAGAATAAGTTTACCAAGACTAGCACCAGAAAACAATGGGCCCAGTAGGCGGAAGCCTATGAACCTCGGTACCCTGAAAGTTGGTATAGAGCAACATCCAGGGTCTCCACCGAAAAGTAAGTGAAATTGCTACATTGATCGAGGCAGAGGAGTTTGATGTCATGGGCTTAAGCGAGACGTGGGTAAGACACGAGGAACGGGTAGACCAAGTAAGCGGGTGTGTGTGGATAGGTGTAGGGCGAACGGAAGGCCAGAAAAAGGGGGGAGGGGTAGGCATGTACATTAAAGAGGATTAAAACCGTCGCTGATTACAGATCTGGAAGATATCATCACCTCAGCTGATGTGTCAAAAGAAATTGGATGGGTAAAGATCAGTCTGAGAAACAAAAGTATTGCCCTTGGGATTGTGTACTGTGCGGTGGAGGGAAGTAAACCCGAGTGGAATGACTCGATATACTCAACACTAAGGTCCAATATCACTGAACTAGAAAACAGGGGGCTTGGTATAATTCTGATGGGCGACTTTAATGGACACATAAGGGGTGGGGACAAGAAAGTCAACAGGAATGGAAGGAAGCTGTTGAACTTCACAAATGAGCTCGGTCTGAAGATTCTGAACAGGGACGCTAGATGTAAGGGGAAATGGACCTGGGAGAGAAACGACAGAAAATCAATAATTGACTACATTCTCACAGATATGAATTTATGGAGGGAGGTGATAAGGGTAGAAGTGGATGATGAGGGCAAAATGGAGTTGGATAGTGGTCACAACTTGATTACAGTGACGATGAGGGCCAAAAACCTAGAGAAAAGGAAAGAAAGCTTCAAGGAGATTTGGGAACTCAAAAAGGATGCCGACTGGGCGAAGTTCGAAGAAAAACTGAAACCAAAGCTTGCAGTCGTACACAAGGGGGGTAGTGTCCAGAAGATGGCCGACGCCATAGTTGCGAGCCTAGTGGAGGCAGAGAAGGAAAGTGTAGGAAAGATTAGGGTGCCAACACGGGAACTTGGGTACAGAGTGAACGAAGAACTGAAAAGGGCCATAAAGGTTAGAAAAGCTAAATGTGCTGCATACAGGAGAAATAGAAAACTTAAGGGGGTGGAAAGCAATGAGGCCATGGTAGCAAAGGAAGAATACCAACAAGCACGAAATAAAGTAAACAAGATTAAAGACGACAACCGGAGAGTGCGAAATAGCAGTCTTATTAGGACGATAAGAACGACAGGGGGGGGGGGGGGGTCGAGTTCGAGCGTATTTTGGAATTGGGTGAACAAACGTAACAAAGGGAATAACC
The DNA here is from genome assembly GCA_031216915.1 of Pictodentalium vernedei. Classification (NCBI taxonomy): domain Eukaryota; kingdom Metazoa; phylum Mollusca; class Scaphopoda; order Dentaliida; family Dentaliidae; genus Pictodentalium; species Pictodentalium vernedei. The sequence goes on from CM062294.1 coordinate 144,151,076, forward strand.
AACAGAGCATTAAAGTAGATGGCAGAGTTACAGAAGAGCGAGATCAAATCGCATTAGAACTAGTCAAGCACTGGGAAAGGGTAAACGATAAGCGATGGGGCATGGGGAACCCACCGGAGTGTCCGAACCAGGTCGAGGAAAATCTCTCGGACTTCGTGTGCAGCGAAATCAAAACTGAGGAGGTGCGAAGGGTGATCTCAAAATTGAGGAATGGAAAAGCGGGAGGGGTGGACGAAATTCCTAACGAGTTTATCAAAAAAGGGGGAGAGGAACTCTTGGAAAGCCTAACTGCCCTATTCAATTTAGCCATAGAAAAACAAGAGGTCCCAAAGGAGTGGAGGGAAAGCAAAGTGACATTTATTCACAAAAAGGGGGAAAAAGACGTTTTGGACAACTATCGAGGGATCTCTGTCAGTAGCAACATTGGAAAGGTTTTTTGTAAAGTCCTTTATGGGAGACTAGAGGAGGTGATTGAGGAGAAGGGTTTTTTGGGAGAAATCCAGAATGGCTTCAGGAAGGGAAGGAGAGTAACCGACCATCTTTTCACGCTATCCCAAATGATAGAATCCGCGAAAGCAAAAAAGAAAAAGATGTTTATTGCCTTTTTGGATGTCAAAAAGGCATACGATAGAGTATGGAGGGAGGGTATGTGGCGCAAGCTGGAGGCTCTGGGCTTAGGAGGCGAGTTTGTTGGAATTATGAAAGCATTATATAAAGATGTACAGAGTGAACTTAGCCTGAGAAACATTACAACAAAACGTGTGCCTATGGAGATAGGCCTAAAACAGGGGTGTATCCTTTCGCCAATCCTGTTTGCATTGTACATCAAAGGTTTAGGAGATGAACTCCTGCGTAGCGACGAGGGGGTAGTAGTTGGGGACTTGAAGATCCCAGGGCTATTTTTTGCAGACGATATGGTTCTAGTGTCAGAAAGCGAAGAGGGGCTAACGAAAATGCTGGGAATTGTTGGGAAATATGGGAGCAAATGGAGACTCGAACTTAATGAAAGCAAGAGCAAAGTTATACCTGTGGGCCGCAAAGTGGACCCCACTCGAAGGTGGAGAGTGGGTGAGTTCTGCATTCCGGAAGGGAGCAGCAAACTTCTCAGTGTAGGAGAGACAGGTGATTACGAGTATTTGGGGGTAAATATAAACATTACAGGAAGAGGCATCTACCGAAACCACACAAATAAATTGATTCTAAAGGGGAAGCGAATCCTTAACCAAATGAAACTTATGGGGAGAAACAGTTTCAATAAGGTTTTCGTGGGGAAAACCATTTGGGAAATGGTGGGGCTGCCAAGTATAACATACGGTACGGAAGTGGTACCCCTAAACCAGACGGCTTTAAAGAGCTTGGAAATCTTACAGAACGATGCAGGCCGATGGATAACGGGGTCGAGTAATGCCGCAGCGCTAGAAGCAATCAGGGGTGAGCTTGGGTGGATGAGGATCAAGGACAGGATAGACCTGTTGAAACTCGGTTATCTTAATTATTTGGTGAATCTCCCCGACAGCCGATGGTGTAAAGTAATGTTCCTGCGAATTTTCAACTCAAATATCAAAACGGGGTGGATGGGCCAAGTGAGGGAGCTAGTAGAGAACTACTCATTGGAGATCTCGGACCTGGACGTTGGGGCAAACCAGGGTAACAAAATCGTCAGAGAAAGGGTCATGGAGGATTATGACCGTAATTGGCGAGAAGGGGTCAAATCAAAGAGGTCTTTGGGTGGCCTGCGTGATACAGAGAGACCAGGTTTTGAAGAATACCTTGATGGCACCTTTGGGGGGTCACTGCTGTTCAAGCTGAGGTGGCGATCCCTGGAGCTGAGGGGAAAAATTGGGAAAGACGGTGAAAGGGAGTGCCAGATGTGTAACTTGGGCATGATGGAGACCCTGGAAGACTTCCTTCTAGAATGCCCAAAGTATCAGTCTAAAAGAATGAGATTCACTGGGAGTATAATGGGGAAGTGGGATGGGAGAATGAAGGACATGTGGTTAGGGGGAGACTCAAAGGAGAGGGTTAATGTGCTAATCGGAGAGATTGGGAACAATGGGGCAAGGGATGTCATCAAGCAGTTCGTCTCCGAATGTTGGGAGGAGAGGAGAAGCGTGGGAACAGGGAGGCAGTTGGGAGTTCAGGGGTAACCAAGGCCTTCTCGTCCGAGAACCGCGACAAATCAGCGGCTGGCCAAAGTGTTATTATTATTATATATAGAGGATATCTAGTGTTTTTGAGTGGATACCGAAAATTATCTCATGAGTGACCGAGACAAATGTTTATTTTTCGCGAACGCTAGATTTTCGTTTTATTATACGCTTTTTATAAGAATCTGATAATTCCACTCATTTCAACTTGAATTGATGCATGAAAGTAAACAGCATATTGAATTACTGATACGCGAAAGTGATTTTATTGATTCTCGAAACAGATAGCGTTTTGCAATCTGATTCAGCTGGCGGATTTCTAGTCCAAACATGGCGTGAAAGTCCGTAATATGAGTTTTTGGTTTGGTACGTCCTTTGACGTACCAAACCAAAAACTTATACTACGAACTTTCACGCCATGTTTGGACTCATCAATTGAAGGTTAATACGCGTTGAATTATTGCTGGAAATGATCGGTATCCACTCAAACACACTAGATTTACTTTTCATTATACGTTTTTGGAACAAATTGGTCATTTCCAGTGATAATTTGACTCGTATTCACCTTGAAGTGATGCTTTGAGACCCGCCATTTTGATTGATACTGTGAAAGTGAAAATGTCTATATCCTCACAGTGGGGGATACGATTTCTGTCTTTCCGCAATATTTTCAATAATCTACCGTTTAGCGTATAATATATCGAAGTTTCAGGTCACAGCTCAAATACACTAAAAACGATAGTTTAGTTTCTGCAAAGGTTGGATTGTCAAGAATCTGCAGCTCTTTAGAAAAAGTGGCTGGATGTCGAAGTACGTCTTCATCAATTCCCTTTAAAGAGAGATTATCAAATATTTGAACTATAAAATAATTTCTTGAAGTCTCGGAATATCATAATTATGATGTAGAATACAAGTGCTCTAGGAGTGCATCCTAAAATACATGTGTGAATAAAAAGAAATTCTACATCCCACTATACGCACAAAACTGTTTCTGTTTACATTTCCCTTAACTATTGTTGTTTCATCAGACGGATGTTTGATATACGTTTCAGTTTTTGCTAATGGGTTTATTATCCTATTGTGCGCAAGCAATTTTAACCCTTTACCTAACATGAAAAGCAGACGACACTTGCAAAAAAAATTCTTGAATAACTAATTTTTTTCATTTTTTGTCTCAAAAACATAGGTTATGACCCCTCGTTGGAACGAGCTCGACGAGCTCGTTCCAACGAGGGGTCATAACCTATGTTTTTGAGACAAAAAAATGAAAAAATAATGAAAATTAACTGGCGATTTTTGAGAATAGCGCTGGCCGGTTTTGGCCGTTACGTTGGGTAAAGGGTTAATCGAAGCTGTTCCCCGAACACCTAGTCAATAATAAGCGATCACGGTGACACACTTCCACATTAATTATGGAAATGTATGATAACTGTCCACATTGAGAAATGCTAGGGCGACATCAGTGTTAAGCGTGGTCATCGATCCCTCAAATCTAATTCTCAAGTGTTAACAATCTACCTTAACGTCCACTCTCTTGTTCTGAATGGTTGCAGATTCTTGGCGCCAATTCAAAAAACTTCTCTGCAATGAAATCGACTGCCACTTCTGCTACTGGTCCACATACGGAGGAATTTGACAGGTGTTCTGAACTGCAGCTGCTAAGAGTACGTCTAAACCTGTAAATCAAAAAAATAATTTTGTTCACCAGAAGAGAATCATTGTTGACAATTTTCATCATTAGAAGTGATTTACGAAAAGTTGGCTCCCCTTAATTTCCTAAAGCTGCCAGTGTATGTTACACTGAAGGTATGGATATTTCATATAAAGAAAACGAATTTGTATCATCGATAATTTCACAAAATTCGGGCATTTTTTTCTATCGAGTAGTATGAAAATACATAGGCTGGCTTTAAACATTTTTTCCCAATAAATTAGAATATTTGTCTGTTATTTTCTGTTGTTCAAACTTACTATAACAAGAGGGATGTTACATCCCAAAGCTCACCTACATTCGCGCTTGATAATGTCGTTCCAATGTAACATGCCTAATATTTAGTTAATATAAATCATTAACTAGGCATCAAATGATTAATGTGGTTTATGTGATGGCTTTGGAAAGTCTATATTTCTGCATTTATTATATATCAATTCAACATAGAATCATTGGGTATAAAAGCATTTTTTTCTTTTAGAAATGTTTATGATTAAAAATATGAATCGTGAGGCCAGATATGAAATCATAAATAAGAATTAGGAAAGGCTTTCATAAATCACTGAAATTGTAATTGAAGTACATTCATTGGTTAAAGAGGAGTTGCGGAAAAACAGTCGTTCAAGAAAGTGACTATAAGTCCCAACAAAAATACATCACATCAACAACTAAAATAAGCCTTAATGTTACTAGTAACAAGTATGAGAAAGTATTAATAAAAAGAAAAGTTATTTTTTTTTTTTAAAGAAAGTGAATATAAGTCACAAAAATCCCCCTCAAATTCCTCAAATATGCATGTAATAAGGCCGCAACGTTACCGCAATGTAGTTCAGTAACCCATGCGTACAATATCAATTGCCTGGAAAGACATAGAAACAGAACTCACCTTAACACCTCACCTTAACACAAACTTTTAGAACTTAAAATTGAGTAAGTCAGAGAAAAACGTGAACATTGTGACTGAAAAAAAGAAAAGAAATCAGTTAAATTTCTGCATACAGTAGGGTTAATACCTACAGATGTTATTGAAATGAGAAAATAAACAATAATGAGAGGTGAAGGCACCACAATCTGCACAAAAGCTGACTTTAACGCAAATTCTTACAACACCTAAACGCTAATTCTTACAAGTTTTGGCCGAAAATCAGCCTCAAATTCCTCAAATATGCATGTAATGAGGGTTAAATATTATTGCAATGGAGTTCAGTAACCCAAGTGTAGAATATTAATCGCCTGGAAAGACACACAGAAACACAACTCACCTAAACACAAAGTTTACAAAGTTTTACAACTTAAAATTTACTAAGTCCGAGAAAAACATGACAATTTTGACTGAAAAAAAGAAAATTTCCGTTAAATTTCTGCATACAGTAGGGTTAATACCTACAGTTGTTATTGAAATATGAAAATCAACAGTAATGAGAAGTTAAAGCAGCACAATCTGCACAAAAGCTGACTTTAACGCAAATTCTTACAACACCTAAACGCAAATTCTTACAACAACTTTTGGCAGAAACTTTTAGGTGAAATTTGGAAAAAAAGTCGTAGTATCAGGGTTAAATACTGTTCTGATAGTCCCCTACAATCTACATATGCAATATCAAAGGCCTGAGCCCACTGATCTTTGAGAACTCACCTTCATTCTTACAACACCTAAACGCAAATTCTTACAACTTTTGGCAGAAAATTTTAGGTGAAATTTGGAAAAAAGTCGTAGTATCAGGGTTAAATACTGTTCTGATAGTCCCCTACAACCTACATATGCAATATCAAAGGCCTGAGCCCACTGATCTTTGAGAACTCACCTTAACACCTCACCTTAACACAAACTTTTAGAACTTAAAACTCACTTAAACACAAAGTTTACAAAGTTTTACAACTTAAAATTTACTAAATCCGAGAAAAACATGAAAATTTTGACTGAAAAAAAAGAAAATTTCCGTTAAATTCCTGCATACAGGCGGGTTAATAATTACAGTTGTTATTGAAGTATGAAAATCAACAGTAATGAGAAGTTAAAGCACCACAATCTGCACAAAAGCTGACTTTAACGCAAATTCTTACAACACCTAAACGCTAATTCTTACAAGTTTTGGCAGAAAATCAGCCTCAAATTCCTCAAATATGCATGTAATGAGGGTTAAATATTACTGCAATGGAGTTCAGTAACACAAGAGTAGAATATTAATCGCCTGGAAAGACACATAGAAACACAACTCACTTAAACACAAAGTTTACAAAGTTTTACAACTTAAAATTTACTAAGTCCGAGAAAATCATGAACATTTTGACTGAAAAAAAGAAAAGTTTCGTTAAATTTCTGCATACAGTAGGGTTAATACCTACAGTTGTTATTGAAATATCAAAGGCCTGAGCCCACTGATGTTTGAGAAATTAACCTTAACATTAAATCTTACAATATTGTACACGCCGGACGCCGACGCCGACGCCCGAGGTTATCACAATAGCTCACCACATCTTACAGATGTAGGTGAGCTAAAAATAAGGAAACGGCTTTTACACCATCGTTTGATGTTCGTGGCTTTTTTGTCGTTATCATATCAACAACCAGTGTCCTATCCTGACATATAATACAGACACTGTACTTTCCATTAATATAAACAGTCTGGGAGGTGTGATTTGCTCTTTCTTTTCCCCAGAAGAATACAAACTTGCAAATCATTTCAAACACACATTCCCAAAACAAGGAACCAAAGTGGTCAATTAGTGCTGGGCAGTGTTATACTTATAGATATTCTTGACCCTTTGGACTCTAGTGGTATCTTCCATGCCAGTTCAATGGCAGCAACTAGAAGAGTCCATATTTATTATTTGGGGTAGACCAGTCAATATTGCACGGCTGCACGTTGAAAGTATTGATTGGTCTACCACACACATTTACTGAACAGCCATCCTGTTTTATGACGTTATGAAGTATCAAGTTCCTGGCCGGAAAAGCGGCCGCTCGGGTTCAAAGAGTTAATGACAGATTTTCTGTGAACGATTTGCCTTCTAATTACCTTGTCATAAAAAGCCAAATTTTCTATTGTTACTTTTAATAAATGAAAACAAAAGATACCACCGGGAGTTTCTTGTTTTCGTTTATTAAAAGTGAGAAAATGAAACTTGGTTTAAATATCTACTAATGTTATCGGACACAACGTTTTCTGAACGATTATTTGCTTCTTAATTGGAACCTCCTCGCACGTCTAATAATTTAAAGGGAGATAACTTTATCATGACAATATAAGTCAGGGACGTCTGTCTTCCTTGATTTGTGGTGTTAGAAAAAAAATGTTCAACAGGTGGGATTTGCAGTGTCGCCGACCAAATGCACCAGAGCTCGGAGATTCCGCAATGGAGGTGTAGAACAAAAATATCAGGATGGAAAAGACATGTTACGTATTGTGTTATATTTCGCGGGCGACAAATACATCACTATATGGATAAAAACTGTAATTGCCCACTGTCTTTAATGACATCGAGAAAACGACCGATTGGGACTGGGAGGTGATTATTATGACCCCCGATGAGTCTGGAGGTGAGATGGAGGAATCTCATTCGAGGGGAAAGATATTTGAACCAGATCCGAGGCTTGACGAGGGTCTGGTTCAAATATCTTGCCCCCAGGGTGAGATTTCCCCATTCCTACCATCAGACTCATCGAGGATGATTTTTCTTCCCCACACGAGGATTACGCCATTATAGATAATTGGCAGTCACGTGCTGACATACCCAATTTATCAAGTCGTAGTCCTTTCGAAAAACGAACAATTTCATCGGAAAGATCGAACAAAAGTTAGGTATATACCATAGGTATACACTAAAAAATTGATTTGTAACACTGTCCGTTAAGGGGTTAATGAATCTGCGCGTGTCAAACACTAATGTAAAGGGCATTGTGAGATTATTGATCGATCGATAAATTCACACTGTGATATTATTAAATCTGCAGAGAAACATGGGGTTGAAACAAATCAACATTGTTGATTTTGAATGGCACGTGGATTACATGCGGGAAATAGTGAAGCCATTTTGCTTATTTACAATTGTGCAGACGATGATGAAATAGTTCCGGCCACTTAATAAAATATGCAAATAAGTATGTCGCGTGGGGTGGGTGGGATAGAAATATCCCACCCTGCTGTCTCACCCGGAACACGCATATGTTTCACGTATAGTGGTGGGGAGAAAAGCATGAGCTGGAAATCCATCCCAGTGACACTCGCCATTATGGCCTGTGTTTTGATCTTTTCTGCTTTTGTTTTTTCACTATTTCTAAGTACATCTGAGTTGCGTGACAAACACGACATTACTTTACGCTTTAACTAGGCGTTGCAAAATATTTTTTTTTTAAATGAAGATGCTTGAATGCAGACATTTTCCGCTTGGACAAGCAGTTGACCAAAAATTGTAACTTCGAGAAGGCAGACCCTTCATCTTTCTATCACACTCACGCACGTGGCGTGGGGGCTACAGGCATATTTTACAACAGCCATAAGCCGCCTTTAGTACCGATTATATTAATGCATAGGAGCCAACATTTCATCTCGACATTCTTGGTGGCTCGAATTAAGCAAAAGATGTGGAAACCGAATCCAATCTCTATCGAATTCACTTCCAAATTATTACAATACTGCTGCCGTGGTGCTACTGCTGTCTTTCTCCTATGTTAAACTAGTACTGATATGCTTACAAAACAGTCGCCGAGGACTGATCGAAATCCACGCGTGGGCAGTGATGTCCACACATGCGTTTAACAGGTAACAAAAATCATCAGCAACAAAATTTATTGTTGTACCCGGTGCTTCATTAATTAAAATTTTTTATTACTTTTCCTATAATTGGTATTTGGAATCTCATAGTATTCGACTGTGGAAATGTTGCCCACCCGCGCAAAGTGACCAGTCCACGGCGGCCGTACTGTGTTCTACTATTACTGATCATCAAACTACGAATATAAGTAAGTGGACCTATCACCTGTTTCTGAAAGGATGGGCACGTTATTCATATAGATGCTAATTGTGTTCCGTGTAGAAATAATTTTAGAACCTACAGGTCGGGATTCTGACCCACTGCCATTCAAAACTACTAGATGCTTCTGCTTTGAAGGTATCACTATCACAATGAGTTTTGATATTTTCTACGATTGGGCCATTTCCATAACCGACTAACCGATATCTATAACCGGATAATATCCGGTTACCCGTGCCCATTATTTCACCGAATAGGGGATCAAAATAATAGAGATTGGAACGCAGTATTCGCAGAAACTATTCCGTAGTGTGTCTACAAACGAACGTTGTCGAGTACTCGACAACGTTCGTTTGTACACATACTACGGAACAGTTTCTGTAATTACTCAGCAGTCACGGAAACTGCCGATCATTAACGAAGTCTTGAACGCCAAAGTCGATTATTTCTCGTTTTCTCGTTATATACAACACGACTTCGAGGTGAAATCTTTCCCAAAGGAGAAGCGGCAGATTTACTACGTTTTAACCGTGGATTGCCGATCACTATCAATATTTCCGATAACCGGTTGACGTTTTTTTCTAATCGGTTAGGTAGGTAACTGGTTGTAAACCGTTTATCCGGTTAACCATTTCAGTACTATAATCTAGTAGTGACAATTTATCTCGCTGTTATTTTAGCAAAGAGACGCGATTCAAAGAAACTTACCATATAGCTTCAAGGTTGTCGTAGATAATGCCATATGTGGTCCACTGAGTGAAACAACGCTCCGTCAAAGTACTGTAGCATTGCTGTTGACACCTTGTTTCACTCGGGGCGAAACATTAGTGCGCAAGCAAGTCATGATGAGATCTCCACTATCGCTTCAATTCTATTTTTATGGATTTTCAGGCTAAATTGGAGTTACCTAGTTAGATTTGATTCGTTTAGTCTCGTTCCTTAGAAAATGGCTGGATGAGGCCTTAAGTCCAGAAAGTCGACAAAACAGACACAGCAATATACGAAATCCCCAAATTCTCCAGGATTCAATTTTTTCGAATTATTGAGACGGTTTGGAATCTAACTTTCGCTGGGTCTTACCGCACTTACTTTTGATAACGACACTTGCAAACAAAACTCTTTTTTTCATTTTTTTGAGTTATAATCACCGCTTATGACCCCGAATTCAAAAGCGCTCTTCCAATAAGGTGGCATATGCTATGGTTTTTAAACACACAATACAAAAACCAAAATGCAAATTGAAAGGTGATTTGTGTAAATAGCACTTGACGGTTTGGGCCGTTACGTTGGGACAAAATGCCGACCAGTACTAACAGACGTTTCTTTCTCTGCTTAAAAAGCATAGGTAATATCTCATTACTGGAAAGAACTCATCTGAACCACCAAACCTCAGAAAAATAATTAGCCCACCAAAACACACACTCACGGTCATAACTTCTACTGATTTTAGTTCCTTCTTAACTCATCTCTATGTGTAGTGACACGTTAAAACTAGGACAAGACAACATAAAAGCGCTTTATTACTTTCCAAAGTGTGATTTACTGGGATGTCCGGGTTTGATTATAAACGATAACTTCACAAGTGAATTATGCAATCAACAATTGTGTCCTGTATCCGTGCACGCAAACGAAGACGCTTTGCCGCGGGTGTCATGGGGACTTCACTGTTTTTTTAACCCTTTACCTAACAGGAAAAGCAGACGACACTTGCAAACAAAATTATTGAATAACTATTATTTTCATTGTTTTTGTCTCAAAAACATAGGTTATGACCCCTCATTGGAACGAGCTCGTTCCAATGAGGGGGCATAACCTATGTTTCAGAGACAAAAAATGAAAACAATAATGAAAATTTATTGGCTATTTTTGAGAATAGCACTGGCCGGTTTTGGACGTTACGTTAGGTAAAGGGTTAAATAATATAATTATCGTTAATAATGAAAAGTAATAAACAGAGTAATCGTTTGACTGGACTGGTTACGTGAAATAATCCATTCGAGGCGAGGGACCATATTGTATATTGTTCGCGCACTCGTGTTTGTACAACGTCCCTCACCTCTCATGAATTATTTCCCGTAACCAGTCCACTCAAGTGATTTCTCTCTATTTATGACATTGTGATAGTAATCTCCTCAATTGGATTATTAATGTGACATTGTGATAGTAGTACGTTTAAGTCATGTACTGATCTGATTAAACAGATTATAGTTCAGCAGCGAAATGCCAATTTTTGGCTCATGCTTGTTTTGGAGTATAAAGTTTTTTATCGATGTTTTTTTGTGTAGTATAGACCTTCTCCTTCAATATGAGACCGATTACGTCATAGCAAGCCTTGGGGAAATTTAAATATTCCCGCCCAAAAAACTTGGCCACCAAACCCACACAAGTTTACGGGAAATACTGTGTAATATTATCAGTTATGATTCCCATAACAGTGAAAACTATCTTCGACCATCCATACGAGACCGAGGTTATCTACTACCTGCATAACGTGCGTTTCGCAGTTCAAACGTTTTTCACATCATGTGCTTTATATACTGTCCACGGTTGTAAGCAATCAATGACATCTGGTCACTCAACACGTTCACACGTATTCTATGATCGTTCTCTATTCTCGAATTGCCTTTTCTTACATTTTGAATCTTTATTATATGATTGAAGGTAAATACCGTTTTCTTGTATTGTTATTTAACTCTTATTGTTATTGTATAGATTCTGAAATACAGTATCTTCCATTTTTCTTTGTTTGCTATTCGTCGGTTTTTGTTTTTTTTCGTTTGAAGGTTTGCTAATCATGTCTGAGGACTGCTATTTCATCAACATATACAATTGCTCAAAATCCAAAAGTCCTTTCCTCAAGGTTCTGGGTCATCCTAACAGGAAAACCAGAAGTAACAGTGGAGTGTATGGTTGTGGTCTTCACTTAGGTTTAGGTCCACGATTTGATTCCGACTGTGACCTCGCTCGCGTTGCACACAAAATATGTATCGACAAGTACTTGCATCCAGGAACTCCAGCTAGAGCTCTGAAACGGCACTCCTCTGCAATGGAAGCGTCTGATAGCACACGTTTGACATCAAAATTGGCTCGTCGTTCTGGTGATAGGCGATTCTGCTTCAAAACCGTTTGTTTGTTCTGTGGTGAAGAATGTACGGTTGATAAAGGTAAACGTCACCCTGATCGATGGAGGGCGGCGTATGTGCTTATAGAGATAGGCACAGAGGACACAATTTCTCCAAAAGAAACAAATCTTCAAAAGTGTAACGAAAGGGGTGATAAATGGGCCCTGCAAGTTAGGGGTTGTCTAGGTGAGGCACTAAGCGATCTCCATGCTGCAGATGCTCGCTATCACGCTGACTGTCGGTCAACATTCGTTGGTTGTAGAGTCGTTGATTCGGCTGCAATAACGAGTACTGCATGCCCTGAGCAATTCGACATTGACAGCAGTATATTTCATGACAACAAATCAGTCAATTAGTTGGAGATCTGTTGATATACATAAACGGTATTTACAATACGGAGGTGCAACGTTATCGAAGAGACTGGTAGTTATTAAGTTATGAAAGTAACCTTATATATTCCAGAGTAATAGAACTTCAATTGAGTACAAGACATGTAGATGTCAAAGAGGTCCTTAAATATGAAATGTTCCCCGTCTCAACGGCATTGTTTGATGATCTAGCAGACTTATGCGTATCAAAATCAAAAGCAATCCTGAAAAAACAGACCACAGTACTTGTTTCTGCTAGAAATATGAATCGTTCTGCTGCGGTTCATACTGTTACAGTTATGGACGGCTGTATTCTTCCTTGGCTTCCCACAATGGCCAATAAAGTGTAAATTACGCAAGTCAGCAGTATTAGACTTCACTCCAAAATTTCAAGAACTGGTGAAACATAGACTAGAATTTGAAGATGTTTATCTGATATTTGATAGGTATAATGAATTTAGTACCAAAAGTTGCACTTGAACAAACAGATGGTCGGTCTGAGAATGGCTGTAAAAAAATTAAGCTTAGTCCGTCATCAACACTGCAACCAGAAAAACTGGCATTAAATGTAACTGTTAACAAAAAGCAGTTAGGTAACCCAATTTGTCATTATTTCAGAAACGACGGTAATTTCGCTCTTGAGTATACTAAAGCAAACACGTTGTTCGTGACTGGTCTAGAAAAAAGCACCAATTGAAATCAATAACGGCATTGTTATCGAGGTATGATATGTCGACGACATCCGAAGAAGCATACAGCAATACCGTTTATCAGGCAAATCGCACTGTTGTTAAAGAGAGAAAGCAAGTAGCTGTCTCATCTGATGACACCGATGTTTATGTCTTAATACTGCACCATTATCTAAGACGAAACTTGAAAGTTCCTCTGTACATGAAATCTCCAATAAAAGACCGAAATGTTGTTGACATACGATCAACAGTGGATGAGCACCAAATCATTATTCCTAATATGTTAGCATATCTTGCTATTTCAAGTTGTGATACGGTCGGTGCATGTCTTGGCATAGGAAACTCTACTGTACTGAAGGTTTTGAAAGTGGGCGATATCTCATTTTCCAAGACCGGTGACATCGATGCTGTATGGTAGAACGTCTTCTCTCAAGCTAAAACAATGTCTGATGGTCGATTTAGTGCATGAGCTGACAGTCTCAGCCGCAAGGGGGCGACGACCGTTCCGAACTGTGCAGTTTATCCCGAAGCACAGAATTAAAGCGTGGTCATCTTCAAGCATGTATTTGGAAGAATGCAATGTAATTAGACCCTCCAGCTCTGGACCCTGTACACTATGGTTTCGTTGAAAAACATAGAATCCAAATCACTTTTATCAACAACTGTGCCATCTGGTGTGTCACTAGCACCGAGCAGTATCCTCAGATTGATAAGGTGTTCTTGTTCCAGTAAGCACCCATGCAAAACGTTGCGTTGCAGTTATAATGCAGCCAAATTTGCATGAACTGTTTTTGTACATGTCGTGTAGAGATTGAATGATGCAATGAGTAGACTAATGCATCCAATGAATTATCAGGACTGCAACACGATAACTGATGCAAAGACTCAGTTTTGACCACTGTCGATATCCTTTTATAATGCAATGTACGACGCATATGGCTTGATGTCTTCTAACTTACTTTTGTAGGATTCATTTCACATTTGTTTCATCTATATCAGTAAGACCGCCATTTTGGCGACCATTCTAAATCTTTCACATTTCCTGAGTTAGTATTTCGTCATTGTTCTTTTCTGAACTGACTGATACCTCATTAATATAACTTAACCAAGTGGATATGTCTCACAAACATTCTTCCCAAACTCGTAATTTAGCATTTTCATTTCCAAACTATTGTAGTGCAGATCATTTTGATAGCCATATTACAGAGAAAACTCTCACAAAAGTCTTATTTACCACAATAATGTACATAATTGGAATAATTCCTTTCTGACATAGACGTTGTGTTTTTCGCGTCCATAGTATAGTGCATCTGTATACACCTATCATTGATAAAATCAAGAGGCCGACATTTTGACGACCATTTTTGGTTTGCAGTTTCCACATAATTGTGGGCACTCTCCCATAAATTGTTACAAGTCAAATCCTAAAAGACTAAATAAAATCACTACATAGATAATATGAAGTTCAGCCACTGAACTTGAAACCTTTAAGCTGCAATACCTGCACTTCAGAATAAAGCCCAGGTATGGGCTTTCAGCACTCTACCAGTTAAAGAAATCGGATTAAACGGATTACTAATCCGTTTACAGGGATTATTAATCCAATTAACTGGATATAGTGGCTGTCAGTCGTAACGCGATAGCATTAGCAGGTATAAGTATTTTATCCCATAAATGGCCGTTTATTTGAACAATAAAGGCTTTGGATAAATTTTTGCTTTATTCACCTAGTAGTGTGATACATTTTCCCCATAGGTTTAACACTGAAAGAATTTATTCCCCTAGTAGCGACGGACTAGCTGACCTCTGGCCTCTACCACATTTGTCCAGCATAATTAATACTTCGATTGTTGATTTCCATAAATCTTTTTGAAAGTATTACACAATGCCAGTAGAAAACACTACCCACTGCTCATATAATAAAGTATTTTTACAAGTTTAGCTCAAGTTTGTAGGGGAATTATTTTTAGACAGAAATGTATTACTGCGCCTAGTTTAGTTTTGCGAATTTTGCTGGTCGATCGAATTGGACCAAATTGCGCCTCACTTCTCGCTGTGTTTTGTAGCGAATTATAGCACGATTTTGCCGCGACTGCCCTGTAGAAGATTTATGGGATAAACAAAATAAACGTATAGCGTTTTAAAGTAAAAAAGTATTCTACACGTAGAATTAAGAATGAAACCGACTCGCCAAAGGCTCGTCGGTTTCATTCTTAATCCTACTCGTAGAATAATGTTTTTTACTTGAAAACACTTTACGCTTATTCTATATAAATGTTGCAAGAGGTGAGGAATAAACTTAATGGTATATAATAATGGATACATTAATACAAAAGAACAAGTGTATTATGTATATACTCACGGGTCTAAATCCGCACATGAATCGCTTAAATAGACCCCCTCGAAAAAGCAGTTTCGGAACTCAAACCAGCTGCCTTCGTTGATGCAGGATTCCAAATCATGAATGGCTGTGTGCATGAAACAAAAGACAGTGATCCAATAAAATGATCCAGTCAGAACACAATAAATACTGTCGGACCTCGACTGTTAACCTTTTCAGACTATACCTAACATGCTCATTTTGGAGTTACTGATATCTGGGCAAAAATACATTGTTTTGATGTTTTGAATTTTTTCTCTCTCAAAAACAAACCGGGTAGAAGTGAGATGAATTGTCAGTTCGTTTGTTTTTCATAACCAGTGTTTTGAGCGCTAGAATAAAAATAAGTACTCAAAGGGCCTCGCATTTGGAAAACGTCCTGTTTTTGAAAAGACATGTGTTTTGATTCTGAGTAATAAAACTGCGTTTACCTCACATCTGTCGCAAATGGTAAGTGGAATCATAAATTAATTGACCACATTTTGAATTCAGGATTTTTTTATTTATTGCTGTTTATTGACATTCTCAACAGCCAGGATCATATCGAGTCGGACAGTTCAACAAGTGGGGAGTCGGAGTGCCTGAAAGAGAACCACCAAACAATGGCGATTAACTGTCGGAATGGAACATAGTGACCCGGAATAAGCAAGGCTAACATTGGTTGGGGTAATTGTTCAGATGTAGTGGCGTGAGCATTAGTACGCAGAGCCACCATGCTCTCACAGAGGCAATCGGGATGAAGAGTTTTGCCGAATACCCTTTACTTATGATGATTGGTATTGAAACTAACCACTAAACCAGTCACTGTGCTCTATGCCTCCACCACTTGCGACATTAAACATCACGCTCCCAGACCACCAGTCTAATTCTGTAACAAATTTGACGCTGTTATGGTCTTGAACCAGTCTATTACTCAAATAGTTCATCGTTCATCATTATTCACTCGTCTGGAATATTTCAGTTCGACGGAAAAGCGAACCTGTGGTTCTCTTTTCCGACCAACCGATATATTCCGGACGACTGAGTCTGAAACAATTTACAAATAATAATAATAATAATAATAATAATAATAATAATAATAATAATAATAATAATAATAATGTAATGTTAGCGTCTAGAATCAACCGCAGTGCTCTCTGACTTACATTATTACCCCGTATTACTGGTGTTCACACCATCTGTTCATTCTATTTACATTCTCAGCTCAACTCAACGGAGCATACTGTCGGTGCTCCACAGACGGGCACACAAGGCAAGAACCTCAACAGGTCCCTATTTTACACCTAGGCACGGTGGGGATTGCGTAGTACCGGTGAACATTCCCAACGTCCACAGCTGGCATGTGATGCAACGTCGTAGAATTACACACACACACTTCGCCGATCGCACACCAACCACTACTACAGAATCAATCACCGAATGGTCACCCATCCAAGGATTAACCGGGCTCGACGGTCCTTAACTTCGTTGATCTAATGAGAACCGGTCACGCTTCGCCAGTGCTCCCCATTTTCTTGGAATCAAAGTGGAAAAAGTTGTTTAATCGTGCCTTGATTTGATCGACATTTTGATGGTATTACAATCAGAAATGAATACACACATCATCAGCAGTTTTATGATTACGACGACTAACTCCACAAATTATGTCAATATCTGGATGTTTTCAATGGGAATTAGATATTTATTGTTTGGAATATGTACAACCGAGGCAAGAAAAACTGCTGTAATCTGTGTAAGTAGATGTACATCACATTAAATCAACAGTCGTTTGCGCGCAAATTTTCCCAGAACGTGAGTAAGCAAAACATTTTACGTATCCATTTCCCAGATGACGCAGGTAATGATTGAACCTTCGAACTTTCGATCCCAAGTCCGATGCCATAACCAAGAACATTAGATTGAATAATCACCAGTACCCTGCTTTCTTTCTTTTTTGTTAGTTTTATGTCCGTCATGCGAGAAAACGGGAAAATGCAATGTCAAATATATTATTGACATAGTCCAAGCCTATTTATTTCGAGCTCCAGGAGGTTCAGCAATTATGTTAGTTGTTTTGGAATTTATTTTATCAGTCATGTAATAGGCCCTGATGAACTGGTTTAAAGAACCCGATTCGTTCGTCTCTGTCTCCCTCATGTAACAGACTGCGTGAAAGTAATTATTTTGCATATGTCATTTGTTTGTTTTTCGCAGACGCAGTTTTAGCTCTTGGTCATATTTAGGAAAACTGTCGCTTTTGAAAACGTTTTGCTTTTGTAAAGACGTGTGTTGCTTTTCTTGGATAGTTAAATGGCTACGCAAAATGTCTTGCTCAGCGAAATTTACTTTTTTACATGTAAAAGTTATTTTGACCTTCTGCAATCAGTAAAATGTAATAAGGTAATTTTTCAAACAAATGTATCTTTTAAACTTGGGTATACATTGCGAGGGAGATTTATTCTGAGCTACGTTATCTGAAAAACTGATTTGTGGTTCTAAAAAACTTTATTATGCCTCACGTTTGTAACATCCGCCGTGATTGGTTAATTTGACACCTTCTAAAAGTGATAGTACTGGAGTTTTGGGGCAAAACACGGGCACTATCGGGACGTTCTTCCCTGGAGACAAGAGAATAAAGAAAATGTAAGCTCCACTTCCATTGATCAACGTCGATTACGCACGCTCTGAATGGAAAAACGCTGGCGCCGTGTCCGTTTAACTTTTTTCGTCACCGATAGACACAAACTTACCAACAAATATATCATCTTCAGTGGGTGTGTTTTCAATTTTAACTGCAAACAATGAATTCAAAAGAATCAGAAATATTAAAAACTCGCGTGTTGTTCACCACTTCAGTGAATCCTGAATATGAGTTATGACTACAATCAATTATATTTCCACAAGTTTAGTACTCCTCGATCTCACTGAACCTCCGCCTCAAGTTCAAAATAAATTGTTTCACTCCACTTAATTCTAACAACTGTCTTCGTCCAAGAAATATGAATTTATATTCCATTATACCACTTATCACACAAGCATTAATAATGAATTATAACATGAACAGCATGATACAGTTGTAAACACTGGCAGTTGGTGATATAGAAACTCCCAAAGCGACGGCACTTGTGACAAGTCATTTTCTAATTTGGTGATCTAGAAACCCCTAAAGAGACGTTATTTGTTCGAAATGACGTCATGTTTTCTGGATTCGACTACATTGTTATTACAAGATTGATGGCATGTTGCAGTTAACGCTTAACAATGAAAGCTATTTTTTGTTCGGCATAATAAAATAATTAGAACGTTTCTTTTCATGTTCTATCGGTCGATAGTACCCTGAGTTTGTGTGATTTCTGAAATAAAACCTGAAGCAGCGAATGAGTTTGTGTGATTTCTGAAATAGAACCTTCAGCAGCTTCGCTGCTTCAGGTTTTATTTCAGAAATCACACAAACTCAGGTACTATCGACCGATAGAACATGAAAAGGAACGTTCTAATATTATATTAATCTGATCAATTTTGACTGGACTTGACAAGCAGTTATTTCACCTATGCATGGTATTGGCAGAATCACTGAGTTTAGGTCTATGTTAGTTACGATATGCAAATATTTCACCTATCACCTCAGAAGGGGGGTGACTAGATGGTCTTGAATGCATATGTGGATGGGATGAACCCGTCTAATTGTTGAACTATGAAAGAACAATAGGAAAGAAATATTAACGCCAGACATTCAGCTAACATGTAAGTAAAACAAATGAGGTTATTTTTCAAAGAGCACACCGCATTTCCAAGGTGCAGAGCAACTCAAGGGGGTGGGTTGGAAACTCTTTTAAAAAAGACACGAAGGTGGCGCATATTAATGCAGTTTATACTCGCAGTTGTGTTGATTTAAGTACAGTTGATTTCATACAAGGTTTAAACTATCCAAACAGTTCATATCTTCTATAGAAAAGTGGAGCGATGAGAAAATTAGGACGAACCAAACCTTAGATGATGTCACGACGTCTGAACATATCCTAACTCAGCCTTTTAGTATTACAACTGACTGTGACGCCTTTCACAAATATTTTCTTTTTTAGATTTTGTGACTGTGGCCTGATTTAACTAACTATTAGTAGAATGAATATCTGCCCAAGCCTATATTAAAGCAAGGACACGACTTCGACTTTAGGTAGTTATTAGTCGGAATAAGAAAACTTATTGAAAGCAGTGTACCGTTGGCAAATTTTGGTCAGAATTATTTCATTATTCATTTAGAAATACGCTTCACACAACTGCACAGATTGCAGTGCAGTTTGCCCGATCTAACTGAACAGTTATTTGATCGCATTTATAACTATTTAAATTCGGGCTTGAGTGTGGATGCATATTTGGACCAGAGTGGAGGGCACAAATTGTCAAGACTACCATGGTTCGGCCTAGTGGGAATAAAGTTATAATTGTGTATCGGTAAAATGTAGTATGGCACACTCTAGTCTCTCGTTCAGATGATCATGCCTCGGTGTGGTTACTGCCCTGTCCATTTCTTCTACATCAATGATCTTACAGCTCAAAGCTAACCATTGGGTTGGAAGATAGCTGAAGTAAAAGAAACGGACGGAAGGTATCGAAAGGCGGGGGGGGGGGGGGATCTTTGACCAAATGCTGGTTGGATTTGCAAATAATATTTTACAGGGACGCCTTACGCTGACCTGTTTGCATACGCCCATTTTAACTCATTGTGAAACAGTGCAACATGTCTGTGGAAAAAGTGCGGGGGAAAGTTTCCCCTGTGTCTCACTCGTTCCGCTGCCTCTGGTTTAGAGAGACATCACCCCTCCATGTCGCCTCAGGACTGTACAAAACACCTCATTTTCTTTTTGAACCCCGACACATACTGGTTGGCGCGTAAGGGGATTACACTATTAAATTACACTATTACATTGTGTTCACTCATCGTTGAAGTAATTTGTGAATTTCTTGAAAAAAAACAAACTTAGGAACAAAACCTATAACAGCTCGGAAGATGGAAAATGCTAGTTTATGGACCATGGACGAGTTTGCGACCATGTACATGGTCGAGTCGGAATTTGGACATAGATTACATGTTGTGCCAATGTGCGAAATCTGTTGGGCCCTTCACTACGGCTAACGTATAGTCATATTTTAGATTAACCCTTTGCACATTGGAGGTAGCTTCCATGTCAGTTCCATGGTAGCAATAGGAAGAGTCCATATTTATTATTTGGGGGTAGACCAATTAATATTTTCAACGTGCAGCCTTAGGGCTGCACGTTGAAAATATTGATTAGTCTACACCACACATTTACCTCGCAGTCATCCCCCTTAATTACATTACGACGTAGCTTGTGACTCGGCAGGAAAAACGGTCTCTGGAGTTCAAAGGGATAAATAAGTTAATCACTTATGTTATGACGGTCAATGAATACACAGAACGACACGTATGCCAGCGCGGAAGGATAAAACAAGTGGCTGCGATTTTTAGCTATCACTAGCGATTCAAATTGTAATTGCAGTGCACGAGTTGTAGAAAATTGCAGTGAAATGTCGTTTCTTTATAAAAAACAGACCGTCGACGATTTTCAGTTTCCGCATGGTTTGGTGTTGCTAGGTTGTTCTATTTCATAAAACAGGCGAGTAATAATATAATTGACAGTACTTTTGCGACAGTATCTGGACAACCAACTTAATCTTATATATTTATTTATTTATTAAGGTTTAACGACACTTGAACAATCAAGGTCATATCGTGTCTGTGGCAGTTTTACGGGTGGAGGAAGTCGGAGTATCCTGAGAGAATCACCGAGCAACCACGAGGAGCTGCCAGCTCCCCAACATCGTAACTCCGCATTGCAGCACAGGCAGGGTTAGATTGGTTGAAGGCATGTGCACCATCGACGTGCAGTTCACCTTAGTACACGGCGTCATTGTGCCCCCATGAGGACAATCGAGTTAAGTGCCTTGCCCAAGGATGCAACGAGGGAGTCCGAATCGATCGCTCAGACGGTCACCCATCCAAGGACTAACCGGGCTCGACGTTGCTTTACTTCGGTGATCTCACGAGAACCGGGTACCGCAACGCCACCGCGCCCACTTAATCTTACTATAATTTAAGTTTATCTGTTTGTTGTTTTTGTTTGTCGTGCATGTTTGCTGTGATGTGTCCCATCTCCCCAGCACCTACGAGCGCGATCGACTTGAAACTCCACAGATGTGTGTATTTCTATCCGAAAAAACTAAATGGATATGTTTGATGGCGATACAAATTATTGTGATGAATTGACGGCAACATGGTCTAAGGTATGCGGCACTGATTTTATGTTCAACCGAGACTCAAAGCGTGGAAGTTGAACATAAACCGTCTGTCGCTAATCTCAGACCATGTTTCCGTCTATTCATCACAATAACGTATATGTTCCAATATAACGATATTCGTTACCCAAACCCCACACCTGGAATCGGTCAAGACAACTTAGATAAGGCAACATTAATACTTAATCCAGTAAGTAAATATCTCGTGTACCCCACGACGTCACTGGACAGCAAAAAATCAATACCTTAGATAAAGGTCGAGGTTATCCCATCCCAGTACAACTCATAAACACGTTTAGTTCAACATCACGACATTGTTGGCGATGTTGAGATTGCGTACTGTGCACCTGCTAAACATTTGCGCATTAACTTTCTGCTGTGTGTTATTGTATCTGCAGAGATTGAAATCGGAGAATAATTCTTTGACAGATACATCGTCCATAAATTCCAGTTCCACTGGCTTCGGCGTGTAAATGCCTACATTTGAAGTTGTCTCGGGACGCGTAGCAGAAGCACGACCTTGTTCAGTTGGTCTAACGTGAGAGATTGGGACCAGAACACATGAACGACGCCCGGTGATTCCATCACCCATTGTCATCTATTCACTGACGGAAACTCTTTGATACACGGATAGCGATGACGCGGATTTGTGGACATTATTTGAGAAGGATTAAATTTCTCTCGGTTTTAAATAGTTGCGCCTGTGAATCGAATGCTGTGATTTGCATACCTTTTGAGGAGTTTAACCCTTTACCCAACGTAACGTTCAAAACCGGCCAGCGCTATTCACAAAAATCGCCTATTAATTTTCATTATTTTGATTTTATTTTTTGTCTCAGAAACATAGGTTATGACCCCTCACAAAATGAAAAACAAATAGTTATTCAAGAATTGTGTTTGCAAGTGTCGTCTGCTTTTCATGTTAGGTAAAGGGTTGAAGATGTCACTAAATGTTGTCATGAACTTTCTCATGCTGTCGCATCGAACTGACTTCTGGAACTAACATTCGTCAGCGTCAGAACATTGCCACAGGCGGTTTGCGATAAGATCCAACTTTTCCGGGTAACTGGCGAAGCATTTCACTGGACAGTATTGATTGTGTTTGGGATCAGCAAGCATATGTCCCGAAAAACCCTGTTTGTATCTAGCGCGGTGGTTCTTGGATATTTCGTCCTGGGTTTTCACCACGAATTTCCTACCATCGGGGTATTTACAAATAGAGAAAGTGTCCTTGGTCATATATTCCACATTTTCGTTCGCCTGGCGACAGACCAACAGCCTGCTGATATGTATTTGTGCACGATTGTTTAGATTCTTTGTGACATGGAGATACTGTTATCAGTTTTTGTGAGATCACTGTCACTGATCTGTCTGATCCTAGTGAACGTTCTCACCTTTTCCGCACATTTTTATTTCTATCAATGTAGTCTTGAAGCATTCATTGACTTCTGCGAATTCAGGATATGATATAATGCCGATTATTTTCATATAGGGTGAGGCCTTTCAATACATGTTCAGGTCGTTTCGCATATTTTCAAATGTGGAGGCCTTGTAAACTTCTCCCTTTTCCGTCCTGACATCCATATAGAAATGGTCACTTGTTCAATTTCACAATGTCAAAATTCTTAAAAACCTTCTCTTACATTTTTTCTTCCAAACATTCTCGGCAAGCCCATGCATCTACAGAATTGACCTTTACGTGTTTCTGGGAATCACGTACACCCGTTTCACAATTATTTTCTCAACTGAATGACTTGCAAGCCGCTTCTTTCTAGAGATGAAGATTTTTCACACGAATAGCACACGATGTTTTTATTTACATTTCTTTCGGAAAATCAACCACCCTCATTTGAAAATGGTTTGATCCGTTGATCGTTCTACTAGAAGTTTTTGCAGAGCAAGCACATTTACTCGAATATATAGGAAAGGTATTACAAAAATCAAATACTTGTTAATGCGATGAATATAATATTATGGATTAAAACATGTATTCTATTTGCTGTGGATTGTTGGTGGGTTGTAATTGTACTTTCAAAGGATAATCACTGACCTCGTAAAAGGCGATTTATAGACAGGGTGCACTTTGAATCCTCCCCCCCCCCCCCCCCCCCCCCCCATTGTTATCCTCTATTCAAATATTTCGCTTGGTGACGTCAGACGGTAACATAATACCACTGCAGCCGTAAACATAGAAAAAAAAACTAAGCGAGCTCTCGTCCAGTCAGAGGGCAGGTTTTTAGTTTTATTGGAACATTTTGCATTCTTAACTAAGAAGAGACAACTGTGTCTTAACACTGGTGTTCGCAAACCACTTTATGATGAAGCGTTCAACGGTATAAGGTAGGTAACTCGAAATGCCATCTATTGAACAATTATGTGCAACATGGGTTCATCTTTACTGACGAAAAAAAGAAACGCAAGTTCAGTTTTGTTAATTTTTTTTTAGCCTAGACCAAATGTAGTACAATCCACCTCGGTGTACTGTCTAAAAGGTCTTTCGTTAAAATTCAGTCAACCATGTCCACGTGCGATGCCTCAGATTTTCAACAGAGTTTTCGACAAAGTGTGCCTGCCGCGGCACAACCACGTGCTATGGGCTCTAAAACCATACCAAATCGAAGTTTTGAACAGAACACACCGATTGCACATTTCATTTCAACTCGATTGAAAAGCAAAAAGCCGCGAATGTCAGAAGGCCAGGCCAATCGGAACGTCGTCCAGCAATTTGGGGTCCATGAGTCAACGATAGCGCTTTTAGTTGGGCGTCTCAGAGCCACAGGAAGATTAGTTGATCGTCCGAGGAGCGGATGTCGCCACGTCAAGATAGAGGCATGCGTTTCTCACACCTCTGTAACCGATTTCAGAGACGGCGACGGAGACGGCGAGACTGATTGTGGGCACTCATGGTCGCAGAGAGTGTCCAAGAACAGTTAGAAGTCGCTTGCGGGAGATCAAGTTAAGGCCATGATGCCCCTAAGTTAGTCCGCAACTTACACCCAGGCGACGTCAAGATAGATTGCAATGGCTACGAGAACAGGCACCAAATCGGTTTCACTTGACCCACTGGAGACGTGTGTTATTCACTGACAAGTCTCGGTTCACGCTTCACAGATCAGGTGGACGACAACGTTGCCAGTTACTCCCAATGTAGGTTATTCAAATGAGGTGTTAAAAAGATTGTATGCAAAGCAGTTCCATACAGAAACAAGATCTAAATATATACAAAACCTGGCTGATTCGTACTCTTCCCATTTGTTTTTTTAAATATTCTTTTAGGTTACTAATTGCAGGTTTTAGTGTTGTCATTCATCCCATTCATTCCTCATCGTCATTTTCGTCACTGCCAATTTCGTGGCTGTCATTTTTGTCATTGCCAATTTCGTCATTTCCATTTTCGGGAAGCACCTATTCCGCGCGCGGAAAGTTTCTTTAAGCCTCTGGTCGGTTTCCAATCCCTATAGTCTAAACGTAACGGTTCTGATAGGATTTATACTGAAACTGACAACTAAACTAGTTAGTATGCTCTATGCCTCTACTTCGCTAAACATCACTCTCAGGTCACCGTCTAATTTTGTGACAAACTCGACGCTGCTATGGCATGGAACCAGTCTAGGTCTCAAACAGGTCATCGCCTTTGTTTAGACTCACCTGTCTGGAATATTTCAGTTGGGGTATTTTTAACTGAACCGTAGGTTCGCTTTTCCGACCAAGTGATATATTCCGGACGATTGAATCTGAAACATTTTATTCAAATTCATTTTCTGTGAATTAAAGCTATAAATGTTGCTTAATCGGAAATTGATTTGATCACTAAAATTCACTGCTTATTGACATTAAAATCAGAAATGAAAACTCACAACAGCCGAGGTTTTGTGATTACGCCTGGTAGTTCCACAAACGAATGTTAATATCTTGATGTTTTCAATGTGAATTAAAAACCTTTTTACTTGGAATATCTATGACTGTGACATGAAAGAAGTGCCGTATATCTTTGTAAATAAAGGTACATCACATTACATCAACGGTCGTTTTTTACGGATCTTTCCACAAAATGTAGGTAAACAAACAGCCCACAAGAGCGTTGAATGTCCCACATACACAGACTGGTATATGAGAGCTTGACGAAACATTCTTTGGAATGTGGGTAGACAGATCAACGCGTGGTGTCACAGTAATGTTTTCCTGGAAATTGTTATGCAGAAATAGACAGAACGCGATGTGGATTTGAATCGGTGCGTGTTTTACATAACGAGTTGGAAAGGCGTAATCATATTTCGCGAGAGCCGTAGGCTCGAGCGAAAATATGACTACGCCACTCCAACGAATTGTGTAAAACACCCACTGATTCAAACTCACATCGCGTTCTGTCTATTATGACGCATCCCATGCATTACTATTCATTTAAATCAACAAGTTTTAATTTCGATGTTTAAAACCAACGGTGAAGAGTCCGTCTGTTTTGTTTGAAGCTGTACTGATCAAATGGATCGATAAAAAATCAAACCAACCTTTTGGGAACCAGTCTAAATTACTTCGTTATATTTTCTTTTGGGCGTGTTTGTTGAAATTTGTATCGTTGTTTCTCTTCGGCTGGTGTCCATTCACGCCTAACCATTTGGAGGCTATTTCTGTCATTAAAAATATAAGTACAAATGTTTTTTTAATATTATCTCATTTCTGGTCAACTAATTTTTTGTGAACCGACTTTATTTTTCTTCGGACCTTTTCATTTTCACACAACGATACAGACGATCGATAATTGTATAACAGTAGTAGGGGATGTATGGATCGGCCCACATTGGGGAGACCCACGCAAGGGACCCTGGAAGTGACGTCAAGTCACGTGACCTGGTGGCGCCATGTTTGGTTGACATAGTAACCCGCGTGAGCGGCCCTCTTGTGACGTCATCTCCATAGTGATACGTGGTGTGTGGGTGCATGCGCAGGGCGTGTTGTTAGGGTGACACGTGTTTCCGTCGTGCATTTTGTATACTGCAGGCCGCCATCTTGGTTTCTATGGTAGAATGTGGTTGTTATGTGACCTAAAACCTTCTAACAAGAGAGGGGCATGTACGGAGGATGTGTTCCTTGGTAAAGAAGTAATTTCCCGATTCGTAGAATTACCCAAATAAACCCAACAATCCCTCCAAATCACAGAAATTGACTTTATTTACTATGGATTCCCCATTTTATCGGTGTAGCACGTAGTGCTGTAGTACCAAGGGGGTACCGGGGTGTGATCCTTTGCAGAAGAGTAATTTTCCCATGAATCCTCGTTTAATTACCCAAATAAACCCGACAAGTTGTACTATTTCGATTTTTTCAGAATTTCAGAATCTTATTTAGGGTCGCGAAACTTTTGGCTTATAATAGTAGCACGAAGTGCTATAGAACCAAGGGGTAAAGCACCCCTTTTTGTCATATGTGCTTATGTGAAACGGCACAATGTGCCCTAGCACATAGGCACATGCTTTATGTGCCGATATGTGCTTATGTGAAAAGGCACAATGTGACACAATGTGGCCCAACACATAGGCACATGCTTTATGTGCCGATATGTGCATATGTGAAAAGGCACAATGTGACACAATGTGCCCTAGCACATAGGCACATACGGGTATTTGAGGTTACCTATTGCCTGGTATTGTATTATTTGAGGATACCTATCTAGGATATCTTCTGGAGAATCACTTTTTTGTCATATGTGCTTATGTGAAAAGGCACAATGTGACACGATGTGCCCTAGCACATAGGCACATGCTTTATGTGCCGATATGTGCTTATATGTGCTTATGTGAAAAGGCACAATGTGACACAATGTGCCCTAGCACATAGGCACATACGGTTATTTGAGGATACCTATGGCCCGGTATTGTATTATTTGAGGATACGTATCTAGGATACCTTTTGAAAAATCCCTTTTTGTCATATGTGCTTATGTGAAAAAGCCAAATGTGACACAATGTTCTTGTAATACTAATCGGGTGTGATCAATCCCTTTCCAAACCCTCGAGTGTCGATGTTAAAACACGGAATCCCATTTTATGGAGACGAATAGGAATCCCATTTTACGGAATCCCTTTTTAAGAATCCCTTTTGGAAACACTTGTGGCTATGGAATCCCTTTTTGGTCCTATGTGCGTATGTGCTAGGGCACATTGTGTCACATTGTGCTTTTTCACATAAGTAAATATGACAAAAAGGGATTATCCAAAAGGTATCCTAGATAGGTATCCTCAAATAATACAATATCGGGCCATAGCTATCCTCAAATACCCGTATGTGCCTATGTGCTAGGGCACATTGTGTCACATTGTGCCTTTTCACATAAGCACATATCGGCACATAAAGCATGTGCCTATGTGCTAGGGCACATTGTGTCACATTGTGCCTTTTCACATAAGCACATATGACAAGAAAGCGATTCTCCAGAAGATATCCTAGATAGGTGTCCTCAAATAATACAATACCAGACAATAGGTATCCTCAAATACCCGTATGTGCCTATGTGCTATGGCACATTGTGTCACATTGTGCCTTTTCACATAAGCACATATCGGCACATAAAGCATGTGCCTATGTGCTAGGGCACATTGTGTCACATTGTGCCTTTTCACATAAGCACATATCGGCACATAAAGCATGTGCCTATGTGCTAGGGCACATTGTGCCTTTTCACATAAGCATATATGACAAAAAAGGGTGCTGTACCCCCTTGGTACTATAGCACTACGTGCTACTATTATAAGACAAAAGTTTCGCGATCCAAAATAGGATTCTGAAAAAATTCGAAATAGTACAACTTGTCGGGTTTATTTGGGTAATTAAACGAGGATTCTTGGGAAAATTACTCTTCTACAAAGGAACACACCCCGGTACCCCCTTGGTGCTACAGCACTACGTGCTACACCGATAAAATGGGGAATCCATAGTAAATAAAGTCAATTTCGGAGATTTGGAGGGATTGTCGGGTTTATTTGGGTAATTCTACGAATAGGGAAATTACTCCTGTACAAAGGAACACATCCTCCGAACATATCCCTGTCTTGTTAGAAGCTTTTGGGTCACATAGCAACCACGTTCTACCATAGAAACCAAGACGGCGGCCTCCAGTATACAAAATGGACGACGGAAACACGTGTCGCCCTAACAACACGCCCTGCGCATGCGCACTCACACCACGTATCACTATGGAGGTGACGTCACAAGATGGCCCATCACGCGGGTTACCATGGCAACCGAACATGGCGCCACCAGGTCACGTGACATGACGTCACTTCCGGGGTCCCCTGCGGGATCCCCCCCAATGTGGGCCGATCCATACATCCCCTCCTACTTATAACTAAATTTGGAAACTTTTTGAAGTGTAACTAATGACTCGATGGGAAAGGAACTAGTATAAACGTTGTCGGGAAAAAAGTCCCGGCTAAAACATCACCAGTCGAATAAAGAAACATTTATGTCATAGCGGCGATTCCGTTAAATACAAGGGTTAAAAGTTTAATAGATGTGTAATAAAAGCCCAGAATAGTTTATCCTGCAAAAAAAAACTGTTCTGTCTTGCCCCACTTCAAAACTCACCTTGTCGTCCTTCATCGCTGCAAAGAAATTGAGCACCATCCACAAATATTCTTAGCATTCCGGGATTATATTTCGCCAATGAACTCTCGTCACAACCTTCAATGAATCGGTTACACTCGGGATATCTGTAAATGTGTAAAAGATATGCAGATTACTACAACAGTCAATTGATCTGTGTTGTTGTATTCCGTCGAGTAGACGAGATGAGATCAGCCAGATCAAACGAGACGCCGCAGGAGCTGAGTTTGATCTGGCCGATCTCATCTCATCAACGACTGTTGTAGTAATAATCGAATTACTGTTGTAGTAATTTGTAGTAATTTGTGTATTATATGACAATTAATAGTCCGTTCACGTGCGCCTCGTTTGAGACAGGAATGATAACGATCTGGAAAACTTGACACTCTTGTTTTCTGGAGAGCTGAATTTGATGGGCGAACTACAATGTGGTACTGAGGGGCTATTTGTGGTAGTCAATAAATGATTTTATTTTCAGAAATGTCATTATCAAACTCGGCAGATACGGCTTCAAATTCAGCCGATATGACGCTGATGTGACGCCAAACTCCACCGAAGTGAACCAAACTAGGATTGTCTCACTTGATGCGTTACTAGGCGCAACCAGTTCGTTTAAACCAAAATCGTTCCCAGTTATTCGTCGAACGCTACTTGGAAAACTGGCGTTACCAGACATGTAAGAATAGTTTGAAGCGCAGCTTCTGTATGATGAAGAATTAATGATGGTACTCAGTATGGATTAGGTGGATGGAGAGAAAAAAACAACAGAGTTGCGTATCTAATTCAATATTATTACATTCCAAAGTGTGATTTACTGGGATTTCCGGGTACGATTATAAACGGTAACTTCACAAGTGAATTATGCAATCAGCAATTGTGACATGTATCTGTGCGCGCAAACCAAGACGCTTTGCCGTGGGAGGAATGGGGACTTCATTGTTTTTGTTTTTTCTTTAATTCCTTACCTAACATGAAAAGCAGACGACACTTGCAAAAACAATTCTTGAATAACTATTATTTTCATTTTTGTCTCAAAAACATAGGTTATGAACCCTCGTAGGAACGAGCTGGAAGAGCTCGTCCCTATGAGGGTCATAACCTATGTTTTAGAGACAAAAAATGAAAAAAAATAATGAAAATTAATTGGCGATTTTTGAGAATAGCGCTGGCCGGTTTTGACCGTTATGTTAGGTAAAGGGTTAAATAACATAATTATCGTTAACAATGAAAAGTAATAAACAGAGTGATCGCTTTACTGGACTGGTTACGTGAAATAATTCATTCAAGGCGAGGGACTATATTGTAAAACACTCGTGCGCATTCACGCACTCGTGTTTGTACAACGTCCCTCACCTGTCATGAATTATTTCACGTAACCAGCCCAGTCAAGCGATTACTCTCTATTCAAACTAAGATTTAGTATGGTAAACGGGAGAAGAAATAGTTCGGATATCCGAACGTC
Source organism: Pictodentalium vernedei (assembly GCA_031216915.1). Classification (NCBI taxonomy): domain Eukaryota; kingdom Metazoa; phylum Mollusca; class Scaphopoda; order Dentaliida; family Dentaliidae; genus Pictodentalium; species Pictodentalium vernedei. The sequence goes on from CM062294.1 coordinate 144,181,822, forward strand.
TGAGCAGGAGAAGAAATAGTTCGGCTATCCGAACGTCGCAGATTTCCTCTTGTGGAAGCCGAATCGTACAGAGAGCTAAAGTAGTAGAAAAGGAAACGTCAGACTTTGTGAACAGGATGCGAAACAATAACAATGCCAAAAAACTGTAACATTTTGTAATTATTCGTTTTAGTTTAATAAATAAAGAGGTTATTGATTGGTTAGTTTCATATCGGCTGAGATGCAAGTATCAGCCCTTGTTAACCTTCGATCTTGGGCTGATATGGAGTTACATCGTGATGATATCTCGGTCGATATGAAAAAGAGAGTGGTGGCGGAGTGGATAAGTGCGTTGTTCTCTCGTGTCAGAGGTCCCGAGATCGATCCCGGTCGGGGAAAGTTCACGAGGTGTCTGAACCCTCTCTGTCCGCATCAATTGTGGGGTTGATGCTGTCACAGCGTACCGTCCCATCGGGTGGGGACGTAAAATGGCTGTCCTCTGAGCAGAGAGAGAGACACACTCCGTGCAGGCTAAAGATCCCTTCGTAGTATTCGAGAAGAGCCAGGCCACGAAGTTGCCGCTATGAAGGTCATCCCACACACCTATGTCATTGGGCCAAGGTGAGGCGTTAATATAAGTTGCATAACTTGTTCGCCAATTCTTGTAAAACAAATAAGATTAAATAAAAAAAAATATGAAACTAGCCAAGTAATAACCTCCAAACATTACAAGATTTATTTCATTTCTGTTTTCCTAAAATGTTCTTTCAAAGACATCCAGTGATGCAATATTACGCAATCATAACACACGATAGGACACGCTCCTCCTGGTGACTCGATAGTTTGCCGCACAGCTTTCTGCAACATGACACCGTGTCGCAGATCATTCTACCTCAGCGACAAAACGCCGCTATGACATAATGAAGGATACAAGGAAAGAGGAGGAACAAGGGAAATGGGTACTTAATTGTGATTTTTTTTTTATTTTCATTTTATCTTTACCTCACCACAATATTTCCCTTTTCATCCCAAAAAGAGGACTTATGGCCAGTTTATAAGCCCTGGTTTTGTTTAAAAAAAATGGAAATTTTGGAATTAATGTCAGGTTAGATGGACACGAAGGGTAACACTGTTGATCAACAAATATTATAACCACTTAACAGGGCATTGTCTAGTGCATTAACACTGTTTAGAAAAGTGATCAAATCGTATAACGCACGGCAAGTGACATGGCATTTCGGACCGCGGGCGGAAAATGAAAATGATTTTCATTATTCGTCCGCAGCCCAATTTGTCGAGTGACCAAATTATATCCCATTCCCAATCTTCTTTTCTTTTCTTTTTTTTTGAGTAGGGTTTAACAACACGTTAACAACCAAGGTCATATCATGTCGGGGTGACAGTTTGACAGGTGGTGGAAGCCGGAGTACCCGGAGAGAACCACCGAGCAACGACGAGCAGCTGTCAGCTATCCAACATCGTAACTCTGAACTCTGCACCGCGGCACGGGCAGGGTTAGATTGGTTGAAGACATGCGCACTTTCGACGTGCAGTACGCCTTAGTACACAGCGTCATCGTGCCCCCGTGTAGGCAATCGGTGTTAAGTGCCTTTCCCAATGACACAACGCGGGGGCGCGAATCAGTCACTGAAATGGTCACCCATCCAACTACTAACCGCGCTCGACGGAGTTTAACTTCGGTGATCTGACGAGTACCGGTTACCGCGACGTCACCGCGCCCCCTCCCAATCGTCTGTTTCCGCTTTGCAAGTTCGGATACCGCACAAGAACCTCACAGCAGTTATCTCGGTGATTACGCTAATTAAAACAGTTCAACCTCTCTACTGGAAAACTAGGAACCACATAATGATATAAGGTCAGTATAGAGTTCAAGCTCTTAACCATCTACCGAACATAAAAAGCAGACGACACTTGAAAAAGAAATTCTTGAATAACTAATTTTGTTCATTTTTTGTCTCAAATACATAGGCTATGACCCCTCATTGGAACGAGCTCGACGAGCTCGTTCCAACAAGGGATCATAACCTATGTTTTTGAGACAAAAAATGAAAAAAATAATGAAAATTAATTGGCGATTTTGAGAATAGCGCTGAATGGTTTTGACCATTACGTTGGGTAAAGGGTTAACTGAGGTGTTCATTTTCTATTCACATTAAAATGTCAGTACATTTTTGATTAAAGGACAAGTATGTTGAATAATTCTCGGACTTAATTAAACTATTGACTTGCAGTTATTCTGAGTTGCTTGATCGTCCTTCCCTATAATGGTAATAATAGTAATAATATGACTTACCCGGGATTACGGTTCTATTGGAGGCCCACCAGAAATGACTAACAGACAACTGTCTTATTAGCAACCCTCACTTATAAGACCTCGGGCTGTTACAAAGCACTAATACAATGTACATATTACTTAGCACTAATACAATGTACCAGGAAAACAACATTTTGCCATTAATTTATTAAATCCTCGTAACATTAAATTTGAAAAGCCATTAACTGTTTTCATATTTTAATTTCTCCTTTTGCCCGGAGATGTTCGTGTTTTCATAAAAATCTTTCTACCCCAAGCACATTTCAATAGTCATCGTCTATGTATTGGTAATTAAAGAAACAAAAACATAACGCTTCAATGCACAAATTTGATAATTCATAAACATTCTAGAACATGTAAATAGCATAGATGTACATTTTACAAAATTGCGTTATTCTGTCGCGAGACATTAAACATTTCAACACTGACGCCCTGGAAGATATCATTTTAGTCAACACTGCCAGCGACGAAATGGCAAACCCGTCCAGGTTTGTCGAGAGGTTCAGTAATAATATAATCCAACAGCTCGTCGATCTGTTGGGTTAAATTATTATAGAACCTCGCTTCAGTTTATTTGTTCTTTATATCGTCTGCTCATCCACTACCAATGTTTATTCACGTAAAGATTTATGCACACCGGGTTGATAGGGTTAAGTCGTCGCGGCATTTTTCGTGCGACAAACTAATAGCCGGCATTGTGTCGCTCGCGCTGTATAATGTCGAGTCGCAAAAATGTAGTGGAACCGCTGCATGCACGTGCGAACTGAGGAAAGGAGATTTTGCCGATGGTGCTTTGTTGTAATATTGACTACAATTAGAAAATAGCATAAAAGCGGCTAAACAATCACTAGGTGTCTGCTAGAAGCGGTCAAAATCAAAAATAAAATGCCATGAATTCCAATTCCGTAAAGCATGACATTTCCAACTGTCTGTGGTTTGAAACTTAAAATTTAAACTGCAGAATTTTGAGCCAGGAGGCACCCTCACCCTTATCTCCTGTTGGCATGTCCCTCCTAAGCAGAAACCTAAATAAATCACTTCCAAATATCATTTCCAAGTGTCTGATATTTGGTCCAACAAAATTTAAAAAATGCCGATTTAAACAAAAATGCTCAAGAAACCAAAAAATCTGAGGCTTTAAAATCGGTATTGCTTGTATATTTATTATGTATGGATAAGGTCCTATCAAAGTGCTGAGCGAATTATATATTTATTTATTGGAGTTTAACGACGCTTTCGACAGCCAGAGTCATTTCGCGTCGGACAGATTTACGGGTAGAAAAGCCGAAGTACCCAGAGAGAACCACCGAGCAACGGCGAGTAACGTACCAACTACACACATGCAGGGTTAGCATTGGTTGAAGACAGGTGCACAATGGACGTGCATTACGCCTTAGTACACAGCGCCACCATGCCCCATGTAGGCAATCGGGATCAAATGCCCAGCCCAAAGACATGACATAGTTACCGTGGACCTCTCGTTCTGAAGTTCAATGCCGTAACCACTGAGCCACCGCGATCCCTGTTGAGCGAATACGTTAGCACAAAGTTACATCATACGGCTGTACATGATAGGTGACACGTGGGTCATTATGAGGACATATTTGGCTAAGATGTGCCGTTATTTCCATAGTGATACAGCATGTTCGTGCACATGGACATCAGAAATTGCTCTGGCGACATGTGTTTTAATCTGATATTTCGTTTGGAAATGTCGCTTTGTTGCATTCCCATGCACCGCAAAAAGCAAAAAAATATAGGTTCTCTTTAGAACCAAAACTGGTTCTAATCTTGTCCCTGAGATGGAACCAGTTCTGTTTAAACAGTATTTATTTCAAATCAAATAAATTTACCAAGATTAGCATTAAATGTTAACAGAATATTACATGAACTGAAGTAGATTCAGCAGTAAACTTGGAGCTTATTCAACGCAGTCGCCAAACATTTTGAAACAAAGGAGATATGAAAAGTTGGCATATCGAACCAGTTTTGGTTCTGTATAGAACAGAAACTGGTTCGATATGCCAACTGTTCATATCTCCTTTGCTTAATAATGATTTGAGACAACCTCGTATAAGCTCTAAACTTACGACTGAAACCCCCTTAATTTATTTTTATTTCTGTTAATATTTAATGTTAATCTTTGTAAATTTATTTGATTTGAAATAAATACTAAACTGTTTAAACAGAACTGGTTCCATCTCAGGGACAAGATTAGAACCAGTTTTGGTTCTAAAGAAAACCTATATTTTTGCAGTGTGCAGGAATGTGATTAGTATATGTGGCGCACATGATGCTATAGACATCGGGCTGGGTTATATTGTTTGAGGTACAAGGTCCATGAGATTATGTGACGAAGCCCTACACGTTGTGATTGATTTTTGGCTTCGATCAGTCTAGATCATCTAGGCTCCACCACACTCCACTTTCAACTATAACTGGAATAAGACTGAAAAATGATCCATGTTCCTTGGAGTCTGAATTCTGTGGTACATGGGTCAAACACTCAATACAAGACAAGACTGTCTATACAGTGGAATGTATAAACTAACCTTACACACGTTTATTAACTTAAAACTTTCAATATAAGTACAGTGTCCTACACTGGAGTCCCTCTGAAAGATGTCATCAACTCAAGTATGAATAGAATAGTTTCTGTCTGAGAAAAACATTTCTGACAGTCCGTCCTGGAAACAATAGTCCACTGTAGGTTTTTGGATGTGAACAGTTTGAGTTTTCAGAGGAGACTGCTGACAAAATGGCCGACTTTGGATTATATATTATTAATCACGTGGTTTATTTTCCTGTTAAAATCAGGAAAGCTTTCCTTAGGAATTCCGACGCCATCTTTGTTGACGTTCAACTTCAGTATCAGGGAGTTAAACTTTCATGTACTTTCATGCCATGTATTGGAGGTACAATCTCACTTGGCAGAAAAGTATCAATTGTTGCACTCTCCTGACCAGAGACTGAGTTCCTTTTTAAGTGCTTGGCTTTTGATAGGTTTTATATCCTTATTACCTTTAATATCACGTACCTATACCTCTGGTAAGTGGAAAGCCATTTATTGTGATTTGTTTTAGATATGTCTTATACCTTTAATTTCAATATTGTCACAATCCTCTCTAAAACAGTCAGATTAGAATTGTTTTATGACATTAATCTCCGATACTTCTCTAGAGTAATGAGATAATTAGTTATACCTTCTCTTAAACAATGGCTTTTGGAAATGTTTTTACCTTTCTAATCTTTCTACTTCGTGGGAAACCACTCTTACTTACACACCTGGCCATTGAGATCATGATAGTATTATTCCACTAACCTAATTGTTTGAATAACTTTCCACTGATCTCTTAAAGGGATTCTGGTGTAATGTAAATGCTTGTGGCTGCTAACACTTTGTGACAATAACTTTTTACTGCTCTCTTAAAGGGGTTCTGGTGTAATGCAAGTGCTTGTGGCTGCTAACATTATGTGGCTCTATCCACAGTGTGAGCGTTTTCTAAGAGCTACAAGCTCATTAAGCAGGGGGGGGGGGTCTCACGGGGCTAGGGTGCATTTCGTCACAATTATCCTGGTGTGTGTAACAAGTGTTTAGTGGGAACTTCTTGGAGTTGGTAATTCACTTTTCATCGAACATTTTCACGATAATTTAGACTATATGCGGCCTTTAAAAAGATTGAGCACAGAGATGATCGCGCGCCATAAGTCTGTTCGATTACACCGGGATGTACATTGGTAGTTAGGTTCCGAATTTGGTACTGTTGTGGCTTTTTTATCTGTTTCCAAAACCACGCATCGTAAAGTTGCGTCGGTAACAGGAAATGCGGAACAGGTTCCGTGCTGAGCTGAGTACCGATACCTCGTTACCAGCACAATAGTCACACAGATAATTGAATGGGAGCTGTACTCGAAAAGATGTTAGAATTCTAGAAAGAAGCTACGAGTGGTCCTCTGAAGCTTATACACAGACATAACTTACTCCGGCACTCGAAACCACACCACACAGTTTGCAATAGATTACAAGCAAGTATGTATACTTCGTGAGATATTGATCGGCGATTTTCGAGGAATTTTGATCACAAATCGAAATATTCTCCACCACAGAATGTCACACGTTCCACCTTATCATATCATTTTTATAACCTTGTCATAATTGTCCTCCGATAAACCACTTTTCAGTCTTGACGTTCAGCACACATTCCGTCCTCGACTTTGATCGTCGTGAACATCGATGTTTAATAAAATTATCTACCTTGAAATTGTCAAATGAGCGAGGAAGTGCCAGTTAAGAAGTAAGTAACTATTGCGGACACACCTATGAGATCAGTAGAAAATAAAACTAAGTTTGCCTTTGTTACTTTTAATAAATGAAAACGACAGACATCTCTCGGAAAAAGGCAACATGGTTTTCTATGACTAGCCAATTGGAAGTAATTAATTCACAGATAATCCGACATTAAGAATATCTAGCAGTATCACACCTATCAACACCAAGTAAACACCAATATTGGCTCCTTTTTAGCGAATGTGACTTTACAGTAAGTTGCAAGTTTTTATTATTTCCAGGAAAACAATTAGAAACTCTTACCTCCTAGACTTTTAAGGGAAATGACAGTATCTGTATTGTATTTTTTATCACCATGCGCGCACTGTTGACATAATGAACAAAAAAGGTTGCAGAAGATTGAAAGATAGTAAAAACGCCGTTTGTTCTCTTCAAATGGGTTGCAATAGATAATAGTCAAATGTTCAAACTGACTGGGTACAAAATGTAAAAAGCCAGGTTTTGTGTTTTATACAGCTCTATACGAAAATGCCTGAAATTCCTCAATCGATCGATACAAATTCGCCAACATTTCGAACTTTCAGTATTAGAGCACATTATAATACACTTTGTGTTACAGTTACTGACAGTTTTAGGAATTTAAGAGGAGCTAACTTTCTTGTAACTCTCTTCCTATGTCGAAAATGTTCAGCCAGGCTTTCGGAAACTGACTGCAGCGTAATTTGGGAAGACACAAATATATCACTTTCACTCTGTTTCTCAATGTTCCTACATCACAGAGTTTATGTAAAGCGGCCCAAACACTATCAATATCATTGACAATAATATTGAGTAAATAATATTGACAATATATTTTTTGCCACAAACTACTCAATAGTTTCTTCAATATTTTCGGTCATTTCTTCGTCTGCCATCGCGCTGTAAACATGGATCTAGTTGTGGGTTTAGGCGTGGTACTAGCCCTGAGTAACGAAAAACAAAATAAAAAGAAATGGTGGACTAAACGATGGTTTTTAGAAAGACACACATTTGGTCATGGTGCCCTTATGGAGGAACTCCGGATTAATCAACCTGATGATTACAGAAACTTTCTTCGAATGGATGAAGATTCATTTAACCCTTTACCCAACGTAACGGCCAAAACCGGCCAGCGCTATTCTCAAAAATCGCCTATTAATTTTATTTATTTTTTTCATTTTTTGTCTTAAAAACATAGGTTATGACCCCTCATTGGAACGAGCTCGTCGAGCTCGTTCCAATGAGGGGTCATAACCTATGTTTTTGAGACAAAAAATGAAAACAAAATAGTTATTCAAGATTTTTTTTTGCAAATGTCGTCTGCTTTTCATGTTAGGTAAAGGGTTAAAGAGCTGCTGCGGTTGGTTACACCTTTAATTGAGAAAAAAAGACACAAAGATGCGCGATGCAATACCACCGATGGAACGATTATCAGCCACATTGCGTTTTTTGGCTACTGGAAATACATTTGAAGACCTGAAATTCCTTAATATTGCGTAATATTATTGACGGAACCCACACACTATCAATATTATTGACGGTCGTAAAATATTGAAGAAAATATTTCAGAGATCTCAGATATTCGTCAATAATATTGATCAATCTTCAATATCTCCCACACACTGGCAATAATATTGTCAATACCGTTTATTGACAATATTAATGTCAATAATATTGATATTTTCCTTTGCCGCTTAACGAATCTTGTGACTTGAAATCCATTCATCAAGTGCGACACCAAATCGTGTTCCATTGCTGACTATCTCATTCAGCTTACACTACAATTATTAGTTATTGCTTAAGGTCTATCATGTGGGCAATGGCGATGCTTTTTGTCGAGTTTTCGCACTCGGGGTGTGTGTGTGTGTGTGGGGGGGGGGGGGGGTGCAAATTCTCGCCATTTCACTGGTTTGACGTCTCGACATGAGAATTCTCTGTCGAATGATGCGTGTTTACTAAACTGATTAGGCAAAGTTTAATTTTTTTGTGACGTGAACCATCAATGTCTGTACAAGTTTGTGTGTTTGCTTGGCTGAGCTCTGTTCGGTCACAACTTCAGTGTTCAGTGAGAGATCAACACTAGACATGTCAAGTGAGATCTTATGTTTTTTCCCAACATGCTTCGTCACCTCACTTTGCTGCCCCGGGCGCGGACAACGGAAGCTTTATACTTCGATTTTCAATTTCCGTTTGGATCTTCAACATTGTATTTTTATTCATTTGGGACCCTGTTGCAATGGTTGATCCATAACATGTGTCTAAAACTTGTTCTCCGTAATATGGAAATTGAAACGTAGTCGTGATACACGAACTGTATATACTGTGTGTGTGACCTATTATAGCAGGGTCAAAGAAGGTGCATAGGGTTCGATTATCTCACTCAGTTTAATTGTATGTGCTACTTATTTGTTGCTGTAACCGCAGTCCCTCCAGATGGGTGAGTGAAGCGATATAAGAGTCTCAATGTGGGTTCATATTCATATCATCACAACACATTACTTCACAGACAACCATTTAATGTTAAAGATAAATGAACTCCTGTAAGAATAAAACAATAAAAAATTCTAAGTACATGAAAGCACAAAGTATTCAGGCAACCAAAAACTTCCCCCACTGGACTCGACGTTAAATATTTTAGAATGAAAACACAGCTGTTATGCACTGCTGGAAACTGCTCTGGGAGCTCTCTCCAGCAAGGCGCAACAGCCATGTTTACCATATAGAATTACCCAAATAAACTTGTTTACAGAATGTAAACAACTACTACATACATGAACATGTTGGTCTGCAAAAGTGGAACGAGTCTGTCAGGCTCCTTCCACCAGTGCACAGCAACAGTGTTCTGAAAATGACTATGCATTTCCAATAAGCTGTCCAGTATACCAAGGACTGTTGCCATAACCCACATAAACAAGTACTCTATAGTGTGTACAAAATTGTTCCAGTAAAAGAATATTTTTATTACATCAAATAGATAGTATGCTACACAAATGATTCAGTATGCTTTTATAATCTTGTACATGTAATTGGACAAGAAAGCATTGTGTTGGATGACTATAAGTATCTTGCAAAACACAATCTGTACATTGCCCTGCTACAATTTATTGGAAAGTGACCGGAATCACTCTCCAACAAACTGCAACAAATCAATGCAAGATTCACAAAGAATAACTTCCACAGGATACACCGAGACTGCAATAAAAGCTACCACAGACAAATTACCCATTAGGGTTTAATGACACTAATGCATGCAAGGCCATAGCCTCACAACAACACAATCATTAAGTCAGGATTAACTTATCGTTAATATCTGTGTTGTTGTTTGGCAATAGTCATACATGCTAGCACTTAATAATAAATACTATGCCGCTATCATAAACTTGTCTACATTTGTAGACCAGCACTAGCCCACTTTCCAAACAGGACAAGGTAACTTTTCCAACACAATACTAAGAACCCAGAGAAACTGCTGACTTGCGTAAGATAAATATCTAGCTAAGTATATTAGCTTGTGGAGCAAAGAGCTTATAAAATAAATAATGCCTACCCTCAGTGTGACGAGGTTCAGGTAGCCTACAGGTGGGCACAACAACAATTAAACTAAGGCATCTTCAACCTGTATAAAATAAAATGAAACCTTAGAAATACAGGGAATGACTACAATGGATGCAGCTGAAGCTGCTGCTTATAATTTATCCAGAGGGGTGGGGGAGCAGTCATGCGCTACAAGTGTAGTGCAGGACTGATCCACCACCTATTTGGATAATGATGATCCAAAACAGTTAATTTCCACCGGTAAGTGAATCAAAAATAGGTTCACTCAAAACTTCGCAAATATAAGATAAAATCGAACGCGATTACACGCAAATAATCGAAATGGAATCGAATTAAATTTTGCACTCACAAAATGATGGAGCTCAAAAAGTGGTCCAGGCAACCAGAGCAGTGCACCATAATAATGCTGCACTGCACCGGCTGACTGATCACAAATGCCAATACATATATGATGGAAAGGATATGAAATAAGCTAAGATGCCACTGTACCTGAAGTATCCAGAGTTGTTGTGCCTGACAGAATCCTGAGAAATCCTCCAAGAATTATTTGATGGAAATAATGTAGGCTTTTATTCACAGATATTCACATATTTATTTATTTACACAAAATATACTTTTCACAAATAAGATCACTTTTCTAATAACTAAACAGCACAGATCTGACCACCAGCAAGAGCAAACTTTTAATGAGAGATTTTCCCACTTTAGTTTAAACAGTTAAAACTGAGCCAATCAATGGCCAGTGTTAGTACTCAGTTAACAGAGCATGCAGGGTTATGAATTAAAGAAACAGTGAGCTGAAATAGGAAAGCTGTGATCAAGAAGAAATGGTACTAATTGTTCAGTGTTCTGTTCTCTGTCCTATTGAAACCATTGTGTGTGAAATATTTCTCTTCATCAAGAAATATTCAGAACTGGAATTTCACACACACTTTACAATAAAATTTAAAATCCTGCTATAAACAGTAAAAGCTGAATAAAACCTATTATTACCTGCTGTACAATTTAACCCTGTTGCTGTAATTTTTAAGGGATTAATTACACCCTCAGCAACCAAGGCTATATGCAGGTAACCCTGCCACATTGCAATACTCATACAGGAGGCAGCAGGCATAATCCAGCTACACGCTAAAAACTAAAGTGTTAAACACTACAGTTGAAATGCTGTATTTAACACTTACCAAGTGCTGAACTAGCACTTTGTTCAAGTGTCGATATCCCAGAACTTGACAGGTGTTACAATAATACCACTTGACAAGTGTAATGTCGCGACACTTAAAAGGAAACAACGCGGATGACGCGGATCAGGCTCGAACTCTCGAGCCTGATCCGCGTCATCTGCGTTGTGTCCTTGTAATTATGTACCCACCAGGCGCAAATCAAATTATGCACGATTCTGGAAGAACCACCAATGCTAGACACATGGGAAGTGCCATCCATTCAAGTTTCAGATGTCTGACGATTGTAATGTCGAAGTGCTTAAAGCATTGCACTTTGAGTGTTAAAATCAAACCCTAAGAGTTAGAATGGGTTTAACACCTTGAAAGTGTCAGTTTTAACACTTTAGTTTTTAGCGTGTAACAGTCCTGTCGGCATCGTGAGCTTTTACTCTGTATATACGATGTCGATAGGCTGTATATTTATCACTCCCAACCGATATACCGATATGACAAACCACGTGCAACAAAAATGTCAGCCATCAACAGCAGGGTCGGGGAGAGGGTGGGAGGCCTGAGGTACTAACCTTAGTGCCCGGAAACTTGGCCGCCTGGAACCTTGGGGGCCAGGAACCTTGGGGGCCCGGTCTTGGTCCAGGAGTCCAGGATTCTCTGGACAGGCCTGGACCCCCAAGGCTCTGACACCTGTGCCAAGCCTGGGCTCCCGATCCCCGAGCGAGAACTAGCAAGATAAGTTGCCCGTCATAATGGAATACTAGTTGCCACACATGTAAAGAATTAATGGGAGTGGGTCGTGGAGATGACTGTTATCTACATACATATGCACCAGACTCGGTGTTGTGTGGGTTTCCTATACATTCCTACAATAGCAGTCGAGTAGCTTCAAGCTATTCAATTGGGAACCGGAACCAAACGGAAAAAAACAAACGGTTTAAAATATGCTGACAAAACGTGAGTTTTCATCCCAAAAGCCGCCAGAAGTCTCCATTTAATAACTGATTTCCATTTTTTTTTTTGAGTTACCTTTCTTGGCATATGACGACACGCACCAGTTCGTCGTTTTCCCGGGCAAAGTCTGTCATATGATGAAATGTCTCAAGGAGATCTAATATTGGGATTCATACCATCATAAATATTATCATTTGGATATTTATATACCACTGGCGATTATTACTTATGGGTACTTAATTCACACTTGTTATAGCTTCGACCAAATGACTACTGGCCTCTACCACTAGGTCACTAGTGCTAAAACTTGACAACTTCTTCAGTTCAACTGTACCAGTATTATTGATCTCCCACACCAAACGAGCATGTTATCAGTCTAACCTGTAAGGATTCGGGACATCTATGGGCTGTTTGTTTACCCATATTTTGTGTAAATTCCCGCACAGACAACAGTTTATGTAATGGGATGTGCATTTACTTACAAAGATATACATGTATTATTTCATCCCCCAGTTTAAGATGTTTCAATCAATACGTTATTACTTCCCCTTGAAAACGTCAATATACTGACATAATTTGTTGAACGACCCAAAGAAATCATAAAACTACGGCAGTGGTGGTTTTTGGTCTCGATATTCTGTCGTCTAGACGTCTCCACTTCTTTTGATATCTTTGCCATGGCTTCCTTTATCATGTAATGGTTGTCGTTTTTTTTAAAGAAATAATTACATACCGAAGTACGTTGTTCTGTTTTGGTTTCGTTTATTTTGGTAAATTTATACTTCCTGTTTTCTCCTTGTCACAGATGAATCAACGAATTTCATTGGCTATTTTTAAGTCATCTTCTTGTTGGCTATTTTCAAAACGAGGAATCAATCAGATCTCATTAATTCTACCCCATATTTCCTATATAAGGCTGCTTTCACTCAGTAAAAGTGCCCTTTTCACAAATTGGCGAAAGCATTAATCTTGCTGTGCCGATAACCTTTGAACAAGGTTGGTAGAAGGGAATACCTTTTTACCTACTTCACGGGTTGCTGGGTTGCACTCGTTTGTAGCGAGTGTATTGCCTGGTGCAGGTGACGTCATTCACGGCGCTTGCTCTGGGGAATGCACTAATTATAGACGAGTGCCCCAATTGTAGACTTTTCTACATAGAAATCAGATATATCTGATTTCTATGCTTTTCTACTTCATACCAGTGGAGCAACCCTAGGTAAAATGGCGCCGAGTCATTTCGCCCTTTTTCCTAAAACCTTTGGTACCCGGCAGTAAACAACCCTTTGTAAAGTGGGGGGAATTAGCAACATTGTTTTATTGCTTTCCCAATGTCAGTCTAGGGCTCATTCTTCACCCCCCATCCTTTCACAGTCATTTTTCATTTTCACACATTTTCATCAAATTCTCAGGTAGAGAATCATTTGTTTAAAATAAATAATGATCAATCATAGCCATTAGAGTTTTTGTGTATCTTCAGAGGTAAATTTTGGTTTCACCTATTGTTTTACCAAATCCATTCTGGGTGCCCCAGATCCCTACGAATCTGTGGATTAACAGGAGTTGTGGTTTGTGATTTTGCTCCTGGGGTATTTTTTATCTCCCCACCCCATCCTGTTACAAATTGGCGAGGCTACCAGGATCTGGTTATTGCAACTGAGTTATGGATGATTCACAACCTCTTTTCAATAATTCTAATGGCGAAGATGAATTTAGTTCATGGGGAAATAGAAGTTCAACTGCTGGAATGCAAATTTCGTTGGTTGATAGTTGTTTGGTAACAAATACAAGAAATACCCCTCAAATGTCTACACGTGTGGGTGTTAATGGAGATCAGTATGGTAATTTGAGGTCAAGCAGTGGATTGACATATGTAACGGCTGGTAGGCCAAGAGTTTGTGATTGTGACTTGTTTGAAAGGTCAAGGCAAAGTCATTATCTGACTGATAGAAGATCAAATATTGAAGGTCCTTCCAGGGTGCGTGATGTAAACTTTAATAGTTTACCTTCTCAGAGTTATGGACAAGGTTTTCCATCAGTTGCTCCTTATGGTGACATAATGTTTTATGAAAAGCCTTCAAGGCTGAGTCCAGATGTTCGAGGCACTCCAGTCAGCTTTTGTCAGAATTCTAGAGGGTCCCCATGGAATGAAAATTATGTTGGCTTAGATAATACCAGGTATTTAAGGTTACCTTCAAATAGAGCTGATGGTTTGTGTATTGATGAAACAAGTCCACTCAGATGTGCTGATAAACCAAAACTGGATGTTACTCCCAAGATGAGTGTCCATTTTCTCGAGGATTCTCCTGGTACCCACAGAAAAGTTCCTTATGACAGAGTAGAAAGATCATTTGAAGAGCATAGTTCACCAGTGTATAAAGGTGACAGAGAGTATTTGTCAAATAGATTTGATTTGGTAAATAAAACGCCTATGGCTCCACAGTGTATGTCCCAGAACATTTCCTTGGCTAACCCCCTAGAAAATAGCTCTGGTAGGGAGGTATCCCATGCACAAAATTTCTCTTATCAACCTAGGAGTGTGGAGATAGGCCTAACTGAGGGTATTGAAGTGAGAAATACAGTCATACCCCCAGGATACTCAGGGTATGGTGTACCAATGTTGAAAGCTAAAAATCAAAGGAATATAGTTCCAGACACAACACAACAATCAAAACTTCAATTACCTTACGTAGAACGTCAGAATGTTCCACATCTCACTCAGAATGATTATAACTTGGTTAGAGGGCAACGGGAACTACATTTGCATCCCTGTAAACCAGAAAATGATACTCCAAAGCCCTTTCCAGCTCAATATGCCCAAGTAGAATTCCCAGTATTAACTCACCCAGCTGAGCGTGATCTCAGGGAAAGGGGGGCATCTTTTAATTCTCTGGGTCCAAATTCTACATTTGGCAAACAAAATCATAACCAAAACCTTTCACCAGTTGGTGTTTCTGATGACAAGTGGGTCCATTCTAGTCATGTTAGAGAAAACCCAGTGCATTCTACCACCATGTTTGAGAAAGACAGAACATATATACCTAGAGATACCCCATGCTCAAGGGCATCATGTTTGCCTGATAGTACTGGCAGTATGTTGCATGGTTTGAATATCCTGAAAGATCAATATCGATCTGTTGACTCCCATCCTGATTTCAGGAATGATCTAGATCACACTTTGCTAGCAAACCAGGCAACAAGATATCCCAGTTTAAGTCATGTTTACCAGAGGGAGGATAGAATGTCTACAAGGGTTAAAAAGGAGCCCCAGTCATATGATGGTAGTTCAGATTTTCAGGACTACCTGGTTCATTTTGAGCAGGTGGCAAATTGGAATGGGTGGACTGACAGTGAGAAAGCCCAGCAATTGATGATGTGCCTGAGGGGCCCCGCCCAAAAGATTTTGAGTGAATTAACCCTTAGTCAAGTTACCTGTTACAGTGAGGTGAAAATTGCTTTTCTCAACCGATTTAAACCCCTAGGTAGAGAGGCTGCTTATCGTTTGGAGTTTCGAAATAGAAAGTGTTTAAATGGTGAATCTTCTGTAGATTTTGGTCATTCTCTGCGGCGACTGGCTAACTCAGCTTTCCCAGATCTGCCCAATTCAGCTAGAGAAACCATTGCTATTGATCAGTTCATTCATGGTTTGGGTTCTTATGAGATACGAAAGCATGTCCAGTTCAATAGGCCACGTACCTTGGATGAAGCTATTACTTTTGCTGTCGAACTTGAGGCTTTCACTGGTTGCCAATCCCTCATTAAAAAGCCTTTTGATACAGAGGCTGTAATGTCTGTGACAACCACTAATAATAACAATGTAGAGGATGAAAGTACGTCAATAAAACCAGAATTAATAGAAATATTATTAGAAGAAATTAGAAGGTTGAGTAAAATTTTAGAGGATAGTGCTGTCAATATGCAATCAAGCAAGAAAAAAGACAACACATGCTATAAGTGTCATAGAAATTGGCAACCCGGTCATAAATGCTCAAATAATCAAAAGCAATGTGACCAAAAAGTGTCAGAAATCCAGAAAGGTAATCAGGGAAAGTGGTAAAGGTCGAGTTTGAGCCCAAAAACTCGACCCCAATGTTGGAAAATGTAGGGCAAACTGTATATTTATCACCACTTCGGCCAAGTTGTCTTTATTTGAAGGTTCACATTAATGGCCACCCTGTAAGTCTTCTTGTAGATTCGGGATCTAGTGTAACTTTGTTATCAAAAGAAGTATTTTCTGCTTTGAAAGATTCTGGTCAATCTGATTTAGCAGGTGTATCTATGGAACTTGTCACTGCCTCTGGTAGCAATCTTCCAGTTTTAGGAGAAACCACACTGGGTTTTAATATTGATGGTTGGACTGTTGAACAAAAGGTTGTTGTTGCAGAATTGGATAATTTTCCAGGAGTTCTTGGAGTTGATTTTCTTGTGAAACATAAGGCGGAACTTTGTTTTAAAGAGAAGAAATTACAATTAAATGGTATTGATTTTAAGTTACTTTCAGAATTTGGCGAACATTGTGCACGAGTTAGACTGCAGGAATTTGTTACTATATTTCCTGATACAGAGTGTTTGGTTAGTGGAGTTTTGGATGGTTCTTTTGGGCCCTCTGAGGGACTTGTTGTGCCTTCTTCTTTAATTAAGCAAAAAGGCTTGTTGATGGCTCGAGGTATTGTAAATACTGAGAATAGTTTAATTTGGATGTCCCTAATTAATCTTTCAAAAAAGAAAGTTAAGATAAATGGAAATTCTGTGGTAGCAAGTATTTCGTCTGTTGAGGAAATTATTGAGGAAAAAGATTCTGAATGTAGTGCAGGTTCCACTCCTTTGCCAGATCATTTGAATTGTTTGGTAGACGGCCTTTCTCAGAGATTAACCCCTGAACAATTGGCTGAGGTTGAGAAATTACTCCTGGAGTATCAGGATATTTTTGCTGCACCTGATGGTAAACTTGGTAGAACAAATTTGGTGGAGCATGCAATTGATACTGGAACAGAAAAACCTGTTAAATTTCCCCCTCGGAGGGTTGCTCCAGCAAAAAGGGAGATAATTGAGGTAGAGGTTACAAAAATGCTTGAAAATGGTATAATTGAACCCAGTAGTAGTCCATGGTCATCTCCCGTGGTGTTAGTCTCTCGAAAAGATGGGTCTGTTCGTTTTTGTATAGACTACCGTAAACTCAATTCGTTAACCAAAAAGGATGCTTTCCCTTTGAAACGAATTGATGACGTGCTGGATACTCTGGGTAGTTCACAATGGTTTTGTACGTTAGATTTGGCTAATGGCTATTGGCAGGTTGGAATGTCAGAGGATGATAAACCCAAAACAGCCTTCGTGACTCACAATGGTTTATATCAATTTAATGTTATGAGTTTTGGGCTCTGTAATGCCCCAGCCACATTTTCAAGGTTGATGGAGTTAGTTTTGGGTGGCCTCCAGTAGGCAAAATGCTTGTGCTATTTGGATGATGTTATAGTGTTTGGGATATCTTTTGAGACAACTCTGGAAAATCTTAAAGCTGTTTTTCAATGTTTAAGAAGTGCCAATTTAAAACTCAAACCCAAGAAGTGTAAACTCTTTTCTTCTGAAGTGTCTTACCTAGGTCATGTAGTGTCTGATCGGGGAATTAGGTGTGATCCAAAAAAAGTTGAGGCAGTGAAAGATTGGCCATCCCCAAGCTCTATAGCTGAAGTTAGGAGTTTTCTTGGTTGTGCTGGATACTATCGAAGATATATACCAAATTTTTCTACCATAGCTTCTCCACTCACCCAGTTGCTGAGGAAACATGTTAGGTTCAAATGGGAGGATGGCTGTGAAACTGCATTCAATACTCTGAAAAACCTATTAACCAGTGCTCCAATTTTGGCCTATCCCACTAGTAAAGACGAATTTATTTTAGACACAGATGCCAGTGCAGTAGCTATAGGGAGTGTTTTATCACAGGTACAAAATGGGGAGGAGAAGGTTATAGCTTATGGAAGTCATACACTTAATAGACACCAAAGAAATTACTGTACAACTTATAGGGAATTACTTGCAGTGGTCACCTTTCTGAAACATTTCAAACACTACCTCTGGGGACAAAAGTTCTTAGTTCGAACTGATCATGCTTCCCTAGTATGGTTAAAGAATTTTAAGGAACCAGAGGGAATGCTTGCAAGGTGGATTTCCATTATTGGTACATTCAATTTTGAAATTCAATATAGGAAGGGTAGACATCATGGAAATGCTGATGGTTTATCCCGTCGAGTTCGTAAGTGTAAGCGGGAAGACTGTCCTACCTGTGTGGAGAGCACGAATAGCATTGCCAATGTGGCTGCTGTATTTCATGATAACTCCACAGCAGGTAGTTGTAATTGGGTTGAAACATGGTCAACTGAAACTTTGGAGGAATGGCAGTTTGAAGATCCAACATTAAAACAGTTCATCCTGTTGAAAGAGAAATATTCAGATAAACCCCCAAAAGCCGAAATTTTACCTTTTGGTCATGAAATAAGGGTTTTATATCAGTATTAGGATATACTACATGTAAAAGATGGACTCTTGTGGCGAGAGGGTGAACTTGATCCTCAGGGGAATCCCTATAAGCAAATATTAGCACCAATTAAACTACGAGATGAAATTTTGCATTCTCTTCATAATACCAAAACATCAGGTCATTTAGGTCATGAAAAAACTCTTAAATCTGTAAGGAAAAGATTTTATTGGATAGGTATGGGAAAAGATATCAGGAGATGGTGTTTATCCTGTGACCTTTGTGCAAAGCGCAAACCTGGCGCTGGCAAGGGTAAATCTCCATTACAGCAAGATATAGCCATGCTGCCCATGCAAAGAATAGCTATTGATATTTTGGGAGGCCTTCCTATTACCAGAAATGGAAATGAGTATATAATAGTCATTGGAGACTACTTCTCAAAGTGGACTGAGGCTTTTGCAGTTCCTAACCACCAAGCTTTTACTGTGGCTGATAAATTGGTCTCAGAAGTATTCGTTCGATTTGGAATTCCTTCAATCATTCATTCAGATCAAGGGAGAGAATTTGAGTCTGAACTCTTCCATGCTGTGTGTGAAAGATTGGGCATAGAAAAAACAAAAACTGCTCCTTACAGACCTCAGTCTGATGGTATGGTCGAACGCTTTAATAGAACATTAGTTCAGATGTTGGCATCTTTTGTTAATGAGAATCAAACAGATTGGGATGACCATCTCCCATATGTTATGATGGCATATCGTTCGACCACTCATCAAAGTACCAATTGTAGTCCAAATCTGGTAATGTTAGGCAGGGAAATTACATGTCCAATAGATTTAATGGTTGGCAATCCGATATCTGAAAATAAAGAGATCTGTCCAGTACATTATGTTCATTGGTTGCAAAATGCAATAAGAAATTCATATGAATTTGTATTTAATAATCTTCAGAAATCGGCATGTCATCAGAAAAAGTATTATGAGAGAGGTCTAAAGCCAAGAGACTTTAAGCGTGGGGATTGGGTATGGAGATGGTATCCCCCAGCCATTGAAAATAAACTGTGTCAGGGTTGGGTAGGACCTTATCTTGTTTTAAAAAAATTAACTGTTGTTAATTATGAAATTCAAAAATCCCTTACCAATAAGTCTACAATTGTACACGTCGACCATCTTAAGCCCTATACAGGACGAAATTCCCCTGAAAATTGGATAACTGTAGATAAACAGCAAGAACCAGAAAAAGATAAACTCAATAAAGGTACTCATGATGAGGAAATTACAGACATTAATAATGACAGTATGAAGGAAAGTCCCAAAAGAACAAGAAAAGGAAGAGTTATTAAACCCAGGGATGTTTACTCTCCGTAATTTTACTTTCAGACAGATGTGGAATATCACTTCCAGACTGCAAATATATCAATTGGAGTCTGGCAGTGCTGTTCAACCTGTGTCTATAATATCTGAGATATGCAGTAAAGGAACATTGATTGTAAGCAAAAGGCAGGATAAAGCATTTTGTCATGCTGTAACTTGCTCCCTATTTTTATTTCCAGTAGCAAAATGAGTAACATATTTGAAGTGAGAGTTCCAAGACAGGAGATTGATGAATTAGATGCAGATATAAGGCCAGTTTTTCCAGAGGAAGGAATGAGATGTCCTGTTGGAAGCTGTGATGAAAAAGTGTATTGTGATTTTTCACAACTGAAGAGACATTGGGATGAGAGACATCTCTATAGACAGATAAGAAAGTTCCAGTGTGAACTGTGTAATTATAGACATATCAAACGCAATCAACTGCAAAGACATTATCATTATACTCATCATCTCAACTGCAATGAAGCAAAAAGTAAGTCTACATCGAAAGAACCGGTGGATATGCACAACAACTTATTTATTGATCCAGGAGAAGTACTAATGCCTACTGCACCAGTTGATCACAGAAGAATAGAATTCCGGGAACGTGCTGCAGCAGATCGGCGAAGGGTAGTGTCAGAGAATGTTCAAACTCAGCCTCTATTCAATAGGACACCAAATCCACTCTCCAGGTGTGATGAAGTGAATATAACTGTAAATTCAGAAGGACATGTGAAATGTACGAGGAGGATGAAGAGAAACTGGCAGGAGGCAACTGGAACCCAGGCTTCAGAGACTATTGAGAAAGTAGTAAAGGAGGACTTTGAAAGATTCAAAGAGAATTAATTTTTGTAAATCATCTTCATATTCATCGGCATCTTCGTTTCATCATTTACCTTTGCGTTTGTAAATGTAAGTGCCACTCTATATTATACAAGTTCATAGATTGTGTGTGCTGCGGCAGTGGGACATGTTGGTTCTGTTACAGGATCAACAGGTGCCATTGTAGCAGGACAGACTATCCCTAGTGGCCTTATTTTCTATGGAGTAAAAAGAAATACATATTTCTTTTTCTTTTAGGAGGGGGAAGTGTAATGGTTGTCATTTTTTTTAAAGAAATAATTACATACCGAAGTACGTTGTTCTGTTTTGGTTTCGTTTATTTTGGTAAATTTATACTTCCTGTTTTCTCCTTGTCACAGATGAATCAACGAATTTCATTGGCTATTTTTAAGTCATCTTCTTGTTGGCTATTTTCAAAACGAGGAATCAATCAGATCTCATTAATTCTACCCCATATTTCCTATATAAGGCTGCTTTCACTCAGTAAAAGTGCCCTTTTCACAAATTGGCGAAAGCATTAATCTTGCTGTGCCGATAACCTTTGAACAAGGTTGGTAGAAGGGAATACCTTTTTACCTACTTCACGGGTTGCTGGGTTGCACTCGTTTGTAGCGAGTGTATTGCCTGGTGCAGGTGACGTCATTCACGGCGCTTGCTCTGGGGAATGCACTAATTATAGACGAGTGCCCCAATTGTAGACTTTTCTACATAGAAATCAGATATATCTGATTTCTATGCTTTTCTACTTCATACCAGTGGAGCAACCCTAGGTAAAATGGCGCCGAGTCATTTCGCCCTTTTTCCTAAAACCTTTGGTACCCGGCAGTAAACAACCCTTTGTAAAGTGGGGGGAATTAGCAACATTGTTTTATTGCTTTCCCAATGTCAGTCTAGGGCTCATTCTTCACCCCCCATCCTTTCACAGTCATTTTTCATTTTCACACATTTTCATCAAATTCTCAGGTAGAGAATCATTTGTTTAAAATAAATAATGATCAATCATAGCCATTAGAGTTTTTGTGTATCTTCAGAGGTAAATTTTGGTTTCACCTATTGTTTTACCAAATCCATTCTGGGTGCCCCAGAT
The DNA here is from genome assembly GCA_031216915.1 of Pictodentalium vernedei. Classification (NCBI taxonomy): domain Eukaryota; kingdom Metazoa; phylum Mollusca; class Scaphopoda; order Dentaliida; family Dentaliidae; genus Pictodentalium; species Pictodentalium vernedei. The sequence goes on from CM062294.1 coordinate 144,203,871, forward strand.
CCCTACGAATCTGTGGATTAACAGGAGTTGTGGTTTGTGATTTTGCTCCTGGGGTATTTTTTATCTCCCCACCCCATCCTGTTACAATCAAGACCATCGTTTTCAGGATCTCCGCACAAGGATTGTCAACTCTGCTTCATCAAGAGAAAACGGTGATTGAGGAACGTGACACGTGGAGAACATTTCCGCTACAGTCTCCACAGGTTGCTCTGCATCCGGAAGAGGGGTGGGCTGTTAGATAGGTAAATCTGTTTCTGTGATATAGGGAGGGGACACGGTGGTACCCCCTTAAGCCCTCTTCTTGTCTCCATTTCTCTCCTATTTTCTTCCAAGCGTCGGCCATTAAGAGGCATTCCTGTCTGACACGGTTTTTGATACTAGAGCTGTCACGGATATTCCGTTGTTTTTCTATCGATTGATCACGGTATAATCGATTAGTTTTTTTCTTTGTCAAATAATCGGTAAATTATTACTCCATTTGTATGCTTTGAAATGAATTGAACGCACTTTTAAATTGAGAAAAATTCCACAGTTTCGACTTCGTATTTAAAAAAAAATTCCCCATTGGGTCAAAATAAAAAATTGTTAACTATGGAGCCAAAAGTATGTACTTGTCTTGATCTTAAAGGATGGAAGAGCGACAAACCAAACTTGGAAAGCTTCAGTCACATAAAATAATTAATCCTTCACCCAACGTAACGACCAAAACCGGCCAGCGCGATTCTCAAAAATCGCCAATTAATTTTCATTATTTTTTTCATTTTTTGTCTCAAAAATATAGGTAATGAGACCTCATTGGAACGAGCTCGACGAGATCGTTCCAATGAGGGGTTATAACCTTTGCTTTTTAGACAAAAAATGGAAAAAAATTAGTTCTATAAGAATTTGTTTTGCAAGTGTCGTCTGCTTTTCATGTTAGGTAAAGGGTTAAGAGTAATGATTCGTTGCACCCTTTGCTGCTAATTCCCAATAAGATTGCAATAGCGGGTGGGTAATGATAACTCTGCCTGCCTGCCTGCCTGACTGCCTGCCTGCCTGCCCCTCCGTCTCACCAATGTTTTGAAAAAGGTTTGTTTTGGCGGGGCGTGGAGGTACCAGCCCCCTGTACCCCAGGCCCCTATACCCCTGTAAGTAATAGCTGAACAGTCACAAATCCGATGCGAACAGCACAAGGAGTCATTTCAACAAACAATCTTTCACAAACACAACTTGCACCATTCGTGATGTCCGTTTTTGTTATAAGTATGTTTGTTTTTTTATACCTTTTAGGGGTCACCTGGGCTCGATTGGTCTATTGTAATTGATTATCTCGGCGATTAATCAATTAGGAAAAATTAGTAGTCGTGACACCCCTACTTGATACCTATCGGAAATTCCATTGTGCAGATAGGATCACGTCTTCGCACAATGAAGTCAGAGGTCCGAATTAAACCAGCTGTAGCCAGGAAAAGGAATTCTAAAATTGGTTTGTATTATCTTTTTCGTTCACACCTGAAAATAATTTCGGCGTCAAATGTGCATATATCCTTCATATACACTGTGTGTAGCTGGCTGATACATTACCACTCAAGGCGATATGAGTTCATATCAGGTGAGGCGAAGCCGAACCTATATGAACTCTCAGAGCCTCATATGGAAATGTATCAGCCATCTCCACGCCGTGTAACATATTTTTTATGTCGAAAGTCCATGTAAATCAAGAGATTAATAAAGTTTCACGAGAAACAATGAACGACCGGACGTTTTTTTTTTAGAAACCACTATTGACAGCACAGCGCAAATCATCAACTGCAACTGGCTTCGGTATGTATCCATGGCGACAGTAAACAATTTTCACTGTTCGAAGTGCGATATTTGTTTACAAAATAAAACATATCGCTACAAGCATAACTGAAATAACCTAACGTACATTTACTGTCATTACCATCTGAAAAAGGTTAACAAAGCACTTTTAAATGTTCACTTTTAATCTGTTGAATAAACTGTAAACTTTGTAAAGAAAATGTTTGCTTCAGCATAAACAAATCTACAGAGTATAGTCTGTATAGAGTCGTAAAAACAACAAAGAACTCTTGCCTGTAACTGTTTTGGGACTACAAATAATATTTGTTGTCCTTTTTTAAATATTTAATGTTTTCGATCAATAAATATGGTACCTTGAAAATATTTTTGGTAGTTAAATAATCTTATTTTGCTTTACTTCAAATTCTGCAAATTAGAAGCGAGTGGAAATGCATCAGTTTGATTAAAATTGTAATGGTTGCTACTCACCTAACATGAAATGATATCAGGTTATTCACCTGATACGGCGGATCCCTTAGATGGTATTCCATCGTCGTGATTGGACAAGCTAACTTTGCTGCATAATAAATAGAGGATATCTACGCCATTTTTGTGAATATCGGTAATTATCTCATGAGTGTGGACCTGAATGTTTTATTTTTCACGAGCGCTTTTCCTAGTATTCACTAAAATAGCGTAGTTGTTCGTTTTATTATGTGCTACGTGCATTTTGCCTCGCAATATTCAGCCCAATTCGACTGCAAACAGTTTCAAGACAATAACAAAGATCTGCTGATCGTTCCTTCAAGGCGACGCCATGCGCCGAAGCATGACATCATTTAGGAGGCTACTGGGGAATATTTCTCGATATCTATCGAGTCGATGGATATCGAGATATATCTTTCAGATAATTTGCGACAATTCACAGACTAGCATATACTAAAGAATGTCCTTCTGCGAACTCACCTGCAAATGTCAGTCAAGGCTTTTGAGGCATCAAACTTTCCAAGGTGAGGATATAATGATGATTGTAGAGGCACGATTAAAGATTTGGATATCACTTGCATACAGAATTGCATCTGCCACGGCAAGCACAGAGCTGGAAATATATAAACGACACGGCATTACTCTCCAGATTAATGTAAAGAGTTTATGTAATGAATGCGTTTTGTGATTGTTGCATTAGTCAGTAATATGTCTTTCATGAGCTTTTATCAGCGAAGGAAACTGGAAGTAAAAACTAAGTACAGAAGTTTCAGTCCTCGAATCGAATCTTACTTGCTATTTTACCAACTTATCTAGAATATCCTTGCGCGTTTTGTAGGGCGCGTGAGTACCGGGAAGCAAAGGTCACAAGTCGCATTGCTACAACAGTAATTATATAGTGGAGCGCGTTGTGACAACGCGCTTCACTTTATAATTACTGTAGTGTTATTACAATGCAACCCATTAGGCTGATTACCACGCCGACAAGCCAGTGGAACCGAAATCTCAATAGGCAATTATTCTTTCATTTCTGCGGAATCATTTCGCTGAAAAAAGAGATGTATTTCTATCGCCCCTTCGTGAAAAATCACGAGTCATCGGATTCCAAAATATACCAATCAGAAAGCCGATTCGACGTCAAGACCTGAACAGGCCACCGAGATAGACATACAATCGAATCATCGACGCTTTGCGCATGGACCGGCAAGTTATGTTTTCCTATTTCGGGACGACGTTAGTAATGCGGGGCGCTCGTTCCCAATAAATGTGCCAACTACTGGTATACAAATTGCCAATGCGGCGCTTCCAGTGCAAAACGTAACATAACGAGTTGTGTGAATTGGCACTATAAACCTTGATTCTGCACAAACTATGAAAAACAAAAATAGTGTTTCAGTTAATGTACCCCCAAGTTCAACTCGACAGCACACTGATTGTAACTTGATTGGCGCTTCTTATCTTTTTTGATTTATATTTCTTACCACTGTCGCCCAAATATATTGTACGCAAATTTGGGCGGCATTGCCAATAATATAAAAGGGTCGCACTCGAACTCTAGAAGGAAACATGCCCCACCTCACACGTTTAAACGTTTCACTGCAATAGGACTGTACTGAGTAGGGACCCAAATGTTGATGCGCTGTGCTAGAAGTCAGTACTGTGCACGGAGATTCTACATACAGGCAATGGAAACAACAGCACATTGTCGTACTCAATAGGTCTCACGCGTAAAAATGAAAGCGACAGGCGATGTAACATTTTCCATGTGTTCTTCTGCTCAAAATATGTTTTTTGTCGTCCTATGGAAGGACAACAAAACTAACAAATTATATATAATGGCCTGTGTGGTCAAGTTTGGGCTCCCACCTCAACTATCAGTTAGAGTTATCATTTTTTTTGATATTCTGGAAACGTAAAATTGCCTTGAGAAAATGGCTGAGTTATCTTCAGTGGTATTTCCATAGCGTAACAGTTTTAACGTCATCACACGTGATGAATTGATAGGACCTATTGAGGTGACTGACGCCATCGTGAGAATAGAGAAGCAGTTTCGATGACGTTGCAATAATCCAGTTGTACAGAGATTAGCCGTGGCTTTGGTGCTTGGGCGGAGCAAAACCATGGCATTAGTGAAGCCGATGTGAGACGTGTTTTTTTGTCACACCAACATGATCGGATTATAGACCATTGGCGGGACAGGTGATTTTTTTCGAGCAAATATTCGCAGTAAAACATTATGCGCTATTAAGAATGTCGTGAAGTCAGAGTTCACACGCTACGTCATAGAGATGTTGACCGCTGTTGTTGCCCACTATGCAGTCCGACGTTAGGTCACGATGTATTGGGATTCTCGTATTGGGCCGATATGGTAGTACAGCATGGGCCGTGTATACGCCAACTGGTTCATTTGGTTAGCCCTTGGTACTTCTAACCAACTACCGAATAATCTGTTCTACTTTATAGTACGTAATGCTATGTCACACGATATTATGCTTGGTGTACGGGTATGGTAGTGTAAGATGTATGGTCTTTACTCGTCTGTTATCAATCCTTAGTCCCAGTAACCTATTAGAAGGGTCCTATTATCCCGTGGTTTCTTTGGTTGTACGAAAATGTCGACAGAAAATAGTGCTGGTTTGAGCACTTTTGCGGGGTTGAATACTGTAATGAAGGGACTGGTGGAGACAACTGGAAGGTATTGACCTATGGTTTATATTTCCTTCGTACCTGCTAGACCACTCGATAGTCTTCATCTCCTAGCCACAACATGCCCCCTATCTTCAATCTTTCCTTCTACTTTCTACCATACTACACAACAGTACAGTCGCCGTAGACTAGCCATATTCCACGAATGGGCAGTGATGTCCACACATGCGTTTACAAGGTAATAAAAATAATCTGTAAAATTTTAATGCTTCATTAATTAATTTGTTGATGATTGTTCCTATAATTGGTGTTTGGAATCTAATATCATTGCGTATGTGGAAATATTGCCCACCCGTGGAAAGTGACCAGTCCACGGCGGTCGCACTGTATATCAAATTACTACTATAGCTTCTATGACTGTCATTGTTCTCTGCCACTGTTATCAGTTGTACAGTAACTGTACGATCCTATCTTCAACTACTACTGCCGTTGCCTCACCACTAGTAACCTTCTTTCTGAAAGCTACTAAGTAGTCTCGGTACTCCCTACTACTGCTACGACCTATTAACCCCGTACTTGTCGCCAACAAATACCACTGAGGACATCAATAGTCTCTTCTATTGGCGATCCTTTCCGAAACATTTTAGAGTTCTCCATGCCTATAGACTCATTTTTCTTTGTACGGGGGTTTGAACATTTCGCAAAATGTCTCACCTTACTTATGTGTGCTCCTACATAGACGCAGCGGCGAGATGGTAAGAGCGTGTGATGAGGTAACCGAGAATATGATGGATGTCTCGCGAATTTCCCCGAATTTGGGCACCATATGATTTAAATTATCGTCCTTTGAATGTAACAAAATACAATCTGCATTGCTAAAGGATTGCAGATGACGCCTTGTTGCACTTTAGAAATGTTATGTAAATACCAGAATTAATGTATGTAAATTGCCGGGGGAGGGTTCAGTTCCATGCAAAATTGTTGTTGCTTGTCCTCTTCAGCAGCATGCACCGATATTTAGAATATTTCAGTTGGTCGGAAAAATTCCATACGATTGAAGCTAAATATCGGTGATAGATTATTTCAGTGTTAGATTGGTCCGCGGAAATAACAGTAATTTCAACTGTTTTGCGTGGAAAACTTTCAAGAAAAAATACACCTTCCCCATCAATCTTTTACAACATAAAACCAAAACCAAATGTGTTCATACACATACCTTAGCATACCATATATGCAGTACGTACACAAATTGCCGGATGCCTTTAGTAACGCCCCTGCAGTGGAAGCGATTCAAAGGATCTACTCGTCACTTGATACAAAACCTGATATAAATGCCTAAATCTATAGACAAACAACCCTAGCTTCTTCATATGGCAAAGAGCACAGTTTACACGCTAATATCAGGTGGATTTCAAATCAACCCAAATTAACAGGGTTGTGTGAATATGATCCCTGTTGGGTTCATATTCACTCATACCCAGCTGATGTGGGTCAATTTTTTTCCACTGATTTTAGAGTGTGTAATTTCCATTGATAAATTACAGTTTTTAAGCATACAACACTGTTAAATTTTATACAAGTTTAATTTTATTGCCCATTCGTTGCACCTTTGCGAATACTACAATGGTCGATATTTAGCTGTATAATATACCAGGTACCGCGACTGTACACATGCCATTTTATTTTACTCGTAGTTTTCGTTTTATTTATCATCAAATTTATCTAATATGTGTCTCATTGTGCTGGCTATTGCAGGTTTCACACCTCAAACCCGAGCAATACACATTATTATGATCCAGCCTGCCTGCTTGGATACCTTAAAGCCTGTGCTGTATTCGTTTTTTGTGTACCCCCTGCCAGGTTGAAAACTTTACACATAACCACGAGGTTTCACACCACAAGTCCGTTTCTCACAAAGAACCTACTTAAAAAACTTGAAGTTTTACACCTCAAGTATACGCAGTATACCGCGAATGTCCTACCAGCTTGGAAACTTCTAACAGCGAACAGCGACATACATACCTAACAAATAGATTGCGACGATCATGAACGTTCTCCAGTTTGAATTAATTCAACATACTCAAGAGATTGTACCCCAGTAGTATGTAATGTGGTTTTCAGGGGCCATTGGCCGGACCCCGGTACCGGACCCCGGAAGTGACGCCATGTCACGTGACCCAGTGCCGCCATGTTGTGTTGTCATGGTAACCCGTGTGATCGGCCATCTTGTGACGTCATCCCTACAGTGATGTGTGGTGTTAGAGCGCATGCGCAGCGCGTGTTGTTAGGGTGATGCGTGTTTCCGTAATCCATTTTGTATACTGCAGGCCGCCATCTTGGTTTCTATGGTAGCACGTGGTTGTCATGCGACCCAAAGGCCTACAACAAGACAGTGATATGTTCGGAGGGTATGTTCGATTAAACAGGAGTAATTTCCCGATTCGCAGAATTACCACAAACAACCCGACAAGTTTTACTATTCGAATTCTTACAGAATTCTCTACTTCTATCTATATATGCAATAGTTTATGTCTACCTAGGCAAGTTTCTTTGTCCTGGAGTATACTCCAGTAGCGTAGAAGAGCCTATCAACTGGAACAGCTTTGCTTATTGTTACTATATTTAGCAATTCCTGGTCTATTCTTGTTAGTTCTGACCCTATTCCATGTACTCTTGTTGTTTCATTTATCTAGATCATTTACATAGATTACTGCTAACCAATCAGATTGCTTTATTTCCCATAATCTGTATGCAGAGTTATCTCCCTTCTGTATAACAAAAGCCCATATCATTCCCAAAACCAATAAGCTATCGAGCAGTTACTGATAAACTATTGCTCGAACGACTCGAAGCCCATCGAGCAAATGTGCTATCGAGCAATTGCTCGGTCGGTTGACTCGCACATACTGCACGAACGACTCGAAGCCCATCGAGCAAATGAGCCATAGAGCAATTGCTCGCTCGAGTGACTCGCACATACTACTCGGCGACTCATTTCAGTATTTGAGGATACATATGGCCTGGCGTTGTTTTATTATTTGTGGATAATTTTTATTGGATACTTACCTAAGGATACTATTACATATTTGGCCCAGACTTCTGGGCCACCCCAAGACATACCTATCCCAAATTCTCCCAATAAGCTATCGAGCAGTTACTGAAAAGTAATTGCTCGAACGACTCGAAGCTCATCGAGAAAATGAGCTTTAGAGCAATTGCTCGGTCGAGTGACTCGCACATACTGCTCGAACGACTCGAATCCCATCGAGCAAATGTGCTATCGAGCTATTGCTCGTCGAGTGACTCGCACATACTGCTCGATCGACTCGAAGTCCATCGAGGAAATGAGCCATAGAGCAATCGCTCGTTCGAGTGACTCGCACATACTGCTCGGTGACTCATTTCAGTATTTGAGGATACCTACGGCGGGTTGTCTGTGGTAATTCTACGAATCGGGACATAATAACCGAACATACCCCTGTCTTGTTGTAGGCCTTTGGGCCACATAGCAATCACTTGCTACCATAGAAACCAAGATGGCGACCTCCAGTATACAAAATGGACGACGGAAACACGTATCACCCTAACAACACGCGCAGCGCATGCGCTCTAACACCACGCATCACTATAGGGATGACGTCACAAGATGGCCGCTCACACTGGTTACCATGACAACACAACATGGCGGCACTGGGTCACGTGACATGACGTCACTTCCGGGTCCGGCACCAAGGTCCGGCCAATGGCCCCTGAAAACCACATTACATACGACTTACACCACAAGCCTGTGGCACACACCCTTTCATATAAAACTGACAGAAATACAAGCTAAACTCCCTAGGCTGGCGGCGGACGTCTTCCACAAATATGTTCAATGTCATGCATACAGTACGGCCGCTGTGGACTGGCCACTTTCCACGGGGTGAACAATATTTCCACGGAAGCAATAATGTTAGATTCCAAAAACTAATTATAGGAATAATCATCAAAAACTTATTTAATGAAGCACCTGGAACAACCCGGTGTTTCATTAATTAAAGTTTTGCTAATGATGATTTCTATTACCTGGTAGACGCATGCGTGGACATCACAGCAATCGCGTGGATTTCAACCAGTCCACTGCGACTGCTTTGTAATTGGAACGTTCGTTTATAGACATTATTTAACAACAGCTCAAAACGTCTCAAATGTCACTAGACAGCATGTAAACAGAGACCAGAGGGCGTAGTTCACGTTTCAGGCAAGAATACAACTGCGTACGCATGGATACTTGGGGAATGTTATTGAATGATAGGGCTTAATAGTTGTAAAAACAACTCAGATCATGTTTTCAAGTTAAGGGATGAAAACCTCATACACCTAATAAGGTGTAAGCAACGTGTTTTTCGATTCTAACGAACATACCAGATCCACATACATGCAACAAAAGGTTTTTGACCATTAGCCTTAAATACCACCGGTTCTACTACCAGCCCTACCTGAATTGGTAGCACCTTTGATACAGAAAACCGTTTTGGTACCCGTACGGACGCCGACCTGTGATAACACGCCATTTACACCCCAACGCGCGAGTCCATGGCAGGAAACAGCAGCGGGGGAAATGCTGAGGGACAAGGCTTTGACGTTCCTGTTTATGTTTTGGTCGAAGTCATCTTCCCTCCGGTGAGGACCATGTGAGAGGGAGGGTCCTCTCGACAAAGGTGCTACCTCTCCCCGACGGTGATGGCGTAGGGTCTTCAGGCAAGTATAATCTGCCACTTGCTTCGTTTCTGGTTCTCAGGCCATCATTGGCAAGTATAGTCTGACAATTCCTAGAGAGTGCATTTCGGCTTCAACACTCATGCAACCAAACAACTTTCACAACGGAGTGCCATCCAAAGAAAGACCCGAGATTCCCTGGTTCCGGGGCAGGCCTGCATGTTAACCTATTTGGCTTGGGTCTTAATGCGCACAAAACCCAGGGGGCCAGACAACATTATCTCAACCGGCGCGTTATAAAAGGTTGTGGGGTATGAATGCAATCGGGGGTGTGTGTGTGGGGGGGGGGGGGGGGTCAATTGGATAACGCCAAGGTGCACAACCAAAAAAATCAGGTACACAAAGCCGTGAATCATGGGTGGGGGAGGGTCAAAATGGGCGAGGGCAAGTTGGGAAATTTCAATCAAAATATATCAAGCTTGGTGTCAAACGATAGCAACTTTTATGAAGAACATTGGAGGTGCCATTCATTTTATCATTTGATCTTTTTTACAGCAGATTAAAGTGAATAACTGAGTTAACTACACTAACTTCATATTCAAAGGGTGTTTTCATATATAGATCACAATAAGATTCTTGGCGAATTGGTAAGTGTGACAAAGTGAATCTATACTAAGCCCAGTGGCGTAGGAACCGAGGGGGGGGGGGGGGGGAGGGGGTAAGGGGGGGTATTTACTATTTACGCTATACTGCACATCAAAACAAATGTCATATTCTGTGATCAGCATCAAATTTGTTTAAAAATGATACCAAACTTGATATATGTTGGTTAATCTGTCCGAAATATGCCAAACATCCCCCATTGGACTCCTCCCTCCCCGTTCTATATAATGTGCACCAGATTTTTTTCGGTTGTGCACCATAGGGGTATTCCCAGACCCCAATGGAATCTACATACCCACCAACTCTTTATAACGTCACGGTTGAGGTATGTACTAAATATGGGGTTGGGCCTCCTTATTATTAGTGGCGTTTACAAACAGTGTGAGAAGAGGGACGCAGGACCAACGCTCGTTTCCCTGGAGGTGGGCACCACATCTGGTGATGGAGTGAAGAATGATCAGATTCCATAGCGGTTACTAAGTACCAATGGCGGTTATGATAGTTCCATAGCGGTTACTGGGAACAGAGGAAAAAACAGGAAAACAAAAGAAGTGTGTTGGCCCCACAGTAGGCTCTTGTGGGGGGGGGGGGGGGGGGGGCAGCCTAGTCACTATACCTAGGTACGGCATGTGCCGTATTTCTGCCTGATCTGATTTGGGGTCAACGTCGGTCCCGCAGAGGGCCTTTGTTGATGAGAGGATATCAGTCTACAATCCATATATGCTACACTCCAGGGTGTTTGCTGCCTCCTTCTCACCATCGGTCTCTTGTTAATGGCGAAAGCAGCCCGTGATTTATTTTAGGCGCACCGGAGTGCAGTATTGTTTATTCTCACCATCGGTCATTTATTATTTATGATTAATAATTAATGAAGGCAGCGCATGATTTCTCTTAGGCGTACCGGAGTGCATTACTGCATGTTCCGCCATAAGTAATTTGTTAGAATTTATTGGATTTTTGTTTAGTTAGGGGGGTGTTATTACTACTTTATTTTATTTAGTGAATTGCCAGCCTGATTGTTGTTATTGTTTATTGTCCTATGGTTTGGCCATGATTGGCTTGTTTGGGTGCAATCGCGAGTGTGCTTTAATTGCGTGTCCAAAACCCGCTCACATTGGAGTATTGTAAGGAACTTGGGATACCCTTTATAGACAATTGGGGATCATTTTGGGGCAGAAAAGAACTATATGGAAGGGATGGTCTCCATCTTAGCCCAAGGGGTACAGAGGTTTTAGGAAGAAATATGTTGCAGGTGGTGGAGCCTTTTTTGGTATAGGGACGGGGGGGGGGGGGGGGCAGTGAAAGGGGGAATGCACACAGGAAATGTGTTACGAACCATAGTTGTAAAAATGGGACAAGGGGAATAAGGAAAAGGGACCAAAAATCCAAATCAATAGGAATAGCTTCCCAAGGAAAGTATAGGTACACAAAATAGGATATACAAACATACAGGGACAAGATAATAATGGGACCAGTAGGCGGAAGCCAATGAACCTTGTTACCCTGAAAGTGGGTTATAGCAACATCCAGGGTCTCTACCGGAAAGTAATTGAAATTGCTACATTGATCAAGGCAGAGGAGTTTGACGTCATGGGCTTAAGCGAAACGTGGGTAAGACACGGGAAACGGGTAGACCAAGTAAGGGGGTGCGTGTGGATAGGTGTAGGGCGAACGGAAGGCCAGAAAAAGGGGGAGGGGTGGGAGGGGTAGGCAAGTACATTAAAGAGGATTTAAAACCGTCGCTGATCACAGACCTGGAAGACGTCAGCACCCCGGCTGAGGTATCGAAAGAAATTGAATGGGAAAGGATCAATCTGCGAAACAAAAGTATTGCCCTTGGGGTTGTGTATTGTGCGGTGGAGGGAAGCAAACCCGAGTGGAATGATTCGATATACTCAACACTAAGGTCCAATATCACCGAACTACAAAACAAGGGGCTCGGTATAATTCTGATGGGCGACTTTAATGGCCTCTTAGGTAATAATGAAGAAGGCATGGAGGGTGGGGACAAGAAAATCGACAGGAATGGAAGGAAGCTGTTGAACTTCACAAAACAGCTCGGTCTGAAGATTCTGAACAGGGACGCGATGTGTAAGGGGAAATGGACCTGGGAGAGGAACGACAGAAAATCAATAATCGACTACATTCTCACAGATATTAATTTATGGAGGGAGGTGATAGGGGTAGAAGTGGATGATGAGGGTAAAATGGAGGTGGATAGTGATCACAACTTCATTACAGTGACGATCAAGGCCAAAAATCTAGTAAAAAGCAAAGGAAGCTTTAAGGAGATTCGGGAACTCAAACAGGATGCCGACTGGGCGAAGTTCAATGAAAAACTGAAACCAGAGTTTGCAACCGTACCCAAGAGGGGCAGTGTGCAGAAGATGGCCGACGCCATAGTTGCGAGCCTGGTGGAGGCAGGGAAGGAAAGTGTAGGGAAGATCAGGCTGTCAACACGGGAACTTGGGTACAGAGTGAATGAAGAACTGAAAAGGGCCATAAAGGGAAGAAAAGCTAAATGTGCTGCATACAGGAGAAGTAGAAAACTTAAGGGGGCGGAAAGCAACGAGGCCACAGTAGCAAAGGAAAAAAAACATCAAGCACGAAATAAAGTAAATAAGATTAAAGGCGATAATCGGAGAGTACGAAATAGCAGTCTTATTAGGACGATAAGAACGACAGGGGGGTCGAGTTCGAACGTATTTTGGAAATGGGTGAATAAACGTAACAACGGAAGTAACCCACAGAGTATTAAAGTGGATGGCAAGGTTACAGACGTGCAGGATCAAGTCGCATCAGAACTAGTCAAGCACTGGGAAAAGGTAAACGATAAGCGATGGGGCATGGGGATCCCACCTGAGTGTCCGAATCAGGTCGAGGAAAATCTATCGAACTTCGTGTGCAGCGAAATTAAAACGGGGGAAGTGCGAAAGGTGATATCAAAATTGAGGGATGGAAAAGCGGGAGGAGTGGATGAAATTCCTAACGAGTTTATCAAAAAGGGGGAGAGGAATTCGTGAAAAGCCTAACTACCCTACTCTATCTAGCCATAGAAAATCAAGAGGTCCCAAAGGAGTGGAGAGAAAGCAAAGTCACATTTATTCACAAAAAGGGGGAAAAAGACGTTTTGGATAACTATCGAGGGATCTCTGTCAGTAGCAACATTGGAAAGGTTTTCTGTAAAGTCGTGTATGGGAGACTAGAGGAGGTGATTGAAGAGAAGGGTTTCTGGGAGAAATCCAGAATGGCTTCGGGAAGGGAAGGAGAGTTACTGACCATCTTTTCACGCTATCCCAAATGATAGAATCCGCGAAAGCAAAAAAAGAAAAAGATGTTTATGGCCTTTTTGGATATCAAAAAGGCATACGATAGAGTATGGAGGGAGGGTACGTGGCGCAAGCTAGAGGCTCTGGCCTTAGGGGCGAGTTTATTGGAATTATGAAAGCATTATATAAAGATGCACAGAGTGAACTTAGCCTGGGAAACATTACAACAAAACGTGTGCCTATGGAGATAGGCCTAAAACAGGGGTGTATCCTTTCGCCAATCCTGTTTGCATTGTACATCAAAGGTTTAGGAGATGAACTCCTGCGTAGCGACGAGTGGGTAGCAGTTGGGGACTTGAAGATCCCATGGCTATTTTTTGCAGACGATATGGTTCTTGTGTCAGAAAGCGAAGAGGGGCTAACAAAAATGCTGAAAATTGTTCGGAAATATGGGAGCAAATGGAGACTCGAACTTAATGAAAGAAAGAGCAAAGTTATAAATGAGGGCTGCAAAGTGGACCCCACTCGAAGGTGGGGAGTGGGTGAGTTCTGCATTCCGGAAGAAGGCAGCAAACTTCTCAGTGTAGGAGAGACAGGTGATTACGAGTATTTGGGGGTAAATATGAACATTACAGGAAGAGGCATCTACCGAAACCACACAAATATACTGATTCTGAAGGGGAAGCGAATCCTTAACCAAATGACACTTATAGGGAGAAACAGTTTCAATAAGGTTTTCGTGGGGAAAACCATTTGGGAAATGGCGGGGGGGGGGGGGGCTGGGGCTGCCAGGTATAACATACGGAAGTGGTACCCCTAAACCAGACGGCCGTAAAGAGCTTGGAAATCCTGCAGAACGATGCAGGCCGATGGAAAACGGGGTCGAGTAATGCCGCAGCGCTAGAAGCAATCAGGGGTGAGCTTGGATGGATGAGGATCAATGACAGGATAGACCTGTCGAAACTCGGTTATCTTAATTATTTGGTAAATCTCCCCGACAGTCAATAGTAAATAATGTTCCTGAGAATTTTCAACTCAAATATCAAAACGGGGTGGATGGTCCAAGTGAGGGAGCTAGTAGAGAACTCCTCATTGGAGATCTCGGACCTGGACGTTGGGGCAAACCAGGGTAAAAAAATCGTCAGAGAAAGGGTCATGGAAGATTGTAACCGTAATTGACGATAGGGGTCAAATCAAGGAGGTCTTTGGGCGGCCTGCATGATAAAGAGGAGCCAGGTTTTGAAGAGTACCTTGATGGCACCTTTGGGAGGGGGGGGGTCACTGTTGTTCAAGCAGAGGTCGCGATCCCTGGAGCTGAGGGGAAAAATTGGGAAAGACGGTGAAAGGGAGTGCCAGCTGTGTAGCTTGGGCATGGTGGAGACCCTGGAACACTTTCTTCTAGAATGCCCAAAGTACCAGTCTAAAAGAATGAGATTCACTGGGAGTATAATGGGGAAGTGGGATGGGAGAATGAAGGAAATGTGGTTAGGGGGAGACTAAAAGGAGACGGTTAATGTACTAATCGGAGAGATTGGGAAGAATGGGGCAAGGGATGGCATCAAGCAGTTCGTCTCCGAGTGTTGGGAGGAGAGGAGAACCGTGGAAATAGGGAGGCAGTTGGGGGTACAGGGGTAACCAAGGCCTTCTCGTTCGAGAACCGCGACAAACCAGCGGCTGGCCAAAGTGTTATTATTACTATTGGCGTCAAAGCAAATCAATTACGGTCAAGGATTTTTATTGATCGGCTTTTGGTCGGATTTTATTCGTTTATGTCTTTGTATTTTTGTCGACTTGCACACAGATGTCGTTTAGTTTGATTATTAGTTTGCTGTCCTTGACGCGATTCCGATTTTTGGCAGCTAGAGTGGCTAAGCGGTCTTCAGTGCTTGGGACGGCGGTCTATTCGTGGGGCAATTTCGTTGGGGTATCGCGGGGGACACAGAGAGCAATTCTCAGAGCGTGATTTTGGACCTTTTGATGTTTACTGAGGTTAGTTTTGTGTGTTTTGCTGAGAACTATGGCCCCGTATTCCAGAACAGGGCGAACGAATGTTTTGTATAATTTTAGTAGGGTAGCTTCGTTGCCCCCCCCCCCCCCCCACCTCCTCCCCATGATGTCCCTCGTAGTATTTTTAGCAAATTAATTCGTTGGGTCGCTTCAATAGCGATGTTGTCAGTGTGTTTGGTGAAGGTCAATTTCGAGTCAAGGGTAATACCGAGGAATTTAGCCTCTGTACATTCTGGGTGGACTTTATCTTTTAGTTTCACCTGCGGTGAAGGTGCTTCTTTCCGTTTTATGTTGAGTTTAATTCTCCATTTAGAGCACCAACTCTCGAGGTCGTCCAGTGCGCGTTGAAGGGATTTTTGGAGATAAGAGGGCTGTCTACTGGAGTCCCATAGCCCTTTGTCATTCACTGATGGTGGCATACTTTGACTGAAATAAAGCTGATGCATAAATGCAGTCTCTGTGTTGTGCTAAAGAAGTCCAAGATGGGCACCGAGGCATCTATTGCGTTTGGCCGACCGTGACCAACATAGGCTATTCATGTCTTCTCATCCTACTAAGTCACACTGTCAAACTTCAAGAAAACTGATGTATAAATGCGACATGCAGTGTGTTTTTAAATGCGATATACAGGGTGTTTTGAACGAATCCACGATGGCTGTCGTAACTACCATTATCGGAAGGCACACATTACACCATTAGGGTATTCTGATCTATTCATGATTTGAGGAAAAATGATCCACAAATATAACCTGTAGGATGTGCTAAAGAAATCCAAGAAAGCTGTCATGTTGACCACTGAGGGAGGCAGACTCTCACTGAAATTTTACATTCTTGTTTACTCATCATCCTGACAAATTCTTAATAAAATCGATGCATAAATATATGCTGTAGTGTACGCTAAAAAAATCCAAGATGGGAGTCGTGGCACCCATTATGTGTGGCCGACCGTGACCTACATAGGACATTCTTATCTACCTTCCCCATGAAATCATCCTGCCAAACAACAAGAAAATCGATGCATTAATGCGACATACAAGCTAGTGTGGAAGAATCCAAAGTGGCTGCTTTGGCGCTACCAGTATGGACAGCCAAACGTACCAAAATTGGACGTACACAGCTAATCATCATAATAAGCCACCCTGCCAAATTTAATGTAAATTTATGCGGCCCTTAGCTTCTGCTGGATAAATACAAGGTGGTGGCTGTGGCAGCCATTGCGGGTGGTGGGTATTATAGATGGTCATATGTAACCAAAATAGGATGTTCTCATCTACTCACCATACAAAGTCGTTCTGCTGAGCTTCAAGAGAATTGATGCATAAATTAGTGTTCAACCGATTACCAAAAATGGTCGCTGACCGGTTACCGGTTATTTCAGCTCACAATCGGACGATTCTGATGCCGATTCCGATTATAATACCGTGCACTACTAGACAAGTCGAGGGTAGAAAGAATTACATTAAACTGAACATTTTTTACAGTGCCTAACTTTAGAGCCACGTTTGCCGCCAAAGTGCGTGCGACTGGTAATTTTACTGCCACCCGAGTCAATGATGTGCAACCTTCACTTTTCCGGTATGAACTGGCAATTGCCACAAGTGCGCTCAATTGTAAGCTTTGCATGTCGTTTAACTTGTATATCCCGTAAAGGGGCGACATGAGAGATTAAAAATACTCATTGTGGTTGTTTCTTAACTTTATTGAATGGTATCATTGACATCATTTTACAATAACAATTGAACAATTGCAGAAGATAATAAAATGCGGTTAATGAATTGATGTTCTAGGAGCCGTTGCCGTTGTCATCCGATTGCCCACAATCGCCCGATTGTGGTGGCAGGTTCCGATCATCTGTTGAACACTAGCATAAATGCGTCCTACAGAGTGTTCGAAATTGAAGAAGGCTGCCTATAGAGGAAGTATGGGTGGCCAAAAGGACGTTCTCATCAATTCGTTATACTGAGTCAATTTATAAATTTCATCAAAATTGATGCTTAAATTCAACCTGTAACCTGGGATGAAGTAAAACAAGATGGCTGCTGCTGTAACCATTAAGGACAGTCAACCGCGACCAAAATAGGTTGATCTCGCCTACCCATCACACTAAGTCACAGTGCCGAGTTTCAAGAAAACTGATGTATACATTCTTGTCTGTCCTGATAAAATCGAAAATGCTGGTGTCGTGGCTATTGTGGACGGCCGACTGTGACCATGATGGGGCGTTCTCATTTTGGTATGAACCTGAACATGCATATGATGTTTGGTGGTTATTGGAATGGAACAGCGGGTTGTAGACTGTGCTGAACAACTTGTGGACAAACGTACAAACTCACTGGTGCAATTACTCGCAGAGTATCAGACTCACAGATTCAAGGACATATTGAACTATTTCTACTCCTTTAGTAAGGGCGAGAATTTCGAGTCATCTCCCGTCACTTTCCACGCATCAAAGCGCATGCGGTCATTTTTGACTTTGAAAATTGTCTCCAAGGAGGAGAGGTATTATCTGTAGCAAGGCCATAAATAAAGAAAAAACGACCACTTTTCAAAGTTAAATGGAATCATTAAAACAATAACCTATCCAAAATATATTTATAGAGCAAAGAAAATTAATTTGTGCTTTAATAAAATCTATGTTCGTCCAAATTTTCTCATAGGGATTTAGTACATTTTTAGGACTTTGAAGTTACCCGCCTCAGTCTTTTGTAACAAATTAATAAGGTGATGAACTGGGATAAAAAGTGAAAATTTTAAACAAAAATAGAACCATTAATAACTAATTTTAACAAAACGTACTTGATAGCATTTTAAAAAGTATGTTATAAAATATTTGATCATATGTCCGTCCATTATGTAAAAAATGAAATTGGTGGCAAATGAGAGTTTTTCATTTTTCTCCCATAGATCGCTACCGTAATTTAGATTGCCATCTTTACCACTATTTACACGCATGCGCATTCAGGGGAGTGGAAATAGTTCAATATGCATCCGCGTAAGCTATGACAATAGCTTGGCTTGACTTTGTCAATTTATCCTAAACATGTTAAGTTTTCGCGAACACAGTCAAGTGCCCAAGTCTTGCTGATCATTTCCGAGTCTTTCTGATTTCTTTCACAGATGTAAGCAAAGAGTGAAACTCCAGATACCCAAGATCGTCCTCCGTACTTACTTTTATCTCCATCTACCCGGATCCCTACGTAGAAGTCCCAAACGTGATTCGTTTTTTCCTGTCCGTATTCGTATATGGAGTGGCAGCGTGGCTCAACCCAGTAGCCTGTGCCTAGCCAATAGTTCCGCCGCCATATAAAGGGCGGAGTGGGGGTCACCCGTTATCTAATATCTCAAATAACAGACAGATTTAACTTGTGGACAAAATGCAAATGACGGAGGCAGTCGGAAGGAAGTGATGGCTGGAATTAAACTATGATAATAGAAAGTAGTATGGCCACCAATACTTTATTTATTTTAATAGTGCTATAAACAGTATTATTATCACTTTATAGGGCACTCCCTGGCGAATATTTTCATTTTCGGGGGCTGCACAAAACTCATATGTTTCCGTTCACATCCGGGTTCCCGGGCAATAATGAAAAATTCGTTTCAATATGGCCTGGTGGCCCGCACTTCCCCAGATGTAGGGGAGGTAACACTGCTTTGAGTTTGAATATTTGGAGAAGAGAGATGTGATGGCGGAATTTTGTGATCTTTGGTGTGAAAGAATTAAGATATACATTCGCATTTAAGGCATGACTTAGTTGCTGACAATGATTGTGTGGGAATTTCACACATCTACTACATTGAAAAATGATATTAATGAGCAATCATAAGTGCTAGGCATTCAATTTATGAGCGTGGGAAGCGATCAGGTGAAAACCGCAAATGCACGACACGCCGAGGTAAGTAAAATTTTCAAGTTTTAAGCAAATTATTCACAGGTAAACCAGGACCTTAAATACTGTGAAAATATTTGTAATACTTCCGGAAAAAAATCCGATTTATGATTTTATAAGGTTTGGTGTGGAAAAGTTGATAGTTTTGACATGAAAAATCGCGGAGTTTAAAATTTCCTAATCTCGTGTACAACAACTGACTTTCGCTACTTGTTTGCGTTGGGCGTCAACTGATTAACCACGTGACAATACTTAGCTGAAAATACCGTGTTGATAAACAGACGACACGCGTCAATTTTCAATAAATTTCAGCGTTCGTTTTTTCAAAATGTCACAATCGAATGAGTTAGGGGAAGACGATTTGGAAAACATGCAGAAAAGTTCAGTGCCTCACAAAACAGCACTGGCTAACATGTAACCTCTTTGAAATGTGATAATAATACAAATAACATTAATTTTTACCGGCGTTATGGTTCATTAACGGCCCTACGGAAATGATTAACAGCCCGAGGGTCTATTAATGGCCCGAGATGAAGAGTCTCGGGCCACTAATAGACCCTTGGGCTGTTAATCATTTTCGTAGGGCCGTTAATGAACGATAACGCCCTAAAATAATGTCATTGTATAAATGTGACAGCTGTAGGCATCAAGAGTAAACAAATAATTGTATGATATGCACACACTAAATACGATGTCAACAGGATGGATATGGTGAATGTTGCTTATCAGCAAGCAAATGTTTTTTTGTTTTTTTGTTTTTTTTTGGGGGGGGGGGGGGAATCGAATTCGATCCCGCAAAGATAAATAATGGATATAACAGTATTGCTATTATATAATACTGGGTGTCATTGTCGAATATTGTGATTCATACTGAGAATCAGAATATACATTTAAAACTAGAAGTCCTGTCATGAAATGCGCACAAATAGCACGTCGATCTGCGCTTTAATCTACGCGTTATGACCATAGTAAGGCTATCAAATTCTGTACACATGGCCTGTGCACAAGGAATGTTTCAGCCAATGGACCTCCGGGTAACCCGAAGGTCCATTGCCAGAAACATTGCCTGTGTTTGTTATGAGTAACCAGGAGAACCTGCTGTATTTTCGATGCCATTCGATATGGCAATTGCGCGCAATTCCTACGCACAATTAATCCTCGAAATGCGCACATTTCGTGACAGGACTTCCAGTTTCAACTGTAGGCACATAGAATTGTATACATTCAATACATTGGGGTGAGATAGTGGGTGGGGTGGCGTGTGGTCAGTAAATTTAAGTCTGAATGATAATTGTGAAAGCAAAAGAAATAAACTATATGGAAATAGAGTTATGTAGACTTATTTTCTGGAGTAAAATATCATTAAAAAAACAGAAATGGGTTCTCGCAAACTGCATTTAATGCATTCAAAAGGGAATCGCATAATGTTTTTTTTCAAGGAACCAGAAATAACCACTGTGCACAGCATTCAACGCGTTCAATGAACATCGGAAATTGATATTATGGCTCCGCCCATATTTTTAAGTGAGGAAATGCTTGTACGAAATTAGGGAATGCATTAGAAGGTCATAAAATGTGATGTCCAGCAATTCTGAAAAAACGCATTGAGTGACCCATAAGTGACTTCCGAGAGCTGGACCTATATTTTGAACCTCTATTGATTTTCGACTCATTTGGGGATGATTCCAGGTCCAGAGGTCATCCCATGCCTCAGATATGAACGTCACCCACTTTAAAAATGTTTAGCCCCCCGCCAACATTTTTCAGTGTAGAAATGTATGTATGGACTTCTGAAATGCATTAGGGGGTCATAAAATGAGATTTACTGCAATTATGAAAATTCACTCAATGGCCCCAGGATAACCGTAGTGACCCTGCCCACATACATGCATTGACCTCAATTGAGCTTCGACTCATTTGATGTTTGTCCCAGGTCCATGTGTCATAATATGTCTGAGATGCGACCATGACCCCCTTACAATATTTTAGGTCTTGCTCACTTTTTTGAGTGCAAATATATATGTATGTATTCTGGCAATGAATTATAGGGTCATAAAATGTGATTTCCAGGAATTCCGAAAAATACACTTAATGACCCATGGGTGACCACAGTGACCTTCACCCATATTTTGAACCTCTAATAAGTTTTAACTCATTCAGTTTTGGTCCCGGGTCTATTGGTTTCACCATGATTCAGATTTGAGCATGACCCATTTTCAAAACATTGGGCCTCGTTCACCTCTTTGAGTGCAAAAATACATGCATGGCCGTCGGCGGTTCAGGGTGTGATGTGATTTCCAGCAACGCTGAAAAATGAACTCAATGACCTCTCAGTGACCTCTGTGACCGTGACCCATATTTTGAATCTCCATTAGTTTCAACTCATTGAGTGTTGGTTGAAGTTTCATAGGTCATACCATCAGTGAGATATGAATGTGGACCACTTTCAAAATATTTTTTTCTCGCCCACTTTTTTCAATGATGCTATACAGCCCGCCCACCTTTTTTAGCGTATAAGTACGTGTATGAACTTCAGGAATGCATTGTGGGTAATAAAGTGCGATTTCCATATTGTGAACCTCCATCGAGTTTCATCTCATTTGGTGTTGGGCCTATGGGTCATACCATGTTTGGGATATAAGCGCCACCCACTTTCAAACCCATTTGAAAACCACAAATGCCGCTTGAGCCAGCAAATCACAGATGTCCAATTGCTAGTGACTATCGGTTAGTATGCCAACATCGTGCGGATAAGGAAGTCGGCAGAAGATAAAAGACCAGCAGAATCAAAAAAGCAAAAAAAAAAACAAAAACAATAGTCCGTGTGTTTCACACAGACTAATTACAATTAAGTTATTAGACAGAATTGTATCGTTGCATTATGCGCAACTGTAATATGGCCATGTGTGCTTCCCAATAAATATATACCAAGTGACACACATACATCTGTGGGTCGGATTTCACAATTAACCCTTTGAACACGTAAGACCGATTGTTCGGTCCAAGGCATAATGTCGTCCCATTTCTGTCTTATTATAAGCGGTCTATACATGTGGCATTGATTATAAAATAATAACTGCAGTCTGCAGCCAGACGGCTGCAGACTGCAGTTATTATTTTATCCTCCCTGTATATTGATATTGGACTGAATCATCTCAGTGTAAGTGTACACAAAGGCGATACCATTCCAGGAAACGAGCGCTTACAGATAGCGGAATTAAGTTGGCATCAAAAGTTCTAAAGGAAACTAGCAGATCAGATTCAATGTGCCAGTATTTTTGTTTGCATCAAGTGATAGATTCTATATTATTTTATTAGATATAATTTTATTTCCCAGAATTCCCCATTATTGAACTCGAATGATGAGACTTCAAATTCGGCTGATATGACGATAATCTCTGCCGATATGAACCAAGCTAGAGATGTCTCCCTTGATGCATTACTAAGCACAGCCATTTTGTTTAGAGCGAGATCGTCACCATTATTCTTCAAAATCAATTAATTGGTAAAATTGGCGTCACCAGTCAAAAGGGAGTAGTTTCTGTATGGTATAGAATTAATGATGTAATATGTAAGGATTGGGTTGATGAACAGACGAAAGAAGAGAGTTGTACGGAAAATTCGTCGCAAACTAAATTTCAGAGTTGTAAACGAAGATTCGTCGAAGTGTTAAAAAGGGGTAGTTTTGCTATCTGAATGTCGCGACATGCCCGCTGGGGATGCCGGGACGTTCGGATAGCTGAACTAGGAGTAAGATAAGAAGAAACTTCGAACTTTGTGAAAAGAATGGGAAACAATAATACTGTCAGGAAACTGTAAGAGATTTGAAAAATGTTGTGAATATCCGTTTTGGTTTAATAAATAAAGAGGCTATTACTTTGTTAGTTTCATATAGGCCGAGATATCAGCTCGAAGTAACTACCTATCACCCTTCGACCTTCGGTGACTTCTTATCAGCATGAGACCGAATGCCGAATGGTGATTCGGGCTGCAGTCTCGGCCGATATGAAACTAACCAAGTTATAACCTTGAAGTACTGAAGTGAGGTAAGCGACCGGAAAATTTTAATCGGATCGCAATCAAGTTGCGACTTGATCGAACTTCTCTCTAGGCTTTCGTAATCATAACTCTGTATTAGGAATGAAACACTTGCTGAGCACTCTGTTTTTCTGTATTTACATTAGTAATTATGTGAAGTCGCAAGTGTACATTTCTGAAACAGTCACTCTGAACTTCAAGTCGTGCGGAAAAAAAAAACATCAAGACATCAACCAACAAACTTTCCTCATAATACAATTGCAAAGTTAACCAGAATGCAATTGAAATTGCACGGCAATTTCGATACTTCCATGTTTTCCAATGTTTAGCAGGTGCATTAGAAGAATATCCTGAATCAGACATCTGACCTTCCTCCTTTTGCTTGCTAACGCGCATTACAGCCAGAGGGTTTGCCCCTTCGATTGATCCCGCGCACTCTTCCCTTCGAACCCACCGGAGCTTTCCCCTTTCGAAACCTCCGGAGATCTGCCCCTTCGATTACCGCCGTAGCTCTCCCCCTTCGATTACTCCTAAGAGACGACGGAGGCGCCCTCCGCGTGCACCCGCGCATTACTTCATTGCTTCGGCACACCCTTCCGTTCGAAACTGCCGGAGCTTTCCCCATTCGATTGCTTACGAGCATTTACTCGGGGGGGGGGGGGGGCTGGGGACCCGCTTCAACCCAACCTCCCGTTCACATGTATAGCACAGGGGAATGATATGTGGTCGAACCTTGCCGAGGCCTTCCAATACGTGCTCCGTCCGGTCCCCTCAACCGTGTGGGAGGGTCTTCCGGCCGGGAATCCAGTCTTTCCGTAGGTACTGCTCCCGGAGTGGTCTTCCCTTTCATTACCACCGAAGCTATCCTCCTTCGATTACTAGCCTATCGCCAGAGCTTTCTCCATTTGCTTGCACCCGCGCACCACTGCCGGAGCTTTCCCCTTTTGAATCCGCCTGAGATCCCCCTTCGATCGCTCCCGGAAGTCCTCCCTTGACTCCTGTCGGACATTTGCTCCAGCGCATATCTCCACCTTCGATTCCTCCGGTGAACATTACCGGAGCTCTGTCCCTTTGATTACTCCCGCGCCCTATCGCCGGACCTTTCTTGGTTTACACCTGCACACTACCGCCGACGATCTTCCCTTCGAAGCTGCCGGAACTATCCCCTTTGATTACTCCCGCGCCCTATCGCCGGAGCTTTCCCCCTTTTGTTTATTCCCGCGCACTACCGCAGGCTACATTCCCTTTCATTACCGCCGGAGCCCCGCTCTTCGATTTCTCCGGTGCCCTATCGCCGGAGCTCCACCCTCCCCCTTTCTTGCACCCCGCGCATCACTGCCGGAGCTTTCCCCCTTTGAATGCACTGAGGTCTCCCCCATTGATTGCTCCCCGAGTTTATCACCGGCGCCCTCTCCTCCAATGCTGCCGGAGCTTTCCTCCTTCGATTACTTCCACTACATCGGTGTGTGAATGAAGCATGTCATTGCTAATTGAGCATAGATCACTATAATATTTCTCTTATAATAATGGAATAATTCTCAAATATAGCATTAAAACCATGCACATATTGCCAAAGTCTATTCATATACTCACTTTACACCACCACATACCCTTTTCACTCCATTCACGCCCATATTTGTCTTAACCTCGGTATCCCTCGATGTTCAGTATGACCGTTATATACCCCGCACATTAGCAAACATAATATTCAAAAGTCCGAACTCGACACCTCAAGCCGACCCCCACCAATCTCCCGAACAGGAAGCTGGACCCCTACCATTTTTTAGAATGAATATAAAAGGCATAAAGGTGCACATAACAAAACAAACCCTCCAAACTCGATTGGTCAAGCCGTTCCAGGGGAGTAGCAGACACTACATGTAAAGAGTGTTACATGCTAAGGTCAAATTTTTCAACCAATAGTATCTCCTGAACCGGCAGTATGGCCCTGACCGTTTTTGGACAAGATCTTTTCTACGTATAGAAAAAACCTGACGCGTAAACCCCCAACTCGATACCTCAAACTGTTCTAGAGCAGTAGGGAAAACAAAAATTTTCCATGAAGAGCGTTGTCAAATTTTCGACCCCTTCCGATCTCCCGAACCGGCAGTGGGGCCCAGCCATTTTTGGTCTAAATCCACTACACACCTAGGCGCACATAACAAAAAAAAGTTGGAACTCGAAAGGTCAAGCCGTTCCGCAGGAGTAGCGACAACAATCACTTCACATAATGAGCCTTAACCCTTTACCCAACGCAGACGATATCAAAATGTATTATTTTAAATATCATTTCTTCAAAAAATTTCAACAAAAATTTCGTTCCAATGAGGGGTCATAACCTACGTTTTGGAAGCAAAAAAGTGCAAATATAAAAAAAAATGAATGGCGTTTGTCTTGTAGGTAAAAGATTAATACAATATAATGCACCCTAAATAGGACAGATAACGTAAATTCTCCCTACTGAAATTATGCAAATGTCACCCAGTTGTATTTTATTTCGCCGACCAAATTGTCCAGTTTTGAAATTGACCAATAAAAGCTCCCAACTCTAATTATGCAAATTATGAAAATGTGGCCCTGTTTTATTTTGTTCAGCCAGTCAAATTGTCTAGTTTTGAAACTGACCAATGAAATTGACGGAAGGCTTTATTTATCACTGATAAATATGAAAGCAAAATGTCAAATGTTTTAAAGTGAACAAAACGGACGAGTCATATGATAATTCACGAAATTGACTAAAACAGTGTATATGTCCTTTATATATTTTTTCTGAACTTCAGGGATCAAATGTTTGCTATTTTCGTTCAATTTATTCATTATCTTTGAATCACGAGAAAGGCGAAAAAGAATAATTTTAGGGTTTTTGTTTCTTCATGTGCGATTTTTGTTAGGTTTGCTTTTTTTCCTCCAGGTGCTTTATTTCCGTACGCCGAAAAATTGGACATTTTGTTTTTTTGATATAGTTGTGGTGGAGGTTAACATTAATTACACATGCTTTCCTTATTTCGTGCATTAGTGTGAGCAATTGTAAACGATATCTAGCCCACACAGATCCTCTATTTCTAAGGGGCAACATTTTAAAGATATATGATCTATTCAAACTAAATGCCTGTCTCTTTGTTCTTGACTGGAGGAACAATAATCTTCTGATGTCCTTCAGTAACTTCTTTACTTGGAAAGATAATAATTCAATAATTCTGGTATAACATTCAGACAAAGTGCTCTCCTGCAAATAGATCGAACGCGAACGAGACACCTGGACAACGTTCCAGTGTACCGGTGTGACAGGAATGATAGTCCGTAGGAAAATTAGTCCCTCTGGACTATCATTCCGCGGAATTATAGTCCTAGGTCTAACATTCCTAGGAATAGTAATCCGGCGGACTACTATTCCTAGGAATGTTAGACCTAGGACTATAATTCCGCGGAATAATAGTCCAGAGGGACTAACGTTCCTACGGACTATCATTCCTGTCAAACCGGTACGCCAAAATCCGGAACGAACCAGCTGCGAACATACATACCATAACTGGCAGATATAGTTTCAAGAAACAGTTAACAAAAAACTACTAATCTCGTATGTAGAAAATGTATTGTCCAGCATTGCCCAGATTGTATCAAATGGTATTAACCTTGTCCATGCTCCCTGTGGATCATTGACATGTGGTCTAATTGACATTCTCACTTAAGCATGACAGTTTTTCGTATTGTCAGGAATGTAACAGCGTACTTTAGTTTCAAAACAGCACTGCATTGTGAATGCATCCTTCACAAATATAGAATACATGTATTTGAGTTCAAACTATACAGATGCCTGGATTTCTCGTCTCTCCATCGCCTCCAGCTGTGTACTGTGTTCAGACAACCAAGTATTATTTTCCTTTCAACACTGCATTGAATAAGATGACAAAAACTATCTTTGGTAAGAAAAATTTGGTTTTAACTTTACCATATTTCAAATTCTGTTCCAATCTTTGAGTACACTCGGATATTTAAGTTAATTGCATTAATACGGTTGACGACGTAATAAAGGGTTTATTTTTATACTTCAGCATCTCCCCGTTTTCCGAAACTAAATCCTCCTTTTGATGTACAGTATGGAGGTTGATGGAGTAAAAGTCCTAGTCCACCAACTCGACGATTGCATATCGCATAGCCATGCAATTTGTTAATCAAATCATTTCCAGAAACTGCTCGATGAACTGGTGCAGCCTGAAGACTATGTTACATTCAATACATAATGATAATTACAAATGAGATGACAGAAAGACAGCCACTCTGGCTGTGTCATCTCCTTGTAGAATACTATTATTTTCACATGATTGTAATCTAATATGTTTCAAACTATTTATTATATGCTAGTCTGTGAGTTATTCGCAAATTATCTAAAGACGTTATTTCTCGATATCCATCGACTCGATGGATATCGAGAAATATTCCTCAGTAGCTTCCTAAATGACATCACCTTCATAACATGACGTTGTCTTGAACGATAAGCAGATCTTTCTTATTGTCTTGAACCTGTTTGCAGTCGAATTGGGCTGAATATTGCGCAGTAAAATGCCATGTAGCATATAATAAAAATAAAATCTGCGGTATTTTAGTGAATTACTGGAATTATCTCACGAGTGTGGACCTCAACGTCTTATTTTTCACGAGCGCTTGCGCGAGTGAAAAATAAGACTTCCAGGTCCACACGCTTTGACGCATGACGCCGCCTTAAACGTCGCCTTGAAGAAACGATCAGCAGATCTTTGTTATTGTCTTGAAAATGTTTGCAGTCGGATTGGGCTGAATATTGTGCAGTAAACTGTCACGTAGCATATAATAAAAAGAAAATCTACGCCATTTTAGTCAATATTGTGAATTATCTGAAGCAAGCGCTCATGAAAAATAAACTTTTCAGGTCCACACTCATGAGATAATTTCCGATATTCACTAAAACAGCATAGATATTCTCTATATATGTATACTGCGAAATAAAGAATACAATCTAAAAATCTGAATCATTAGTTATTACTGTAATCTATACGTACCGCGGTTTCGACAACCAGGAGGTCTGACCAAGTTTACAGGCATCTCAGCATGAGCAATTAAAGATTCGGCGCATGGCTGAGAACTATATTTGAAACATTCAACATATCCCTCCAAGAGGCTGAAAATAAATTTAAAAAACCCAGTTTACTCATATATCTGCAGATAAATACATTTCATATTTAGGATAGATTTCGGCAAAGCAGTACATAGAAAAGTGCAACGCGCTGGGTTAACGTAACCAGGCAATTTTGGCCCGCGGGACTGGCTACACTTTATTTTATACTTTTGCGGTGATCACGATATAACCATAGATGTAACATGTGACTTTAATCACTAATAGGTAAATGGACAATAGTGGTAGTGGATCAACAGTAAGCATGGCAAAGTCCAGTAGAAGTCATTTTGAGGGGAAAGCTTTCGGAAGTGGGGGTTGATCATGTGACTGATAGTGGTTGCCAAAGCCAGTAGTTAGTGGCAGTTATGGAAGGTAATAACTGGTGGTAACAGAACCCAGTAGTGGTGACGAGTGTACAAGTAGATACCCGTTGTGGTATGACTGTGGAGAACAATGGTTAAGGTTTCCCGGCCTATCCGACTTTTCCTGCTCGATCCTATTTCTTTATAAGCACTTAACAAAATGTCTACTCTTTTTAAAATATCGGAAGACATCAAATGCATGTGCAATAGACCATGCATTTCAGCGCTTCACCTAGCCCAAACTGCAAACGACACTGAAAACTGAATAACTAAAAATTCATTTTTTGGCTAAAAACTGCAGTTGAAGAATACTCGAGTTCATAACGGGGTCATCAGCTTTGTTCTTGAGTCAGAAACATAAAAAGTAAGAAAGTTTGTTTTGCGATTTTTTTCTTTTTTTTTTCTTTTTGTAAATGGCGCTGGCCGGTTTTGGTCTTTACGTGCAGTAATGAAACTGCATGAGAAAAATAAAAATCAGTTGAAAAAAAATACAAAACGACCGACCGACCAACTGACACTTTTTGCAATTCCATGTAACCTGAACCAAAATTACATATTTTCTGGAATAGCAGTCTTTCAATTTTCAGGCAGGCTGTCGTTCTTGTGCGCCGTCACTCCTGCAATTTTTATTCTTCGTGAGTAGACAATGGCGCAACCTAACGAATAGGATGCATACACCTGCGTAATATACAAAATATGTTGTAGAACTTTTTTAAATTTTAACAAAACCATATCATGTTACCTGTCATTGCAACGAGCTATCCGAGCTCGTTCCAATTAACGGTCACAGGAGATTTTTGTTTTAAGAATTTGGGGAGAAAATTAAAATAACCAATTTTGGTATATTGTGCCTTTGGTGTAGGGTTAAGATATGTTCGTGGCCTGTTCGGAGATTTGAACAATATACCATGAATTATTAATTAGATATATGATTTTTGCCTTATTTGGCTTATTATCGGCCTCTGCTGATATGGCGCTGAACTCGGCCGATAACTCGACTGGGGTTAACTGAACGAGTATAGATAGAGTTGTCGCTCATGCGACGTAAATGTGACGTTTTTTCCTGACGTTGTGGTGGAGCGAGTTTTTGTTTAAACGAAATCGACATTAACTGTCAGTTGCGATAGTCATTACCGATAAGCCATGGACATTACAGAAACGGAATTTCTTAATTTAAGTGATGATGGCCTATTGATGAGAGAGTGTCATGATGAAGAAACCTGATCGAGAAGTGGGAGATTCTATTCAGAGCTTGGAACGGAGGTTTGTGGATATTGAGGCTGGAGAAACGACAGATTATGTGAAAAAGATGAGAAATGAGAACATTTGGAGAAAAACAAGAAGTGATTTAAAAACATTTTGTAACTTTTTAACTGACGGAGTGTATAGTAGCAGTTCAACTGTCCATCTAATTAATAAATAGGTTATCACTTGACTAGTTCGATATCGGCCGAGATATCAGCCGTCGGCAATTTCACATCAGCATTCGACCTTCAGTCGAAGGCTGATGTGAAATTGGCGAAGGCTGATATCTCGGCCGATATGGAATTCGGTTGAAGGCTTGTGTGAAATTTCCGAATGCTGATATCTCGGCCGATATCGAATACGATCGAAGGCTGATGTGAAATTGCCGAAAGTAAAGTGATAACCTCTAATTATAAACTGTCCCATTCCAAGACTAAACTAATGAAACTTCACTGTCCGTGAATTGGTTCGTAATCAGCATAATTCAACAAACTTCAAAGGCCAGTAATGCTACTCACTGTCTCTTCGCTGGTGTATTCCATGCTGAATCATCTGATTGACTTCCGGTTTCTCCATTGAAATGCATTTCATTTACATGTATTGTACCAAACTCAATTAAATTTGATTATTGCGGCGAAACACGTATTAAAAAAATGAGGTAATATTTTTGGAATTCCTTTTTGCTATGCGCCAGTAGAGTGAATGGTGACCAGATGCGGCCTCGAGTTTTAGCCTTCCGCACTGGCACTCGTGCCATATCGATTAACCCATTCACACGCGTGTGTCGTTCTGTGTATTTACGACGTGGGACTCACTTCAAGCGGTAACGAGCACTGTATAACACACCTGTATTTACGACGTGGGACTCACTTCAAGTGGTATCGAGCACTGTATAACGCGCCTCTCATTTTCAAAATCTAAAGACTGAACAAAAGGAGCGACGCGCTGGATTAACACCATCAGAAAAAGCGGTCAAACGCGACTGGCCACAGTTTACGTTATAATTGTGCCGTAATCGTGATATAACCATAATTGTAATTCATCAGTTAAATTTGGCCTCGTTCTTCTCTCTGAACCCGTAATCTGATTGGCTGAGAACCTGTCGGCTTCGTGCTCTAATTTCAGGTAAACCCACTCCTATCGTGCTCTAATTGCTGGAAGCGGGTCAATTAGAACATGTCTGTATCCACGCTACGTGCGAGCAACGGAGATAAGTCGCTCCTATCACAGATCGAACGCACTCCGGAGTTGTGTTCTATGGCAACGGTTGTCAGCGACCGTGCTTGGAAGTTCACCTTGTAAATTCGATCATGGCAGATAGACCGAGATCGAAAATGTCAAATTCACGAATGTATAACTCAACAAGAGACGTTTATTTCCCAAATGTTGCATGTGACGTTAATCACCAATACGCAAATACACAAAAGAGGTGGTGGATCAAAAGTAAGCTTGGTAGAGACCAGAAGATCAGAAGACGTCAATTAGAGGAGAAAGCTCTCACAAGAGGATGCTGATCATGTGACTAATGATTGCTGAAGCCAGTAGTTAGTGGCAGCGATGGAAGGTAATAAATTGTGGTAACAGAACACTATGGTGGTGACAAGAGTACATGTGGCTAGCCGTTGAGATAAGACCACGGAAAAAGTGTTTTATGTTTCCCGGCCTATCCGAATTTTCAACCTCATTTGGAGGAGAAAGCTCTCACAAGAGGGAGCAGATTATGTGACTAATAATGGTTGCTGAAGCCAGTAGTTAGTGGCAGTGACGGAAGGTAATAAATGGTAGTAACATAACCCTATGGTGGTGACAAGAGTACAAGTGGCTAGCCGTTCAGATAAGACCACGGAAAAAGTGGTTTAGGTTTCCCGGCCTATCCGAATTTTCAACCTCATTTAGAGGAGAAAGCTCTCACAAGAGGGAGCAGATTATGTGACTAATAATGGTTGCTGAAGCCAGTAGTTAGTGGCAGTGATGGAAGGTAATAAATGGTAGTAACAAAAGCCTATGGTTGTGACAAGAGTACATGTGGCTAGCCGTTGAGATAAGACCAAGGAAACAGTTGTTTAGGTTTCCAGGCCAATCCGAATTTTCACCCTGTTATTTTATAAGCTCTTGGCAAACATGTTATCTCTATTCCAAATATCGGAAGATACGAATGGCTCGGACATCAAATACATGTCTACAGCGAAAATGGGCAATACCTTTCAACCCTTCGCCTGACCTAAATAGCAGGAGACACTTAAAAAAATAGTAACTAAAAATTCTCATCCTTGGCTCCAGACATAGCTGATGAATACTCATTGCAACGTGCTCAGTTATGTTATTCAATACATACATTTCTTTAATGTTAACTTTCTGTAGATGACAGCTCAACATGCTGTTTTCCGGGAAACGAGACTGATCATATCCAATCAAAACCAGGTAACACAAGTTTAGTCGAAAGGTTCTAAAACTATGTTTAAACTGATTAAGTAACACCAATGTTTACGTTTGTCGACAAGTTCACACCACTTTTTTGCCTTAGTGATGGAATGCAAGAAAGAGTAAATATACTCAGCTAAAAGAATACACATATATACAGTACGTGGAGAGTGTATTACAACTAAATCATCCACAGAGTGGATGTTCCACCCAAGTAATAACTGCGAACATATTGCAAAGCATAACAATCACAAGCAAAGTTCCAGCCACTGCACCTCCGGGTTAAACCCGGAGGTCCATTGGCTGAAACATTGCTAGTGTTTTTTGCCCATTTGTACAGAATTTGAAAGTGATACTTTGGGTGATTACTCCACTCCGCTGGTGATTTTGTTACAATCCACTCTCCACGTTCGGTACTGTCTTTAGTACCTGAACTTGCATTACGCCGTTACCCTTTTACCTAACGAATTGGCCGCATCCGCACGCCTTTTATTCAAATAAAGATGTTGATTTTTCAAAATATATCAACAAACCGCGTCGAGTGTGTTCCAATGAGAGGCCACATATCTTTTTCTTTAACTTTTTGGAAAAATGTAAAGAAAGAAATAATTAAAATAATAAATCTTGATATCCTGTGTGTTGGAAAAGGGTTAAGAGATAATGATTTTGGACCTTATTTTTTGTTATTTTCTAGCACTTAACCCTTTGAACCCCCTTTTCGTGGAATGGTATAGCCTTTGAGAGTACATACAGTGAAGTGGGTCAGTCCAATATTAATATATAGGAAGGATAAAATATAATAACTGCAGTCTGCAGCCGTCTGCAGACTGCAGTTATTATTTTGTTATCAATGTCCCGTGTATAGACCTCTTATAATGAGACAAAAATGGGTCGAAATTATTCCTTGGACAGAAAAATCGGTCTTACTAGTTGAAAGGGGTAAATTCTCTATCGGTTATCGTCCAAAATTTCTCATTTCACAAAACTGCACCACCTTTGGAGCATACATTCAACCATTTATCTTTAACACGGTAGCAATAAATATTTTCCGTTTTGTAGGTAAGGCAAATTCACAAACTACAGCTAATTTTGGCTTTTCCACATGTACAAATCAGCAGCATATTCTATTCATTACCACTACAAAACAAATTGGTGCTGATATAGGAAAGCTGTTGTCGTGTTGCTGGTTTTCGTTTCCGGCTTTCGTTTGATGTTTTATGACATGAGAACGGTTGCCAACGCGTAACAGCTCCAACGTCATCAAGGTCACCGATTGGGGGAGTAACCGCGTTAAATGAAGTGACTTCATCTTGATGGGTGGGATGGGGTGGATTGAGATGCAATGTTTTTCGATAGACAGCTATCTGGGTACATAAAGAGAAGTAATGCATCTAGGTACTCACCTGATGATATTTCCTTACAAATGATCAGAGTTAATTCAAATAGTAAAATCAAGAACACTTTTCTGTGCCTTACTCACATCTTGCGAATTGAAACTGGAAATGAAGCGCCACCACTTCCTGTTCATATTATAAACTGAAGTTCACTTCTTCATAGGACTTGTACAAGCTCAGGGACGCCGGAGCCGGGGGGGGGGGGGGCTTTACCCCGCCCCCCCCCCCCCACCCACCCACTGGATGGGGCTGCTTTGTCTGATAAACGACCAAGCCTAAAAATGTTTCGACGACATTCTTGTATCCAGTTTCCGCGAGAAATGTCAGTCACTGTCTCGTGTAACGGTTAAGGGGGGATAACCCAAAAGGACATGATCGATTGAAACATTAGCATTGTTTCAGAAGGGAAGTAATTTAGTCATATAAACAAGCAGATAACTCAGAATCGCAGATCTATTCGAAAACAATGTCCATCGAAACGTATTTCACAAAACTGTGCCACAAGCTGTGTTCAGCGAAGAAAGTTCTGACTGTCCAGACAAATCAAATACTAGCAGAGTATTTTCATCAGAACAGAAACTTCCTGCTTAAACTGAACCGATAAGTAAAGTCAGAAAGGTGGAAAACAATGATCAATGCCATGAATCCTCCGTGCCCGAAAAACCGAACCAGCCAAGTAACTTCCTGTTCCCGAAGAAAATCTACGACAAACAGAAGCACTCTTTTCAGGGGGCTTGGTTCAAAGACTACGCTTGGCTTCATTATGATGGGACGAAATATTCAGCATTCTGCCTCATCTGTATGAGACATAACTCGGCGGCGAGGGACGTCTTAAAAACTGTGAAATCGGAGCAAGCGTCTTTCACGACAGACTTTTCGAACTGGAAGAAAGCATTGATAAAGTTTAAAGAACACCGAGCCTCCGAATGCCATAAAAATGCTGTTGACTTGCAAGTAACTTTCCCAGCAACGCTCACCGATATAGCCGAACTAACAAGTGAAAACGCAAAACAAACACCGCAGGAAAACCGCAAATGTTTCGTAAAAATAATTGAATCTCTTCAATTTCTATCAAGATAAGGTATAGCTATAAAGGTTGGCAATGAAGATACCTCGAACTTTGTGCAACTTTTGAGATTGCGGAGTCGAGACGATACTAGTTTGGCTGAATGGCTTAACAATAAGGAAGACAAGTATACAAGCCACTCCGTGCAGAATGAGTTATTAGCAAATATGGCCAATAATCTCATTCGTGATCTAGTGAGTGATATCGGGGAAAATTTCTTTTCGATATTATGCGATGAGTACACTGATATTAGCAACCAAGAACAATTGACATTTTGTATACGGTGGGCTGATGGGTGGCTCGATGCGCATGACGACTTTCTTGGTTTTTCATGTAGAAAACATAGCAGCTAACACAATAGACTCCGCTATTAAAGACATATTAACTAGAACTCAACTGTCACTTAATCGCTGCAGAGGTCAGTGTTACGACGGTGCGTCTAATATGCTCGGGAAGAAAAGTGGAGTGGCACGGCAAATTCAGGAAATGCATCCCAAGGCGGTCCCCACACACTGTCACGGTCATTCTTTGAGTTTGATTGTTAAAGATACGGTCAAGAGTTGCAAGGTGCTCTTGGATTCGATGAGTACTGCTAAAGAAATTGTAACTTTAGTAAAGTATTCTCCCAAACGCGAAACTATACTCGGTAATATTGAACAGAATGTCATTCATCATGGCGACGACGAGAAAGATGGATTGCAAGAACCAAAGCATTGTGGTTTGTTGAAATTATGTCCAACTCGGTGGACTGTAAGGGATGAATGCTATGAGCGCATTCTGGCTAACTATGCATCACTGTTTAAGGTTTGGGCGATTCCTCTTGATACTCGACTCGATGCCGAGGACAGAGCAGGAATACTTGGTTGTGAGGCACAGATGAAGACATTTGATTTCTTCTTCGGACTGCACTTAGGCAAGCGAATTTTCAGCCACACGGATAATCTTTCGAAAACATTGCAGTCGCCGGATCAATCAGCTGCAGCCCGGCAGCATCTTGCTGGACTAACTTAATCATGTCTTGAATCTATGAGAAATGAAAGTTCCTTCGAATCTTTCTATGATGTAATACTTTTGAAAAAGAAAGAATTATCCGATGTATCGGGCCCCTCTCTCCCAAGAAAGCGGCGTGTTTCAAGAAGGAAACGCTGCTCCTGCGTACCCAGAGACAGTTCGTGATCACTACAGAAGGATATTTTTTGAAGCGTTGGATGTTGTCATCGCGTCAGTGCGAGAGCGCTCCCATCAGCCGCATTCGCCGTTTATAACACAATGGAGAACCCGCTTTTAAAAGGTTGGAAAGGAGAAAATGCCGACACGGAGATAGATTATTTGAGGGAAAAGTATGACGACGATATTAATTTCGGAACCCTGCCATCCCAGCTCAGTTTACTCAAGGTTCTTGTGAAAAACAACAGTTTGAAATGTTTCAAGGATATTTTGGATTCCGTAAAGAACTTGTCCGCTGATGAGAAGAAAATGATACACGACATAATAACTATTATCGAACTCATTCTTGTTAATCCAGCTACCAGCGCCACTGGAGAGAGATCTTTCTCGACCGCGAGGAGAATAAAAACGTCGCTCCGCGCGCAGATGTCACAAGAGAGATTTAACAACATTTGTGTCTTGAACTCGCACAAGAGGAGACTCGAGTTGCTGAATTTGGAAAAAGTCGCCAATGAGTTCGTTAGCTTGAACGAAAACCGATTCAAGAACTTCGGGAAATTCACGGCACAGGATTTCCAAAGCGTATGGCCTGTTTCGTAGTGAAAACGAGCATGTATATACTATATGAGGACTTTCTGGTTTTCTCGTCAAAATATCTGATTATCAGTGTTGTTACTCCACATCATTAGTCATTCTTTGAAATTCCCTTGAATGAATGTGCGGGTTATCAAGTAAAAGTCGCCAGTCGCATTTGATAAGATTATGCCCCTCACAGAGGCCGCTTGTGTGTGGGGGATTGGGGGGGGGGGGGCATAATCTTATCAAACGCGAACTGCGTATATTTTTCACATCATGTCAAAAATTGAGTTTATTAACACTCAGTATACAAACCACGAATGCTATTCTCGATTGAGACTCAATCGAGAATTGTTTTCGTGGTTTGTATACTGAGTGTAAATAAACTAGGATCGGCCCGTCATGCTCTTACCCCCCCCCCCCCCCCCCCAATCCGAAATTCGTTCCGGCGTCCCTGAAGCTGTACAATCTTGTAAAATCTTGTAAAATCTTGTAAAATTATAAATACTCTAAAATGTCAGTTGATGCCACTAATGTTATTCTTTAGTTTTTTTTTTATAGTTTTTAGGGGAAGCATGATTTCTAAGCGTGAGTCATCGGCAAAAAAATACCTGCAATAAGATTCTGTTAATACAGAACTGGATGTATTTTCAAGTCTTGTGTGTTCAATACGTCGCATACAATCGGTCGCTGTGGTGCGGCCTTTTCTTAATTCTTTTACGCACGCAACATCATTTACAAGATCTGGAAAACAAACAATCGTAAGGTTAAAATGTCACCTCTGGTTCCGTTTTTCCGTTTCTAAAATAAATAACATGTCGAATCTCATATATCTCATAACATCCTTTTACTCAGAAAAATTCATAGATAATCTCCGGTGATCTAGTTATACAGTTGAAACTAGAAGTCCTGTCACTATTTATTTATTTATTGGTGTTGAAGGTCACATACTTTTGCACAATGGCTAATCGTGACCGTGACAGATTTACGGGTGGAGGAAGCCGGAGTACCCGGAGAGAAACACCGAGCATCGAAAAGAAACTTCCCACTCCTCAACATTCTAACTCTGTTCAAGCTCCGCCCAAGCAGGGTTACAGCAGTTGAAGACATGTGCACCATCAGCGTGCAGTACGCCCTAGTACACGGCGTCATCGTGCCCCCATGTAGGCAACCGGGATAAAGTGCCTTGCCCAAGGACACAACGCGGGTCGTCTCGGACGGAGATCGAACTCGGGACCTCTAGCATATAAGTCCAACAGTCTACCAGTGAGCCACCGCGCTCCCAAGTCCTGTCAGTGTATTTTCCACTACTTTATTCTCCTGCAGTATGGAGCGCAATAACCCTTTATCCAACGAAGACGATATCAGAAGCTATTATTTTAATTATTACTGCTTTTAAAAAAAAATTAAAAACATTTCAACAAAACCATATCATGTGACTCCTCGTTGGAACGAGCTCGATGAGCTGGTTTCAATGAGGGGGTCACATGATATGGTTTTGTTGAGATATTTCTTAAAAACATATTTCTTTCAACTGCTGAATTTGCAAATTACGCGGGCGGATGCGGGTGATTCGTTAGGTAAAGGGTTAACCAACGAACATATCTGCGCGAATTTTGACAGGACGTCTAGTTTCAACTGCAGATACTCCAATATTTAATATTTAATTCACATTGAAACAATCAAGATATTAACACAACTAATTGAACTACGGGGCGTAATCGTAGTAACACTACAGCTTTGATGAGTCTTCATTCTTAATGATAACGTCATAAGAGGTTAGACCAAATCAAGTCTCGACTGAGTAACGTTTCTTGCGCTGATGCAAACAAAATGAATGTTTATTACACGCCTGTTCTATAAAATCCCCATCTACAGCAACACTAAATCATGTGGAAAATGAAAATGTGTTCCGCACATATGTGCGGAATTAAAATCGTTGACGAACTATTTTTAAATAGAATCGACATTTCACTGGAATTTTCTACAAATCGTGCACCGCAATTACAATTGCAATTCCTAGCGATAGCTGAAAATCATCCCCTGAGTTCCATTGTGGTATGTGTGCCAATTAGCACATAGAACAACACATTGGAACTCAGGGGACGACGTAGTAGCACGGGTCCCCTCTCAGATTTGGTTGGCGATAAAATGTGGTGTTTTTTTGTTGATACTTGTCAAATGAATTCCTGAGTGTCCTTCTAATAATTGTTTTTTACAGACGTGAAAGCGTGTAATAAACACAGAAAGACAAGCGAGTGAATGGGTTAATCGATATGGCACGAGTGCCACAGCGCGGAAGAATAAAACGAGAGGCCTCAATGGCACAAGTGCCATATTGATTAACCTATTCGCAAGCGTGTGTCGTTCTGTGTATTTAAGGCATATTTTAGATTCATTATCCTGACAATTCAACCTAAACACAGGTGATGATGAGCTATTCATGGAATATTCGGGATGAGGGCCATAACAGCTTCGAGACACTTCCAGAATTCCACTGCTGGCCCGAAAACCTGGCCTGGACCCCTTGTAGTGGAAAATGTATCTCTTTTAACAGGGCATCTTAATAAATATGGATCTTTACTCGCATTGTTTCAACAGAAATGAAGCACTAGTGTTTACCAATGATAAGAATAATAATACT
Organism: Pictodentalium vernedei; assembly: GCA_031216915.1. Classification (NCBI taxonomy): domain Eukaryota; kingdom Metazoa; phylum Mollusca; class Scaphopoda; order Dentaliida; family Dentaliidae; genus Pictodentalium; species Pictodentalium vernedei. Next base: position 144,243,377 of record CM062294.1, read on the forward strand.
GTATTTGTCCTTCCACTGACTTCCGGAGGTCCAAAACGATGAGGCCACAATCAAACCACCGCAAGCACTTTCTCTCCCACTCTCCCTCCTAATCTTCCAGCATTCAAACACAAAATGTTATATTATTTCCCCCACTGGTGCTTTCGCAATCTCCACATCTGTTTATTTCTCATATTCTTCCATTGTTTTCCAAAAAAAGTCTTATTCTAAAAGCCAAGTACTTGGGATATTCTGAACTGAACTGAACTGAATTTATTTAACAACATTCTTCCATATGAATATACAATAATTTCATAACAATTAACTTCAATACTCTCAAATGTATGTTGTTGGGGTACAACGTAGTCAGATTGGCTGTCTTCCCGTTGACCGTTGGCATCTACCAAGTTCCTCTTTGGCCACTTCCAGCAAGGTAGCGTTACATGACCCAGTTATCTACCGACCCACATCCTTTTTCAGAATCGCCAAGTTCTTCACCACTGTTTGGTTTAAATGGATTACATCCGTTCCACGAGTTATACTTGATAATCCCTCTCTGTCCCACCCTCGCAACGGCGCGGCTCATCATGTGGCCAACCGAAATATTATACCCGATTAAATCTAAAAATAGGCGTTGTACTATTTAAGCGCTGGGCTGGTTGCTGCCGTAACCTCGTCAGATTTGTTTAGGAATTCCACTTCTGCCTGAAGACCTTGAGTTCTTACCTGCCGGATTATTGCATAACTGGTTCGCAGCTTCCCTTAGGTCAGCTACGTTCACCCACTGATCAAATTGTGCATTGACATTAGGATTGGATCTGCAGTCAGCCAAAGAATCAGCAAAACAGTCAACAAATTGCATCAAGATACCTGAGCTGAAAATAGATATCAATGTTTACAATACTTCACTACGCGAAGAGTACTTATATTTATTGCTATTAAAACAAGCATTGAAAAGGCGGGTAACGCATTCATTGGACTTTCCTTAAACTGCTCTGCATTACCAAAAAACAACAATGGTATCACATGCCAGCACTCAGCTTAACATATCTGGAGAAACAAATATGATATGCCGGAAAATCGGGGTGGGGTGCAGCGGGGACAAGTGCTACTTTCAGCGGTCACAAGGGCGGGGGAAGAAATGTGTTCCCTTTGCAGGCCTCGCCGTAAACAGGGGATTGACGGATCTACTGTGATACCCATATCAACAAAAAGTGATGTGGCTTTTATATTCCGTGGCAGATGTTCCCATATCGTCAGTCTTGACAACAAGCTTCACCCGATTAGCTCTTTGCATCATATTTTTGAACACAAATACACGTGTTTATTTTTATTCACATCGAGACGTCTACTATTCTGATACTCTGCAGTACTCTGGAGAAGGTCTGGCCTTATATACCACCGGGAAATAACCCGGCTGGGAGCCCCGGGTAATCCCCACAGGAATTCTCTCGCAGCGACACACTGCTCGTTGTACCAGCGACGAAACCGTTGCGCCTTTTGGGTCCCGAAAATAAACATTCTTTCACACGGGGCCCATTCATGATTGGCCTCCTGGCGCGCACGAATGGGTTCTGCATCATTGAAATTATCTCAAAATATACAACTCTGACGAAAATATATGTGTCAGGTGCGAGGATTGGACGCCCTTTCGGTCCACAAAATCGATTCTTTTTCACAAGAGGACGAACAATGGACGGACCCGTGGGTTCCGCACTATTGACATCATCTCGTTTCAGAACGCTAATCTACTTAGGTGTAGACAAATCATTCAGACGCTATGATTTGATTTCTTCTCCAACACGAAAATCAAAATGTTGTCACAAAGGGCCGAATCCTGTTCGACCCAAGGATTTTGCACGTCTACAATTCTCTTGTTATGACACACTGCTTGGGTGTCGAGAAATTCCCCAAATACGAAGACTGGCCGTCTTTTCGGTCCCGAAAAAAATCAAATCCCATCCACCTCTAGGGTACAATATGTAAATAACAAAGTGTTTAACCCTTTGAACTCTAGTGGTATATTCCATGCCAATTCAATGGCAGCAATTAGAAGAGTCCATATTCATTATTTGTGGTAGACCAATCAATAGTTTCAACGTGCAGCCCCGAGGCTGCACGCTGAAAACATTGAGTGGTTTACCACACACATTTACTGAACAACCATCCTGTGTGATGACCTTCTGACGTATCATGTTCCTGCCGTAAAAGCGGCCGCTTAGATTCAAAGGGTTAATACCAACCAAAAGCAAAATGATGGATTAACTTGACACAACGAAAACTATTTGTTACAATTTTGTAACTTAATTTTGTTATTCAGACTTATTTGGGTGTAACAACTAACTCCTTCGACAACCATGAGCACCTAATGTCGAGCAGTTTTACAGGTGGACGAGGTCAAAATACTCGAAGCGAACCACCGGGCAGCGGCGATCGACTTTCAGACTCCCCAACGTACTAACTAAGCACAAGCAGGGTTAGCATTGGTTGAAGATTCAAAACTACGGGAAGCCGAAATTACAATTTAACTGATTACTAACGCTTCGTACCAAATGTTGACTTGAATTAGAGAATTGTGAACGATAATATCATATGCCACTTTATATATAGGAAATGTTCCTTTGTATATAGACAGTACCCTTTTGTTTGAATTTCCCTCACCCCATAACATTCAGAATGGCGCCCTTGAAGAAAATATACATTTCTCCACCACATCTTAAAATATGTGTGAGATTTTTTTCAATTCAGATATACAATATCAGGATATCGCCCAATATTCCAATAAAAATAAAACCCTCATCCTCTGATTAAACGAGATCTCTCTCAGTTTTTTTTTTTCTATGTCTTCAGCTTCAGCTGCATGTTATCGTTTGACATCACCGCTGTATCAGACAACGAATTATTCTCAGATTTCAATACACGATTTATTGATAAAATATCCAATGACATAGCGTGGGGTACACGAGAGGTTTATTTACTAGACTTGCCTTGTTAATTTTACGATGCGGGTGTGGGCTATGGGAAGGGTCTTATGGGAACATATACGTTATTGTAATGAATGTATGGTAACATGGTCTGAGTTCTGCGGCTCGGTTGAACTTAACCTCCGAGTCGCAAACCTCAGACCATATTACCGTCAATTCATCACAATAACTAAAAGTGTTGCAACTTCCATATGGCTGTTCAGCCCGCGGAGCTGTTGGATATTTTACCTTATACACAGGTATACACGGTGACTCAGTAGTTACGACAATGGGCTTCAACCACAAAGGTCCACGGTTTAAGCCCCACCAGTGGTAACTGCGTGGTGTCCTTGGACAAGGGGACATGACCCTTAATTCGATTGTCCCCGTGGAGGCAAAGTGGCGTTAAGTATTAAGGCGTACCACATGTCGATGATACACTTGTCTTCAATCAGTGCTAGCCCTGCTTGTGCAAAGTTAGTATGTTGGGAAGTGTGATAGTGGCTCGCTGCTCCTTACCGGTTCTCTTCGGGTACACCGACTTCATCCACTAGTGAAACTGTTCGACACGTCGAGGTGACCCTAACTGCTGAGAGTGGCGCTAAACCCGAATAATACATAGAGAATATGAAATGAGTGTTTTTCTCATATAATATTTATGAAACGAGTCTAAGAATTTTCCGTTTTGGCGAGCCTCTAGCGAACCCAACTGGAAAATTCGGACGCGTTTCATAAATATTATATGAGAAAAACACTCATTTCATATTCTATTTATCATATGACACACACACCCAAATATTAGCCACTTAGCATGACTTTTTAACCCATCACCTAACTTGAGTTGCAGACGGCACTTGGAAAAAAACATCCTCGTATTACTAAAGATTTTCATTTTTTGCTTCCAAAACATAGGTTATGACCCCTAATTGGAACGAGCTCGTCGAGCTCGTTCCAATGAGGGGGCCATATCCTATGTTTTGGAAGCAAAAAGTGAAAATATAAAAAAAAATGAACGGCGTTTTTTTTGTAGGTAAAAGATTAATACAATATAACCCACCCTAAATAGGACAGATAACGTAAATTCTCTCTACTGAAATTATGCAAATGTGACCCAGTTGTATTCTGTTTAGCCAATCAAATTGTCCAGTTTTGAAATTGACCAATGAAAGCTCCCAACTCTGATTATGCAAATTATGAAAATGTGGCAAAGTTGTATTTTGTTCAGCCAATCAAATTGTCTAGTTTTGAAATTGACCAATGGAATTGACGGAAGGCTTTATTTATCACTGATTAATATGACAACAAAATATCAAATGTTTTAAAGTGAACAAAACGGACGAGTCATATGATAAAAACAAAATATGCATGTATACACAGATATATAACTCACAAAGATGCATCTATAGAATATTGTTTGCCAGTTTAACATATCGATATCAGTAGGGTGGCTGCTCATTGAACGTGTGGGGTTGACTAACCAATATTTCCAATGTGCGGCCCAAAGGCTGCACGTTGAAAATATTAGTTGGTCCATCTCCAATTAGAGAATATGTACTATTCCAATTGATGTTGGTGAACCGAATTGGTAGATACCATCAGGGGGTATAAGGAGTTAACAGACTTGGTGCCTCCGACATAATGTTACCCTAAGAATGTTCACACTTCAATGCAAGGTCATTTTCTTTTTCTGTAGCATCAGTAATTAGTTTGCGTTCCAGCATGTCATGAATATGTTCACGCATGAGCCACCAGAAAATAATTAAAATGTTGAGACATGTAAAACCCTTGTGGGGTAGAGTTTCTGACCAATAACTCGCGATATTCCAAGAAACTCACAAGTCACACCCGACAGATTCCAGGGTATTTAATCGGAGTTCCTAAGAAGGAAACATTATTTGTGCCTATTATGCATTTACACAGATTTGAGAGTTACGGTCTGGGTGGAAACATTACCCCATACAGGGATGCGGAGATGATATTCCCAACGAGAGTATCACGCACATTGCACTTTGTTTTCTGAGGCGAGCGGGGAATTTTACAATAGTTGGAAATTTGAAACTCAAAACAGGAAAAAAAGTGCGAAATTTCGGACAGGGCGCTTGTACAGTTTTTCCAAACATGTTTAGAATTTGGTCAAAATATGGAGATTTTAGACTTAAAGGTAGTGAAAGTCCTCCGATTAATGATTAAAAGTAGTAAAACTTACCCCAGATATTGATTTATATTACCTTCCAAACTGTGATTTACTGGGATTTCCGGGTTTGATTATAAACGATAACTTCACAAGTGAATTTGGCAATCAACAATTGTGCCATGTATCCGTGCGCGCAAACGAAGACGCTCTGCCGCGGGTGTAATGGGGACTTCATTGTTTGTTTTTTTACCCTTTACCTGAAAAGCAGACGACACTTGCAACAAAATTCTTGAATAACTATTATTTTCATTTTTTATCTCAAAAACATAGGTTATGTCCTCTCATTGGAACGAGCTCGGCGAAAAAAAAATAATGAAAATTAATTGGCGATATTTGAGAATAGCTCTGGCCGGTTTTGTCCGTTACGTTTGGTAAAGGGTTAAATAATATAATTATCGTTAATAATGAAAAGTAATACACAGAGAAATCGCTTGACTTACGTGAAATAATTCATTCGAGGCGAGGGACTATATTGTAAAACACTCGTGCGCATTCGCGCACTCGTGTTTGTACAACGTCCCTCGTCTCTCATGAATTATTTCACGTAACCAGTCCAGTCAAGCTCTATGTAGTTAAACTGTGTAACCACTGAGAGCCAGAGTTAAATAATATTCAGTCAAGAGGGTGCACCAATGGAATTCCAAAACTTAAACATTTACCTAACGAACCGGCAGTTGTTCCAATGAGGGGCTACTTGAGATGTATTTTTGAAAAACAATTCTTATTCTGAGGAGCCTGAAGTGGTGTTTACCACATGTTCTTAATAAACAGAAAAAACGAAACGAAACAGAGATTATTTTTTTTCGACCGAACCGAAAATGGAAACGATTGTGAAGAATCAAATCCTCCGAGTTCTAGTGGACGGACAGTTACATACGGTAGCTGAGCTGGGCGATTTAATTCCCATTTCAGTATTAAATTCACTGTGAACCCTTGTGGTATCTTCCATGCCAGATCAATGGCAGCAATTAGAAGAGTCCATATCCATTATTTAGGGTAGACCAATCAATATTATCAACGTGCATCTTCGGGGCTGCACGTTAAAAATAATGATTGGCATACCCCATGACGTATCATGTTCCGTTGACTCGGGGGAGGTGGGCGGTGTTGTGTGTGTGTGTGTGGGGGGGGGGGGGGGGTTCTAATGGAATACCCTATTTTTAGAAGTTATGTAGAGGTAGTCGGAAATTTCCTTCCGGGGATCTCGCCTCCCCTCGAAGATCCCTTTGCAACGTTCCTGAAGCGGAGGCACGTTTCCAGGGAATTTCGCAACGGTTAATGGATTGCAACATGAAGTAATTTAAGAGTGCATTACTGACATTGCGTTTGGTAGTAAGGTGTCTGCCAGGTCTGTTAATGTCATATTTGTAAGCAATTTGATATCTCCGGCTTTTCGGGTAATTGACGAACTGAGAAGCCTCAATACTTTTACTGTAAATAGTGACAATTTACTATTTCGCGTTGGAGATACTAATATTTTCATTATAGCTATGGAAAATGGTATGACAGTGGAACCTGTTCCTGTTCCGTTAATTCGGGATTTTTTTTTGTACCCACTCAGCCTGATAATTTAGCCTTTGTAGGTGCTGGTGATTTTGGAATTTTTCAGTATGACTGCTTGTTTTCCCCAAAGAAGAATTAAATAGGAAACTTGGGAGTATCTATTGAAGCAAATGATTGTGTAAAAACAATAGAAGATAGGTTACCTGTTCTGCCGAGTAATACCTTTCCAGTGGACAATAGAGCTGCGCGGCTTTTGGGGTTTCTTGGTTCGTTTTCAGTTTATTACGGCAAACCGGAAACCGAGCCAAAAGACCCAGCAAAAGCCGATTGAACGGTTTACTTTGATTGTACAAAAAAGAATATACCCATAGTAGCTTGGTGTACCAAATGTTCACCACGAGTTGTGAACATTTGGTACACCAAGCTACTTTGGGTATATTTTATTTATACTATCATCGTCAGATTATCAAGAGTCGCTATTATTTTTTCTCGATTTTACTGAGCACTAGACGTACATACGAGCGAATCTGTTTTTGTTTACACGAGCATCGGTGGGCGGTACTTCCTCGGTGGGCGGTACTTCCTCGGTAGGCAGTACTTCCGCTGTCAATTTTATCCCCGAAACGAAATGAAAAAAGAAACTGAGAATAACATAATAACATACTATTTCGAGTTATGCATGCTTTACTAACATGAGACAATGCATGTTTGTTAATGTTTAGCATCTTATGAGGTAAACCCATTTAAAAATGTAATAAACAATTGCCACTTCCATTTCACTCGTCGCGAGGCGACGTTCGATACATTTAAACAAGTTTGCATTCAGGTCGACGTCACCAAAGGTCAACGGGGATGTTGTTCCACTGTAGGTGTAAATTTTTACTATTGAAATCCCATTGCTGGCATGTTCGCCACGGTTGGTGAGTCAAGCTAAATTGTCATAGGCTTTTCATATATAGTAGAATAGGTAATCACGGTATAAAAACCGATCATACTATTGGAAATAAACTAGACTAAGTGCCCCTATTGACTCTCGTCACTTAGTCTATCTGGCAAAGGGGCGAATACATCGTGTTCTCATTGTCACATGTCCTCCCTTGTTCACTCCTCCACTGGACGAGTCTATAAGGAAGAAATTGCGACAATGAGAACATTACATAGATTAGAGAAACTTTATTAATTTGTTACCCTAATTTGTGTTTTGGGGGCTCAATACGCCAAGCAAGTGATTCCCTAAAACCCCTATGAATTACCAAAGGAAAGTTAGGCCGAACTCAGTCTAGATTTTTACATTTTTCAAAAAAATTCAACAAAACCATATCATGTCACCCCTCATTGGAACGAGCTCAATGAGCTCGTTCCAATGAGTGGTTACATGATATGGATTTGTTGAAATATTTTGAAAAATTTAATTTGTTCAACTGCTCAATTTGCATATTACGCGGACGGATGCGGGCGATTCGTTAGGTGAGGGGTTAAGCAGCCTGAAGTGATATTTTCCATATGCTCTTAACAAATAGAAAAAAAAAACGAACCGAAACCGAGATTTTTGTTTTAACGGAACCGAAACTGAAAATAATTATGAAGAATCCAAACTTCCCAGTTCAGTGGGCAGACAGCCATATACGGGTGCCGTGCGTGGTGATTTCAGTATTAAATTCAGTGTGTGTGTGTGTGGGGGGGGGGGGGGGGGGGGGGTTGGCGTTGCGATAACCGGTTCTCGTCAGATCACTTAAGTTAAGCAACATCGAGCCCGGTTAGTCCTCGGATGGGTGGCCGTCTGAGTGACCGATTCTGACTCCCGCGTTGTGTCCTTGGGCAAGACACCGAACCCCCATTGTCCACATGGGGGCGCGATGACGCCGTGTACTAGGGCGTACTGCACGGCGATGGTGCGCATGTCTTCAACCAATCTTACCCTGCCTGTGCTGCAGAGCGGAGGTAAGATGTTGGGGAGCTGGCAGCTGCTCTTCGTTGATCGGTGGTTCTCTCCGGATACTCCGGCTTCCTCCACCCTTAAAACTTTCACAGTCATGATTAGCCATTGTGCATAAGTATGTGACATTAAACACCAATAAATAAATAAAATGGGACTTGGCTTCCCCTTTTTCCAAGATATTACAACTCTGGAGAACTGTCTCGAATTCAATGGGTTCAATACGAAATCCTGTCGTGAGAACTTCCAGTTTCCAGGGACGTCAAAAAGCAGTAAATTTGCCATTAACCCTTTACCCACCGTACCGGCAAAAACCGGCCAACACTATTCTCAAAATTCCCCAATTAATTTTCATTATTTTTCCATTTTTTGTCTCAAAAACAAAGGTTATGACCCCTGGTTGGAACGAGCTCGTCAAGCTGTGCATCAGGTCATATGAACTACGCTAGGTATGGTTTGTACTACCTGTGGGAGATGGAAAGATTACCAAGATATGTTTTAGGACACTGATTGAATGGGTCCCATGTCATGGAACACATGGATAACGTATGGAACAGAATTTGTGTGATACGTTGATCGAAATAACATCTATGCGATATGGACATGAGAAACCCAGTATCATAGGCATAACGTTGAAATCTGAATCTCTGAAAGTCCCGGCCCTCGGTCGTCATACCTGTGGACAACTATGGAAGGTACATCTCCATTAACCCTTTACCCAACGCAGACGATATCAAAATTTATTATTTTAACTATAATTTTTTTCAAATTTTTCAAAACAATTCAACAAAACCATATCATGTGACCCCTCGTGGGAACGAGCTCGACGAGCTCGTTCCAACGAGGGGTCACATGATATGGTTTTGTTGACATTTTTTGAAAAATAATATTTTTTCAACTGCTGAATTTGCATATTACGCGGGCGGATGCGGGCGATTCTTTGGGTAAAGGGTTAAGGAAACCCGCTATGCACTATCAAAATACGCAGCACCACATGGAGTGGTCAAGGCCGAAAATCACCGCCACGCAAATGGATTTTGAAGGTCTGCGAAAAAAACTTGAAATCATCTTGAATCCAATGGACCACGATCAACATTCTGACAAGATATTGAATATCGTCAACTTAAGCCCTGCAACTGTGAATGTGGATCCCGTGGTCGTCGACAAACGAAAGAGTTCGAGAAAATGCTGCTGAGTGGTTTCTATGATACGATAACAATGCTTGTTGTGAACTTGTGACAATGTTCTCTGTGACAAATTCAATCAATGTGAGCGATTGATACCAAACTCATATATGGAGGGTGATAGAGCTGCAATCCAGATTGCGGAATTTTGCGGAAAGTTGATATCCAAGACATACTATCCTGTATGTTGTCACCTGCTCTTTCTTACTGTTTCACACACAGACAACGGGGACACGTGTATCCTAAAATCAACGTTTGTCCCGCACAAAACCTGCGGTTTCGATATCAGCATGGAAAACTGGGCACGGACGTGTCTCCTTGTTGTACAGCCATCGATGGTTCTGCACTTCTCAGGATATTACACTGGATAGCACCCAATACACTACCCCCCTCCCCGATCAACTGTGATATAGTTTGTTGAGAAACTTCAGGATGACCCGAAGCAATGATTCTTTTCAGGAGCCATCTATATTGTTTTTGATAGGTACAAAAAATTCAGTATCAACATAATGTTACCTCAGCCAACCCAGAAAATGATAAGTTCCGTGACCGAAGGTAAGAAGCAGTTGATTGACATAATTGTCAACCATTAAAGGTGTGACTAAACGTTTCTGTTGAAAACACAATTTGTTCATAACTGATCAAAATCCGGCCTCAAGAGGGATCAATACCGGTGTTGTTATATATAGACAGGACATGGTCACGAGGAAGTTGAGAGTATCATTGTCCAGCAGGCAACTCAAGTTGAGATTGATATGAATAACCATGTATCAGTCAAGATGATGGCACGTTTGTGTATGCATTACTGTTGCATATTATGTGGAACAGGATCTGACACCTGCTATCTTCATGCAATCCCATACAAAAGAAAGGTCCATAGTGGATATACGCGCAGCTTTGAGAAACATCGGAATATCGTACCAAATCTTCTCGCCGCTTGGACCGCTTTTTTCATTCATGAATTTCTCTGTCCCGTGATACTGAGGCACCTTCGTGGTTTAGCAATCCGCTATTCAATTACATGGATATCTGATGGTGGTCTCAATTATGTAATCCACCAAGGGTCACATCACAGATAAAAATGGAAAACATTGATCTAAGATACCCATATTCATGTCGGAATGACGCATTTATTTAGTTAGTATGTATTCGGGTCGAATTGCCATCATATTTCATTTAACGGGTAGCTATTTGTTGTAATTAACCGATAAGAATTTCTCGATGGTCATCTTGGTGACCATCTTTGAACATTCATAAAAACAACACATACTCTGATCCGGAAAACATAATTATAAATTTAACCCTTCACCCAATGTAACGACCAAAACCGCCCAGCGCTATTCTCAAAAATCGTCTGTCAATTTTCATTATTTTTTTCATTTTTTTATCTCAAAAACATTGGTTTTATTATATGCTTTTTTAAAGATAGCGAGAAATTTTTAACCGATATTTTTTCTATATCTATCGTCACGATAGATATAAGGGAATATCCCTCTGGGGATTAATCGAATCACGCAAGAATATTAGGACGAAACTACTCCACCGACGAGCGTTCTTTTTATATGTCCAATACGCGCAGCAGGGTTATTCCCCTTACATCACATCGCGTATCGATTTTCTGTTCGTCTGCATGTTTGTGGCGAAAGTTGCTCAACAAATTTGACATCACATCGCGTTTTGATTTTCTATAAAAATATAAAACAATGGACCAATTTGGGAACTTTAATGTAATGGAAGAGGAAGTTTTAAAAAGTATATTCGATGAAATGATGGACAACACGACCGAATTACGGGCCGCTGAATTTTTATTGGCAGCTGACAAAGACTTTTAACATGGGATTGGAAAAGCCAGCACTAAAGGAACCCAAAACTGACCAAATTTTCGCAACAAAAACCTCAAAAGAAACCACAAAATACAATACAAACAGTGAGCGGAGAAAAATGCCAAAATGAAAAGGACAGTGTTCATTAATGACATTAATGAAAGTCAAGAAAAAATATTCCAAATCCTGCATAAATATTAGAAAAAAAAACTTGTTCAACCTTAAGTTATAATACAAGTTGATTATTGAAACACATTGGGCCATGCAGAATACATTAGGCAGCCAACATTGGGCCATGCAGAATACATTAGGCAGCCAACATTTTTAAAGGGGGTGATGAAAGTGAAGGGATGAATCACAGGCCTGGTGGTATTGGAATGCCCAAGTGGTAGTTTGAAAAAAGAAATACATGTAACTTGTAAGCGCAGTAGGCCCTATATATGTTAATGGATAGTGGATTATGATCAAATCACCTGGGCAGGGGATGGAAGGTGGTGGGTAGTAGGAAGCGGACTTTTGACGTGGATAGTGGGTCTTTTGGGAATAGGAAGGTACGTCGGGTTGAGGGTAGAGGAGAAGTAGGGGCTAGAGAGTCAAATTCCCAGGCTAGTAGTGTGATTCGGGGGGCGAAAAGGCGTATTCTTATAGAATCGGATAGTGAGGGAGATAGCGATGATCATGTGGAGTCTGTCAGGGCAGGAGTCAGAGGGAAGGTTAGGAAGGTGGTAAACGAGGACAAGGTGGCTTGTAGTGGGAGTGGGCAGAAGGTGGGGTGCAGTGTCCAAAATAGATTCAATGTGTTAGGTAATTTCGAGAATTCTGAGGAGCAGGTTGGGTCTGAAGAGGTGGAGGTGGAGGTAGGCAGGGGGGTTAGTGTGGCGAAGTGCAAGATTGCGAGCCGGTCCAGTGGGGACAGAGGTGGTAACAGGGGTTGTAGGGGTAGTAGGGCGGGAAAGAGGACAGGAAAGGACAGGAAGAGGCAGTTGGTGGTTGCAGGGAGTAGTATAGAGCAGGGGTTGGATAGGGTGGTGTGTGGGCCCGACAGTGTCAACAGGACCAATTTGTGCTTTCCGGGGGCTAGGGTGGGGGACCTAAGGGACAGAGTGCACGGATTAGTAAAGGGGTCAGGCCCAGACCCAGTGGTTGTTGTACACGTGGGGACCAACAACATCAGGGAGAGAAAATCAGTCCAGCTTATTGAGACTTACAAGGACTTAATAACTCAACTGAATGCCAAGAATGCACAGGTAGTGGTTTCGGGGCTTCTCCCAGTACTAGGTGGTGGGGGCGAGCGTAATTCGCGGATCATTGGGACCAACGAGGAATTGGGGGAGTATTGTAAGGAACTTGGGATACCCTTTGTAGACAATTGGGGATCGTTTTGGGGTAGAAATGACCTATATGGAAGGGATGGTCTCCATCTTAGCCCAAGGGGTACAGAGGTTTTAGGAAGAAATATGTTGCAGGTGGTGGAGCCTTTTTTGGTATAGGGAGGGAGGTGGGGGTCAGTGAAGGGGGGAATAATCACAGAAAATGTGTCACGAACCATAGGTGTAAAAAATGGGACGAGGGGGATAAGGAAAAGGAACCAAAAATCCAAATCAATAGGAATAGCTTCCCAAGGAAAGAACAGGTACTCAAAGTGGGATATACAAACATACAGGGACTAGATAATAAAGGGACCAGTAGGCGGAAGCCAATGAACCTTGACACCCTGAAAGTGGGTTATAGCAACATCCAGGGTCTCCACCGGAAAGTAAGTGAAATTGTTACATTGATAGAGGCAGAGGAGTTTGACGTCATGGGCTTAAGCGAAAAGTTGGTAAGACACGAGGAACGGGTAGACCAAGTAAGGGGGTACGTATGGATAGGTGTAGGGCGAACGGAAAGCCAAAAAAAAGTGGGAGGGGTAGGCATGTACATTAAAGATGATTTAAAACCATCGCTGATCACAGACTGGAAAACATCAGCACCCCGGCTGAGGTATCGAAAGAAATTGGATGGGTAAGGATCAGTCTGAAAAACAAAAGTATTGCCCTTGGAGTTGTGTATTGTGCGGTGGAGGGAAGCAAACCCGAATGGAATGATTCGATATACTCAACACTGAGGTCAAATATCACCGAATTACAAAACAAGGGGCTCGGTATAATTCTGATGGGTGACTTTAATGGCCATATAGGTAATGATGAAGAAGGCATAGGGGGTGGGGACAATAAAGTCAACAGGAATGGAAGGAAGCTGTTGAACTTCACAAACGAGCTCGGTCTGAAGATTCTGAACAGGGACGCGAGGTGTAAGGGGAAATGGACCTGGGAGAGGAACGACAGAAAATCAATAATCGACTACATCCTCACAGATATTAATTTATAGAGGGAGGTGATAGGGGTAGAAGTGGATGATGAGGGTAAAATGGAGGTGGATAGTGATCACAACTTGATTACAGTGACGATCAAGGCCAAAACTCTAGCGAAAAGCAAAGGAAGCTCTAAGGAGATTTGGGAACTCAAAAAAGATACTGACTGGGCGAAGTTCAATGAAAAACTGAAACCAAAGCTTGCAACCGTACCCAAGAGGGGCAGTGTCCAGAAGATGGCCGCCGTCATAGTTGCGAGCCTGATGGAGGCAGGAAAGGAAAGTGTAGGAAAGGTCAGGGTGCCAACACGGGAACTTGGGTACATAGTGAACGAAGAACTGAAAAGGGCCATAAAGGAAAGAAAAGCTAAATGTGCTGCATACAGGAGAAATAGAAAACTTAAGGGGCGGAAAGCAATGAGGTCACAGTTGCTAAGGAAGAATACCACCAAGTACGAAATAAAGTAAATAAGATTAAAGACGATAATCGGAGAGTACGAAATAGCAGTCTTATTAGGACGATAAGAACGACAGGGGGTGTCGAGTTCGAACGTTTTTTGGAAATGGGTGAATAAACGTAACAAAGGAAGTAACCCACAGAGTATTAAAGTAGATGGCAGAGTTACAGACGAGCAAGATCAAGTCGCATCAGAACTAGTCAAGCACTGGGAAAAGGTAAACGATAAGCGATGGGGCATGGGGAGCCCACCAGAGTGTCCGAATCAGGTCGAGGAAAACCTATCGAGCTTCGTGTGCAGCGAAATTAAAACGGAGGAGGTGCGAAAGGTGATATCAAAATTAAGGGATGGAAAAGCGGGCGGAGTGGATGAAATTCCTAACGAGTTTATCAAAAAAGGGGGAGAGGAACTCGTGAAAAGCCTAACTGCCCTATTCAATCTAGCCATAGAAAATCAAGAGGTCCCAAAGGAGTGGAGAGAAAGTAAAGTGACATTTATTCACAAAAAGGGGAAAAAAGACGTTTTGGATAACTATCGAGGGATCTCTGTCAGTAGCAACATTGGAAAGGTTTTCTGTAAAGTCCGTTATGGGAGACTAGAGGAGGTGATTGAGGAGAAGGGCTTTTTTTGGGAGAAATCCAGAATGGCTTCAGGAAGGGAAGGAGAGTTACTGACCATCTTTTCAAACTTTCCCAAATGATAGAATCCGCGAAAGCAAAAAAGAAAAAGATGTTTATGGCCTTTTTGGATATCAAAAAGGCATACGATAGAGTATGGAGGGAAGGTATGTGGCGCAAGCTGGAGGCTATGGGCTTAGGAGGCGAGTTTGTTGGAATTATGAAAGCATTATATAAAGATGTACAGAGTGAACTTAGCCTGGGGAAACATTACAACGAAACGTGTGCCTATGGAGATGGGCCTAAAACAGGGGTGTATCCTTTCGCCGATCCTGTTTGCATTGTACATCAAAGATTTAGGAGATGAACTCCTGCTTAGCGAGGAGGGGGGTAGCAGTTGGGGACTTGAAGATCCCAAGGCTATTTTTTGCAGACGATATGGTTCTTGTGTCAGAAAGCGAAGAGGGGCTAACGAAAATGCTGGGAATTGTTGGGAAATATGGGAGCAAATGGAGACTCGAACTTAATGAAAGCAAGAGCAAAATTATACCTGTGGGCCGCAAAGTGGACCCCACTCGAAGGTGGAGAGTGGGTGAGTTCTGCATTCCGGAAGGGAGCAGCAAACTTCTCAGTGTGGGAGAGACAGGTGATTACGAGTATTTGTGGGTAAATATAAACATTACAGGAAGAGGCATCTACCAGAACCACACAAATAAATTGATTCTGAAGGGGAAGCGAATACTTAACCAAATGAAACTTATAGGGAGAAACAGTTTCAATAAGGTTTTCGCGGGGAAAACCATTTGGGAAATGGTGGGGCTGCCAAGTATAACATACGGTACGGAAGTGGTACCCCTAAATCAAACGGCCGTAAAGAGCTTGGAAATCCTGCAGAACGATGCAGGCCGATGGATAACGGTGTCGAGTAATGCCGCAGCGCTAGAAGCAATCAGGGGTGAGCTTGGGTGGATGAGGACCAAGGACAGGATAGACCTGTTGAAGCTCGGTTATCTTAATTATTTGGTAAATCTCCTCGACAGCCGATGGTGTAAAGCAATGTTCCTGAGAATTTTCAACTCAAATATCAAAACGGGGTGGATGGCCCAAGTGAGGGAGCTAGTAGAGAACTACTCATTGGAGATCTCGGACCTGGACGTTGGGGCAAACCAGGGTAAAAAAATCGTCAGAGAAAGGGTCATGGAGGATTGTAACCGTAATTGGCGAGAGGGGGTCAAATCAAAGAGGTCTTTGGGTGGCCTGCGTGATAAAGAGAAGCCAGGTTTTGAAGAGTACCTTGATGGCACCTTTGGGGGGTCACTGTTGTTCAAGCTGAGGTCGCGATCCCTGGAGCTGAGGGGAAAAATTGGGAAAGACGGTGAAAGGGAGTGCCAGATGTGTAACTTGGACATGGTGGAGACCCTGGAACACTTTCTTCTAGAATGCCCAAAGTATCAGCCTAAAAGAATGAGATTCACTGGGAGTATAATGGGGAAGTGGGATGGGAGAATGAAGGACATGTGGTTAGGGGGGGACTCAAAGGAGAGGGTTAATATGCTAATCGGAGAGATTGGGAAGAATGGGACAAGGGATATCATCAAGCAGTTCGTCTCCGAGTGTTGGGAGGAGAGGCGAAGCGTGGGAATTGGGAGGCAGTTGGGAGTACAGGGGTAACCATGGCCTTCTCGTCCGAGAACCGCGACAAATCAGCGGCTGGCCAAAGTGTTATTATTATTAGGTGGATTGTCCACGCATTTTGTCCCAAATTAAGAGAAGATACGTAGGTTTTCTGTTTGCAAAGCAGAAAATATAGAATGATTGCTGGAATGAGATATAGAATTTTCACGAGCGGCTGGAAGCCGCGAGAGAAAAGTTAAATTCCATTTCAGCCACTAATGAGATAATTGTGTGAAAAATATATATGTATATAGGATATCTACACTTTTTGAATGGAAACCAAAATTATTTCATGAGTGCGGATTGGAGGATGAAAAATAATTTATTTTCACGAGTGGCAAAAGCCACGAGTGAAAATATATATATATATTTTTTAAATCGACCGGGGTCAAATCGGTCATCTGTACCAGCTGTTGTCTGTTAACACTGTGATCATTTTCCCCACTTCGGAGTTTTGAATGCATGAAAACACCTCCTTAACCTTTCGCCTTTTAATCGCGATAAAAACAAAGCAATGCATATAATAAAAATAATTAGAATACCTACTGCTTTTGAGTGAGTGAGAGAATTATCTCATGAGTGGCTGGAAAGAAAGCCGCGAGTGAAAACCTTAATTCTTTTTCGGCCGCAAATGAGATATTTCTGATTCTCACCCCAAAACAGTAGGTATTTTTTTATTATATGTGTTGCGTTGTTTTTATCGCGCTTAAGAGTCGAAAGGTGGTCTTCCCATGCAATCCAAACTCCAAAGTGGAGAAAGTAGGTACCCTCTGTATTTTCACGAGTGGCAATATAATATTTTCACGTTCCCGATGAAATATTTCGGTATCCATTCAAAAAGTGTAGATTTTTTTTGTGTCATGACATTTTTCACTTGGGGTTGGGGGGGGGGGGGGGTGGTGGTGTGTGCTCCAAAATGTATTTTGAAGGATTTACATATATAGAGTGATTTTATGCAGACAAAAAAATTACCCCTATGACCACATACCCACTCCAAGTAGCAGTGGGGTGTAGTCATTGGTGTTTTTTTCATAGCGGTAAAGAAAAAAATTCTAATCCTACAAAATGCATTTTGGAGTCAAAAATTTAAAAAACGCCTAACTGACCGCCATGTGGCCTATATCGAAGATAAATCGTTATATCTTTCACTTGTGGGATATGATTTTTCTTAACCAACATATACTGTATTTGAGTGAGTATCGAAATTAGCTCATGAGAGGGTGTAAAGGAATTTTAGTTTTCACGAGCGGCTGAAATTCTTTTGCAGCCACGAATGTTTTTGAGTGGATACCAGGATTATCTCATTCGAGGCTGCAAGGAAATCTACGTTTTCACTCGCGGCTTTCCGATACTCACTGAAAAACAGAAGATATTATTTTTTATTATACGCGATGCAGTGTTTTTATCGCGATTAAAAAAGATGGAAGATGGTCTTTTTATGCAATCATTACTGCGAAGTGGAGAATAGGTATCCTCTATATTTCCACGAGTAGGAAAGCCACGAGTGGAAATATGTAATTTTTTCATGTTCATGAATGAAATATTTCGGTATTCATTCCAAAAGTGTAGATTTCCTTTTTATTATAAGTCATTGTTCACATGGGGAGGGGAGGTTGTGCTCCAAAATGCATTTTGAAGGATTTACATGTAGAATGATTTTATGCAGACAAACAATTTTCGCTGTCTTTTAAAAAGTACGTTCGTCGGCGGAGTAATTTCCTTCTAATTTTCTTGCGTGATTCGATTGATCTACAGAGGGATATTCCCTTATATCTATCGTGACGATAGATATAGAAAATATCTGTTAAAAATTCCTCGCTATCTTTTAAAAGAGCATATGGCAAAAGATTACCCCTATGACCACACCCCAACACCAAGTAGCGGTGTGGGTGTGGTCATAAGCGTTTTTTTTTTTTTTTTGTTTTTTTTTCACAGTGATAAAGAAACTTTTCCGTATAAAATCGCTCTAAATCGTTCAAGAAGCATTTTGGAGCAAAAAAAAAAAAAGAAGCTTAATTGACACCCATGTGGTTCAAAGTGAAGATAAATCCTTATATCTTTCACCAGTGGGATACTGTACAATTTACAATACATAGATTTAGATGATGATGTCGCCCAAACCACTTAAAAAGTTTTTGCCCAAACACTCTGCTATACAAACAGCAGAAAAATAACATTTGACAAAAAATGGTGTGCAAAGGGAGTTCATTTCTTTAATAATTTGTCGAGTGAAAGCAGAACTTTCGTCAACTACGATTCCTTCTCTACAACCTATGATATAAAAACAACCTTTGCTGTTTGTCAACGTGTGATTGATACACTTCCAAGAGAGTGAAAAAACACACAATGCTTCGATTAGTTTTAAACAATAACACTGAAAAATTAAAAATGAACCAGAAAACATTCATTTTTTTCCAAAACGGTCTACAAAGCTGCCAACAAAAAGTCAGAAAAAGTAGAACAATGTTTTGCCTGAGCCATCAAGACATGGCTATACAACAAGAGAGCTGGTTGTGGATATATCATCTGAATATGGAAACTGATTACCAGTTCTCTGGCTGTCTTGATGACTCAGGTAAATAATACAGCAGGGTTTACTTCGCCAAAGATACCGAGGCCAAGAACAGTTGCAATGACCAAAGCTGTTGCTGATAATTTGGAGACAACAAAGTTTGATGGACCTAAAAAGAACGGAGTCCCCTGCTAACATCTTAAAAATAAAGAACCACCCCACAGTTCAAGTTGCTTCCTCGTATGATCGTGGCTAAGCAAAGGGCTTTGGGACTTGACTTCCCCTTTTTCCAAGATATTACAACTCTGGAGAACTGTCTCGAATTCAATGGGTTCAATACGAAATCATGTCGTGAGAACGTCCAGTTTCCAGGGACGTCAAAAAGCAGTAAATTTGCCATTAACCCTTTACCCAACGTACCGGCAAAACCGGCCAACGCTATTCTCAAAATTCGCCAATTAATTTTCATTATTTTTCCTTTTTTTGTCTCAAAAACAAAGGTTATGACCCCTGGTTGGAACGAGCTCGTCGAGCTCGTTCCAATGAAGGGTCATAACCTATGTTTTTGAGAAAAGAAATTGTAAAAATTACTTATTCAAGAATTTTGTTTGCAAGTGCTGTCTGATTTTCATGTTAGGTAAAGGGTTAACTGACATGCCATAGGCAGACTAAGAAACTATAGCAACTATCATGTCGGAAGCACAACGTCTCACTCAGTTTGGAGGTACAGGAGTGCACATTATTCAAAGCCGATCAGTTGTTGCATGAAGTTTCTCTGTGGGTTCTCTGGTCTGATCTCGATTCGATCGTATCGTCATTCTTGTAATTAATTGTTCTCTTACCTCGCCCAGTGTTAAACCGAGATGTCTCAATATTGGGTAACACGGTGGACCACGGTGCTGCCCCGAGGTACTATGTCTTCACCACGTACAACGGGGTGGCACCGTGATGGACTGTGGGCTCTCAATGGGTTGAAATCTGTCTTATTTTGTCTTTTCTTACTAGATGCTGGTCAATATTAGTCTTTTTCAGTGAATCAAAATGTAGGTGGAATCTGCTGTGAAGATTACATTTAACCTTCATGTGGGGACGGCAGGAAGACAGTCCTTGTGACTATGCTGTCTCCCCGCAGTATAACAGAATTAATATTTTGTTAATACATGTATACATGTATACATGCATACTATTACATTATTATGCTGCGAAATAAAGTATTCATTGATTCATTCGATTCCAAGGTTAGACGGCATATATATGGCGACGAGTGTCGTCAGTTCTGCCGATACACTGGCTCCAATATGGGGCTATCCTAAGAACCCGGGTCGGTATTCGGTGGTGTAGCCAAGAAGTTGTTAGCTAAGAAGTTAACAATGAGAGCACGAGCATTCCGATTATTGACCGAGAGGTTAATCGGAATCCTTTTTGGTCGCGAGAGTTTGAATGTCCTGAAGACTTGAGTGACAAGATGGACGAACTCTCCGAGAAGAGCCGAACAGAAAAGAGGTATGGGATGATTACATAACCGGTTTTTGTTGTGTTTTTGTATATTTAGGCTGAACAGAAGGGTGACTGGCCAATCCATATGGTAGTGGTGAAGCACATCCTATTTCTGTGCATCAGGTCATACGAACTACGCTAGGTATGGTTTGTACTACCTGTGGGAGATGGAAAGATTACCAAGATATGTTTTAGGACTCTGATTGAATGGGTCCCATGTCATGAAACACATGGATAACGTATGGAACAGAATTTGTGTGATACGTTGATCGAAATAACATCTATGCGATATGGACATGAGAAATCCAGTATCATAGGCATAACGTTGAAATCTGAATCTCTGAAAGTCCCGGCCCTCGGTCGTCATACCTGTGGACAACTATGGATGGTACATCTCCATTAACCCTTTACCCAACGCAGACGATATCAAAATTTATTATTTTAACTATAATTTTTTCAAATTTTTCAAAACAATTCAACAAAACCATATCATGTGACCCCTCGTTGGAACGAGTTCGACGAGCTCGTTCCAACGAGGGGTCACATGATATGGTTTTGTTGACATTTTTTTGAAAAATAATATTTTTTCAACTGCTGAATTTGCATATTACGCGGTCGTATGCGGGCGATTCGTTGGGTAAAGGGTTAAGGAAACCCGATATGCACTATCAAAATACGCAGCACCACATGGAGTGGTCAAGGCCGAAAATCACCGCCACGCAAATGGATTTTGAAGGTCTGCGAAAAAAACTTGAAATCATCTTGAATCCAATGGACCACGATCAACATTCTGACAAGATATTGAATATCGTCAACTTAAGCCCTGCAACTGTGAATGTGGATCCCGTGGTCGTCGACAAACGAAAGAGTTCGAGAAAATGCTGCTGAGTGGTTCCTATGATACGATAACAATGCTTGTTGTGAACTTGTGACAATGTTCTCTGTGACAAATTCAATCAATGTGAGCGATTGATACCAAACTCATATATGGAGGGTGATAGAGCTGCAATCCAGATTGCGGAATTTTGCGGAAAGTTGATATCCAAGACATACTATCCTGTATGTTGTCACCTGCTCTTTCTTACTGTTTCACACACAGACAACGGGGACACGTGCATCCTAAAATCAACGTTTGTACCGCAAAAAAACCTGCGGTTTCGATATCAGCATGGAAAACTGGGCACGGATGTGTCTCCTTGTTGTACAGCCATCGATGGTTCTGCACTTCTCAGGATATTACACTGGATAGCACCCAATACACTACGCCCCTCCCCGATCAACTGTGATATAGTTTGTTGAGAAACTTCAGGATCACCCGAAGCAATGATTCTTTTCAAGAGCCATCTATATTGTTTTTGATAGGTACAAAAAATTCAGTATCATCATAATGTTACCTCAACCAACCCAGAAAATGATAAGTACCGTGACCGAAGGTAAGAAGCAGTTGATTGATATAATTGTCAACCATTAAAGGTGTGACTAAACGTTTCTGTTGAAAACACAATTTGTTCATAACTGATCAAAATCCGGCCTCAAAAGGGATAAATAACGGTGTTGTTTTATATAGACAGGACATGGTCACGAGGAAGTTGAGAGTATCATTGTCCAGCAGGCATCTCAAGTTGAGATTGATATGAATAGCCATGTATCATTCAAGATGATGGCACATTTGTGTATGCATTACTGTTGCATATCATGTGGAACAGGATCTGACACCTGCTATCTTCATGCAATCCCATACAAAAGAAAGGTCCATAGTGGATATACGCGCAGCTTTGAGAAACATCGGAATATCGTACCAAATCTTCTCGCCGCTTGGACCGCTTTTTCATTCATGAATTTCTCTGTCCCGTGATACTGAGGCACCTTCGAGGTTTAGCAATCCGCTATTCAATTACATGGATATCTGATGGTGGTCTCAATTATGTAATCCACCAAGGGTCACATCACAGATAAAAATGGAAAACATTGATCTAAGATACCCATATTCATGTCGGAATGACGCATTTATTTAGTTAGTATGTATTCGGGTCGAATTGCCATCATATTTCATTTAACGGGTAGCTACTTGTTGTAATTAACCGATAAGAATTTCTCGATGGTCATCTTGGTGACCATCTTTGAACATTCATAAAAACAACACATACTCTGATCCGGAAAACATAATTATAAATTTAACCCTTCACCCAATGTAACGACCAAAACCGCCCAGCGCTATTCTCAAAAATCGTCTGTCAATTTTCATTATTTTTTTCATTTTTTTTATCTCAAAAACATTGGTTTTATTATATGCTTTTTTAAAGATAGCGAGAAATTTTTAACCGATATTTTTTCTATATCTATCGTCACGATAGATATAAGGGAATATCCCTCTGGGGATTAATCGAATCACGCAAGAATATTAGGACGAAACTACTCCACCGACGAACGTTCTTTTTGTATGTCCAATACGCGCAGCAGGGTTACTCCCCTTACATCACATCGCGTATCGATTTTCTGTTCGTCTGCATGTTTGTGGCGAAAGTTGCTCAACAAATTTGACATCACATCGCGTTTTGATTTTCTATAAAAATATAAAACAATGGACCAATTTGGGAACTTTAATGTAATGGAAGAGGAAGTTTTAAAAAGTATATTCGATGAAATGGTGGACAACACGACCGAATTACGGGCCGCTGAATTTTTATTGGCAGCTGACAAAGACAGTGATTTTAACATGGGATTGGGAAAGCCAGCACTAAAGGAACCCAAAACTGACCAAATTTTCGCAACAAAAACCTCAAAAGAAACCACAAAATACAATACAAACAGTGAGCGGAGAAAAATGCCAAAATGAAAAGGACAGTGTTCATTAATGACATTAATGAAAGTCAAGAAAAAATATTCCAAATCCTGCATAAATATTAGAAAAAAAAACTTGTTCAACCTTAAGTTATAATACAAGTTGATTATTGAAACACATTGGGCCATGCAGAATACATTAGGCAGCCAACATTGGGCCATGCAGAATACATTAGGCAGCCAACATTTTTAAAGGGGTGATGAAAGTGAAGGGATGAATCACAGGCCTGGTGGTATTGGAATGCCCAAGTGGTAGTTTGAAAAAAGAAATACATGTAACTTGTAAGCGCAGTAGGCCCTATATATGTTAATGGATAGTGGATTATGATCAAATCACCTGGGCAGGGGATGGAAGGTGGTGGGTAGTAGGAAGCGGACTTTTGACGTGGATAGTGGGTCTTTTGGGAATAGGAAGGTACGTCGGGTTGAGGGTAGAGGAGAAGTAGGGGCTAGAGAGTCAAATTCCCAGGCTAGTAGTGTGATTCGGGGGGCGAAAAGGCGTATTCTTATAGAATCGGATAGTGAGGGAGATAGCGATGATCATGTGGAGTCTGTCAGGGCAGGAGTCAGAGGGAAGGTTAGGAAGGTGGTAAACGAGGACAAGGTGGCTTGTAGTGGGAGTGGGCAGAAGGTCGGGTGCAGTGTCCAAAATAGATTCAATGTGTTAGGTAATTTCGAGAATTCTGAGGAGCAGGTTGGGTCTGAAGAGGTGGAGGTGGAGGTAGGCAGGGGGGGTTAGTGTGGCGAAGTGCAAGATTGCGAGCCGGTCCAGTGGGGACAGAGGTGGTAACAGGGGTTGTAGGGGTAGTAGGGCGGGAAAGAGGACAGGAAAGGACAGGAAGAGGCAGTTGGTGGTTGCAGGTAGTAGTATAGAGCAGGGGTTGGATAGGGGGGTGTGTGGGCCCGACAGTCTCAACAGGACCAATTTGTGCTTTCCGGGGGCTAGGGTGGGGGACCTAAGGGACAGAGTGCACGGATTAGTAAAGGGGTCAGGCCCAGACCCAGTGGTTGTTGTACACGTGGGGACCAACAACATCAGGGAGAGAAAATCAGTTCAGCTTATTGAGACTTACAAGGACTTAATAACTCAACTGAATGCCAAGAATGCACAGGTAGTGGTTTCGGGGCTTCTCCCAGTACTAGGTGGTGGGGGCGAGCGTAATTCGCGGATCATTGGGACCAACGAGGAATTGGAGGAGTATTGTATGGAACTTGGGATACCCTTTGTAGACAATTGGGGATCGTTTTGGGGTAGAAATGACCTATATGGAAGGGATGGTCTCCATCTTAGCCCAAGGGGTACAGAGGTTTTAGGAAGAAATATGTTGCAGGTGGTGGAGCCTTTTTTGGTATAGGGAGGGAGGTGGGGGTCAGTGAAGGGGGGAATAATCACAGAAAATGTGTCACGAACCATAGGTGTAAAAAATGGGACAAGGGGGATAAGGAAAAGGAACCAAAAATCCAAATCAACAGGAATAGCTTCCCAAGGAAAGAACAGGTACTCAAAGTGGGATATACAAACATACAGGGACTAGATAATAAAGGGACCAGTAGGCGGAAGCCAATGAACCTTGACACCCTGAAAGTGGGTTATAGCAACATCCAGGGTCTCCACCGGAAAGTAAGTGAAATTGTTACATTGATTGAGGCAGAGGAGTTTGACGTCATGGGCTTAAGCGAAAAGTGGGTAAGACACGAGGAACGGGTAGACCAAGTAAGGGGGTACGTATGGATAGGTGTAGGGCGAACGGAAAGCCAAAAAAAAGTGGGAGGGGTAGGCATGTACATTAAAGATGATTTAAAACCATCGCTGATCACAGACCTGGAAAACATCAGCACCCCGGCTGAGGTATCGAAAGAAATTGGATGGGTAAGGATCAGTCTGAAAAACAAAAGTATTGCCCTTGGGGTTGTGTATTGTGCGGTGGAGGGAAGCAAACCCGAATGGAATGATTCGATATACTCAACACTGAGGTCAAATATCACCGAATTACAAAACAAGGGGCTCGGTATAATTCTGATGGGTGACTTTAATGGCCATATAGGTAATGATGAAGAAGGCATAGGGGGTGGGGACAATAAAGTCAACAGGAATGGAAGGAAGCTGTTGAACTTCACAAACGAGCTCGGTCTGAAGATTCTGAACAGGGACGCGAGGTGTAAGGGGAAATGGACCTGGGAGAGGAACGACAGAAAATCAATAATCGACTACATCCTCACAGATATTAATTGATAGAGGGAGGTGATAGGGGTAGAAGTGGATGATGAGGGTAAAATGGAGGTGGATAGTGATCACAACTTGATTACAGTGACGATCAAGGCCAAAACTCTAGTGGAAAGCAAAGGAAGCTCTAAGGAGATTTGGGAACTCAAAAAAGATACTGACTGGGCGAAGTTCAATGAAAAACTGAAACCAAAGCTTGCAACCGTACCCAAGAGAGGCAGTGTCCAGAAGATGGCCGCCGTCATAGTTGCGAGCCTGGTGGAGGCAGGAAAGGAAAGTGTAGGAAAGATTAGGGTGCCAACACGGGAACTTGGGTACAGAGTGAACCCACCGAAAAGTAAGTGAAATTGCTACATTGATCGAGGCAGAGGAGTTTGATGTCATGGGCTTAAGCGAGACGTGGGTAAGACACGAGGAACGGGTAGACCAAGTAAGCGGGTGTGTGTGGATAGGTGTAGGGCGAACGGAAGGCCAGAAAAAGGGGGGAGGGGTAGGCATGTACATTAAAGAGGATTAAAACCGTCGCTGATTACAGATCTGGAAGATATCATCACCTCAGCTGATGTGTCAAAAGAAATTGGATGGGTAAAGATCAGTCTGATAAACAAAAGTATTGCCCTTGGGATTGTGTACTGTGCGGTGGAGGGAAGTAAACCCGAGTGGAATGACTCGATATACTCAACACTAAGGTCCAATATCACTGAACTAGAAAACAGGGGGCTTGGTATAATTCTGATGGGCGACTTTAATGGACACATACGTGACAAGGAAGAAGGCATAGAGGGTGGGGACAAGAAAGTCAACAGGAATGGAAGGAAGCTGTTGAACTTCACAAATGAGCTCGGTCTGAAGATTCTGAACAGGGACGCCAGATGTAAGGGGAAATGGACCTGGGAGAGAAACGACAGAAAATCAATAATTGACTACATTCTCACAGATATGAATTTATGGAGGGAGGTGATAAGGGTAGAAGTGGATGATTAGGGCAAAATGGAGTTGGATAGTGGTCACAACTTGATTACAGTGACGATGAGGGCCAAAAACCTAGAGAAAAGGAAAGAAAGCTTCAAGGAGATTTGGGAACTCAAAAAGGATGCCGACTGGGCGAAGTTCGAAGAAAAACTGAAACCAAAGCTTGCAGTCGTACACAAGGGGGGTAGTGTCCAGAAGATGGCCGACGCCATAGTTGCGAGCCAAGTGGAGGCAGGGAAGGAAAGTGTAGGAAAGATTAGGGTGCCAACACGGGAACTTGGGTACAGAGTGAACGAAGAACTGAAAAGGGCCATAAAGGAAAGAAAAGCTAAATGTGCTGCATACAGGAGAAATAGAAAACTTAAGGGGCGGAAAGCAATGAGGTCACAGTTGCTAAGGAAGAATACCACCAAGCACGAAATAAAGTAAATAAGATTAAAGACGATAATCGGAGAGTACGAAATAGCAGTCTTATTAGGACGATAAGAACGACAGGGGGTGTCGAGTTCGAAAACATTTTGGAAATGGGTGAATAAACGTAACAAAGGAAGTAACCCACAGAGTATTAAAGTAGATGGCAGAGTTACAGACGAGCAAGATCAAGTCGCATCAGAACTAGTCAAGCACTGGGAAAAGGTAAACGATAAGCGATGGGGCATGGGGAGCCCACCAGAGTGTCCGAATCAGGTCGAGGAAAACCTATCGAGCTTCGTGTGCAGCGAAATTAAAACGGAGGAGGTGCGAAAGGTGATATCAAAATTAAGGGATGGAAAAGCGGGAGGAGTGGATGAAATTCCTAACGAGTTTATCAAAAAAGGGGGAGAGGAACTCGTGAAAAGCCTAACTGCCCTATTCAATCTAGCCATAGAAAATCAAGAGGTCCCAAAGGAGTGGAGAGAAAGTAAAGTGACATTTATTCACAAAAAGAGGAAAAAAGACGTTTTGGATAACTATCGAGGGATCTCTGTCAGTAGCAACATTGGAAAGGTTTTCTGTAAAGTCCTTTATGGGAGACTAGAGGAGGTGATTGAGGAGAAGGGTTTTTTTGGGAGAAATCCAGAATGGCTTCAGGAAGGGAAGGAGAGTTACTGACCATCTTTTCACACTATCCCATGATAGAATCCGCGAAAGCAAAAAAGAAAAAGATGTTTATGGCCTTTTTGGATATCAAAAAGGCATACGATAGAGTATGGAGGGAAGGTATGTGGCGCAAGCTGGAGGCTATGGGCTTAGGAGGCGAGTTTGTTGGAATTATGAAAGCATTATATAAAGATGTACAGAGTGAACTTAGCCTGGGAAACATTACAACGAAACGTGTGCCTATGGAGATGGGCCTAAAACAGGGGTGTATCCTTTCGCCGATCCTGTTTGCATTGTACATCAAAGATTTAGGAGATGAACTCCTGCTTAGCGAGGAGGGGGTAGCAGTTGGGGACTTGAAGATCCCAGGGCTATTTTTTGCAGACGATATGGTTCTTGTGTCAGAAAGCGAAGAGGGGCTAACGAAAATGCTGGGAATTGTTGGGAAATATGGGAGCAAATGGAGACTCGAACTTAATGAAAGCAAGAGCAAAATTATACCTGTGGGCCGCAAAGTGGACCCCACTCGAAGGTGGAGAGTGGGTGAGTTCTGCATTCCGGAAGGGAGCAGCAAACTTCTCAGTGTGGGAGAGACAGGTGATTACGAGTATTTGGGGGTAAATATAAACATTACAGGAAGAGGCATCTACCAGAACCACACAAATAAATTGATTCTGAAGGGGAAGCGAATACTTAACCAAATGAAACTTACAGGGAGAAACAGTTTCAATAAGGTTTTCGCGGGGAAAACCATTTGGGAAATGGTGGGGCTGCCAAGTATAACATACGGTACGGAAGTGGTACCCCTAAACCAAACGGCCGTAAAGAGCTTGGAAATCCTGCAGAACGATGCAGGCCGATGGATAACGGGGTCGAGTAATGCCGCAGCGCTAGAAGCAATCAGGGGTGAGCTTGGGTGGATGAGGATCAAGGACAGGATAGACCTGTTGAAGCTCGGTTATCTTAATTATTTGGTAAATCTCCCCAACAGCCGATGGTGTAAAGCAATGTTCCTGAGAATTTTCAACTCAAATATCAAAACGGGGTGGATGGCCCAAGTGAGGGAGCTAGTAGAGAACTACTCATTGGAGATCTCGGACCTGGACGTTGGGGCAAACCAGGGTAAAAAAATCGTCAGAGAAAGGGTCATGGATGATTGTAACCGTAATTGGCGAGAGGGGGTCAAATCAAAGAGGTCTTTGGGTGGCGTGCGTGATAAAGAGAAGCCAGGTTTTGAAGAGTACCTTGATGGCACCTTTGGGGGGTCACTGTTGTTCAAGCTGAGGTCGCGATCCCTGGAGCTGAGGGGAAAAATTGGGAAAGACGGTGAAAGGGAGTGCCAGATGTGTAACTTGGACATGGTGGAGACCCTGGAACACTTTCTTCTAGAATGCCCAAAGTATCAGCCTAAAAGAATGAGATTCACTGGGAGTATAATGGGGAAGTGGGATGGGAGAATGAAGGACATGTGGTTAGGGGGGACTCAAAGGAGAGGGTTAATATGCTAATCGGAGAGAATGGGACAAGGGATATCATCAAGCAGTTCGTCTCCGAGTGTTGGGAGGAGAGGAGAAGCGTGGGAATTGGGAGGCAGTTGGGAGTACAGGGGTAACCATGGCCTTCTCGTCCGAGAACCGCGACAAATCAGCGGCTGGCCAAAGTGTTATTATTATTAGGTGGATTGTCCACGCATTTTGTCCCAAATTAAGAGAAGATACGTAGGTTTTCTGTTTGCAAAGCAGAAAATATAGAATGATTGCTGGAATGAGATATAGAATTTTCACGAGCGGCTGGAAGCCGCGAGTGAAAAGTTAAATTCCATTTCAGCCACTAATGAGATAATTGTGTGAAAATATATATATGTATATAGGATATCTACACTTTTTGAACGGAAACCAAAATTATTTCATGAGTGAGGATTGGAGGATGAAAAATAATTTATTTTCACGAGTGGCAAAAGCCACGAGTGAAAATATATATATATATTTTTTAAATCGACCGGGGCCAAATCGGTCATCTGTACCAGCTGTTGTCTGTTAACACTGTGATCATTTTCCCCACTTCGGAGTTTTGAATGCATGAAAACACCTCCTTAACCTTTCGCCTTTTAATCGCGATAAAAACAACGCAATGCATATAATAAAAATAATTAGAATACCTACTGCTTTTGAGTGAGTGAGAGAATTATCTCATGAGCGGCTGGAAAGAAAGCCGCGAGTGAAAACCTTAATTCTTTTTCGGCCGCAAATGAGATATTTCTGATTCTCACCCCAAAACAGTAGGTATTTTTTTATTATATGTGTTGCGTTGTTTTTATCGCGCTTAAGAGTCGAAAGGTGGTCTTCTCATGCAATCCAAACTCCAAAGTGGAGAAAATAGGTACCCTCTGTATTTTCACGAGTGGCAATATAATATTTTCACGTTCCCGATGAAATATTTCGGTATCCATTCAAAAAGTGTAGATTTTTTTTGTGTCATGACATTTTTCACTTGGGGGTTGGGGGTGGGGGGGGGGGGGGTGGTGGTGTGTGCTCCAAAATGTATTTTGAAGGATTTACATATATAGAGTGATTTTATGCAGACAAAAAAATTACCCCTATGACCACATACCCACTCCAAGTAGCAGTGGGGTGTAGTCATTGGTGTTTTTTCATAGCGGTAAAGAAAAAAATTCTAATCCTACAAAATGCATTTTGGAGTCAAAAATTTAAAAAACGCCTAACTGACCGCCATGTGACCTATATCGAAGATAAATCGTTATATCTTTCACTTGTGGGATATGATTTTTCTTACCCAACATGTACTGTATTTGAGTGAGTATCGAAATTAGCTCATGAGAGGGTGTAAAGGAATTTTAGTTTTCACGAGCGGCTGAAATTCTTTTGCAGCCACGAATGTTTTTGAGTGGATACCAGGATTATCTCATTCGAGGCTGCAAGGAAATCTACGTTTTCACTCGCGGCTTTCCGATACTCACTGAAAAACAGAAGATATTATTTTTTATTATACGCGATGCAATGTTTTTATCGCGATTAAAAAAGATGGAAGATGGTCTTTTTATGCAATCACTACTGCGAAGTGGAGAATAGGTATCCTCTATATTTCCACGAGTAGGAAAGCCACGAGTGGAAGTATGTAATTTTTTTCATGTTCATGAATGAAATATTTCGGTATTCATTCCAAAAGTGTAGATTTCCTTTTTATTATAAGTCATTGTTCACATGGGGAGGGGAGGTTGTGCTCCAAAATGCATTTTGAAGGATTTACATGTAGAATGCTTTTATGCAGACAAACAATTCTCGCTGTCTTTTAAAAAGTACGTTCGTCGGCGGAGTAATTTCCTTCTAATTTTCTTGCGTGATTCGATTGATCTACAGAGGGATATTCCCTTATATCTATCGTGACGATAGATATAGAAAAATATTTGTTAAAAATTCCTCGCTATCTTTTAAAAGAGCATATGGCAACACCCCAACACCAAGTAGCGGTGTGGGTGTGGTCATAAGCGTTTTGTTTTTTTTTCACAGTGATAAAGAAACATTTCCGTATAAAATCGCTCTAAATCGTTCAAGAAGCATTTTGGAGCAAAAAAAAAAAAAAGCTTAATTGACACCCATGTGGTTCAAAGTGAAGATAAATCCTTATATCTTTCACCAGTGGGATACTGTACAATTTACAATTTACAATTTACAATACATAGATTTAGATGATGATGTCGCCCAAACCACTTAAAAAGTTTTTGCCCAAACACTCTGCTATACAAACAGCAGAAAAATAACATTTGACAAAAAATGGTGTGCAAAGGGAGTCCATTTCTTTAATAATTTGTCGAGTGAAAGCAGAACTTTCGTCAACTACGATTCCTTCTCTACAACCTATGATATAAAAACAACCTTTGCTGTTTGTCAACGTGTGATTGATACACTTCCAAGAGAGTGAAAAAACACACAATGCTTCGATTAGTTTTAAACAATAACACTGAAAAATTAAAAATGAACCAGAAAACATTCATTTTTTTCCAAAACGGTCTACAAAGCTGCCAACAAAAAGTCAGAAAAAGTAGAACAATGTTTTGCCTGAGTCATCAAGACATGGCTATACAACAAGAGAGCTGGTTGTGGATATATCATCTGAATATGGAAACTGATTACCAGTTCTTTGGCTGTCTTGATGACTCAGGTAAATAATACAGCAGGGTTTACTTCGCCAAAGATACCGAGGCCAAGAACAGTTGCAATGACCCAAGCTGTTGCTGATAATTTGGAGACAACAAAGTTTGATGGACCTAAAAAGAACGGAGTCCCCTGCTAACATCTTAAAAATAAAGAACCACCCCACAGTTCAAGTTGCTTCCTCGTATGATCGTGGCTAAGCAAAGGGCTTTGGGACTCGACTTCCCCTTTTTCCAAGATATTACAACTCTGGAGAACTGTCTCGAATTCAATGGGTTCAATACGAAATCATGTCGTGAGAACGTCCAGTTTCCAGGGACGTCAAAAAGCAGTAAATTTGCCATTAACCCTTTACCCAACGTAACGGCAAAAACCGGCCAACGCTATTCTCAAAATTCGCCAATTAATTTTCATTATTTTTCCATTTTTTGTCTCAAAAACAAAGGTTATGACCCCTGGTTGGAACGAGCTCGTCGAGCTCGTTCCAATGAAGGGTCATAACCTATGTTTTTGAGACAAAAAAATTGTAAAAATTACTTATTCAAGAATTTTGTTTGCAAGTGCTGTCTGATTTTCATGCTAGGTAAAGGGTTAACTGACATGCCATAGGCAGACTAAGAAACTATAGCAACTATCATGTCGGAAGCACAACGTCTCACTCAGTTTGGAGGTACAGGAGTGCACATTATTCAAAGCCGATCAGTTGTTGCATGAAGTTTCTCTGTGGGTTCTCTGGTCAGATCTCGATTCGATCGTATCGTCATGCTTGTAATTAATTGTTCTGTTACCTCGCCCAGTGTTAAACCGAGATGCCTCAATATTGGGTAACACGGTGGACCACGGTGCTGCCCCGAGGTACTATGTCTTCACCACGTACAACGGGGTGGCACCGTGATGGACTGTGGGCTCTCAATGGGTGGAAATCTGTCTTATTTTGTTTTTTCTTACTAGATGCTGGTCAATATTAGTCTTTTTCAGTGAATCAAAATGTAGGTGGAATCTGCTGTGAAGATTACATTTAACCTTCATGTGGGGACGGCAGGAAGACAGTCCTTGTGACTATGCTGTCTCCCCGCAGTATAATAGAATTAATATTTTGTTAATACATGTATACATGTATACATGCATACTATTACATTATTATGCTGCGAAATAAAGTATTCATTGATTCATTCCATCCCAAGGTTAGAGGGCATATATATGGCGACGAGTCTCGTCGGTTCTGCCGGTACACTGGCTCCAATATGGGGCTATCCTAAGAACCCGGGTCGGTATTCGGCGGTGTAGCCAAGAAGTTGTTAGCTAAGAAGTTAACAATGAGAGCACGAGCATACCGATTTTTGACCGAGAGGTTAATCGGAATCCTTTTTGGTCGCGAGAGTTTGGATGTCCTGAAGACTTCAGTGACAAGATGGACGAACTCTCCGAGAAGAGCCGAACAGAAAAGATGTATGGATTGATTACATAACCGGTTTTTGTTGTGTTTTTGTATATTAAGGCGGAGCAGAAGGGTGACTGGCCAATCCATATGGTACCGGTGAAGCACATCCTATTTCTGTGCATCAGGTCATATGAACTACGCTAGGTATGGTTTGTCCTACCTGTGGGAGATGGAAAGATTACCAAGATATGTTTTAGGGCACTGATTGAATGGGTCCCATGTCATGAAACACATGGATAACGTATGGAACAGAATTTGTGTGATACGTTGATCGAAATAACATCTATGCGATATGGACATGAGAAATCCAGTATCATAGGCGTAACGTTGAAATCTGAATCTCTGAAAGTCCCGGCCCTCAGTCGTCATACCTGTGGACAACTATGGATGGCATATCTCCATTAAGGAAACCTGATATGCACTTTCAAAATACGCAGCACCATATGGAGTGATAAAGGCCGAAAATCACCGCCACGCAAATGGATTTTGAAGGTTTGCGAAAAAAAACTTGAAATCGTCTTCAATCCAATGGACCACGATCAACATTCTGACAAGATATTGAATATCGTCAATGGAAGCCCCGCAACTGTGAATGTGGATCCCTTGATCGTCGACAAACGAAAGAGTTCGAGAAAATGCTGCTGAGTGGTTTCTATGATACGATAACAATGCTTGTTGTGAACTTGTGACAATGTTCTCTGTGACAAATTCAATCAATGAGAGCGATTGATACCAAACTCATATATCGAGGGTGATAGAGCTGCAATCCTGATTGCGGAATTTTGCGGAAATTTGATATCAAAGACATACTATCATGTATGTTGTCACCTGCTCTTTCTTACTTCTTTACACACAGACAACGAGAACACGAGTATCCTAAAATCAACCTTTGTAACGCAAAAAACCTTCGGCTTCGATATCAGCATGGAAAACTGGGCACAGACGTGTCTCCTTGTTGTACAGCCATCGATGGTTCTGCACTCCTCTGGATACTACACTGGATAGCACCCAATACACTATCCCCCTCCCCCGATCAACTGTGATTAATTTTGTTGAGAAACTTCAGGATCACCCGAAGCAATGATTCTTTTCAGGAGCCATCTATATTGTTTTTGATAGGTACAAAAAATTCAGTATCAACATAATGTTACCTCAACCAACCCAGAAAATGATAAGTACCGTGACCGAAGGTAAGAAGCAGTTGATTGATATAATTGTCAACCATTAAAGGTGTGACTAAACGTTTCTGTTGAAAACACAATTTGTTCATAACTGATCAAAATCCGGCCTCAAGAGGAATCAATAACGGTGTTGTTATATATAGACAGGACATGGTCACGAGGAAGTTGAGAGTATTATTGTCCACCAGGCAACTCAAGTTGAGATTGATATGAATAACCATGTATTATTCAAGATGATGGCACATTTGTGTATGCATTACTGTTGCATGTTATGTGGAACAGGATCTGACACCTGCTATCTTCATGCAATCCCATACAAAAGAAAGGTTCTAGTGGATATACGCGCAGCTTTGAGAAGCATCGGAATACCGTACCAAATCTTCTCGCCGCTTGGACCGCTTTTTTCATTCATGAATTTCTCTGTCCCGTGATACTTGGGCACCTTCGTGGTTTAGCAATCCGCTATTCAATTACATGGATATCTGATGGTGGTCTCATTTATGTAATCCACCAAGGGTCACATCACAGATAAAAAATGGAAAACATTGATCTAAGATACCCATATTCATGTCGGAATGACGCATTTATTTAGTTAGTATGTATTCGGGTCGAATTGCCATCATATTTCATTTAACGGGTAGCTATTTGTTGTAATTAACCGATAAGAATTTCTCGATGGTCATCTTGGTGACCATCTTTGAACATTCATAAAACAACTCATACTCTGATCCGGAAAACATAATTATAAATTTAACCCTTCCCCCAATGTAACGACCAAAACCGCCCAGCGCTATTCTCAAAAATCGTCTGTCAATTTTCATTATTTTTTTCATTTTT
Organism: Pictodentalium vernedei; assembly: GCA_031216915.1. Lineage (NCBI taxonomy): Eukaryota > Metazoa > Mollusca > Scaphopoda > Dentaliida > Dentaliidae > Pictodentalium > Pictodentalium vernedei. Next base: position 144,278,817 of record CM062294.1, read on the forward strand.
TTATCTCAAAAACATTGGTTTTATTATATGCTTTTTTAAAGATAGCGAGAAATTTTAAACCGATATTTTTTCTATATCTATCGTCACGATAGATATAAGGGAATACCCCTCTGTGGATTAATCGAATCACGCAAGAAAATTAGGACGAAATTACTCCACCGACGAACGTAGTTTTTATATGTCCAATACGCGCAGCAGGGTTATTCCCCTTACATCACATCGCGTATCGATTTTCTGTTCGTCTGCATGTTTGTGGCGAAAGTTGCTCAACAAATTTGACATCACATCGCGTTTTGATTTTCTATAAAAATATAAAACAATGGACCAATTTGGGAACTTTAATGTAATGGAAGAGGAAGTTTTAAAAAGTATATTCGCTGAAATGGTGGACAACACGACCGAATTACGGGCCGCTGAATTTTTATTGGCAGCTGACAAAGACAGTGATTTTAACATAGGATTGGGAAAGCCAGCACTAAAGGAACCCAAAACTGACCAAATTTTCGCAACAAAAACCTCAAAAGAAACCACAAAATACAATACAAACAGTGAGCGGAGATAAATGCCAAAATGAAAAGGACAGTGTTCATTGTTGACATTAACGAAAGTCAAGAAAAAATATTATAAATCCTGCATAAATATTAGAAAAAAAACTTGTTCAACCTTAAGTTATAATACAAGTTGATTATTGAAACACATTGGGCCATGCAGAATACATTAGGCAGCCAACATTGGGCCATGCAGAATACATTAGGCAGCCAACATTTTTAAAGGGGGTGATGAAAGTGAAGGGATGAATCACAGGCCTGGTAGTATTGGAATGCCCAAGTGGTAGTTTGTAAAAAGAAATACATGTAACTTGTAAGCGCAGTAGGCCCTATATATGTTAATGGATAGTGGATTATGATCAAATCACCTGAGCAGGGGATGGAAGGTGGTGGGTAGTAGGAAGCGGACTTTTGACGTGGATAGTGGGTCTTTTGGGAATAGGAAGGTGCGTCGGGTTGAGGGTAGAGGAGAAGTAGGGGCTAGAGAGTCAAATTCCCAGGCTAGTAGTGTGAGTCGGGGGGCGAAAAGGCGTATTCTTATAGAATCGGATAGTGAGGGAGATAGCGATGATCATGTGGAGTCTGTCATGGCAGGAGTCAGAGGGAAGGTTAGGAAGGTGGTAAACGAGGACAAGGTGGCTTGTAGTGGGAGTGGGCAGAAGGTGGGGTGCAGTGTCCAAAATAGATTCAGTGTGTTAGGTAATTTCGAGAATTCTGAGGAGCAGGTTGGGTCTGAAGAGGTGGAGGTGGAGGTAGGCATGGAGGTTAGTGTGGCGAGCCGGTCCAGTGGGGACAGAGGTGGTAACAGGGGTTGTAGGGGTAGTAGGGCGGGAAAGAGGACAGGAAAGGACAGGAAGAGGCAGTTGGTGGTTGCAGGGAGTAGTATAGAGCGGGGGTTGGATAGGGTGGTGTGTGGGCCCGACAGTGTCAACAGGACCAATTTGTGCTTTCCGGGGGCTAGGGTGGAGGACCTAAGGGACAGAGTGCACGGATTAGTAAAGAGGTCAGGCCCAGACCCAGTGGTTGTTGTACACGTGGGGACCAACAACATCAGGGAGAGAAAATCAGTTCAGCTTATTGAGACTTACAAGGACTTAATAACTCAACTGAATGCCAAGAATGCACAGGTAGTGGTTTCGGGGCTTCTCCCAGTACTAGGTGGTGGGGGCGAGCGTAATTCGCGGATCATTGGGACCAAAGAGGAATTGGTGGAGTATTGTAAGGAACTTGGGATACCCTTTGTAGACAATTGGGGATCGTTTTGGGGTAGAAATGACCTATATGGAAGGGATGGTCTCCATCTTAGCCCAATGGGTACAGAAGTTTTAGGAAGAAATATGTTGCAGGTGGTGGAGCCTTCTTTGGTATAGGGAGGGGAGGGAGGGGGGTCTGTGAAGGGGGGAATAATCACAGAAAATGTGTCACGAACCATAGGTGTAAAAAATGGGACAAGGGGGATAAGGAAAAGGGACCAAAAATCCAAATCAATAGGAATAGCTTCCTAAGGAAAGAACAGGTACTCAAAATGGGATATACAAACATACAGGGACTAGATAATAAAGGGACCAGTAGGCGGAAGCCAATGAATATTGACACCCTGAAAGTGGGTTATAGCAACATCCAGGGTCTCCACCGGAAAGTAAGTGAAATTGCTACATTGATTGAGGCAGAGGGGTTTGGCGTCATGGGCTTAAGCGAAACGTGGGTAAGACACGAGGAACGGGTAGACCAAGTAAGGGGGTACGTATGGATAGGTGTAGGGCGAACGGAAGGCCAAAAAAAAGGGGGAGGGGTAGGCATGTACATTAAAGATGATTTAAAACCATCGCTGATCACAGACCTGGAAAACATCAGCACCCCGGCTGAGGTATCGAAAGAAATTGGATGGGTAAGGATCAGTCTGAAAAACAAAAGTATTGCCCTTGGGGTTGTGTATTGTGCGGTGGAGGGAAGCAAACCCGAATGGAATGATTCGATATACTCAACACTGAGGTCAAATATCACCGAATTACAAAACAAGGGGCTCGGTATAATTCTGATGGGTGACTTTAATGGCCATATAGGTAATGATGAAGAAGGCATAGAGTGTGGGGACAATAAAGTCAACAGGAATGGAAGGAAGTTGTTGAACTTCACAAACGAGCTCGGTCTGAAGATTCTGAACAGGGACGCGAGGTGTAAGGGGAAATGGACCTGGGAGAGGAACGACAGAAAATCAATAATCGACTACATCCTCACAGATATTAATTTATAGAGGGAGGTGATAGGGGTAGAAGTGGATGATGAGTGTAAAATGGAGGTGGATAGTGATCACAACTTGATTACAGTGACGATCAAGGCCAAAACTCTAGTGAAAAGCAAAGGAAGCTCTAAGGAGATTTGGGAACTCAAAAAAGATACTGACTGGGCGAAGTTCAATGAAAAACTGAAACCAAAGCTTGCAACCGTACCCAAGAGGGACAGTGTCCAGAAGATGGCCGACGTCATAGTTGCGAGCCTGATGGAGGCAGGAAAGGAAAGTGTAGGAAAGGTCAGGGTGCCAACACGGGAACTTGGGTACAGAGTAAACGAAGAACTGAAAAGGGCCATAAAGGGAAGAAAAGCTAAATGTGCTGCATACAGGAGAAGTAGAAAACTTAAGGGGCGGAAAGCAATGAGGCCACAGTTGCTAAGGAAGAATACCACTAAGCACGAAATAAAGTAAATAAGATTAAAGACGATAATCGGAGAATAGAAATAGCTGTCTTATTAGGACGATAAGAACGACAGGGGGGTCGAGTTCGAACGTATTTTGGAAATGGGTGAATAAACGTAACAAAGGAAGTAACCCACAGAGTATTAAAGTAGATGGCAGAGTTACAGACGAGCAAGATCAAGTCGCATCAGAACTAGTCAAGCACGGGGAAAAGGTAAACGATAAGCGATGGGGCATGGGGAGCCCACCAGAGTGTCCGAATCAGGTCGAGGAAAACCTATCGAGCTTCGTGTGCAGCGAAATTAAAACGGAGGAGGTGCGAAAGGTGATATCAAAATTAAGGGATGGAAAAGCGGGAGGAGTGGATGAAATTCCTAACGAGTTTATCAAAAAAGGGGGAGAGGAACTCGTGAAAAGCCTGACTGCCCTATTCAATCTAGCCATAGGAAATCAAGAGGTCCCAAAGGAGTGGAGAGAAAGTAAAGTGACATTTATTCACAAAAAGGGGGAAAAAGACGTTTTGGATAACTATCGAGGGATCTCTGTCAGTAGCAACATTGGAAAGGTTTTCTGTAAAGTCCTGTATGGGAGACTAGAGGAGGTGATTGAGGAGAAGGGTTTTTTGGGAGGAATCCAGAATGGCTTCAGGAAGAGAAGGAGAGTTACTGACCATCTTTTCACACTATCCCAAATGATAGAATCCGCGAAAGCAAAAAAGAAAAAGATGTTTATGGCCTTTTTGGATATCAAAAAGGCATACGATAGAGTATGGAGGGAAGGTATGTGGCGCAAGCTGGAGGCTATGGGCTTAGGAGGCGAGTTTGTTGGAATTATGAAAGCATTATATAAAGATGTACAGAGTGAACTTAGCCTGGGAAACATTACAACGAAACGTGTGCCTATGGAGATGGGCCTAAAACAGGGGTGTATCCTTTCGCCGATCCTGTTTGCATTGTACATCAAAGATTTAGGAGATGAACTCCTGCTTAGCGAGGAGGGGGTAGCAGTTGGGGACTTGAAGATCCCAGGGCTATTTTTTGCAGACGATATGGTTCTTGTGTCAGAAAGCGAAGAGGGGCTAACGAAAATGCTGGGAATTGTTGGGAAATATGGGAGCAAATGGAGACTCGAACTTAATGAAAGCAAGAGCAAAATTATACCTGTGGGCCGCAAAGTGGACCCCACTCGAAGGTGGAGAGTGGGTGAGTTCTGCATTCCGGAAGGGAGCAGCAAACTTCTCAGTGTGGGAGAGACAGGTGATTACGAGTATTTGGGGGTAAATATAAACATTACAGGAAGAGGCATCTACCGGAACCACACAAATAAATTGATTCTGAAGGGGAAGCGAATCCTTAACCAAATGAAACTTATAGGGAGAAACAGTTTCAATAAGGTTTTCGTGGAGAAAACCATTTGGGAAATGGTGGGGCTGCCAAGTATAACATACGGTACGGAAGTGGTACCCCTAAACCAGACGGCCGTAAAGAGCTTGGAAATCCTGCAGAACGATGCAGGCCGATGGATAACGGGGTCGAGTAATGCCGCAGCGCTAGAAGCAATCAGGGGTGAGCTTGGGTGGATGAGGATCAAGGACAGGATAGCCCTGTTGAAGCTCGGTTATCTTAATTATTTGGTAAATCTCCCCAACAGCCGATGGTGTAAAGCAATGTTCCTGAGAATTTTCAACTCAAATATCAAAACGGGGTGGATGGCCCAAGTGAGGGAGCTAGTAGAGAACTACTCATTGGAGATCTCGGACCTGGACGTTGGGGCAAACCAGGGTAAAAAAATCGTCAGAGAAAGGGTCATGGAGGATTGTAACCGTAATTGGCGAGAGGGGGGTCAAATCAAAGAGGTCTTTGGGTGGCGTGCGTGATAAAGAGAAGCCAGGTTTGAAGAGTACCTTGATGGCACCTTTGGGGGGTAACTGTTGTTCAAGCTGAGGTCGCGATCCCTGGAGCTGAGGGAAAAAAATGGGAAAGACGGTGAAAGGGAGTGCCAGATGTGTAACTTGAACATGGTGGAGACCCTGGAACACTTTCTTCTAGAATGCCCAAAGTATCAGCCTAAAAGAATGAGATTCACTGGGAGTATAATGGGGAAGTGGGATGGGAGAATGAAGGACATGTGGTTAGTGGGAGACTCAAGGGAGAGGGTTAATATGCTAATCGGAGAGATTGGGAAGAATGGGACAAGGGATATCATCAAGCAGTTCGTCTCCGAGTGTTGGGAGGAGAGGCGAAGCGTGGGAATTGGGAGGCAGTTGGGAGTACAGGGGTAACCATGGCCTTCTCGTCCGAGAACCGCGACAAATCAGCGGCTGGCCAAAGTGTTATCATTATTAGGTGGATTGTCCACGCATTTTGTCCCAAATTAAGAGAAGATACGTAGGTTTTCTGTTTGCAAGGCAGAAAATATAGAATGATTGCTGGAATGAGATATAGAATTTTCACGAGCGGCTGGAAGCCGCGAGTGAAAAGTTAAATTCCATTTCAGCCACTAATGAGATAATTGTGTGAAAAATATATATGTATATAGGATATCTACACTTTTTGAATGGATACCAAAATTATTTCATGAGTGAGGATTGGAGGATGAAAAATAATTTATTTTCACGAGTGGCAAAAGCCACGAGTGAAAATATATATATATATTTTTTAAATCGACCGGGGCCAAATCGGTCATCTGTACCAGCTGTTGTCTGTTGACACTGTGATCATTTTCCCCACTTCGGAGTTTTGAATGCATGAAAACACCTCCTTAACCTTTCGCCTTTTAATCGCGATAAAAACAACGCAATGCATATAATAAAAATAATTAGAATACCTACTGTTTTTGAGTGAGTGAGAGAATTATCTCGTGAGTGGCTGGAAAGAAAGCTGCGAGTGAAAATCTTAATTCTTTTTCGGCCGCAAATGAGATATTTCTGATTCTCACCCCAAAACAGTAGGTATTTTTTTATTATATGTGTTGCGTTGTTTTTATCGCGCTTAAAAGTCGAAAGGTGGTCTTCTCATGCAATCCAAACTCCAAAGTGGAGAAAATAGGTACCCTCTGTATTTTCACGAGTGGCAATATAATATTTTCACGTTCCCGGTGAGATATTTCGGTATCCATTTAAAAAGTGTAGAATTTTTTTGTGTCATGACAATTTTCACTTGGGGGTTGGGGGGGGGGGTGGGGGTAGGGTGTGGGGGTGGGAGTGTGTGTTCCAAAATGTATTTTGAAGGATTTACATGTATAGAGTGATTTTATGCAGACAAAAAAATTACCCCTATGACCACATACCCACTCCAAGTAGCAGTGGGGTGTAGTCATAGGCGCTTTTTTCATAGCGGTAAAGAAAAAAATTCTCGTTTAATCACTCCTAATCCTACAAAATGCAATTTGGAGCCAAAACTTTAAAAAACGCCTAACTGACCGCCATGTGGCCTATATCGAAGATAAATCGTTATATCTTTCACTTGTGGGATATGATTTTTCTTAACCAACATGTACTGTATTTGAGTGAGTATCGAAATTAGCTCATGAGAGGGTGTAAAGGAATTTTAGTTTTCACGAGCGGCTGAAATTCTTTTGCAGCCACGAATGTTTTTGAGTGGATACCAGGATTATCTCATTCGAGGCTGCAAGGAAATCTACGTTTTCACTCGCGGCTTTCCGATACTCACTGAAAAACAGAAGATATTTTTTTTTATTATACGCGATGCAATGTTTTTATCGCGATTAAAAAAGATGGAAGATGGTCTTTTTATGCAATCATTACTGCGAAGAGGAGAATAGGTATCCTCTATATTTCCACGAGTAGCAAAGCCACGAGTGGAAATATGTAATTTGTTCATGTTCATGAATGAAATATTTCGGTATTCATTCCAAAAGTGTAGATTTCCTTTTTATTATAAGTCATTGTTCACATGGGGAGGGGAGGTTGTGCTCCAAAATGCATTTTGAAGGATTTACATGTAGAATGATTTTGTGCAGACAAACAATTCTCGCTGTCTTTTAAAAAGTACGTTCGTCGGCGGAGTAATTTCGTTCTAATTTTCTTGCGTGATTCGATTGATCTACAGAGGGATATTCCCTTATATCTATCGTGACGATAGATATAGAAAAATATCTGTTAAAAATTTCTCGCTATCTTTTAAAAGAGCATATGACAAAAGATTACCCCTATGACCACACCCCAACCCCAAGTAGCGGTGTGGGTGTGGTCATAAGCGTTTTTTTTTTTTTGTTTGTTTTTTTCACAGTGATAAAGAAAAATTTCAGTATAAAATCACTTTAAATCGTTCAAGAAGCATTTTGGAGCAAAAAAAAAAAAAAGCTTAATTGACACCCATGTGGTCTATAGTGAAGATATCTTTCACCAGTGGGATACTGTACAATTTTTCTCTTATTCACATTTCATCAAATTTATAGAGGGTATGGAATGAGTGTTTTTCTCATATAATATTTATGAAACGATTCTACGAATCTGTCTGTTTGTCAGACAGATTTACATGTAGTCGCATATCTGAAGATGGCATTGCAACATTCAACCTGCAACAGGAGAATAAATCGACAAGAAGAAAGACAGGCTATGATATAAATTTGTTGAAAACTTTTCTGTATGAAAGAGGCGATCGACGATACCCAGAAATCATTCCTCCCAATGAACTTGGTGGAAGACTCTCAGAATTTTTTTTGTTGGTGAAAAAAAGGATGAGAGTGAATATGAGCATGTGTCACTACGAGCATTCTTATCCTCTATAGACCGCTATCTACGTCAAAAGAACTATCCAGTCTCTATTATAAATGACCATCAGTTCTCGGCACGCCGGGAAACACTCAAAAATAAAACAAAAACAATTGAAATCGATGGGTAAAGGAAATAAAGAGAGAGCAGCTGACCCATTATCGAAGGACGATATAGACCGCTTTTATGAAGCGAAAGTTCTTGGACATTTCACACCCAGATCATTACTGGACTCTATGTGGCTAATGTGCACTATGCATTTTGGAATGCGCACAGGAGTGGAAACTCATTCTCTGAAATGGGGAGATATTGAGATTACAGATACAAGAAGACGACGAGGGACATGAATATGTAATATATACCCAAGAACGGCAGACCAAGACAAGGACAGGGAAAAATCCACGTGATATTCGTAAGACGAAACCAAGAGCATATGCCACTGATGACGCAATGATGGACCCTGTTAGGTTATATCGTCTGTTTGACGCAAAACGCTCCATTCAAGCAAAGACCGCGGACAGTCCATTCTTTCTGGCTATCAATCATCAGGGTTGGTTGAAAGGAAAGCCATGGTTTAAGACGAAGGCAGTTGGCCTGAACTCTATTTATGCAATGATGAAAATTATGTTACACGATGCCAACATTGAAAGTGACAAAAGACTTACTCCGTACAGTGTTCGCAAACATCTAATTCAGACCCTTAATGATAAGGGAGTTTCTCCACATCAGAGCATCCAAATATCTGGTCACAAGAATGTGAACAGCCTGCTGAATTATTCCAAGGTAAATTCAAAGCAAAGCAGACAAATTTCTTCACTTTTGTCTGGAAATGAGTCTGACACAATTCAAAACCAGCCATCACTTGCGAGAAAGAAATCTCAACAAAATCAATCATCTACTTTTGCACGTAAATCTCCATGTTGCACTTCGTCATTCTTTGCAACCGAAACAACTTGTGTTAACACCAGTTCCGCCATCGATTCTCGCTGCAGTACCGACATGGCAACACCCATTTTAGTGGGAACACGTTCAATGCACCGGTAAATGTGTATTTTAGCTCGTCTCAAAGTAACAAAGTTAGTGTTGCGATTAGTCCAAAAAGGAAGTACAAGAAAATCCGACTCATCGATAATGAGAGTGACAGTGATTGATAAATATGCTAAAAACAATTTGAACATTTGTAAATCCTCCTTCGTCCTTCATAGAACATTTTGTGAACTGTGTCATGTTTGTGTGCATCTGCGCAGTGCACTTTTGTTATTACTTTTGAATAAATGTGCCACCAATTGTTTTGGGGGGAATGTCATAAAACACTTTCAGACGAGTTCATTGATTTTGTGTGCGTAACTGACAATATAGCCAATTTCTAAGGGGATTTATGTGGAACTATTTTGTTGTGTGGTAGTTTGATTTTGAAATTGGGACCAATAAGTAAATGGGTCAGCTGCGTCAGCTGATTTTTGTTGACATTGTCATCATTTTCTCCACCTCGGGTTTTTGATTGCAATGAAAATACCACATTACCTCTTTTAATCGCAACAAAAACAACGCAACGCATATAATAAAAAGAATACCTACTGTTTTTGAGTGAGTATCGGAATTATCTCATTCGTGGCTGCAAAGGAATTTAATTTTTCACTCGCGGCTTTCAGCCGCTCTGAAAACTAATATTCCTTTGCAGCCACTCATGAGATAATTCCGATACTCACTCAAAAACAGTAGGTATTCTCTATATAACCTCTCATTGGAACGAGCTCGTCGAGCTCGTTCCAGTGAGGAGTCATAACCTAATTTGTGAGACACAAAATGAAAAAAATTAGTTGTTCAAAAATTATTTTGCAAGTGTCGTCTGCATTTCATGTTAGGTAAAGGGTTAATGGTGTGATTTTGAATTTTGTTTTTACTTCCTTGGGGTGGCGGTATACTTGTTAAAATGGCGGCAATTCTGAAAGAAACCATTGTTTCTCAAATTCCTCAAGGCTGCTGGCTTGATTCTTAGACCATCGGACTCCGCGATGAAAAAAAATCATGAGCTAAAACTGACGACCGCACTATTCATTCGATTGGAAAAAAACGTGCTTTCGGAAACAAAATCAGCAATAGTTGTACAGTGTGGTGAATTATCACACGAACTAATCATGTTTCATTTGAAAAATGGCTGTGTTAACCTATGTCAGCATAATTTATCTAATGCTCCCTTGTAAGACACCGGTTACTATCTCGGACTTACAGGTGAGCGCGGTGACTCAGTGGTAGACTGTTGGATTTCTATACGAGAGGTCCCGAGTTCGATCCCCATCTGGGACGATCCGCGTTGAGTCCTTGGGCAAGGCACCTAATCCTGGTTGCCTATGTGGAGGGCACGATGACGCAGTGTACAAAGGCATATTGCACGTCGATGGTGCACATGTCCCCAACCGCTGTAAACCTGCTTGAGCGGAGCTTGAACAGAGTTAGAATGTTGAGGAGCTAACAGTTGCTCGTCGATGCTCGGTGGTTCTCTCCGGGTACTCCGGCTTCCTCCACCCGAAAAACTGCCATGGTCACGATAGCCATTGTGCATATGAATGTGACCTTAAGCACCAATAAATAAATAAATAATCTCGGACTAACAAATATGTTTTGATATTTATTGTCACGATTGATATCAATATCTCCACAAATGTGAGGAGCATTAAGTAATAAATTCTGATCAATATAACTCGGCATTTTTGGTGTTCTTTTGTTTTTAATTGCACGTAAAGCACCGTGGTCCATATATATAAAAAAATACATATACATTCTATTTTTGATTAGGTCCAAGAGTTTTCTCATTCCAAACTGCAAAGAAATCTATCTAGTCGGGGGAGCCCCAACCCTCCAAATAGTTCTGAAATCTGCGAACTGCATGCGATGTCCATCAATGAAAGTATAGATGACACACCACACTCTATTTTATTCATCTGGAAACACTGTTTAATCGAAAGAGTTCTTGTAAAAAAATGGGCTCAAGTCACTTAATTTCGCGCCGACACTCGACAATTCGACCACGATGCCATGAGTGTAATGAATGAAATAGGACAAATGTGGATAGAAGTGAAATAAATCCAATAAAATACTATTTTATTAAATATATTTAACTTGCAACTATATTTTGGGATCTACTTCATTATAATAAGAGCTTCGAGGACTTGTCTCAAAACATGAAAAAAATATTCGACTCCTGTTTCCTTTCTAGGATTTTTTGGTCTAACTGATGCGCCCCCTCCCCAAAAAACCTGGAAATGGCATTTCCAGCACCGTCGACATACATTTGATACAAATTGCTCCAAAATAAGTTCTGTTTCTTTTGCAATGGTCAATAGGTCAAAGATAAAGGACAAAACGCCAACATGTGGGTTTTTATATTTATGGCAGTTGCAACAGTGTTATCAAAAATACACTTACTGTATTTCGACAGGGCGTACAAAACCACTATTTACAGTACTATAGTCCCAGGGTCGCGATGTGATCGAAATTATCTGTCCATTTTACCTTTTACAAGGCGGCACAATCTTACCTGTCGAAACGAAATGAGAAAGCATTGACTACAAGATGCTAGTTTTGTTTTTTTTCCCGAGGCGGTCTTGAGATTACAGTATTTTATTTTGGTAACTTCGAAACAGTGGTGTGAGTGTGTTTCGATCAAATCGCGATCTGATCACTAAAGAGATGGCTGTTGTGATAACCCATACCAGGAAACCAGGATGGAGCTGAAGTATAGTGATAGTATTTTTTCCTGAGTTGTGGGGTTAATCCCACAATATATTAATTTCTATCAGTTTTATTTACTTCTAGGGAGTAGGTCTGTATATTTAGACTTAGCGCCACAGTGTTATTTCTAAAATTCCATTTGTAATTGAACAGTAAAGCCCCGCAATGCAGATTTGTACTAGTAAATAACCCCACAAGTGGGCGCTATACTGAAGATATTATAACCCCACAATGATTTGGAAATACATCTTGCACAATGTAGCTTTCTTCTGTATGTCTGTCTTTCAATATGATTATGGGGTTTTGATTGATGTTAACCCTTTAGCTAACATGAAAAGAAGACGAACTTGCAAAAACATATTTTGAATAACTATTTTGTTTCAGTTTTTGTTTTCAACGAGCTCGTTCCAACGAGGGGTCATAACCTATGTTTTTGAGACAAAAAATTAAAAAAAAATGAAAATTAATTGAAGAATAGCGCTGGCCGGTTTTGTCCGTTACGTTGGGTGAAGGGTTACAGGGCACTTTCAGCTTGTATGTCAATATCATAACACAACATAAGTCTAAAGTCAAATTTAGTCAACCGTTTATACGTACCACGTACATTTTAAAGGGGACTCACGCCAGGCGTTTGTTACCAGGGCATATAATACCATTAAAAATAAAACATTTTTCCATAGTTATGATGCTCTTTCCCATGTTCTGGGATTCTCACGGATATTGCACATATGCATGTCTGGACGATATCTCAGTATCACGTTTGCCACACTTGTTCCAACTTAATCCTAAACTATTTTGACTAATTTCGCCTAAACAGGCCTATATCAACGGTCAAAGTTACAAAGTTAATCGGTTGTATTGTCGACATTGTTGGCAATCACATCAGTGTTATTAAAGGGAGATAACACGCGAATTTGAAGAAAATAGGTTTTGACCATTTTGCAAAACCAAAATTTTCGATGTGATAAAGTACCCTTATGTTTCATACATCATTTCTAAGAAAACACCCGTGTCGATTAACCCTTTACCCAACGCAGACGATTTCAAAATTTATTATTTTAAATATCATTTTTTAAAGTTTTTCAAAAAATTTCAACAAAACCATATCATGTGACCCCTCTTTGGAACGAGCTCGACGAGCTCGTTCCAAAGAGGGGTCACATGATATGGTTTTGTTGAAATTGTTCGAAAAATTTTTTCAGCTGCTGAATTTGCATATTACGCGGGCGGATGCGGGCGATTCGTTGGATAAAGGGTTAAATGAATCAATTTGAAGATGAAGATGGCAGTTTAATATTTGTCTAAAAGGGCAGGCAGCATTTGTTCACCTAGATTTAGCTAGCCGATCACTCCCGGAAAATACCGTGGAACATCATTTTATGTATTCGTCGAAACTAAATTTCTTAGAAGGTTATAGGTGAAGTTTTTTACACGTTTTTCTATTTACCTAATAATCATATAGGTTTTGGTCTGAAAACCGCGAGAAACGGTACGTATTACGCAATGTGTTCCGATTCCGTATCATATAGACGACTCATTCTGATTCCAAATCACATAGACGACTCGTTTCTGGTAACTCGACGTGCTAAAATAATAGGGACATGAATACTTTCTCTGTGCGTTTCAGTGATCGACTCAGCTGATCGCTTACAAAACAAAACAAAATTCTTTACAGTTAGTGACAGAACTATTAATAGCCAATGACCCCCCCCCCCCCCCCCCCGACAATAAATAGAAACTGTACAGTTCAATATCACACCTACTCGGTTTCGGAGGATGTGCCCACGTCGCACTCTTCTAAATTCAAGAGGACCATCATAGGAAGTGACAATGAGAGTGAATAATTTGACAACACAATTTTGAAAATTGCGGTGGACGTGTTACCCATTGTTTGTTAGAGTGCCCAACAATATAGTTCCATAAAATACGTGCTCTTTTTTACTTTTTCTCGCCCAGCATTATGTCCTCAAACTATATTGAGCAAAGCCGGCTCGTTGAGATTCCATTCTGGACACCACCTCGAATCTTATACAAATCACAGGACATGCACATTATCATGATACTCTGTATTTATAACGTACACATCCATGCAAGTTATTTCTTATTGCCGTTGTCGATATATGTCCAGCGGGTTTTATTGGAAGCATAACCATGCTTTCTATTTTTTAAATATAATAAAACATTTTTAATCTATTATTATCCAAGGTTGCTAAAGAAAATGCAAAAGATTTGTTCATGGTGGCCATTCATTCGGCCAGAAGCAAATGCATAATTAGAAATCGCGCGTATTCAGAAATCATGTCACTGTGTTATGGGTACTTCGATCACATCCGGGAATCTTTGTTTATATCTTCACAATCTCTTATTTAATTAATCCTTTACCTAACACGAAAAGCAGACGACATTTGCAAACAAAATTCTTGAATAACTAAATATTTAATTTTTTTGCACCAAAAACATAGCGTATGACCCCTCATTGGAACGAGCTCGTTCCAGTGAGGGGTCATAAGCTATGTTTTTGAGAAAAATTGAAAAAATAATGAAAATTGAATGGTGATGTTTTGTGATTAGCGCTTTCCGGTTTTGGCCGTTACGTTGGGTAAAGGGTTAAACGTACCGTACTGGAACTCAATCCTTTCCACGCTGGGCCCTAACAGCTTGAATCGTGTACTACAGACCTCCATTTGTATGGCCAACAGTGTTTGTGACACAAGTTCACGTTTCAAATCTAGGCATGTAAAAATGTGCCAGAGAGATCTGATATCTTTGACTCCAGTCCTAATGAAAATGTCTCGACTGGAAAATGGAAAAGTATTGGGGAAGTGTCACCCATGCCCCGTAAACCACCCTTTGCGACGTCGCCGAAACATTGCAAATGATTATATTGTTTTGTCACAGAATGGATGAAATACGCTGACCGTTCTCTGTCATTGTTGGTCATTGTATGTTTGTTCCACTACACGCTACTTTAATGTGGAGTTTTTAAATATTGTGAGATCCTACTAATTGAATAGCCACTTGGCCCGTTAAAAAAAAATATTCACTTAACGTGAGTATTCATTTATCAGAACTTTCGGCATTTCCCGCAATTCAATGGCAACTAAACATTTATTCTGTCATGTTTTGTTTGACAGAACTTTTGGAGCTCTGAAAAGCTAGCTAAAGTAGATTAAATGTTCATTTTGAATGTACTCCGTCCATTTTTCGCTCGTAAACGTGTGGGATACAGTGAGCGTCAGAATAATTCTTACACATATTACAAGATGTTATGTTCAGTTAACAGGAGTTTACACTATAATGAAAACGAAATGAATAACAGGAGTTGCACATATTTTGTGAATGGCGGATATATGCAATTAACGGAATTTTTTTTCAGTCTGTGTTCATAAGGTTTAGTTTTCATTAAATGCTTGACGAATATGTGCGGGGGGACTAATCAATATTTTCAACGTGCAGCCTTTGGGCTGCACGTTCAATATATTAAGTTATCCGCCCGCAAATAATGAACATGGAATCCCCCATCTGAAGCAAATTAAGGTCACATATTTCTGCACAACGGCTAAATCACGAGGAAGCCGGAGTACCCGTAGAAAACCACATAGCAACGGCGAACAACTGTCAGCTCCCCAACATACCAACTCCACACTAGCAGGGTTAGCATTGGTTGAAGACAGGTGCACCATCGACGTGCAGTACGCCTTAGTAGACAACGCCACCGTGATCCCACGTGGGCAATGGGGTGAAGTGTCTTGCCCAAAGACACAATGCGGTTGCCGCAGGTGGGATTCGAAACGAGGACCTCTCGACTTGCAGCCTGCACCTCTACCTACTGCGCCACCGTGCCCCCACTCCTGCCCATATTGAAGGAATGATTATAGGGGCGTAACTATCAGGGAATAGGGGTCAACCCTAATACGTTTCCGGTCTAGTCATTTTCTTTAGGATTGTTGTCTGAGATATCAATTCGTTCTTGCTAGTAATAATGTACTTTCTTTAAAGCATAGATTTGAAACTTGGACTTGTGTCACATGCGCAGTCGGTCATACTAATTGAGGTAGTACAAGACTCGAGCCGTTGGGGGCTCAGCATGGCCAATTAGACGTACCCGTACAGTACTTGTTACTTGAATAAAAATTCGACGAATGCATGGCCTTGATGATATAGGCCGACTATTAGTCAATCGGGACTTGAGCCATCACGGACGGAACAAAACACGTTTACACACCCTACACATTCGGGCATCTTCGCAGCTACTAGTATTCCATGTGAAACATAATACCTTAGGGGTCTCGGATGACCTTAACAGGGAGTGGTGATAGATTGGATGGGAACTGACCATCGTTATTTTCAGATTCCTTAACCTTTCGTAGAATTTGCGTGGTCCCCTTAATACCGCAGGGCACCGCACATTAGAATATATATATTTATCTTACAAGAAAGTATACCCCCAATGCAGGTAAAACCGTCTAGACAAAATACACATCTTGAGGGTAACAACCGCACGTGCGATCTTTCGATTCAAAGAGATAAATATTACACTGTACAGGTCAATGTTTTTGATAACAGTAATTAAATAAATAAATCGCCAGCTCAACAAAATAAATTAGACGAGGTAAGTAGTATGTAATGTGGTTTGGAGTCACTATTGCCAAATCACGGAATCCAAATTTTACGGAGTCGGATAAGAATCTCAATTACAGAATGCCTTATATAGCTCGTTTATATGTATACAGGGGAAATGAAGCAATCGGATTCAACCTTGATCGATGCTATAGTCGAGGCTGAGATAGGTATAGCTAGGAAGTAGTGTTACAAGTCAATATTAATGGGTGATGGTATAGCCAATAGCACTGGTAGAAGGCCACAATGGCATAAGACTGTTATAGAAGCTAATGGTAGGACAGATAGACCATAGACAAGTAGTGGCCTTGGAGCTTTGGGGATAAGATAGAAGCCGTTGGTAAGACTACCTGTGTAGGAACTGTATAGGAGCCATATAGGAGATAGGAGCTGTATAGGAGCTGGATCATAGGTATCCTTAAATACCGAAATGAGTTTAAGATGGTTGGTTAATTAGACCTTATTGAGGAATTTTTTTTTCATGGCCCTCATGGCCTCAACAGAAATGGGGCTAAGAGGGATAGCAGAATAGACATCATTGATGGATTTCTTATGGCCCTCATGGCCTCATATGATAAAAAAGGATTCTTCGAAAGGTATCCTCGATAGGTATCCTCAAATAATACAATACCAGGCCATAGGTATCCTCAAATACCGAAATGAGGCTAAGAGGGAAAGTAAATTAGGCCTCATTGAGGAATTTTTTCACGGCCCTCATGCCCTCAAAAGAAATGAGGTTAAGAGGGATTGTAAATTAAACCTCCTTGAGGGATTTTCTCATGGCCCACATGTCCTCATACGACAAAAAAGGGATTCTCCAGAAAATATCTTAGATAGGTATCCTCAAATAATACAATACCAGGCCATAGGTATCCTCAAACACCGAAATGAGGCTAGAGGGACAGTAAATTAGGCCTCATTGAGGAATTGTTTCATGGCCCTCATGGACTCAATTGAAATGAGGTTAATAGGGATAGTAAATTGGACCTCATTGAGGGATTTTCTAATGGACCTCATGGCCTCCTACGACAAAAAAAGGATTCTCCAGAACGTATCCTCGATAGGAATCCTCAAATAATACAATACCACGTCATAGGTATCCTAAAATACCGAAATGAGTCTAAGAGTCGTATGTGCGAGTCACTCGGTCGAGTAAATACTCTATGACTTATTTGCGCGGTGGGATTCGAGTCGTTCGATCAATGATTTATCAGTAACTATTCGATAAATTCTTGGCATTAGGAATGATATAGGCTTTCTTGGAGGTTTTGTATCAGTTGGCTTTAATCCAAAGGGGCCCCTCAGTACTATAGCACAACGTGCTACTATTATAAGCCATGGTATGGTGATATTAAAAAGGATTCTGTTGGAAAACCAAACTAGAAAAAAATTAATCTAGTTTAGTCGAACGTACTCCTGGGGGCCTTCTCAGTACCTAGGAGCCTCTCGGTACCATGGCATGGCGGTCCTAAATAGGATTCTGGAGGAAATCCGTATCAAATAAAGTCAATTTCGGTAGTTTGGGGTGGATTTTGGTGATTTGGAGGGATTGTTGGGTTTATTTGGGTAATTCTCCTAAACAGGAAATTACTCCTATTTAATCGAACACACCCTCTAAACATACTGCTATCCTATAAAAAGTCTTTGGGTCACATAGCAACCATGTGCTACCATAGAAACCAAGATGGCGGCCTGCAGTATACAAAATAGACGACGGAAACACGTATCACCCTAACAACTCGCGCTGCGCATGCTCTCTAACAACACGTATCACTATGGGAATGACGTCAAAACATGACCGCTCACGCGGGTTACCTTGGCAACACAACATGGCGCCACTGAGTCACGTGGCATGACGTCACTTCCGGGGTCCGACACCGGGGTCCGGCCAATAGTGACTCAAAACCAGATTACATACTACTGAGGTATTTTGGGATGATGATGTGTTTATATAGGTCTACTATGCATTAACTGGTAGAGTGCTGGAAGCCCATATCTGGGCTTTATTCTGGAGAGCAGGTACCTCAGCTGGAGGGCTCATATTCAGTGGATGTGCTTTGTATTGTTTTTGAAGTGATATTATTTTGTCTGCAAGAGTTTACCTTCTTACAATTTATGGGAGAGTGCCCATTGGCACTCTCCCATAAATTGTAACAAGGCAAAGACATGTGTAGAAGATTTGATGGCCAAAAATAATTTAGCACTCTACCAGTTAAACGTCGAAAATAAAAACAAAGAAACACTCAGCTGAAACACTACTATAAACTTCAGAGGTTGTAGTACAAGTAGAACAATTAATGAGGATAACATTATGCACAGCACAAGAACTCAATACCATGGCGTCATGATCTTCTTTCATAGAAAGTAAATTCATATTCGCTGAATGATTATTAAAACAAACGCCGCTTAAAACAGTACCCAATACCTTCATTATGCAAACAAGTCAATAAAATGAGAAATAGTGTAAGAAAACTTAGTTAATACGACTATGCGGGTTTCCAAGATGGTGCAAATAGAGACCTCGTCTCTGGGCATGTATCGATGAGTTCGTCGGAACGAGTCGATACATGACGTAGAGGCGAGGTCAAGACTTCAATAAACCATCTCGGAACCCCGCATGGGGGTAATAACCTATAAGTATGTCTTCATTGTCACGGCCTTCATCTCAATTTCGCGCTTGTGCGTGGTGTATTCTACTATTGTGTATAATTCCAAGATATATGATAATCTATAACCTTATCCATGATGCTTTCATCGGGAGGAACAAGGGCGACCCATTCCCTATGTTTTTAACTTGGCACTCAGAACTGTGATACGAAATACGGTTCTTACTCAATCAGATCGCGATCCGCTCGTGACAAATTTACACCATTGGATCGAGATTTCATCGAAAAATACAGCACATTCATGATGGAGTTTATCTGTTACACCCCCATCTGTTGGCGTAGTGCAGAATTTTACCTGCCCGAAGCCAGCTGTATCCCATTAAGCCGAATCACATTAAACGAATGGTAGTCTGTGAGCAAACTCCATGAACAAAATATGAACAAACAGTGTAAAACAGCGTTGCTTTCTTTACAAAATGTGCCTGGATCACCGAGAGCCTTGATGAGTCTGTGTCGATAGAATGGCGGGAGAAGTAATGCGACGCCGATTTCTATAAATGAGAACAACTGTTCATAAACTTGTTGCGGTTTTTTCCTGTCTTTTTTTAAAATGAAATGACGGAATAATACCTTAATTAATGTCGCACTAACGCTGGGTATTTTAGATAAAGGCAAGTCGTCCCCTGAGTTCCAACGTGTTCTATGCGCCAGTAGGCACATATAACACATTGGAACTCAGGGGACTAAGTAATGAATGCACTTTAGTTCGTTTCTCGGCGCCATTTACCTTGAATGACTATCTTCCATTGTGTTTCACGGATACAGTCTTTAAAAAAGGTTCAGTTGGTGCGCATTGTCACTGTGGGTGAACAAGTGCTAATTTAATTACGTGTGTCGAAATAGGGTGAATAAAAGTTAAATGCATGATGATTATTGTTGATTTTGTGATATGAAAAATGTGCATTGTGTCTAACACAATTTATTTTTTTCATCTTCTACAAACTCAATGAACAATGGTCAGTTATGTAATCAAACATCAATTACATAATACATGTTTTTATCGACCTAAGGCGCACAGGGTCGATGGGAAATTGTTTTACCACTCGCGACCCTGTTTTTGAATGTTGTTGTTTGAAAGCTTCGGCAGATGAACGCGCAGGAATCACAGAGTCCACATAGACCCAGCACCCAATCCGGAGAGAGCCATATAATTTCGTTTCGGTGTACCAATCCTACCGCAATTGCCGACTAGCTATGGCCGCAACCAAACTCCGAGCAGTGTTTTGTTGCATATATCGAACATGGAGGAAGTAGACAATACTGCTTGGCTTTGTGTCGCAACCTATACGTGCAGTACACCGCCTCGATGATCGATCGTGCCCGTCTGCAGCGAGTGACCAGAATCCCTTCGTTTTAAAGAACATGATTTTAAAATAAATAAATCGGCGATGTATGTGTGCTGATTGTCAACAAAATTATTAGAGCTGAAACGGTTAATCGATTAATCGATTAATCAATTATTAACGTCTTGATCAATCAAAAAAGTAATTGATCGATTACGTTACTTTTGAATTACTGTATTTTCTGGGTTAACAAAGGACCAACTTGCTCCAAAACAGGCAAACCTTGTCGCACTGACTCACATCAGTTATATGAGACAGAGTAAAGCACACAAGTTACGTGCTGACATACATGTTCACCTGCATGATCATAAAACTGTATCAGTAGCTGGAACTGGTCAGTCTCAAGTCAACCTTTACACAATGCGGGTAAGGGACGACACTTACAAAATACATTCTTGAATTACTAAAAATGTTCAATTTTTGTCTCAAAAACATAGCTTATGATCCCTCATTGGAACGATCTCGTTCCAATGAGGGATCATAAGCTATGTTTTTGAGACAAAAATTGAAAACAAAATAAAGTCTGAATGGAGATTTTTGTATATGGAGCAGGCCGATTTTGTCCTTTACCTTGGATAGAGGGTTAATGCTATAAATCATCAACGGTACGGCAGTTATTCAGCTACCTATAAGGGCAAGTGATTAATCGGTTAATCAAGGTTAATCCATGTGATTAATCGATCAAGAAAATCCTTTAACCATTTCAGCTCTAAACATGATACGTCGCAGGACGGTTTTAGGGGAGTAAACTGCTCACGTGGAATGATGGAGGTAGGGGATTTTGGAGAATATGCCATCATATATGTTGTAAAGATTTGTCATATAAAGTCACATATTAGGTGTTTTTGTGAACAATGGCAAAAATAGTTGTTCCCCACGGTCTGGTGGAAATTTCACTGTTTCTGTGATCTCATCACATTACCGTCTCGTTGGACACTGGCGGGTGTTTTAACAGTAATCATCTCCCCACGTACAGTGGATGGAGCGTGGGTTTTCAAAAAGCACACAAAGAGTGAAACATCTGAAAAAACTATATTCCATGTCCTGATAAAAATACATTGGAGGTAGAATGCGTCGCGTAGATGACCAATGGGGTTGGGGTGGGGTGGGTGGGGAGGGAGGAAGTGGGTGTGTGAACCTGATTTGTCCCAGCAACAATTGTCCCGAGTGATCAAATATTCTAACTTCATCATTAACCCTTTGAACCCTGGTGGTATCTTCGTTGTCAGCTCAATTTCAGAAATTGGAAGATTCCACACTTATTATTTGAGGGAAGACCAATTAATATTTTCAACGTGAAGCCGTGGGGCTGCATGTTGAAAACATTAATTGGTCTACCCCACACATTCACTCAGCAATCATCCTACTTAACCCTTTACCCAACGTAACGGCAAAAACCGGCCAGCGCTATTCACAAAAATCGTCACTTAATTTTCATTATTTTTTCATGTTTTGTCTCAAAAACATAGGTTATGACCCCTCAATGGAACGAGCTCATCGAGCTCGTTCCAATGAGGGGTCATAACCTATGTTTTTGTGACAGAAAATGAAAAAAAATAGTTGTTCAAGAATTTTTTTTTGCAAGTGTCGTCTGCTTTTCATGTTAGGTAAAGGGTTAAGAAAATTATGACGTATCATGCTTCTGGGCTGGAAAAGCGGCCGTTCGGGTTCAAACAATTAAGGCATGACTTCGTTCAAAGGCTTGAATTGGTGATGAAGTTGGGATATACAGGCAGTCGAGATTGCAATTAAGAAAATTCAAGATTCCATATTTGATCCTTCTTTCTGTTCACGCATTTTCAGGTAACATGATTGGCTAAAATATTTATTTTCTTTTCATAACACAATGAACCGAAAAAAAAACGCATTTAAGCCCGCGCTAAACTACGCCCTCAATATCTGTCTTAAAAATGACGTTGAACACAGTGTGGAATAGAAAAGAACCCCTGTACGCTCATATTTTCAACATAAAAAAGTAATTAATATTTATCTCATCATATTAAAAAGACTTTGAGAATAAAATTTAATAAACAATGAAATCCGTATCATACTTTTTATTCCATGTTCAATTTGTTTATACGCAATGTATGATCGTCTGCGTTCCTCGTTTTATCCAAATCAAACGTAACCAATGCCTGGTCATAATAGTCCACAAACGAAACTCAAGTGAGCAAAACTTTTCAATTTCCAAATGACCTGAATGAACTCTTTCTGAGACAAAGCGCAACCAACTTCAAGTCATCTGGATTCATATCCAACTCAACATGTAAAAACTGTTTTCAGTTCGCAGGAAATGGCCAAAATCAGAATTAAATTTAACTCAATATGGCTTTGAATGACAGCACCCTACCGTCAAGTGGACAATGAGATTGAAGTTTTGTGTGGGCGTGGCCTATGACGTTCCTTTTAACTTACGCAATTCATAACGTTCCTTTTAACTTACGCAATTCATTGGTCAATAAAAATTTTATTGACACAAGAACATGTTTCATTGAAATGTATCGTTATTTCAAACAGAATTGTAGAAAACTATGACTTTTTTATTCAGTTATCACTAGCAAGCATGATGCGACCTAGTTTTTATTTGAACACCACAAAGTAGAGAGTGTTTAAATTTATTGCCCCTCAACAAGGGGGGGGGGGGGTCTGGAAAAAAGTCCCATACACGAGGTTTCACATGTAATTATACTTCCATTTAATTAACCTGATACATTCCCTGTAGCTGTTTGTTTAAATCAGCTTTAACCCTTTAACCAAGACAGGAATAAAATGATACTTTTAAATACCAAGGATTTTTTCATTTTTTGGTTTAAAAAGATAGCTTATGGTCCCTCATTGTAACAAGCTTGACAAGCTAGTTTCAATAGGACTGATAAGCTATTTTTTTGAGACAGAAAACTGCACATAAAAGGAAATGTAAAAAAATCTGGATTTTCTTTGTATATAGCTTTGGCCGCTTATGATTGATAGTTTGAGTAAAAGCTGGTAAAGGGTTAAACTTTAATACTCTGAGATGTTTGTCTTTGTATGAAATGTCATTCAGTCTTGAGTTTCTAATAGATTTTTCTTATTTTCTAAGGAGTAACTATAATCAATAATGTCTGACCAAACTGATGTGCCGAAGAAGACAAAATCAACGTTAACTCTCAAATGCAAACATTGTTCCAAAATTTTCGAAAATTGTAATTATGTGAACCTACAGAGGCATGAAACATCTTGTCGAAAAAGGCGACCACCCCAAAATACTCTGCTCACTCAATTCTTCAAGGAGTCTTCAACTAAGCAACCTCGGGTAGAACATTCTCAGGCTGAAAGTGAACATACTACAGAATGTTTAACAGAACAGTGTGAAATGACACCGTCTGTGTCAGATCGACCATGTTCATCTCAGTTTTCAGAATCATCCACTGAATCATCACAAGTATCTACTTGTGAATATGTATGTGATCTACCCGATTCTTCTGAAGATGTGATAGTGATAGCTGAATCGAAGCAACTGGTACTATCTGAAGGTCAAATAAAATACTGTGAAGGATTGCGAATACACGACATGAAGGCCTTCTATCGCAAATATCCTTTTCAAATACACTCACAGGAGGAAGTTCCTTTCATTCCTATAAATGGCTCAATCTTTGCGACTACTTGTGCAGACAAACACATGGTCATCAATACAAACTGTGATATTAGTGCTTGAGAAGCATGTCAGAATCTCCGATTCAACAGTAAACTGAACAAAATCTTAGAGCGAAGTGAGAAAACAGCTGATGATCTAAAATATACTAACAATGTTTATTTAAACTTTGATCAGTTACTTGAGAAAATGAACCAAAAAAATGAAATTTTGAATCATCAAAAGCTTCATAGATTCAACACAGCACGGATGATGGTTCATCTACAAGAGCAATTAGAATTATACAAAAAGGTGATTGTGCTGATAGCTTCGAATGACATACCACGGCTACAGCAGCTGATTGCTGTTTGTTTAAGACAAAATCGGAGTGTATCTTATGTCATCACTCAGTTGACTAAAGCAATCCAGGGCCTGTATTCCGCAAAAGGTTACACTGATAAAGATTTTGAAATAGCAGGGTTGGTGCTTCTTATTGGTGGCCAAAAACTCTTACACATTGTCCACCAAACATCTTGTTTGCCAAGTTTATCTCACACATATAGGATACTCGCCAGAGACTATAAACTTAACTCAATGAGACTTATTGTAACATCAGCTTCAGGCCTCAAGAACCAAATTGAGGAGAATATTGCTGAAGTCATGCATGACATCCCAGGCATAAATTGTTGGTCTTTGAAAATTGAGGTGATCTCGGTTGAGAAGAGACTTCGGTGGAATGAATCGACAAATGAGATTGTTGGACTTTGCGTCAATCATGCGTCTAAATCTGACATTACCTTCAACAGTGAGCATACTATCACAACTCTTGAAGATAAAATTGATCAAATAAAATTCATTTGGCTACAGAAGCTTGTGTCTTTGCCATTTCTGCAATTGGTGATCAGATGTATCATGGACGACCATTTTTTGATTTTACCAATATGCTGTCATAAACTGCAGAAGAACAAACAACAGTATTTAATGAAATTGCCAAAAACTGGAATGACGAGAATGGAATGCTTCTGAATTTTGGTACAGATGGCGACTGTGTTCGTAGAAAGGTTATTAGTGATTTCATGAATGAAAGTCTGGACATATCAGCACCACTCTACAAAGAACTTGGGCAGTTGAACTTATTTGATCATTTAGTTGGTACAAACCAAACGACTGTAAACTTTGACCCCAAGCATTTGGCAAAAGGATCAGAAACAACCTCATTTCAGGCAATATAATTATTATGGACCTCCATCTCAGCTCAACCGTACTAAGACCATTAATGATAAAACTAGGTTTACAAACATCACAAGTAAATAGTATGCTTGATCCTAAAGACAAACAAAATGTGCCTGCAGCTGTCACTCTCTTGGAATGATTTTCAAAGTCTGATCAATGGAAAACAGATGAGTTCCCCCAGGAATGATTGAAATGCTTCCTGCTATAAAATGTTTCAATGTTATAGCATCCAGCATATTGTCATTTTTTGCTAAACCAGCTCTGTCTATTGAAGGTTTACTTGTAGAGGCCAGTGCTCTGGCACATGCTTTGCTGTTCTTATACCGCCACAATCAACAATGCCTACCAAACGTTCTCTATCATGACTTGCAGGCAACCGAAAAAGACATTTTTGTTGTGGCTGTTAAATTCAAAGATCATTTCCCAGAGAAACACCTCTACTATTACCAACTAGGAAGTGACCAAGTTGAACAATTATTTTCTGCTGTGAGAACACAGACCCACGATCGCTCATGTGACACTTTGCATCTTGAGAACCGACTGCAGAGGGCAGCTGTGATGGATCTCATCTATTCCAAACACCCCGAGTGGAGACAGAAGAAAAGTCGTCTTTCAGGTCTTGTAGACCACACCTCACCTATTCATTGGGAAGGTAACTTGAAATGTGCAAAACTGGATTTTTAAAGAATCTGGGACACGGGTAAGCACTTAGCAGAATCAGTGCTCCCGAATCGGGTCAGAGCTCAGATTCCTTCAATAGAGAGTGACAATGTCAGCATGTTCAGACCATGTGGAAAATTAATTGGTGTTGCAAGTTCATCAAGAAGTTCTGAAAATCTTTTGTATGAAGACGAAGCTCAAAGTCGTGATGCGTTCATCAATTTTGAAGACAGTGTAATCGAAAATGATAACACCAATTTCAATCCTACAATTATAATGGACGAGAAACATGTCTACAAATCAAGTCTTCTTCGTGCGATCACTACCAATGTTGGTTGCAAAAAATCGGGAGATCGATTGAGACGCGTACAGGGAATGTCCAAGTTTCCTGGTGGAAATCATTCTAAGAACATAGATACAACAAGCATTGAATATATAACTGTAAAAGATATGCTTGCATGTGTTGTCAAAACTTGTAGTGAAAGTTATTTGGGTCACAGTTTATGTTTATTGATTTGTGATGAACTGCAAAATATTCGCAATGAGCAAATAAGCTTCATAGATATTGGACAGCAAGGCAAAATTAGTGGAAGGGTTCTAAAGTTAGAAGACTGTGACGATTCGTTCTCCTGGTCACCAGGACATACTAGTGGCACAGGGAAGGTGAGCACTGACACGTGTAGACTCACTTCACCAAAACTGAATGTAGTGAATGGAAAAGTAAGTTACATGTGGACAGAAACTTCTTTGAATACTTTGTTTGATGAACTACCCAAAACTGAGATAATATCAGCTTCCTCGGCCCTTCCTTATATGAATTCCAATGGAAACCCAGTACTCTGCGAAGTCCAAAGAGTGGAACAAATGCCACCACCAGTAGCTGCTGCAAAGGCGGCAGGAAAAGATCAATTTCTGTGCCCTGGTTGCAATAAAAACATTTCAACCAAAGATACACGGAATCACATAGGAAAACACATTCTGTCAGGCGAACTTCAGGATTCTGTGTGTGGGTTTTGTGGTGCCTATGGCTGTTCTATTGATTTTAAACGCTCCACTCACCGAATTTCGGTGCCGATGTCCAACTGCAAGCTTTACAAAAAATTTAGTCTGAAAGCGGCTGAAAAGTCAACAAGTGCATCACCATGTACAAACCGACCGTATCGTTGTCCAGTATGTGATGTGGTGTATTGTTCATATCATTTAGGGAACCATTTTACATTAAAACATCTTGGACAAGAATGTCCAATCAAAGTTGAGGCAATTGAGACAGAGAGAATGTCGAAAAAATAGGATGTCGCACTTTTGACAAACTATTTTTTTAATAGTCTCTCCTTTCTCATGCTCAGTGTCACCATATGACATGGTTTATGTCATTATGTAGGGTGCTATAGTTTCTAGTCATTTCAACAAGTGTTTTTGGTGATCCAGTGTGATCTTGCTGGTAGCAGCTTATTTATTTTTTTTCTTAAATGTGCATATCTGCTACATCCAAAGATTATTTTACTTTACTTGACACCTAGTGTCAATCCCATAAACCTTTTCACGATTGTAATTTCAAGATTTGTAATTCTGTTACATCGCAGTAAATGGTCAAAGTATTTGCCTGTACCTGAAATGACAAACTTTTTTGCTGGCACCCTAAATGACACACCAATTTACCAATAGGTAAATTGCTATGTGATTCAGTGTACATATGTACCAGCAAAACAGTTTGGCCATTTACTATCGAGTTTAAGAATTACATGTTCAGAAATTACAATTGTAAACATTTTATAGGATTAGCCCTAGGTGTCAACCAGAGTAATCTATTTGTTAGTTTCTTTACTGTTACAGACAAGACAGAGTGTCTGGTTTTATTTATTTTTTTGTTGAGATAGAGAGAATATCAACAAAATAGGATGTTTGCACTTTTGACAAACTATTCTTTCAACAGTCTCTCCTTTCTCATGCTCAGTGTCACCATATGGCATGGTTTTATGTCATTACAGTAGAACCTGTTATAAAAGACCACCCTCAAGTGGTCTTAAATAAGAAATGGTCTTTCAAGGGAGGTTCCACTGTAACCCAAAACCTCCTATGGAGGTTTTGGGTTACAGTGGAACCTCCCTTGAAAGACCAGTTTTTTCGACAAGCAAATGGTCTTAAAAGAAAGATGGTCTCTTAAGAGAGGTTCCTATGTATGTAGGGTGCTATAGTTTCTAGTCATTTCACCAAGCGTTTTTGGTGATCCAGTGTGATCCTGCTGGTAGCAGCTTATTATTTTATTTTTTCTTAAATGTGCATATCTGCTACATCCAAAGATTTTTTTTACTTTAGTTGACACCTAGTGTCAATCCCATAAACCTTTTCACAATTGTAATTTCCAGATTTGTAATTCTGTTACATGACAGTAAATGGTCAAACTATTTGTTGGTACCATAAATGGAACAGCAATTTGTCATATACACGTGTCATTTAGTGTACCAGCAAACCAGTTTGACCATTTACTATTGAGTTTAAAAATTACATTTCCGGAATTACAATTATAAAACGGTTTGCAGGATCAGCTGTAGGTGTCAACTAGAGTAATTTATAGGGGTTTGCGTTACTGTTACAGATAAGACTGAGTGTCTGATTTTATTATGGTTTTGTTTTATTATTACATGTTGTTTACAAAATAAATCATTTTAAAAACATTAATTTATTTTATTGAGACCCATTACCAATGTGGTTAAAGTTCACTTTCTGACAAATACAGCAAAACTTCTATGTCTATTGTGACTCCTGTGTCACTACACTGGCAGTCAGGCTGTTTAAGCACATACATGATAGTCCAGATGTTCACATAACCATCTCAATGTTTGGATGGAGCAAATTTGTTGAAATTTGTTTCTTCAAAATATTGATATGTCAATGTGGGTGAGCTGATTATTTCATTGACAGTTGTTGCTGTGTTCAATGTAGCAATCCAGTATGTATGCTAGGGTGAGCTTCTCGTTGTCTAACTTATCATTATGATAAAACATTTAGTTGAAACTGACAAAAATCCTGGTCAAGCCGACTCGTGTTCTTATTCATGAAAATTGCCATTATTGAACAATATTTGTGTTTCAGCACATATAGGGTAGTTATTAGGCCACCCACCCTCCCTTGATTTCCATTTATGAGGTTATTGCTCTGGCTGCCCCTCTGCATATAGTACAAGTGTCAAATATTGTTTTATATCAGATTTAAAATACAAAATAAGCATTATTTCATTGCAAGGAAAAAAGTCACTTTTTTCAGGCAGACCACCCACCCACCCCGGCCTCGTGTATAGGAAAATTTTCAAGACCGCCCCCCCCCTGCCCTCAAGTTTAATTATAATGAATAATCGTTTGTTTTTGTCTATTTCTTGAGTTAGCAACCCCAAAAAACAAAGGCCAAACATAGTGATTGGGCGACGTCCATTTACACAGTTTGGCCTTTGTTTTTTGGGTTTCATAACTCAAGAAATAGACAGAAACAAACGACCATTCCTTTATATCACAACACGATGGGGCATATATGTAAGATTTACATTACCCTAGAGCTCGGCCGTACTCGGAGAGGACAGCCGGGCTTTTGAGTGGACATACGTCTCTCCACCTCGCTGTGTTGTGGTTGTGTTGGAAATCGTCATCTTGAGGTATCAGTGACTTGATATTTAAAAATATAACCAACGGGTATCATCTGAATATGATTTAATGAAAAATAAAACACTATTATGTACTCATATGTACGCATCAAGAACAATCCACGAAAATATATACACAACACAAAACAAATCGCAGATGCATTTTCCCCAGTTTTTTCCACCTTTAAGTACGCTCAATTTGTCCGTCACCGCATCCAACCGACTCAATCTATCTCACTTTACATGTATGTATGATGATATATTGTCAGTCCACATTACAATTTCGTACAGCCTAACCACTCTCCGTCTACCGTTTAAACCATTAATGTCCATGCATGCGGTTTGCCTGGTTTCCTCTTAAGCTCACTCCGAGCTCCTTGCTTAAGTCAAATGTTCGAGCTTTCGACAGCTCGGGTTAAGTCAGCTGTTCGAGCTCTCGATAGCTCCCTCCAATTAAGTAAAATGCTCGAGCCCTCGATAGCTCCCTCCAAATAACTTTACTTAACGTTATACGTTAAACTTCGCTTATGGCTCTTAAAACCCTCCCACGCCACTTTGCCTAATAACTTCTCGCCGGTTCGAAACTATATGTTGGACCCGCTAGTTCCACAATTCATTAACACGTCCATAGCCAAAAACAGCCACCAGGCTAGAGTTAGATCATTACGATCAACACTGGCTTTTCCAAACTTGCTGCTGCTTTTTATATTATCAAGGAATACCCCAGGGGAATCTGAGCGGTATCTCCTTGTAGCCCTCGGCATTGATTTATGGAGATCTTTGACCCTATTGAGTTCGCAGGCAGAGAGACAGCGCCATGCTGTGTTACTGCGCGTTCTCAGCGAGGCATCCTTTCCCGTCTGCCTATCTGCGGGATAAAAATAATTACATGTTCACCTGTTTTCATGGATAATGATGATGCCCGATTAATTAAGAGATTAACAGCTGGCTTCTGCTAACCACGAATCAAAGAATAATTTGTTTTACATAATATACACGCTACCAATTCGAGTCGATCTTGACACTTATTTGAAATGTATTTGTGGATAAATAAAATATACATGTAATGGTCATCACCAGATATTTTTTTTAATTACGACCTCGTAAGAGAGTAAATGGTTACAAGCAATAGAGAATCGTTATCTAACACTCCAATCAAGATAAAATCAGATGGGGGGGGGGGGGGGGGGTACACTTCCTAAACTCCCTGGACGGCGTCCCTAAAGAGAGGTAAACGAAGTCAACGATTCCGTCACTGAACCACGTGTTAAACCTGAAATTACACTAAGTTAAACAATGCTCTGGCTCTCTGTGCATTGAGTGTATTCATGAGTGTAGGTTCTTGTGCAGTCGCCTCTTCACAGACGTTTATTGGTAATTCATTCCACACACTGTACCATTAAGAGCGCTAGCATCATTATATGGAGGATGCATTGATTAAAGAATGCTACATTAAATGGAAGTGTGGCGGTGTCGATGCTGATACGCACAACTTGCGTTGACACTTCATCCAGATTGCCAAATTGGTAACTCGATAACATAGTTGTGTATTGAGGAGCTGAACTGTTTCATGATGCGCATCTTTAACCACTTCTATTCCTGATTGTGTCGGGTAAGGCTTTTAGGAAGTACAACAGTTATATAACTTCTTGATGTTGCGAGGGGAGGCTGCACGGTACCCCCCCCCCCCCCCCCCCAATCATCCGCTCCCGTAAAACTATGCGATACGATGCGAACCATGTTGTTGATTGTTAAAGCCAAACATCAAATAACATCATGAAAAAAAAAACTGTACCGCAAGACAGAAACCTGGCTGATGAAATTATCATTAAACCGAGACAAACAAATAACATCATATATCTATCGCTCATGTGAATGCTGCTGTATTCATCACCTCTTTTATTTATATACAGGTGCCAATTTTAGGGACAATGGAATAGAAGACGAAGGCGCCACTCCAGCTTCATGTCAGAGCATGCACGATGCTAGCAGAAAAATAGTAATGGGTGTGGAAGCTTAGTTAAGCGAATAGGAAGGCTTTTTGAAACGGACCCCGCGGAAGTATGTCGCTAAGTTGTCATTATCTTCCATACTCTCTCGCGCTAATGTAAGTCGTTTATAGCGAAGGGGTTGAACAGGGGTATTTATTCTGGTTCGGACCCCCCCCCCCCCCCAAAAAAAAAAAAAATCCCCTTTTCTAAAATATACCATTACGAATCCTCTGGTTTTTCTAACCATTATTCAAATTATAAAAGTAGGGCTCATATGTGTACATGAAGGCCATGAAGCTAACTTCAAGTCCCGCCATATACTCATGTGAGGATCTACCGTGTTACGCTAAGAGAATTCCTCTTTTTTGTCGTATGAGATCTGATTTACCATCCCTCTTGGCCTCATTTCGGTATTTGAGGATACATATGACCTGGTATTGTATTGTTGGCGGATACCCTTTATAAGTTATAATTTGAGGATACCTCTGGTACTGTACTACTGGACTCATTGATAACAACACAATTTTTACATTTTAATTTCTTTTATTCAACAACAAAAACACAACTTTTTATGGAAACTTCTATGGTATGTAAATTGTCAGATATTCATAAACAGTCTTTCTGCAGATTGGTCATTTTCTGAGTGGTTTACAACAGTCTTTGCACAGGCACAACTGCTTACATGGTCGCGGAGCGACATTGGCTTCAGCTTATAAACACACACTGCATTCTGTCCTCCGTGAATCTTCTTCTTGAAATTATGTGTCCATTTCTTCTTTGATGGCCATTTCTTCTTCTTGAACTTTTTCAACGTCCATGAATTCAGGTGGTAAACTTTCACTTGGTAAAATGAATTGAAATGTCTTGAGACGATTTTCCTCCAATACTTGATGTGTTTTGGTGGTCTTTGTTCTGGTGTATCTCTTATTTTCTATTCTCCACGTAATAACTGCTCCAGTACTGGTGGTGGAACATCACAAAAATACGTTTCGAATGAAACGCTCATTCTCCCTACAAAATCTCTTGTATTTCTTGTTTCTTGGTTTCGTGATTGATAATCATTCAACGCCATCCTGATCAAACATGGAATAGTGAACATTCTTCAATCTTTTTTATCTTCATTCTTCGTTAGTTTTCCTTCTCTCTTTGGTTTGAGTTCTCCTATTTCAATTTCCTTTGCAATATCCACTGCTTTGGCCACTTTTCCCAATCTCTTGTGGTAAACTGGAACCCAACATCGTTCTTGAACAGTTGAATCGGTAAATTGTTGTTGAGTCTGAGGACAGTCACATTAGTAGACATCCTTCTTTTTTGGCTGTCGAAACACAAATGAGCTGAACACCAAGTGCACACTTTTTATAGTTTTTCTTCAATACAGAGTGACATCTAGTGGCTGGCTTCTTCTATGACGTCATTAACCAGCACATCATTATCCATTAGATCAATCGTAAACATGTTGGATATGGCTTTCGTCGGTACACCGCCGCAGCGATGTTTCAGGTAAAACAGGCAGTATTGTCCACACACTGGTAATGGTTCTTGAAGGCGTTTTGTATTATACTTCCAATATCTGGAATTCTTCTTCAGGAAATTCTCGAATGGTCTGTGTTGTGGTGGTAATTCATAGCAATCAAAGTACTCTGCGTTGTGGAGACTCACAAAGACAGTCACCCAATGTTCTCCTTTTCTGTGGTCTGGATCCGTGTTGGCTATCAAAGACACTGGTCTGTGATCTTGTAATCTTCTTGGTAATCTGTTTCTTGCAATAACACCCAAACATATTCTCTTCAAACAACTATCTAATCGAAGTGCATTCTGTAACTGCAACGTGTTCGTGTTGAGTAATCGAAGATTACCTGTCTATTCTTATCCACTTCTATGATGTTCTGGAATTCTGCATACACCAATACGTTGATTGTGGTTGGTAATGGGTTTTCGAAATGGACTTCTAGTCTCAAGTTTCCTCTCTTCACCAGATCGAAGTGTTGTCCATGTGATAGGTTTGGAGTCAGGACGAATGCGAATAGGATGTATCAATTTATGCACTATTCTCGGCTGATGTGATTTCCTTCATTCTCGTACATTTGTCCGGTCCTTTGGAACAGGGTCGCATACATCTCGCCACGTCTTGTTGTTCGAATCGAGGTTGTAATGGTTTGGCTGGAATCTGCTGCCAATCCACGTACAAAGCCAAGAAATTGATTTTGTAGTTCTTGAAATTATATGGATTCTTTGAAATGTTTCCATTGAAAGCATCGTTGTCTACACATCCCACCACGATGCGTTTAGGTAGTTGGCCTAAAAATAAATTTTCTTGTGTTATGCTCAGATTTCCTTTCGGCACTGAAAATACCTTGGTTTCCACACGGTCGATAGTATATTTTGCAGTTGCTTTTGTTAGTGCTTTCTCGTGAGCCATTCTCACGAATGATTGGAGTCTCTCTTTGCATACAAACATGGATACAACTATAATTTAGATCTTGTATATATTGGCATCGGCCATCAATGCGAAAGAATCTTTGGCTCTGTTCATTTTAACATGAACGTTAACGCCATTCAGCAAATAACGAGTTTGGAAAAACATATCCAAATGTAATCTTTCAGTCATGTCCACGATTTTACTTTTCTCTATAAATTTCTTTCGAAGATTAAATCCCTTGTTATCTTCTGTCAAATCTTCCATGTGTCCGGCCGTATCCTTGTACCATAATGCATTAGTCAGTTGTGACTTCTTTGCAGCTGGTTCATAACTCAACAAAGTTTCTATGAAAGCTCTGTAGTGATAAGTGTTGTTGGAAGGAGATACCAGGTTTTCATTCAAGCTGATTTCGATTTGATTAAATAAGGAATGCACCCATAAATTGACTGGGCCCACATTGGCATCGGGTGGAGTTGATGCCCCTTTGGAATCTATAAGCTTTGATTTAACATACAAGTATGTCTGTGCCAAATTCAAATGATCATCTCCTAATCCTGCAATGTGGAATTCTATCGGGCCACTGTTTCCTATGATCGCCAAAGGCCTGTGTTCTACTCACTGCCCATGTTCCACACTAGTCTGTGTTGGTGGTATGGAAAACAAGTCGAGTTCGCTGTTGACATATTCATAAGAGTTTTCATTGATGAGAGACATCATGCACCGAGAATGTCTTGGGTCTGTATAGTTCTCCTTCTTTTTGTTGATTTGCCAGTTTTGCGTGGTGCGGGCCTTTTTATACCTTTCCTGCCGGGTGGTTTCAACCCACCAACCACTTCATTCCAAGCTCCCGCACCCGCCTCTTTGACTCTTTTGATTCCTGCCTTTTTAACATGTTTCCCTTCAATGACATCTTCGGCAAAGGCCGCTCCTTTTTTTCACGAGCTGTTTTCCCACGGTTCTGGCTGTAGTTTTCAATAAAGGTAACACCATTTTCTTCAGTCCTCCCAATATACTTCCCAAACCATAACCTCTCTGTATTTGAGCTCCAGAAAAGCAGGTAGACCGTTCCCAGCTTGTTTCGTGTAATATTCTTCGTATAATTTGGACTTACAACAGCAAGTCATGTTTATGTGAAATGAAGAGATCTACGATTCCTGAAATGAAGTGTCACTGTCACTTTCCCGAACTCGAATGGCACTATGGCTCCTGTGTCGTCCCTTATATACACTTGGGCGGTGTTGAAATGTTTTCGTTTCACTGGAACATAATACACATTCTCAAAGGTTTTTGAGATGATGTTCCCACATTTTCCACGTACGGGGACGATACGAAAAAGTGGTATTCTTGTATCTCCCACGATTTGGTCACGAACCAAGTCACAGTATACGTAGAGCGAATAAAATCCTTGGTTGACATCGGCAACTCTGGAAGAATTGTAAGTTCCTGATTTAAAAAAAACACTCATTAAATCACAAAATATTTTGAAGAGAAGGGCTCAATGTGACCACGACTCCATCACGTACTGTGATATGAACTTTACCAGTCACTTCATCCAGTTCAAAATCTACCTTATCGTGACGAGGCAAGAGTAATTCTTTAACAACATTGATAGCCCGTATCACATCAGCAGGATCGGAATAACGACCTTCCTTGAGAGTGAGTTGATAATTCTTTTTCGAGTTCATAGAACTATTACTTGGTAGAATCAAATAAAACATTACTTTTTCTTAATGGTTGGCTTAGGCAACAAATATCCTATGCTACTACCCCAGAGAGCAGTCCACAACTTGCTGCCTGTGTTCTCGAGAGTGAGATTAATAACACTGGTAATGATGATGATGTACAAAATGATTACTTGTGAAAGGTAAGTGATCTCGCTCCTTGTACTTCTTTTTCCAAATAGAGGCCAAGATCCGTTCGACCCTTCTTCCGGTTTGAAGAAACCTCAGAGGTTCACTTCTTTTTATAGGTGTGCTTCACCCACGAATGGAACGAAGCGGGATATCCCAACCACTTTACGAACAGTTCTCTGTTTTTACCACGACCACGTTTCTTGAGTACGTGTTCGATTTTGTAAATAGTTTTATGTGCAACTCGCTGAAGCTCTTCACTGTTGAACGACACTTTCAGTACTTCTCCATTGTCATCTTGTAAGATATATGTGACTGGATGACCTTTCTTGTTGGCTACCACTGTGAATAAATCTTCTGTCCAATTGGGCAAATAACCGTTCTCGGAAGTTTTCTTAACTATACTGATTCTCACTTTGTCTTCCACTTTGAACTTTGGGGTCTTGTGTTTTATAGACTGTCCATTCAACCTTTGACAAACTTCTTCTTGATTTTCAAAGTTCACGGCAATGGGGGCCATACCAATGCTTAGATGATGAGTGTGATTATATGATTTCACCAAGTTTTGAAGTGGAAAAATCAGTATATCGTTCTTGGTAAAATATTTCCACATCTTGGTTTTCAAAGTTCTTTTGAATCTTTCTACGATGGAACTGCGGTATCATAGTACAATGCTTCCATGACTGCCTTGTTCAAGTGTCAACTCTATTTATACCCTTCTTCGGCCCACTTCGGCGTTTCTGTTGTTTTCTTTCTTTGGTTTGCTTCCGACCTTGTCGGTGCCTTTTTTCATGAAATCCCAACGTTCTTTATGACCAATCAATACTTGGGGTATGTTACTATTTCACAGGGCTTCAGCTAACACTTCCCATTCCTTTGGTTGGAAATATTTTCGTCTTCTAAGTAAATCGTTTAGATCTGTTACATTCGACCCTACCACTGTTTGATCTTTGTGGACTAGTTCACCCTTCTCATTCCAAGGTATATCTGGGTCACTTCTAATACCCTTCAACAACAACTTTGCCTTTCTCTTCATAGTTATAGGTACAGAATCGAGAATGTCTTTGTCTTTATTATCTTCCTCAAGTTTGACATTAATGGGTCGAGGAGCCATTACCTTTTGTTGAAATGTCAAGTTCTTTTGAATCTTTCTACGATGGAACTGCGGTATCATAGTACAATGCTTCCATGACTGCCTTGTTCAAGTGTCAACTCTATTTATACCCTTCTTCGGCCCACTTCGGCGTTTCTGTTGTTTTCTTTCTTTGGTTTGCTTCCGACCTTGTCGGTGCCTTTTTTCATGAAATCCCAACGTTCTTTATGACCAATCAATACTTGGGGTATGTTACTATTTCACAGGGCTTCAGCTAACACTTCCCATTCCTTTGGTTGGAAATATTTTCGTCTTCTAAGTAAATCGTTTAGATCTGTTACATTCGACCCTACCACTGTTTGATCTTTGTGGACTAGTTCACCCTTCTCATTCCAAGGTATATCTGGGTCACTTCTAATACCCTTCAACAACAACTTTGCCTTTCTCTTCATAGTTATAGGTACAGAATCGAGAATGTCTTTGTCTTTATTATCTTCCTCAAGTTCGACATTAATGGGTCGAGGAGCCATTACCTTTTGTTGAAATGTCAAGTACCTTTGTAAAATTTGATTATATTGAGTCATTTTTTCAGCGGATGTGAGAAAAGGGGCATCGAGAATATCTCTCACTTCTCTATCCAATGATGAAAAAGCCATTTCATTCCATAAACTTGGTTCTTCCAAAGTCACCTTCTTTGCATATTCCATCATCCAAAAATACCTTTAACAGCACCCAATAGTACAGGAGGAGGTAATGCACCAAAGAATTCCCCTTTCTGCAAGATTTGTATTTGTCTCTTACTTTTGTCAGAGGTACCTTTATTTGCCACTGCCCCCACTAGTTGTTTCTGACGAACGAGTTTGGTTCTCTGAGCTTTGGTCAGAGGTACTGCCCCCTTCAGTATATCCAAGGCACAGTCACACAAACATGTAATCAATTCTTTGTCTGAATGTTTTAGTATGGATTTGACGAGTGTGGGTTTCGATTTAATAAGAAGCTTGAGAAGCTTGAGAAGAGCGTTGTTGCGCTTGAGACGGTCAGACATACTTCTGACTTGAGACAGACTTGTTGCTCCCTCTTTTATACTTTTCGGAGGTACACATACTGGGTTTCCCTGGAAAAAAAATGACTTCTTGTGTTCAGGAGTATCTTGTTTGAGATCGATTAAAAGGTAACCATATGGAGTCGAAGGGGCATCTTCGAAAACTTCTCTCAGAAACTTGTAATGGCCAGGATACATCTGTGCTGCCAAGTATGTGATCTGAGAACGATCTCTAGGATTTTTAAACAAGATCATGTAATGACTATTGAGAGCTACAGACCTATGGACTTTATTTTTGTCGAATAAATGTTTAACAATGTACATCACACTAAACTTACGGTGATGACTACCTTTAGTAAATAATCTAGACACTCGAACATCTGCATCGAACATCAGATCATCCAATATGACTAAACTATCAGATTTTAATTCTTGAGGGAGACCCTCTACGAATTCTATTTGGGTAAAGTATTATATAATGGTTGCCATTCACTATAACGCCAAATGATGTGACTTGGAACAGGTGAGATAATATCCTGAATGTTTTGAAAAACCCGATTTACAAAGGATGATTTACCAATACCCGTGGGGCCACACAATAAGCAAGTGAATGGATGCTTCCAACGTGGATCCATCTTTGTTGTTCTATGTGGGTACTACTCCCTTTTTATACCTCTTGGGGAGGTGGCCATACTGGCCACTGAACGTGGGTACTACTCCCCTTTTATACCTTTTGTGAAGGTGGTCAATTGACCGCCCTCCAAACATATTTAGCATTGAATTGATGGCCATCTGAGTTACTGGCTGGGGACAGGTTAAGTTTGTTTGATATTTGTCAAGAAGATAAATATCAGATAACTTAAGTGTCATTATCATCTTTTTTTTCTTCATTTTATACTTTTTTGCTTCTTCTTTTTTTTATAAAAACAAACATCTATTTACATCTTCCGACTGAGTGGTTTCCTGAAGGTCAAATTCAATCACCAAATCCATAATACAGCATCTATATTCATTTGTGAGAGGTTTCTCGAACATATCTTCATACTCTTTCTGTACTGGTGGTGGATTCATTCCAGAAGTATTATGGTGCCACAGTAGATGGACGTCATTCTTGTTAACTCTTTCAAGTGCTTCATTAAAACATGTTATAATCTCCTCTTCTTGAGACATCATGAGGCATACATTATGCTGAATCTGACTTGGGTGATCGACTGTACATCCATAGCAGTTTGCTTTCACTACAGCGTCAATGTTATCTTCGACATAATGAGCATATGCCAAGCAAAGTTCATATTGCAACCGAGCTTTCCTGAGTTCACTATCAATTTCATCAACGATCAATGGTCGTGATTGGGTTATTCTCATTGTGATCTTCTTCTTCTTCTTCAAAGGTGGTTCTTGAATTGCTTTTTGAAGTCTTCATGGTCAGTAGGTTTAGTGTCTTCAGGTTTATCAGGGTCAGTGTCTTCAGTTAGAGCTCTTTGTTGGGTGTTGATGTCTGTAACTACTTCTTCTATTTGGGATTTCAAGGCATTCCATTCTTCTAAAGATAGAGCAATACCAGTCTTCGTAGGATAAGGTTTCTGGTCTTTTCCCTCAAAGTATCTTCTGAGATGAATCTTCAGTTCATCCTGGTACTGGGTGACGTTAGCATAAGTCTGCTTGGTGCCAATTCGGAACATCTTTTCTGGTCAATGGTTCGATCGCGAATGATGCCAAGTCCATGCTTTGCCTAATCTTATATATCTTTGACGGACGTGTTTGAAAACATCACCCCACTTCAACAAATTTTGATCGACTTTTTGATTCTTGGTTGGGGGTTGTGTTTATTTCCTATAGGGGTATAGGTTAAAGTTGGGAAATTTAGAAAATTAGTATAGAAGTCAATAGAAAAGGAACACAATGGGAATACATTAATCTGATTGGTTGATTAACTTCGATCTGATTGGTCAGTTTGGCGATCAAACTGCAATCTTGATCCTTAAACTGTAGGATATGGCCCTCTGCATTTTATACTGGCTTGAGACAGGTCAAGCTACAAACCTCTGTCCAATGGAGATAAGTGAAATAGCTCGAGTGCATTCCCACCCCCTACAGTGGGTACTAGTATGCTCTCTGGGGAAAGTTTTTTTTGTTCATTAAAAAACATGTCCAACGTAGCAACTCAGACGTTTTGTTCATTTCTCATTTTTTTAAATATTCACAACAGAGAATTTCTTAGTAATGATATGATGATGATGATGATGATTTATTCCTTTGGTTATACAATAGGGGTAGCCTAAATACACCAGGAATCAAATTTCTTTTAAATGGAACTAAAGTGTTTTGCATGAAGCTAAAAAGTATGGAACAAAATGTGTGTCATCTGGTTTCAATAGGGGTAACCTAAAAGATACCATGAATCCACGTTTTTTTTTAAATAAATGAAATGAAATTAAAAAAAGTTTAGAATGAACCTAACAAGCTTGAATCAAAATGTGTATCATCCGGTTCCAATAGGGTTAACCTAAAAGATACCAGGAAACAACTTTTTTTTAAATAAATGGAATGGAACTAAAAAAAGTTTAGAATGAAACTAAAAAGCTTGAAACAAAATGTGTATCATCTGGTTCCAATAGGGTTAACCTAAAAGATACCATGAATCAACATTTTTTTTAAATAAATGGAATGGAACTGAAAAACGTTTAGAATGAAACTAAAAAGCTAGAATCAAAATGTGTATCATCTGGTTCCAATAGGGTTAACCTAAAAGATACCATGAATCAACATTTTTTAAGATAAATGGAATGAAACTAAAAAGTTTGGAATGAAAATAAAGAAGTATCCTCCACTTCCAATAGGGGTAGCCTAAAGTATATCAGGAAATTACAACATGATGATGATAGAAACTCTCTGTATTAGAATAAATAAAAAAATTGGGAAACAAACTTTCAATCCATTTCTATGTATTGCCTTGTATGATTTGCCATGTAGGACTTGCCATAAAGGACTTTAAAGAAAGACTGCCATATAGGACTTTTTAATTAGAGACAAAAAATGCCATAAAGGACTTTTTAATTAGAGAAAAACTGTCATAAAGGACTTTATGAGGACTGCTATAAAGGACTTTTGAGAATGCCATATAGGATTTTTTAATTAGAGAAAAAGACAGCCATATTGGACTTTAGAGACTGCCGCCATATAGGACTTTAGAAAAGTTTTTTTGGTGAACCTAACATGATTGAGTTGACCCCCTAAAATCCATTACAGCTTTTAGGAATTTTTTCACCAACAAAACAGGACGTTTTGTAGACAAAAGCTGGACTTTTTCTGGTTGTAGAAAATATGACACTCACTAAATAACTCCATTTTTCTTTGTTCTTTGTTGTTTGAATCTCTAGTGGTATGGTGCTAACTCCATCTTCTAAAACTCTTCGTTTTGAGTAGAAATACGATAGTCCATCTCTGCTCTGTTGGTAAGTATAGATAGTGTTGTCATTCATAACAAATCCTCGGTTGATGCCGGATCTACTTGCAAATATTTGTCTTTCGTCAAATCATTGTGGCGTTTGCTGATCCCTTTACAACTAAATTTATTGGTGGCACCGGGAAACAATAATATGTTTTACTACACAGTCCAACAATGCCGGTTCCTTGCCATTCTACCTTGAACAAGTCTGGAGTTCTCCTGTCAAAACGCTTTCTTTCTTGGCAACATGAGGGCGACAGCCATTCTTTGCCTTCTAATTTGGTTTTCACATAATCAACTCTGTGTAAATCACAACACGCAGGTGGAAACCACTTGTGATTCTATTTGTAAAACTCTACTCTCTTCTCTGGTTTCACTAATTCATCTAGGGATGGTGACGAGGTACATAGATATGCATAATCTATGTCCATTTCAGCTTATTCGAAATCTTGGCGGTTGATAAAAGTATCGATCTTAGTAGAACTGAAGCATCCGGAGTTTCGCATACTGGTAAACAAAGAATCCTGTGTGGAGCGGCGGATCCAACTTGATGGTCTTCTTGTTGAGTTCGACTTCATATAAAGTTTCATCTAATGGATTCAATGCACTAAAGGGCATGATATTTACAGCTTTGATGACTTCTTCATCATAGCAATAGCACACACATCGATGCTTCTCTTTGTTGGTAACGGTTTTGCCATATTCAGAATTTCCCAACAGCTTCATGGTGTCGGTAACGATCGACTTGTCAGGGTCAACATCTCCTTGTCTTCTAGCTTCAGATACTTCATCTCCAAATTTCTCAAAACATCTTCTTGGTTTACATTGGATAACCTGGTAGACGTGGTCAACTTCAATACCACGCCTGAGGTACCACTATAGCAAAGGGGTTGCAAACAACATTCTTTCTGCTACATAGCTTCCGATCAAACTTCTATGGGGTTTCTTCATCATTCCATTCTTCGCAGCAAAGGACTTCATGTGTTCACCAATATCATCTATGGAGATAGCTGTATTCTTGAAGATAGGTGTCAACTCTTCAAAGTACTCTTTCAGGTGATCTGCTACAGGTATATCACATTCAATCAAACCAAACAGTTCACCAGACTTTCTTCAATACTTCTTCATCTGTCATTGCACCATCTATTTTGTCTGAAAAGTTCTCTTTCAGAAACGCTTTGAGTGTTGTATCGGTCTTCTTCATCTCTCTCCACTCACACTCCCAGAGTTCAACAAGTCTGTAGCCCAAATCGATGATGTACTTGATGT
This sequence comes from Pictodentalium vernedei, assembly GCA_031216915.1. Lineage (NCBI taxonomy): Eukaryota > Metazoa > Mollusca > Scaphopoda > Dentaliida > Dentaliidae > Pictodentalium > Pictodentalium vernedei. The sequence continues at coordinate 144,321,405 of CM062294.1, forward strand.
GGATGTCATCTCTCATCGATAGAAACTCTAACCATTGTTCAGCCATTTTACCACACTTCATATGATGTTCTGGTTTAAACTGATTTTCTTCACGTCGTATAATACTCCAACACGTTGGCATCTCTTACATTAGGCACCATAGATATAATGCATTCGCATCAAAGCCGATAATACTTCCACATGGGTTTGCTTCTTCGCCATATTTTGTTTCTTTGATTCGAGTTACATCTTTCTCGTGGTACCGGTTGAAGATAATTGGAGGTCCACCAACGATATTATCTTTCACTAAGTGATGTAGGTCTTTGTTTTTCTGGTTAAATAACGTGAAGTAGGTGTCTTCATTCATGGTCTGGAACAGGTATTTTAACGTAATGCCAGACACACTGATACCACCTTTAAACATGTCGATGTGGCGTTCTTGATAGATAGCAAACGGATTGTCAACGGCTTCAAGGAACGGTTTTACATCTCGGTTATTATACCAGATCAGAAAATCACGGAAAGTTGTCATCGCCAGGTCGTACCATACATGCTGGCAGTACTGGTATTCTTTATTGGATATATTTTCTTTCTTGAGAAGACTGTAGAAGGCTTCATGGTCAGGTAGATGATCTTGATCTAGTTTGTCCAAGCTGTCGATCCAGTCATATGGTAAAAATCCCTTTGTCACGAAACAGCCCAATGCTTCAAAGAACTTGTCGTAGCTGAATCCTGGAGCGAGGTAGTTGCAAATATCAACAAACTTGAAAGATTCTGTCGAGACGCATATGTAGTTATTAGATTTCTTCACTGCAAACTTGAGTGGATTCCGTTTCTTCAGGTATGCCATCAGTTCACGCTTGACTACATTTATGTCGTATTTTCCAGAGTTGAATCCGATGACGGGCATCTCTTGCAGGTAGTCTTGAAATTTCTTCTCCAACGTCTGTAAAGGGTGCATCTTGGATGTTTCTTTTCCAGTAGCTCTGGCTTCCGCTTCCAGCGTCTCATCAATTTTCTGTCTGAGTTTAAGTAAGGTCCACGCATGATAGGTCTGCATCAGTTGGTGGCAATGAGATGAAACATCTGTAACACTTCGGTTCTTGGTATTCTGGAACATTACTACATACGCTCACACTCAATGGTCGGTGTTCTGCTTCCCACATCTGTTTATCACTGTCGGGAGGTAGAGTGGACTTGACAAAGTAACTTTCAAAATCAAAGGTTGCACGGTATGGATGAAACTTCTTCTCTGCAGGCACTTCTATACCTTCATCTTCTAACAGATCAAATACGGACTGGGATGGATGGTATACACCGCCACCATACTGGTAATTCACTTCATGTGTACATGTCTTCTCGTGACGATTTAAGTTCTTTACAGTGTGCCATAATTTCCGCATTTACAGCATTCAAACGATTTACAGTATTGGTCTATATCGATGATGTAGCTAAAATGGTTCTTGTAGACGTTCACATACATAGTATTCTCAAAATTTCTATGAGATCTCTGGACTAGTTTGGCAATAATTTGGTCATCATGATTCTTGACAAGTTCATATGCTTGAATGTTTACTTCAAAACATTTCTCTAAGTCGGGTAATTCGGCTAACGTTACTCCACGGATATTATTCTTTCTTTGGCTTCTTCGTATATTTGCTGTACATGTCATCTGTTGTATTATTCAAACTATGTGCTGCTGAACCACTCCATAGAGCTAAACATTGGAAGACACACAGGTTGTCATCATAATAAAATTGGCGAGCTTTGTCTTCCACCAAAGCATTTACTGCTTTGTTCTGGAGAATGCAATCTGGAAGATCTTCTACCATTCCAATTGGGTGGTCTTTCAACTTATTCACCTAAAAGGTGACGTTGGTAACTCTCTCCACCAGCCTCGTGGTGGCTGGTCCTTTTAACTTGGCCCATTCCAGGATATCTCCTTCCATGACAACATCTAGGAATTCTTCAAAGTCTTCTTGGTAGCATACGAGTTGTGGAACATCAAGTATCCGAGCGTTGTTTTGTGATGGATGGTAATACTTCAGTTTATTCGTTCATTGTGTCTCAGGATAAAACCAAAACTAAGATTAATTTTAAATCTTAGGTGTTGTGGCAAAAATACAGAAGTCACCAATTCATCAGTCATCATCTTCAGGATCACATCATTGATCCGGTATTTATACTGGTCCTGGACTTTTCTATTCATCATATGGCGAGTTCTAACAGAACTCCTGTTATCTTCGTACACGGTCAACATCTCATCGGTCTCTTCTTCGGACGTCATATTCTGGTCAAAATGAATCGGGTCAACATCATACCGAGTGGTTGTCGCGGTCCCTGGTTGTTTGGTTGGACCTCTCTTCGGTTCATCGGTCTTTTTTTTAGCTGGTACAGGAACTGGTCGGTGGGCGACGGTCTGGTGTCGGTTAAATGGAATAGTTGGCTAGACTCCTGGCCGCATTCCATGCATGTAGAGGCCTCCAAACATTTCTTCAGATGTTTGTCCAGCTTCTCTTTCCTAGTAAAGGTCTTGTTACAATTGGTGCAGTCGTAGGTCTTCTTCTATCCATGAGTAGTTCTGCGATGGCGATCTCGATTCTTTCGTAAAGGTCTTCCCACACTCTTCACAGGCATAAGCATCAGTCCTGGTAACGGCAGTAGCAGCATCAGACACCATCTTCATAAACTTTTTGCGAAGGCAAAATTGCTATAGCAAACTCTCTAACGATGTGTTCAGTTCGAAGGATCGAAACAGAATGACGTGACGTTACTCTACTCCGGAATTTTTCTCTACGTGACGGACGCTTTTGAAAACGTCACGACGTCACAACGTTTCATCGATATTTTCATTCTCGGTGGGCGTTTGTGTTTGTTCCCATGGGATTATAAGTTAAAGTTGGGAAAGTTAGAAAATTAGTATAGAAATCTATGGGAAAGAAACACAATGAGAATATAGTAATCTGATTGGTGGATTAACTTCGCTCTGATTGGTTAGTGTAGAAATACCTTGATCCTCATTTATTATTTAACATCATGTAGTTAGGTAGTCATTTAAATTACTGTCAATTAGTTAGGGGGGTCAGTTAAGGATGTTACTAAAAATAGAGCGTAGGAATATATAAAAAAAAAAATAGTTCCAGGTAGAAACAGAGGATTCTGGGTAATGACCCAAGGAACGCGCCTTTTATTTGAGCAAAACGCCATGGTATATTCTTAAACAAAAAAAGATCCTGAGGGGGGATCCGAACCAGAAAAAAATACTCCTATTCAATCGAACTTACCCCCGGCACCCCCCTCTGTACTACGTGCTACAATTAAAATCTACGGTATGGCTGTCTTTGAAAAGGATTCTGGGGGAAATTCGTAGTAAATGAATGTTGATTTTGGTGATTTGGAGGGATTATCGGGTTGTTTGTGGTAATTCTCCGAAACGAGAAATTACTCCTATTCAATCGAACACACCCATTGAACATAAGCATGTCTTGATGTAGGCCTTTGGGTAACATGGCAACCACGTGCTGCCATAAAAACCAAGATGGTGACCTCCAGTATACAAAATGTACGACGGAAACACGTATCACCATAACAACACGCGCTGCGCATGCGCACTAACGCCACGTATCACTATGAGGATGACGTCACAACATGGCCGCCCACGCGGGTTACCAGGACAACACAACAGGGCGTCACTGGGTCACGTGACTATGACGTCACATGAGATCCCACGATGAGATCCCCCAGAATTGACCAGTCCGGGTACATGACATACTACTGCTATATCATGACCATAGTATAGGTATTGGAGTCACGTTTAACCCTTTACCCAACGTAACGGCCAAAACCGGCCAGCGCTATTCACAAAAACCATGATTCAATTTTCATTATTTTTTCATTTTGTGTCTCAAAACCATAGCTTATGACCCCTCATTGGAACGAGCTCGTTTCAATGAGATGTCAAAGGCTATGTTTTTGATGCAAAAAGTAAAAAAAAAACTAGTTATTCAATAATTTTATTTGCAAATGTCGTCTGCTTTTCGTGTTTGGTGAAGGGTTAACAAATTTTCAAATGTATGTTGTCCGCTTTAGAGGATTTCCGCTCCAGGTGTTGGCTACCGGGATCTATTTAAAAGTAAAGCAAAATGTATTTACCGCGGTAAAAAACACTGTTCTATGCCCTGAAGTTCCAATGGAGTTTCATTTGATTTCAACGCGTAACTTAACAAACAGAAGATATTGCTTTGTCATTGTGATTAAGTATTAATATTTGAGAGAACATTTTCGACCCTGTCCCAACCCCTCGGCCACAACTAACCCTTTTGTTGTCTCTATTAGCAATTGACAATAAATGTATCTTCTCCAGGCAGGTTTTGATTGAGGACTGTGATAAAAGAAACCCGTGTTTTGTATCCACATTTAGTTTCACTTTATATATTCAGTTTCACTGAGAGGAACTTATTGCTTATTGCTTAAAAAGTTGCTAGTATAAATTTTTGTTCCAAATTCAGTAGCTTTGTGGGGGGGGGGGGGGGGGGGAGTTGTAGTATACTTGTTGGTTTACTGTACACAATGATATTGCAATATTATCACAGTATGCAGCAAAAGGGCGAGAATGCCTACTGTTTTTTTTCAATATGTATCAGAAATATATCTTGAGTGACTGCATGGGAACCGGGAGCAGGCGCATAACCAGGTATCTATATTAGGGTGGTGCAGAAGCACAAGGATCGTTTCGGGGTTGAAATATAGTTATGCCGAAGGCATATACCGAAGATCGGAATTGTGAGTTGTTTGAAACTATGGTGGCTGTATCCCTCTCATGTCGGTGTGAGTGGAGGAGGGATGTTTTTTCAAAACAAATTGTCAACCTTGAGCTCAACCGGATGTTGTTTTGGTAATTAAGCTGCAGATGGAGCTAGCAAGAGAAATTCTGAGGCTCTAGACAATAGAGCAACTTGAAAAGTTCAGCGCGCCGAAGGTAGGGACAATGTAGGATTTGAAATCCATTGCGACCTGAATAAATTATGAATTAACGAGAGTCGGATGAGTGTGCGCATTGGCTGTGGGTTCAGGTCCTCGAGCGGTTTTACTGGTTCCAGCTTATTAGCAACTCCAAAAGTACTACCACTCGTGGATGAATTGGCCCAACTAAAGTCTGATTTCATAGTGAGAAAAACCAACCAACAAGCAGAAAATTCCACCAACAAGCCATAATGACACCTCGAAGCTACTGTAGAACTGCTGATTTTCTCCATAGGCACAGTCAAACCTGTACGATAGAACGGAAGTTTTTTGTGTTTTTTTTTTGTTTTTGTTTTGGTGGGGGGTATATTTCTTCATTTCTATGAATAAATCGCTCGGAAATGGGATTTTATTTTGGTTTGGGCTGTAGTCACGATATAGTTGTGGCTGTTGAAAGTGGTGCCACCAGATCTATTACAATCTGAAATGAATCCGCAACGTACGAATTTGGTATTACCCAGTCTATGAGTGTCGTTGTCAACATCTTTCTTGATTGGCAGAATAATGTTTGTGGGTGTGTCTCGTTGATTTGTGAAACCAAACCTTTTTTTTGATACTTGTAGATAAAGGGATAATAATGCACAACGGCTTTGGAAAATTAACTGAAAAATTAGAGAAAAGCATAACACGGTCCAACACAAAGTTGCGCAAACAAGAAAAAAAAATAACATTCAAAGATTTCGTAAGGGGAGATAATTCTCGCGTTATGCTGCAAATTCTACAATCACTCTACTTTGCCATGTTTTTTTTTTTTTTGTTGTTGTTTCTTTATTATATTGTTTTTCTCTTTGACGTAATGCCTTTCCATTGAAACCATGAACTTGAATTGCAAAAGCAGATTTCCATAATTAACAGCTTAGGAGGAATTTTGGCTTATTCCTATTTCTATGAATGATTTTCCAAGTTCAATTAATTGAACACTCACAATGTGCGCAGTCCATGACTAGTTTCAGTTTCAAAATTTTATTATGAAGTTTTTCGGGTCGTAATGGATTTCCAATCATTCCTCGTGCACTTTTGGCGCGCTGCAATTTCCCGTTGTTCTTTCCTGCATTCAATTTTATGATATTCATTGCAGTGTCTCTGACTTCAGTGAAACAAACGTTTTGGACGTGAGTTTCCTGTTCTCCCAACAACCAAAATACCGAAATTTGGGTATAAGTTTTAAAACATCCGAGGATCAACATTTCCCAAAATTACCGATCATATTGTCAAATTACTGCTTTGTATATATTGTTAGACAAAATAAAATGTATTGAACATTGAACAGTCTTTTGTTGTCCCAAGTCAGTACATAAAGTCAGTGGGCCACATTTTTAGGGAAAGTATATTCGGAAAATAGCACTGGTTTTCGGGTCAGAAATTCCAGACGCATGGCAGTTTGTTTTGGAATCGTTATCGGTTCGGTTTACATAATTAGGCGTATACAATCGAACACAAATTCAGAACACAGCCCATTTCTTTCGTTAAAAGTAACCATGTATCACAATAGAAACCAATAAATATGGCGGGGTCCATAAGCGGGGTCCATACGGTCAGGGTAGATGTATACGCCATGTACTGCTAATGTGTCACGGATCCATGTACAATGAAATGGTGAGAAATTTTTTTTTAACCCTTTACCTAACATGAAAAGCAGACGACACTTGCCAAAATTCTTGAATAACTATTTTGTTTCATTTTTTGTCTCAAAAACATAGGTTATGACCCCTCATTGGAAAGAGCTCGACGAATAATAAAAATTAATTGGCGATTTTTGAGAAAAGCGCATGCCGGTTTTGGCCGTTAAGTTAGGTAAAGTGTTATATAATACAATTATCGTTGATAATGAAAAGTAATAAGTAATAATAATTCGAGGCGAGGAACTATATTGTAAAACACTCGTGCGCATTCGCGTACTCGTGTTTGTACAAGGTCCCTCACCTCTCATGAATTATTTCGCGTAACCAGTCCAGTCAAGCGATTACTCTCTATTGAATTTTAAGAGAAACGTTTTGGAGAAACTCGTTGTGTGCAATTTTTGTTTCGTAGTTTATAATACTTTCGTTGTGCAGCTGCATTCTATACCATAAATAAAGTATGCCGAGACCGTTGAGAAGTTATTTTATAGTTTAAATATTTAATAATAACACTTTTGAAGAACAGTGCATCAGTTCTGGAGTATAGGGGTGACTTGAAAACTAAGAGACCCGAAGAGTTACGATTGATTCAGTGCCGAAAGCTGGGCTGTGATTTGTGTACGGTGAACAGCAGACGAAAATTGTCTTCAATTTGTGCCATTTCTTCGTTAGTCGTCACTCTGCGAACAAAGTGGTTGCATTTTTTGACGAAGATTATTCTATCATGGTTCCAGGTGTCCGCAATATTTATTGTCTCTATGCACCACACGAGGTCGACGACCTATTCTTCGTGAACACTTTACCTAACACGAAAAGCAGACGACACTTGCAAACAATATTTTTGAATAACTATTTTTTTTTCATTCTTTGAGCCAAAACATAACTCATGACTTTCATTGGAATGGGCTCAGCAAGATCGTTTTAATGAGGGTCATGAACTATGTTTTTGAGGCACCAATGAAAAATAATGAACATTGAGTGGCAATTTAAGTGAATAGCACAGGCCGTTTTTGGTCGTCATGTTGAGTAATGGGTTAAGCGTTCGTTTATATGCAACCTACTGGTTTGAGGGTTCAATCTCAAGTTATTTCGAGCCCTACAATATCCATCCTTACAGCGATTACTACCGAATTTACCAAGTCTTCTCCTCCGTCCACTAGCTGGAGGTCCCGAACGAGAGTACTCCACTCAATATCACCCAGTTGCAAAGGGACTTGAATTTGTGAAGCCATGTCCAGAATAATATTGTTGGTGTTTTCCTACCTGGACTCGGTAACGCTCACAATACGTAGCGAATTGCTTATCCCATATTGACGCAAGACATTAATTTCCCGCCTTACACTAACAACTACCTTGTTTTTATGATCATTGATCTTTTCAAGAAATTCAACTTGCGAACTGAAGCCATTCATATATGCAGAAATGGTGGGAGTCGAAGGGGTGTTTAGATGCACAATAAATAGAGGATATGGAATGGGTGTTTTTCTCATATAATAGTTATGAAGAGAGTCTAAGAATTTTCCGTTTTGGCGAGCCTCTGGCGAGCCCAAACGGAAAATTCGGACGAGTTTCATAAATATTATATGAGAAAAACACTCATTTCATATTCTATTTATCATATGGCACACACACCCTCAAATTAGCCACTTAGTATGACTTTGTAACCCATCACCTAACTTGAGTTGCTGACGGCACTTGGAAAAAACATCCTCGTATAACTAAAAAATTTCATTTTTTGCTTCCAAAACATAGGTTATGACCCCTCATTGGAACGACCTCGTCGAGCTCGTTCCAATGAGGGGTCATAACCTATGTTTTGGACGCAAAAAGTGAAAATATAAAAAAAAAAATGAATGGCGTTTTTCTTGTAGGTAAAAGATTAGTAAAATATAACCCACCCTAAATAGGACAGATAACGTAAATTCTCCTCACTGAAATTATGCAAATATGACCAAGTTGTATTTTGTTTAGCCAATCAAATTGTCCAGTTTTGAAATTGACCAATGAAAGCTCCCAACTCTAATTATGCAAATTATAAAAATGTGGCCCAGTTGTATTTTGTTCAGCCAATCAAATTGTCTAGTTTTGAAATTGACCAATGCAATTGACGGAAGGCTTTATTTATCACTGCTTAATATGAAAATAAAATATCAAATATTTTAAAGTGAACAAAAGGGACGAGTCATATGATAAAACATATTATGAAACATTGTTCCGATGCCGAGTGACCGTTGGCCTTTTACCATGTGCTATGATACAGTCATAAATAAAGCTAGCAGATGACTGAATGTTCAAGCTCAAAATACAAACGCTGTACCAATGATAACACAGTTTGTGATGATGATTGAGCATTCGCCATATCAGCTGGAGCCAATACTATAAATCTTTTACAATTGTATTTTCTATAATTGTATACTCTTCCGATTAATATAACTGACTAAAATTAATCATTAGCATTTTAAAAGATAGGCCAGTTTGCCAGCTGGAACATTGCCACATCTTTGAAAATGCTAATGGTTCATTTCAACCCATTTAAAGTCATGACTGGAAAATACAATTTAATTTAAGAAAATACAATTGTAAAAGTTTCAAAGTATTGGCCTCTGGTGTATCTGGAGTCTAATATATGATTCGTCACTAACTTATCCATGCAACGACGGCCAGTCTGCTGATGAACACCGCATCATGAAGATCAAGAAGCAAACTATACACAACTGGCCGTGGCAGATCACATCCAAAAGTTGTATTGACCCTTTGAACACAAGATGTCGCTTTTCCGACCCACGGATATGATACGTCCAGTTTTCGTTGGGTAGGATGACTGCTAAGTTAAGTGTGAAGTAGAGCAAATCAATATTTTCAACGTGCAGCCCAAGACTGTACGTTGAAAATATTAATTGCGCTGCCCCCAAATAATAAATATGAACTCTTCCAATTGCTTCCATTCAACGGACATGGAAGATACCACCAATGTTCAAAGGGTCACCACTATCACAATTAAGAGCCTGTTGTCCCAAACACAGTTAACATACATCATGAAACCGCCTCTCCCGTATAATACGTCTCCGATCCAAGCAGCATTTTACAGATTGGCACATATTTTGATACCGTTGAGCAAGAGAAAAAACTATTCAGTTCCGCGCCATTCTCGTTACGTTTCCTGGTGCGATCCACTGGTCATTTACTTGTGAGGCGGCATATGCTAGAACTGCAGTATTTCTCAAATCAAGGGTGGCCCGCGTAACGTATAACGGAGAACATCAGGCATAAACTTGACTTTATGATTCTGGAGAATCATGGCTTTTCCAGATGAGATTCCATGATTTTTCATGACCCAAGAGTGTCTGATGAATTGTTTTTAACTGTCTCACTGAAGTTCCTTTATTGATGTTATGAGAAAGATGGGTAGATGGGTATAGTAGTCTCAAGTGACTCAGTTTGATAAAAAAAAATGTTCAGGTAAAAACCATCATTAATGGTGGAGAAGGTAATATATCAATATCGTCGTTCGACAAGTTAATGACCGACAAAAGGAGTTATGTTTGTTTGACACATACCCACTGTGTGCTATGGCTATTTGGATATGGTCCATTTTATCTCAGATGTATCCAAAATATTGATGTCTAAAGCTTGTAAAGGGTGAACAAGTGCTAACAGGAATATGTTTCCATGCAACTTGTAATGTCACACCAAGAACTGCGAATGGCCGTTTTTTCTTAAAAATCTACTAGATGATTTCAGAGAAATCCAGGGAGCACATGGATTTTAAGCTTCATTGTTTATCTAGCCCAAAACGGGTTAACGGTTGTTTTTTTAATACCCTTATTACTTACAAAAATAATTCTCAATGAGTTCTCAGTGAAAATCTACGAGGTGTTTTTAGAGAAATCCTCGGATTACATGAATTTTTAACCTTTTGAGGGGTATTGCTCTGTAACCTCCCCTAAATGGGTTAATGCTGGGTTTTGTGAATACCTTCATTACTTACAAAAATGATCCTCGGTGAATTCCACTTCCAATGAGGAGGTTATGTTTATCTCGCACGTACACATTGGGTGTTATGGGTCCCCAAGAACAGCCCATTTTCTTAAAAATGTCTATACTTGGCCACTCGCTGGGGGGTTAACAAATGCTTATCGGAATAGTTTGTCCATGCAACTTGTAATGTCACTCAAAAATCTGCGATTGGTCAATTTGCTTTGAAAACTTACTAGATTTTTTGGAGAAATGCACAGAAAACGGGAATGTAAAGCTTTTAAGAGGTATATCTTCTTAACCAGTCGACAATGGGTTAAGACCTCGATTTTTGAATACCTTACTACTTACAAAAATGTTTCCCTATCAGTCTTGCGGCCGGTAAAAGAAGTTACGTTTCTCTGTGGCATTCCCATTTGATGCTGTTGGGGTCCAAAAACAGACTATTTTTTCAAATTTTTGACATTTAGCCGCCCATGGAGGGTTAACAAATGCTTACCAGAATATTTTATCCATGCAGCTGGTAATGCGACACCAAGACCTACCAACAGTCATTTTCCCTTGAAAACCTACAAGATGTTTGTAGAGAAATCCATAGAAAACTTGAATTTTTTAAGCTTTTGATGGGTATCGCTATTAACCACCCCAAAAGGGGTTAACGCTTGTTTTTTTTTAATATCCGTGTTACTTACAAAAATGGGCCTCGGGGAATTCCACTTCCAACAAAGGAGAGTATGTTTATCTCTCGGTTATACATTGGGGGTTGTGCGTGTCCGAAAACAGCGTATTTCAACAAAAGTACGATGCTTGGCAGCCTGTAGAGGGTTAATAAATGATCATCGCAATATTTTGTCCAAGCAACTTGTAATGCCACACAAAGACCTGTGAACAGACAATTTAATTCTTCTTGACCTACAAGATGTTTTTAGAGAAATTCACAGAAAATGGGAATTTTAAGCTTTTAAGGGGTATCTCTCTTTAGCCTGTCCAAAATGGGTTAAGACTTCGACTTTTCAATACCCTTTCTACTTACAAAAATGTTTCCGTATAAATTTTGCGCTCGATAAAAGAAGGCACTTTTTTTCTGGGGCGTACTCATTGGGTTCTGCTGGTGTCCAAAAACAGCCCATTTCATCGCAATTTTGACTTTTAGCAATCCGTGGAAGGTTAACAAATGCTCACCGGAGTATTTTGTCCATACAGCTTCTATTGACACACCGAGACCTGTACGTGGCTAATTTCTCGTGAAAAACTACAAGAGTGGTTTAGAGAAATCCACAGAAAACATGAAGTTTTGAGCTTTTGAGGGGTATTGCAGTTTAACGTGTCCAAAACGGGTTAACGCTTGGTTTTTTTAACAACCTTATTACTTACAAAAATGATCCAGGGTGAATCCCAATTCCAATAAATGAAATTATTTTTATCTCTCGTGTATCGTTTGGGTGCTTTAGGGGCCCAAAAACAGCTCATTCCATCAAAATTTCGATGTTTGGCAGCCTGTGGAGGGTTAACATATGCATTGCCTAATATCTCTTGTATATGAATGGTCGTGTTACAGACAAGTCTAAAAATGATGAGTGTTTAAAAAAAAAAACAATAAGAGACGTTTTGAGAAAGTGCTTATAAACCCTAATTTTGACAGGTTTTTTTTTGCCAATTCTGGCGAAATAAGGGTTAAATCGAAAATTCCGCTTCGAAGCGTTTTTAGATTTGTGCCCTTCTATGCGTGTGCACAACTGTATGAAAATCGGTTCGAAAATGGCTTCTGAATTTTACGGACAAAATGTGTGGAAAAAAAAAACAGAGGGAAAAGCCTAAAAAAAAAAATAATAATCCGTAGAAAAATAATAGTCTTTTCCAGAGGGAAAAGCCTGATTAGTAAAAAGAGGGCAACGTATTTTTCTTCTGTCTGAATCACCCCTCTCAAATTATTCAGATTATGCGCTCGTGAGAACATGTTCAGTGGCATGGGAAGCATTAGTTGGTTTTGAACATTATAGAAGCTTGATGCGTTGTCTAAGATTGTAACGTTTTTTCAAGCGAGTTCATATTGTAAATTTAAACACAGGACTGACTTAGAATAATAAACCGGACTGGGACTATGTAGTGGAATGCACACCAAACAGGTAGACTAGCAAATATAGTGTATTCGAACATTTACGGTAGAAGAGACAAATCATGCGAGGAAATAAGAGTACAGAGTCCCTGCTCCACCCTCCTACTACTTCAAAACGCATTTGCGATGATGGAACCCACCGCCCCTCCTCCCCCTCAAAAAATACAAGTTTCACTTGAGCCGTGAGGCCAACCACACCCCTCCAGACTCTCTAGTGGCACACGTTGAGCTATAATGTAAAAATATATTGGTAAAAATAATATTGGCCCAAAGTCTCTCTCTCCCCCATCTCTCCCAGTCTCTCTTGTTCGCCCTTTCCCTGTTTCTCCCAACTATTTCTGGAAAATGTTTAGTTAAAGCACGACCCCCTGTGCTCTGCCAGGGTCTTACCTCTCTGGTTGGTCAGCGTTTCAAATGTTCTAAAACTAGGCCAAACATCGTGTGTACGGAACATTACTAACCCCCCCCCCCCCCCCGCCCTCGCCCTGTGCTTATCCCCGCTCCTGAAGCTACCGAATCGATCACACCAGCTTTAGAATAGTAGAATAGTCCTACCTGCTTTTGAACAGTCGTAAATAGATGCTATAGAATCCTTATTCAGTTGTTGAGAATGAGATTATCTAAAACAGTTTGTGTCCAATATCCTCCAGAATTATAATGCTACTGGGATGGGTAGCAGATGACATCCAACCGAAGCAAAATGCGGAGTGGCATCTCATCCATAAAGGCACATTGAAAGATGTTTTTCAGTTCTTTTTTTTCCTACACGCATGTCAAATTATTAATTGCGAGCCCACAACAGAGTTATTTTGAATTTTCTTACTGGTTTTAGTCAAAATGTAAAACACAGTATGCGGATCCCTTGGCAATCGGATTACAAACATAAAATTAATGGATGCGTCGTGTAGTCCACTTACAATAAATCGTGCTGTGAATTTTGAATAAGAAAACATTAACTCCCTTTTGCCTTTTAATAATATAACTCAACTCCCAAAAAGGTTATCCTATTAGATTACATATAGTTGGCCAAGATGAGTAGTTCTAAACTAGATGGGTGTTTTTTGTTCTTTGTTTGTTTAATGAGATTTCACTGCGCGCTCAGCAGTGCATGTCGGACAGTTTTAGTGGACAATACTATCGCACTCCAACACTATGAATGTTTGTACTGTCCTATGTTTTTTTTTTTTTGCTTTTCCCCACCTATCTGTCGAAAAAATCTTCAGGATTCAATATGCATTTACAGTACTACTGCCGTAGACTGGTCACTTTCCATGGGTCGGCAATATTTCGACAGACAAGATAATATTAGATTCCAAACACAAATTTCAGAAACAATTATCAAAAATTTAATTAATGAAGCACCGGGTACCATCCGGTGCTTCATAAATTAAAATTCTGCTGCTGATGATTTTTATTACCTGGAAACGCATGCGTGGACATCACTGTCCACGCATGGACTACGACCAATCCACGGCGACTGTACTGTAAACTGTAATTGCACTGGATAGAATGAGAAGTCACCGAATCTCATTCGCCAATTACACAAAAACAATCCCTCATAATTTCCCACAGAAACATGGGTCCGTGTTAAACCTTTCAGACCATAATGTATAATTTATTTCATAAAAATAGACGCATTCGATGAAAAGAAGACACAATTGCAACAAATCTGCTGGTGTGTGTGTGAGGGGGGGGGGGGGGGTCCTACAATTATTTAATACTACAGCCCATAAAGTTGTCGGATTAATGTACTGCTGCCCTTCAATAATTTATTTACTTGTGCTTTAGGCCAGATCACAATCTAAGGCTATATTGTGAGGAAGAAAAGTATGTATTATAAACTATCCTCTATGAAATAAAAATGAGTCGATGAAATCTAAGGGTATGAGGAAACAAAAAATAGGAAAAACAGTAATTAGAAAAAGAGATCATTATTTAAAAAGAAACCAAGTGGAAATCAACCTCTCGAACAGATATTAATAGAAGAAAATAGAAGAGAGGTTAAAAAATAAAAACAATTAAATGTGTATTTATTTTTTACTTATTTATTTGGGTTTAACGACACTTTTCACAGCTAATGTCGCCTCGTGTTGGACCTTTTTACGGATGGAGGAAGCCTGAGTACACGTAGAGAACCACCAAGCAACGACGAGCAGCTGCCAGATTCCCAAACGTACTAACTCCGCACAAGCATTGACTGAAGACAAGCGCACAATCGACGCGCTGTACGCCTTAGTACACGGCGTCACCGTGCCCCCACGTGGGCAACTGGCATTAAGTGCCCTGCCCAAGGACACAAAGCAGTTAGCCCTTTAGGTTTGAAATCCAATTGCGTGACCACTGGACACTGCAGTGAAGTACTGCTGTCTGACAAGATTAAAATATATATAGTGCAAAATAATGTGTTGAGCTGTCAATAAGGAGCACATACCAGTCTCATATCACCCTCTAACAAAAAGGAATTAATAAGTCTCTTATGACCAATATGACGCCGTGTCAAAATAACAGAGTCTTTCCTACAAAGGTTACAAGGCGAGTAAGTATTATATATTAGGTCGGAAGCTGTGGAGCTTGTCATTTGTTGCACCAGCCTATTCCGCCTGCCACACAGTTTTAATGTGCTTATTAATATGTGGTTTAAAATCACTGCTTCATTCATTATAATACTGCTGACATAATTTCAAACCACGGAGGTAGAGGGATAATTTAGTTTTGTCTATTCGAGACATCCCATAATTAGCCTTTGTTGAGAACTATTAACTCGTCGTCAACATAAAAGATGATAAGAGAGATTTAAAGTTCCTAATATACTTCATCGTTTGACATGTACTTGAAATAGGGACCGAGATTCCTACTGCCTCAAGGTACCTTAAAGTACCGGCACATTAACTTCTATAAATTAATTGATAACTTATTTGTCGCTTTATGTAACGCAAAACAACATCCCACTCCCGTACTCCGATAAAGCAATAGATAATTCATTTCATTTCTTATGCAGTTGACGCTTGGCGTCATATATCGTAATTTACTTCGTGGCTCACATGCTAACTTTTCTGCTACTATCTAAGTCAATAAATAGAGGATATGGAATGAGTGTTTTTCTCATATAATATTTATGAAACGAGTCTAAGACTTTTCCGTTTTGGCGAGCCTCTGGCGAGCCCAAACGGAAAATTCGGACGAGTTTCATAAATATTATATGAGAAAAACACTCATTTCATATTCTATTTATCATATGGCACACACACCCTCAAAATAGCCACTTAGTATGACTTTGTAACCCATCACCTAACTTGAGTTGCAGACGGCACTTGGAAAAAACATCCTCGTATAATTAAAAATTTTCATTTTTTGCTTCCAAAACATAGGTTATGACCCCTCATTTGAACGAGCTCGTCGAGCTCGTTCCAATGAGGGGGTCATAACCTATGTTTTGGACGCAAAAAGTGAAAATATAAAAAAAAAATGAATGGCGTTTTTCTTGTTGGTAAAAGATTAATACAATACAACCCATCCTAAATAGAACAGACAACGTAAATTCTCCCTACTGAAATTATGCAAATGTGACCCAGTTGTATTTTGTTTAGCCAATTAAATTTTCCAGTTTTGAAATTGACCAATGAAAGCTCCCAACTCTAATTATGCAAATTATGAAAATGTGGCCTTGTTGTATTTTGTTCAGCCAATCAAATTGTCTAGTTTTGAAATTGACCAATGAAATTGACGGAAGGCTTTATTTATCACTGATAAATATGAAAACAAAATATCAAATGTTTTAAAGTGAACAAAACGGACGAGTCATATGATAATACCCAATATTATATGCGTGGCTTCACATATCTTCACCATTTGAGGCTTTAATTATCCTGACGTCACTGGAAATTCAGTTTCTTCAACGTTTTTCAAAATGCGACGTCAAACGTCAAACATCGGAAAGTACAAATAACAAGATATTTTTCATAGATTATTTTTGGTGGTCTCTATTTGTTATTCAGAACTTGTTTTATTACAAATTATTGGAGAGTGCCCACAATAATTTGTAATAAAACAAATTTATAAAAACAAAATATTATTTGTGTTTGACTGAATATGAAATTAAAGCAAAGAAAGTGTTGGCTTTTGTCCTGGTATCCGCATTTTTTGAACACCCTGATATTGGCGCCTAGCCCTCAATCAATTAAGAAGTCTTGACAGCAGGATTATATTAGTATTTAAGCTGTGCTAACATTTGGCTCAACGGTTGTCACTGGTCATTATTCGGGCGAAAATAGAAACTGAGGTTAAAACTTTAGAAAATCGAAAAATAATAACAAAACAAATGGCCACTAAGTATCAACGCGCTGTTTGATTTCGTACGTCATAAGGCGTACAAAAGTATCAAAGGGTTAATTTACATCATTACCACACCGTGGCTCACATGCCAACTTTTTTGCTACTATTTAAGTTAATAATACCCAATATTATATGCGTCCTCTCAGATGTATGGGGAAGGGCGGATCCTTTTCCTTTCAACGCTCGTATGCGTTTCTTCTTTTTCCTCTCCCCACTTCTCTGTGGCTTTCATCAGACCACTATTCTTATGTGTGTACTTCCACCATTAACCCTTTGACCCAACGCAGACGATATCAAAATTTATTATTTTAAAAAAATATTTTACAAAAAAATTTCAACAAAACCATATCATGTGGCCCCTCATTGGAACGAGCTCGACGAGCTCGTTCCAAAGAGGGGTCACATGATATGGGTTTGTCGAAATTTTTCGAAAAATAATATTTTTTCAGCTGCTGAATTTGCATAGTACGCGGGCGGATGCGGGCGATTCCTTTTGTAAAGGGTTAAAATTTAAGTTGTATGTCCACGTAGCTTTAACCAATAGAGTACAGTTGCCGTGAATTGGTCGTAATCCACACGTATACAGTGATGTCCACGCATGCGTTTACCAGGTAATAAAGATCACAGCAGCAAACTTTTAATTAATTAAGCCTGTTGTTCATAAATTAAATGTTTGATGCTTTTTCCTATAATTAGTGATGGAATCTTATATTATTGTGTCCGTGGAAATATTGCCAACCCGCGGAAAGTGACCGTGTCGGCTGTACTGCAAGTCCGCAAATAACGTACACAGTTTCCCCATTGCGACCAGGGAAACCATAGCGTTAACCATTATTTCCGGGAACTCATTACGTCTGTGGAACTTGGCCCATTGCTTGTTACAAAACCCATCGCATTCGCAGAAATGTAACGGTAATATGGGAGGCCCAATTCGACCCTGATTATCCGGAGCATTTATGAGCATATGAGACGTGTTTTGCGCTACATTCAGGCGGATCTGGCAAGTGGTATACGTACAGCATACATAGTATTCCGGGTATGTCTAATGATATGTGTACACATATGGATTTGGGTATATAGTATGGGTATGTGATCGACAATTAATGGGAAATGTGCGATTTTGTCTTGAATGTTTTCTCCGCGAAATGGTTATTGCTGTCAATGGCGTTGTGACGTCATAATGCGCACGCGACGTCATAGTGACGTTGACCATTGTTGATGCCAACTGTAGTTTCCAGCATAGCATTGTTCAGGTCAGGGTATGGCGGGCTTTTTCGTACTGGACTGATATGGTAGTTTTGAATGGACGTTATATATACCCAAGTATGTCCCCCGTTAGCTGTTTGTACTCCTAATCCTCCTAATGCTTTATACTGTCCTATAGTTTGCATAGGTAGGACGTAATACTAGGGCTAACGGTATTGTGGGTGAGGATAATACATGGTTGTATAGTGCGGTGGCATAGGGTGTACGGTCTGTGCCACTACTGGTCTGCTGGGGTGTTTTTTAAAGTAAATTAAAATTCGGGAACCCCGAGCTTGTCAAACGATCTAGGGTCGACTTTGTGATAGCACTTTATGAAGTGGCGATCAAAAATAATAAGAATATTATTTATGTAAAACATCTTATTTTTTGTCTCCATTTTAGTTTTTCAATATTCATTTTGTGTTGTATGATTACTATTACAAAAAAACTATAAGTGAATGGAAGCTCTAGTATTTAATTTTAGGCTCTCACCACTGGATTTTAGGCATCAGCGACCTATTCCATCAGGATAAAAAATAGAAGCAAATACCGCATTCCCTCATTCGTTTTACAAAAATTGCTTGAGCATCAATTATTTAGTTTGGTTTGGCCTTACATTTTTATTATTTTATTTTAGACTCCAAAACATAGCTTTGGGAACAGCTCGTTCCAAGAGGGGGTCATAAATTATTTTTTGAGAACAAAATGTGAAAGAAATTCATTTATTCAAGAATTTTGTTTACAAGTGCCGTCTGCCTTTCTTGTTTGTAAAGGATTAATCCCAAGTCTAACATTGAGAGTACAGTGGCACAGTATGCAATGCATACCATGTGTCAGCATGCCTTCAGCCGATCCTAACCTTGTCATATGCATTGTCGTATAGATAAAGTCTTAATCATTCACTCAACATTACTGCCCAAACCGGACAAAAATTCATCATTTAATTTTCATTATTATTTCATTTAAAAAAACATAGCTTATAACCACTCATTAGAACGAGCTCGTAGAACCTGTTCCAATGAGAGGCATAAGTTAAGTTTCTGAGGCGAAATATGAAAGAAATTTAGTTATTCAAGAATTTTGTTTGCAAATGTCGTCTTCCTTTCGTGTTAGGTAAAGGGTAAATTCCGAGTCTATCATTGAGAGTACGATGACTTAGTGTGCAAAGCATACCATGTGTCAACATTCCTTCAACCGACCCTAACTCTGCGTGTTACGGACTAGTATGTTGGAGAGTACGACGATTACTCGTCTCCTCATTCTTGTTCACCGGGTACTCCTGCTCCTTCCATCAGTAAACTGTCCGACACGATATGACCCACTTTCATACCAGCCGAGAAAATTCGTTTCTTGAGTTCCAATGTGTTCTATGTGCCAGTAGGCACATAGAACACATTGGAACTCAAGGGACGAATTTACTGGTGCCGGTTTGTATTACAACGAGGTCTTTGCTTAGCCTCAACTATTACTCCTGTTATTTATGTATAGAATATACCCATATTAGCTTGGTGTACCAAATGTTCACCACGAGTGGTGAAGTTGTGTTAACCGCGAACCTTTGGCGCGAGATTTTGGCGCGCTGTTAACACTTCATCACCACAAGTGGAGAACATTTGGTACGCCAAGCTACTTTGTGTATATTTTATTTATACCATGATCGTCAGATTATTAAGAGTCGCCATTATTTTTTCTCGATTTCCCTGAACAGCAGACGTAAAACGTGAGAATCTGTTTTTGTTTTCATGGGAATCGGTGGGCGGTACTTCCGCCTTCAAGTTTATCGCCAAAACGAAATGGAAAAAAAGAAACTGAGCCTTTTTCGTTTTAATAACATAATATGACATTACGCAAGGCGTAAGGAGGAACCACAAAACATGTAACCACAGGAACTTGGAACCTAATTGGTATTGAGCAATAGTCAGTAATAAATAACATAATAGAGACACACATCCTCTTAAGATAATAAAAACAGTGTTCCTGTAATGCAACATATTAAAATATTTCATTCTACAACCATTCCCTAAAAAAAAAATTATGAAATCAAATTTCTACAATGGTGTAACTTCATCCATACATTTAGGTATCACAGTACTAAACATGTTTCCAAAGGCGACCATCGGGGGTAAAGCTAGGAGGTTTTCAAAGGGGGGGGGGGGGGGGGGGGGTAGAACTATGAAAATTTTAACTAGGGATGGGTATTCTTGATGGGGTGCCTCCCCTTCCCTGGAAGGAGGCGTTATTTTTCAAAATTGTGACTCTGGGTGACTGTAGCGGTAGGTTTAGCGCATTCTGGGAATATTTCCAAGCTGTTTAAAAGGCTGCAGCTAAATATCTATATAATTTGAGGTTTTAAAACAGCAGAAAATACCAATTTCTTGTAGTACTGTAGTCTACAAGACTGAAAATAAGCAGACTATCATCTGCAAAATGAGATCCCTAAAAGGTGAATTTGGTGATGCTACCCTGCACTGTAGGGCAGCATCACAAACTTTATCCCGTTTACCTCAGTCTGAATTGAGGTCTCAAGCCAAAACAGATAGATGTACCTAGAGGATAAATTGGCCCACTGTATGGGATAGCATCAGCAAATTCACCTTCTGGGGACCTCATTTTGCAAATGACAGGTTGTATATATTCAGGTATTGGTAGTCTATACGTGAAAGAAGGCCCTATCTACCTACCTGAAATGAAAGTGTCAATGGCATTGTGTAATGTTGGATGAAAAGGATAATGTTCAATGTTTATGAAAGGATTTGTGATATGAAATAAGACAGGAATTGTGATAATTGAGAATATGTTAATTTCTGTTCCCTACATGCTATGTTTTCAATAAGAACAATTTGGGGTGTAGACTATATTGAAGAATTGAGGCCTGGGTCGATGTGGCCCTCACAGATGACGTATGTCAAACAACGTTACAATAAAATCACTGCAAAGCAAGTGATCCTACCAAGTTGCAATGGAATTCTTTCATAAATATGACTCGTAGATATTGTTAAAGACATCTGGGTCACGGGCCTGTTCGGTGGTCATGCTTGACCAATCGTGACCAAAATACGAGTCTCATCTTCACATCATACTGAGCTATCCTTCCAGCTTACAATGAAATAACTGTATAAATATGAACTGTAGACTGTGCTAAACAAATCTAGGTCACGAGGCTGCGATTGCCACGGTTGATTGATCATGGCTGAAATAGGAAGTTCTCATCTAGACATTATCCCGAGTCATCCTGCCAATTTTCATTGAAATCCCTTCATCAATGCAACCTGTAGACTGTGCTAAAGGAATATAGGTAACATGCCCCTGTAGCCACCATGGTTGACTGAACCCGACCAATATAGGACGTTCTCATCTAGACGTTATACGGAGTCATCCTACCATGTTACAATGGAATCTCTTCATAAATACAACCTGTAGACTCTGCTAATGGTTTTGGGTTTTGACCACATCATGTCACGGGTGACCGGGCACGGCCAAAAGGGGGCGTTTTAATTTAGACATGACCTTGAACCTGCAAAAGAAATTTTGTGATGATCGGTCAAGATCTTTGAGATGTAGCGGACGCTTACGCAAATGTGAACAGACTGACAGACTCCCGCAGGCGTGGTGGCAATAGCTTCTCTTGACTTCGTCAAGTTAAGCTAAATGAAAGTTTCATTGACACTATAGCTTAACTTGACTGTGTGTAGTGTTTGATGAAAAGGATTATGTTCAATGTTTATGAAAGGATTATGAAATACGACAAGAATTGTGATAATTGAGAAAACGATGATTTCTGTTCCCTACATGCTAGGTTTTCAAATTAGAAAAATGAGAGGCGTGGGTTGTACAAAAGAGTTGAGGCCTGGCTTAATGTGGCCTTCACAATTAATGTCTGTCAGCCAAAGTTACCAAGTTAGTATAAAATTATTCTAAGCCAAGTAATCCTACCGAGACACAATGAAACTAGTAAACTTTGCTAAAGGAATCTAGGTCACGTGATGGTCAGGCTCTCACGGTTGATCAACCATGACCAAAACAGGATAGTCCAATCTAGGTATCATACAAGTTATCCTACCAAGTTACAATGAAATCCCTTCCTAAAAGCAACCCGTAGACAGTGCTAAAGGAATCTAGGTCACGTGACCAGGTGGCGGTCACGGCTGACCGTTCATGACTAAAAAAGGATAGTCTCATCTAGACATCATGCCGAGTTATCCTTTGAAGTTACAATGAATTCGCTTCATAAATATGTACTGTGTGCTGTGCTGAACAAATCTAGGTCACGCGCGTGTATGGCCGTCACGCTTGACCGATCAAGGCCAGAATAGGATGTTCTCATTTAGACAATATACCGAGTCATCTTACCAATTTACAACGTAATCTCTTCAAACATGCAAGCTGTTGGCTGTGCTAAAGGAATCTAGGAAACGTGCCCTTGTTGACTGAACCCAACAAAAATAGGACATTCTCATCTAGAAATTGTACAGAGTCATCTTTCTAAGTTACAATGAAATTCCTTCATAATTACAATCTGTAGGCTTTCAAGTTTCAGGCCCGCGCAGCCGTCATGTTTGACCGATCGCGACCAAAGTGGGACCTTCTCATCCTGACGTTATACAGAGTCATCCTACCAAGTTACAATGAAGTCCCTTGATGAATACGACCTGTAGACTGTGCTAAAGGTTTTTGGGTTTCGGACTCGTGTAGCCGTCACGGTTGACCAATCGCGAAAAAGGGGACGAACTATACCTCAAATTATATAGACATTTAACTGCAGTCTTTTACAATGAAATCCCTTCATAAATACGACATGTACACTGTGCAAAAGGTTTTCGGGCTCGCATAGCCGTCACGGTTGACAAGTTATGATCAAAAGGGGATGTTCTCATTTTGAGGTGTAGATTGTACTAAAGAATTTAGGGGTGGATTAATGGGCCCTCACAGTTAATAGTTAATGTATGTCAACCAAAGTTACCAAGTTACACTGAAATTATTCCAAAACGAGTAATCCTATCAAGTTACAATGAAAGGAAACCTGAAATTACTTCATAAGTATGAACTGAAGACTGTGCTAACCAAATCGAGGTCACAGGCATGTGCGGCCATCACAGTTGACCGATCAGGGCCAAAATAGCACGTTTTTATCTAGACATTATACGGAGTCTTCTTTCCAAGTTACAATAAAATCCCTTCATAAATATGACCTGTAGACTGTGCTAAAGGTGTTCTGATTTCAGGCCCGCGCAGCCATCTTGGTTGACCGATCGCGACCAAAAGGGGACGTTCTCATCTTGACATGATACAGAGTCATCCTACTAAGTTGCAATGGAGTCCCTTCATGAAGACGACCTGTAGACTGGGCTAAAGTTTTTCGGGTTCCGGGGTCGCGTAGCCGTCACGGTTGATCAATCATGGTCATGGATGACCGATCTTGACCAAAATGCGAGTGTCTCATCTTAACATAATACTGAGTTATCTTTCCAAACTACAATGAAATAGCTTTATAAATATGAACTGTATACTGTGCTAAACAAATCTAGGTCAAGAGACTGCGGCTGTCACTGTTGACCGATCATGGTGAAAATAGGAAATTCTCATCGAGGTGTTCTACGGAGTCATCCTACCAAGTTACAATGAAATCCTGTCATAAATACGACCTGTAGACTATGCTAAAAGTTTTTGGGTTGGCCAATCGTGACCGAAAGTGATGTTCTCATCTAGACATGACATTAAACCAGCATATGAAATTTGGCGAAGATCAGACAAGAACTACAGGGTGTAGCCTGTGCTGAAGAAAATGTGAACAGACTCACCGACTTCCGCACCTGTGATGGCAATAGCTTATCTTGACTTTGTCAAGTTAAGCTGCTAAGAATCAGTAAGCAACCAATAATTTATTAATTAATCAGTTGAAATATGAGGTCAAGCTGAGAAGGGAGCACACTAACCATTCATTTGCTCACAAAGTATGAGTAATCAGTTAGCTAACTATCTCAGACTATATAGCCCAATATGTGCAGGAGGAGGCGGGCGTGGGCACCAAAAATTTCCAGGTACAAGGAGGGGTGGGTGGGTAGGGTTGTTGTGGGTGTTGCAGGGGCTGGAAAAAAAACGCGGTAAATGACCAAACATGCTATTTTTTCATCCAAATAAAATACGTTATGTGCTTGCTTAAACTTGTATAATTAATTATATGGCTGACAGGGCCATTTAAACACATAAGCTATCATATTATGGGTGTCGGTAAGTCCAAATCCATATAAATGTCATGTTGGTACCTGCAGCCAAGGCTGTCAGCATGGTTATAGAGAAGTTATTGGCAATATTGCATCAGCACATAAATTGAATTGCATGGCAAGTATTTTCAAATGTAAACATAAAACTACTTAAAAATATTATTTTATCAGTGTGATTTAGTGTACTATGATGTTTGATGGATGTATAGGCATGGACTTGCATCAATGCTTCCTAATCTTATCTAACCATTGCATGTTAATTGAAGGAGAAAACAGACCAGAATAATTTCAATTTTTTTTATAAAAATCATAATACCACCTGTTACCACTGGTGTAAAACAATAAAACAAAACAGAGGCCAGTTGCTGTATGAAACAATAACTTTCACCTCCCCCCCCACCCCCCCCCCTCTACCCCAGCAATATATACAGACATTTAGACTACTAGTGTGACTTTCCTTATGCCACATGTGCATACCACAGATATGGAGAAGGTGCACTTTTGCTGTCCTACTTCTCTAAACTGAGGAATGAAGAGAGCTTTCAATTTAGTTGAATCAGGTAAAATTGCCAAATAATCCTAAAACAGATTTGGGCATCATGGAAAGTATTACCTCAGACTTAATCAGAGTTATTCAGTGACTTACTCAGACTTATTTTATAATATTTTGTTCCTATTCCATTCAAACTCATTAGAATTATCTCTTGCAGGCCAAATGTTCACTGCAATGCTGAAATAGTCAGGATAATTGTCTTACATGTAAATGTTTAGAAATGGAACAATTCTCAGTCAGTTAGGCAGGGTTAGGTCTGCATTTTATGTTTTTTTCTAAGATTTTAGGGGATGGGCCCCAACCCCAAAATTGGCCCTGAAACAAATAAAAAAAATTGCAGGCGCGGGGGGGGGGGGGGGGGGGGGGGATCTGAAGGGTGTAAAACATATTTCGACCTTGTGTCTGCAAATTTTTATTCAGATCACCCCCGCCCCGCCTGATATGTGTGAGATATTAATTCAACAATACCAAATATAAATCAATTTTTAATCTGGCTACATGTATATCTGCCTTTCATGAGACTACTGAGCCAAAGAAAACTGTGCACAGTTTTGGCAGTAACCGTAAAAATTCCAGGACACCGCCAGCATCAGTTTATACTAGTAGCAAAGGTAGCAAATACTATGGGCCTTGCGAACTGAAGGGCCCTGTGTTAGATGCTTTCAAGCATTCAACAAATACAATGTTGGAAAAATGGATTGCTAAATTTGTTATGCACTTTAAGCGCAAAACAAAAGTATGTATATCTAGTTCAGCAATCAGGACATGGCTTTTAACATTTTTTTTTTAAAGCATAATATGGAGAAAAAAACTTTTAAATACCAGTAAATAAAAGCGCATTATAGGTTTTCTAGTTGTGTGTTTGAATGGTGGTTTAGGAGAGGGTTGGAATATTCGAATCCCCCCCCCCCCCCCCCTTCCCTCGTCCCTAGTACTCTGAGGGGAAATCATGGTTTGGATAGTTTTGCTAAAATTGGCTATTATTTGGCATTTGCCAGAGGTTATAGTGTGGTCCAGAGGCTATACTTGCTCAAAATGTGAATTCGCTTGCATCAACTGCCTTATTTTGGCAATATATAGCCTTTATTGCTGACTGTGACAACAATATAACTTTTCAAAACAGGAAAAACAGTTTTGTAAGGTGTGTGTTATCCCCCAATCAACATTTAATTGTGAAATAATCTCCAAAAATCATAGTAAATCAGGTTTGTAAGCCAAAAAATGTATGTCCTATAGGCCTTGGTATCACACCACTGAGGGGATCAGGGTGGCTCAGTGGTAGACTGCGGGACTTCTATGCTAGAGGTCCCGAGTTCAATCATTGTCCGGGACAACTCGCGTTATGTCCTTGGGCAAGGCACTTTATCCTGGTTGCCTACATGGGGGCACGATGACGCCATGCACTAAGGCTTACTGCACGTCGATGGTGCACATATCTTCAACCGCTGTAACCCCGCTTGAGCGGCGCTTGAACAAAGTTAGAATGTTGAGGAGCTGACAGTTGCTCGTCGATGCTCGGTGGTTCCCTCTGGGTACTCTGGCTTCCTCCACCATTAAAACTGTCACGGTCATGATTAGCCATTGTGCATAATTATGTGACTTTAACACACCAATAAATAAATAAATCAATATACACTACTGAATATTTCCCATTGGTGTCCATTATAACGTTCAAAAGAAAAAAGAAAAAAAATCGCATGACTTTAATTTTGGCATACAAATATCTTTGTCAAGTATTGCCCTTCCAACTTTTTCTAACAGGGGGGTCATGCACCAAATAAGAGGCCCCGTGGGGTCAGAGGCGCTCATGAGCTGGCCATGTTTAAAGGAGGATTTAATTTGCATCTAAGGCTAGTTAACACTACAGGGGAATGAAGTTATTTAATTATTTCTAATTCTGTTGTTCATGCCAGATGATTTTTCTCTAGTATTGGGATGCTACCACAGAAATAATGCCAAGACTTTCAGTAACAAACAACTAGGGAGTCCAAATATCAACCTAGGGACTTAACTTGAACAAACTTGAAGGATGTTGTATACCAAATATCAAAAGATTCTGACTTGTGGTTCTGGAGAGGACAATTTCGAGAATATTACCAATTTTGCACTATGCTAAAATTTGCCCCACTCCCTTTGATAGGGAACACAAATATCAACCCAGGGAATTTATTTGAACAAATTGAATATGAAACCTCTAAGGATGCTGTATACTAAATATCTCAAGAAGCAGATTTTTAAATATTATTCGTCATATTGAACTTAGTTAATATTCAGGCTCTACTAAGCAGCCCAAATATCAACCCAAAGATTTGATTTGAACAAGCTTAGATGTGACATCCCTAACGATGCTGTATACCAAAATGTCAAAAGATTCCGACTGGTGGATCTGAAGATTTTCAAAGATTTTTCCTCATATTGCACTAAGTTCAAATTTGGACTCCCTTACAGAGCCCAATTAGTAACCAATGAACTTGAGTTGAACAAACTGAATCCGATCCCTGTAAGGATTCTGAGCGCAATAGATTAAATGATTCTGACTACTGTTTTGGGTGAAGAGTTGTTTTCAAAATTATTCCTCATATTGGACTAAGTTAAAATCTGGGATCCAATAGAGAACTCAAATATGAACCCTAAGACACGATTTGAACAAACTTAGATCTGTCTTCCTTAAGGATGCTGTATACAAAATATCAAAAGATTCTGACCATTTGAGCTGAAGAAGATTTTCAAAGATTATCCCTCATATTGCACTAAATAAAAATTTGGGCCCCCTTAGAGGGCCCATGGATGTGAGTTTAACAAAATGAATCCACCCATGTAAAGAGTCTACATGCCATGCATTAAATGATTCTGACCGGTGTTTCTGAACAACCAGCGGCCATTTTCTTTACCATTCTATTCTACTGGTCCTAAGCAAGCTTCATACCAAATAACAGTTCTGTGTCCCATGGGGTTTGGTTGGAGTAAATATGAGACCTTAAACCCTAATAAATAATAATAATAATAATGGGAAATATGGTCACTTGAAAATACTTATATTTTTAGTTCCTGGGGTTCCCAAGGGGACACATGAATTTTTGTTTGCATGAATCAAGTACTTATGGCTCAATAATACCATATATATGTACCAAATTTGGTTCAAATCAGACTATCAGTTCATAAAATAAAAATTGTGGGCAGGACCAAAAATTTTGCCTCTCCCATTTTCAAAGGCACATTTTTGCTCTACAAACTGTGTTTGAACAAACTTGATTCTACATCTCTGACGGAAGCTCCATACTAAATATCAAGTCATTGTACATGTACCTACTGGTGCATGAGAAGATTTTAAAAGACATTTGGGGGCATTTTCCCTCACCTCATCGCCAGATTATTGGTTTGAACAAAAACTCAATGCCCTTCAGGTAACTCACACAAAATTTCACTTGAATTGGCCTAGTGGTTTTGGAGAAGACTCAAACACAACTTAACATGTGCAATGGACGACAGACAACAGACAAAAGGTGATGACAATACATGTACCCCCACCCTGATTTTCAGTCAGGGGAGCTAATAAGAGAGAACAACAGGTCTTAATCGCTCACCTGACAAAGTGGTTTAAAGAAGTAATTTGGGCCGCATGCAATTAGTCATGGTTTATCAACACTACAGAAGAATGAGATCATGAAATTATTTTAACTCTAGTTTTCATGTCTATAAACTTTTATTTGAATTGGCCCAGTGGTTTTGGAGAAGACTCAAACACAACTTAACATGTACAATGGACGACAGACAACAGACAAAAGGTGATGACAATACATGCACCCCACCCCCGATTTTCAGTCAGGTGAGCTAATAAGAGAGAATAACAGGTCTTAAAGAAGTAATTTGGATCACATGCAGTTAGTCATGGTTTATCAACACGACAGAGGAATGAGGTCGTGAAATTATTTTAACTCTAGTTTTCATGTCAGATCATTATTATGATAGCACTTCCTGACTGCTTCCAATTCTATCAGCTGTAGACAAGCACTTCCAATCATCCAAGGATTGTTATGTCAAGGACAATGTTATGGAAAAACACTAAGAAATGGCATTTAACAAACTTGAACCTAATCTGCCATCCTACAAAGCCCAAATATAAAGCAAGGGCCAAGAACTAAACAAACTTGAATTTGATTTCCCTGGAGATGTTACATACCAAAGATGGAAGAATTCTGACTGGTGGATCTGAAGGAGATATTTTTTTCCTCATATTGAACTAAGTTAAAAATTTGGGCACTGATAGAGGACCCCAAATATTAAGCTAGGGATACGATTTGAACAAATTTGAATCTGACCTCCAAAGAGATGTTGTGGTGTACCAAATATGAAAGGATTCTGACTGGTGGATTGAAGATTGTTCAAGAAATTTCCTCATATCGCACTACATGTAAATTAAAATTCAGGCTCCCATAGAGAGTCCAAAAATTAACCCAGGGACTCGATTTCAATAAACTTGAATCTGATCCCCCCCACCCCACCCCCCCCCCCGCTCTCACCCTCCCCCCCCCCCCCCCACCCACCCCGAGATGTCCTATAACAAATATCACACTAAATTTGGCTCAGTAGTTTATGGAAAGTCGGTAATGTGGAGTTCACACCGAATGGAAGACAGACACCACACGATGGATGACATAAAGTGATCACTTAAACCCCCCTCCTGGTTTTCAGTCATGTGAGCTAAAAATTCACTGGAAGTACCGGTCGCATGCACATATATTCTAGGTAAATCCCGACAAAAACACACCAATAGTCAATTGTATTTTTCAGATCCAAAAGGTCATAAAATCGTACTCTTCATTCGTCTGGAATATTCAATATTAATGTAGAGGGTGCGGTGGCGTTGTGGCAACCAGTTCTCATCAGATCACCGAAGTTAAGCAACGCCGAGCCCGGTTAGTCCTTGGATGGGTGACCGTCTGAGTGATTGATTCGGACTACCGCATTGTGTCGTTGGGCAAGACACTTAACCCCGATTGCCCACATGGCGCCACGATGACGCTGTGTACTAAGGCGTACTGCACGTCGATGGTGCTCGTGTCTTCAACCAATCTAACCCTGCCTGTGCTGCAGTGCAGAGTTACGATGTTGTGGAGCTGGCAACTGCTCATCGTTGCTGGGTGGTTCTCCCATGGTACTCCGGCTTCCTCCACCCATAAAACTGTCAGCGACACGATATGACCTTGGCTGTTAAAGTGTTGTTAAACCTTAATTAATAAATAAATAAATAAATATTAATGCAAGATGTGATCATGACAGCAGAATGATTCAAATGTTTACTAAAACAATATATTTTCCCAAGGCTTCTTACTTTTGGAGAAAACATAGAAGTAGTTTCCGAGTGCATAATTTCAAGGCAGGTAACTCTAATTCAAATATTTACTACAGTAATACCTATACTGGGAACAAGGGGGAGAGGGGGGGGGGCAGGCCCCGGATCATACAATGACAAGAGAACAAATGAACCATGATACTGCGAAAGCTATTGAGAGCCGTTAAACGCAAACCAGAGATATGAGGCGAACAGACAAAAATTGGCTATTTTACCAGGCAAATAGCAAAAGTATTGTCTTTACTTTACAGCATAGCAATTGTGAAGGCCAGAAACACATGTTACTGAAACCTAGTGGCAATCGGACCATCCACATAAGAGACGTAGAACAAAGACATAATGCCACATGTGGGGACAGTCTTCATTTCAAATTTTATTGAAATCTGATTACTCAAACCTTATAGAACAAAGACATAATGCCACATGTGGAGTGGTAATTTGCATGTATTTTCGTTGTTTTATTGCAGGGACATGACTCATTTGAAAGCCTTTCCCGTAAGCAATCTTGATTCTAAATTTCATTGAAATTTGATGACCCCCCAACCTGAAATATGCGGAGAACAGACAAAAAATTGGCTATTTTACAAGGCAAACAGCGAATTTTCAAAGTTAAATTTATTTATTTATTTATTGGTGTTTGAGGTCAAATATTTTTGCACAATGGCTAATCATGGCCACAACATAAGTATGAACTCAAAACCAGTGGTGAGCGTTAATAAGCCATGTTGCCCATTTTAGAGAGGGTTTGCACCTCCCAAGCATTGGTGACTGGGTCCTAGTTTACCAGTAAAATAGAGCATGTTTACCGCAGTGAACAGGCACTGCTTCACTTCCTGCGGTCCCCACGGGAAATTTGCAAAGTTAAAAAGAGGGATAAGTCTAAAAAGTGAAAAGTAAGAAATATTATTAGAGACTCATTTGAAAGCCTTTCCCATAAGCAATCTTAATTCCAAATTTCATTGAGATCCGAAAACCCAAACCTGAGATACGAAGCGAACATACAACAAATAGGCTATTTTGTATATTCAAAGGGCCATAACTCACAGAAAAAAATTTTCAACAACAACACAGTTGTTACTCCTTAAAGATCTTACGTGTATGATAGTGAATATCTGTAGGAAATTTCATCGAATTCTGAACACTAATGTGTTTGGACAGAGAGACATACGCACAAATGCATGAGCAGTCACACAGATTCACGGATAGGTGCAATCCAGTTTACTCCAATTTCTGGACAAAGGCGGGGGTATAATTAATTTACTGAGGGCATGTATGTCAGCACCATACTAGTTTCTGAACTCCTTCAGATCATTGCTAAAGCCTAACATACCAAATATTGACCCAATCTATTGATATTTGTTCAGGCAGGATGCCATGCTAATGAGCTGACAACATGCAAAAATTAACTAAATGAGGGCCATAACTCCACTCAGTATGGGCGAACTGTACCAATTTTTAAACTCCTTCAAGACATTATTATGAAAGTCTCACATGCCAAATACTGACCAAATCCGGTGATAATTGTGTCGGTCACAGCGCTAACGAGCTGAAAACGGGGAAAAAATAACTAATTAAGGGCTATAACTCTGCTCAGTATGGCCAATCGGTACCAGTTTTCAAACCCATTCAAGAAATTGTTAAGAAAGTTTCACACACCAACCGTTGACAAAATCTATTGATATTTGCAGAAGTTATCACACAACCGAGCTGAAAACAGGCACAAATCAACAAATTAAGGGCCATCGCTCTGCTCAGTATAGCCGAAACGTACCAATTCTTGAACTCTTTGAAGACATTAAGAAAGTCTCACGCACCAGTACTGAATCAAATCTATTGCTATTTGTTCCAAGTTAATGTGCAAACAATTTGAAAACGCAAATATTATCGAATTAAGGGTCATGACGCTGTATTGTTACATTTTCTGGATTTTTCTAGAATTATGAAATTGATTTCTATTAAAAAATGGAGAGTATCCAGAGTATCACATGACAATAAACTATTTGTAAAGGACTCCACATTTCAGGGAAAATGGGACAGTGTTGGCATTCACCACCATGCAGCCTTGAGGCTGCATTTTGAATTCCGAGCATTGTTCCTGGATACCCGAAGCACACATGTATTTGGCCATGTGTTCTTATGAAATATTATTTTATTATTATCCGTTCTGGTACTCTTTAAAGAATCGCTGATGTCTGATGTTGACTGTGTGTCAGTGTGTGAGGAGCACACATATGTTTGGAGTTCTATACACCACATCCTTCATTTTGCTGTATAATTTCTGCAAATTTATTTGAATTTATAGAATTTCAGACTTGGACATTTCATAGGACTGTTTTTTCCTTAATTATGGTGCTATACAAGTAATGGACAATTTAGTTTGAAAAGGGGGGGGGGGGGTTCATGGAGATTCAGCCTCAGGAAGATTCAGCCCTCCTACTTTTTCGGGGAATATTCGGTCTCAGTCATGGCCGAATCTTATCACCTCAGAGGCCGAATCTTCACAGAAAAATATTTTCTTTAAATTTTCTATGCAATTTTTAAAACTATTCTTAAAGGATATATGATTATTAATCATGACAAAATTGTGCAATATGAAACAAACTGTAATGAGACTGGAACAAAAAAACTCTTCCCAAAAGGACATTCACTTACATCAGGTCAGCTGACACAAGAATTATTTTTAGCAACTATTTTGTAGGTGTTTTCTGTGTTTTTTTTATTAAAGCTGAGTTTTGAACATTTGCTTATGTTGTTACATGTTCTCAACATACTCTTTAAATTATCAAATTTGATGGTGGGGGTGTGGGGGTGGGGGCTCAGTAGGTAGAGTTGCAGGCTGCAAGCCGAGACGTTCTCGGTTCAAATCCCACCTGCGGCAACTGTGTTGTGGTATTGGGCAACACACTTCACCCACGTGGGGACATGGTGGTGTGGTGTGGTGTGCTAAGGCGTTCTTCCTGGTGCACTTGTCTTCAACCAATGCTAACAGCCTAATCCTGTGTGTTTGTAGTTAGTATGTTGAGGAGCCTGACAGCTGCTTGCCATTGCTTGGTGGTTCTCTCTGGTACTCCGAGTTCCTCTACCCGTAAAACTGTCCGACACGAGGTGACCCTGGCTGTCAAAAGTGTTGTTAAGCCCCAATTTTTGGGTTATACAACAAAAACAAATATAGCAAAGTAACAATGAAATATGCACTTGAGAAATTTTCATTACTGGTAATAAAACAATATTTGCAAATATCACCCCTGCGTTTTTTCATTTATCAACTAACATAAAATCTGTGCTTTTTCATGAAATTTTTTTTGTTACTACCCGTTAAGCATTCCAACATTTCAACACCCGATAAAAATTATTTGTTGAAATACTAACATGACATGCAATTAGTTCAATTTTTTAATGTCACTTTTCAGACCCTGATCATTTTTAGTTTAGCAGAGTTAAGTTTTCCCCAACATGTTTTTTAAATATTTATTTATTTAAAATAAACTAAAGTTGAAAATAAAAAAATAAATAAACAATTTGTGTTCTGTTACTTCTTTACTATTTTATCAATAAGAATTGGGATCAGTAGTTAGAGGTGCAGGCTGCAAGCCGCAAGGTCCTCGATTAAATCCCACCTGCGTCAACCGCTTTGTGTCATTGGGCAAGACATTTTGGACATCCCCATTGCACACGTGGTTGCATTGTCTACTTAGGCGTACTGCATGTCGATGGTGCACTTGTCTCCGTCCAATGCTAACCCAGCTTGTTTGGAGTTTATATGTTAGGGATCCTGATAGTTGCTTGTCATTGCTTGGTGGTTCTCTCTGGCTTCCTCCGCCTGAAAAACTGTCAGACACGAGGTGACCCTGGCTGTTGAAAGTGACGGTAAACCCCAATAAATAAATCAATAAGAATCAATCCTGTTCTGGAGGACGGTTTGGGGCAAATTGCCAGAGGACGGTTTGGGTTAGATTAGCATCCGGTTTGCTTCAAATTGTTGGACTTTTTGGATGCAATTCTCACACTCGGTCACAGATGAGAAACGTTAACTACTATAGAACACATCGAATGTGGATTACTGGAGAGATATTTGCACGATATATATTGTTTTTTAGGAGTTAAAACTAATACCATAGCATATCTAAAATATCCTAACAGATATGTATTGCTTTTCTTTCGGACGAATCTTCCCAGGGCTGAGTTTTTCCCAGGCCAAATCTTCCTCCTGTTCCAGAATAAAGATGACATGCCATTTTCGATGACTTTAAATATCTAAAAAAAAGGTTATTATTTTCCATTTTTCAGTATTCGAAACTACGAAGCATTGTTTACAAAAACAGATGACATCAAAAAGTAATAAATTATTACTTTGTTTTGATTTCTGACAGGACCGAAAGTAACCTGTGTTGTTTCACCTTTTTCAAGCAAATTTTTCCTTACTTTTACAACACCTTAACATTTGGATAATTCAAAAAGAGCATTTCCATTCGTTTTGATATTCCAGTTCGCCCTGGGTCATTTCACCCCCTATATTGGGGCGAAACGACCCGGGGATGAGTTGCGAAACGACGATGATTTTTTTCATCTTTTTTAATGTTTTTAAAGTATTTTTCACCGCCAGTTAACATTAAAATGCATATAAAGCCTAATGTTTTTGAATAATGTTTTTTTTTAAATTTACACTGCCGACATTGTCAGTCTTTATAATCTCCGCTACATAAGAGTAAATTCATTTATTCAGCTTCAGTAAATTCAAACTACAGACGCAG
Organism: Pictodentalium vernedei; assembly: GCA_031216915.1. Classification (NCBI taxonomy): domain Eukaryota; kingdom Metazoa; phylum Mollusca; class Scaphopoda; order Dentaliida; family Dentaliidae; genus Pictodentalium; species Pictodentalium vernedei. The sequence continues at coordinate 144,356,571 of CM062294.1, forward strand.
CGATTATGACAGAGTCATATGTAGACTGTAATAGAAAGGTGAGACGCAGGCAGCATGCTATCACTTGGGATGTCTGCAGGAATTGTCCGCACCAATTATGTAGGGCCGGTATCTCCTTAACTACGAATAGGAATGATATAAGTCAAGAGACAACTCCAGCTTGCAATTTGTGTGTGCCATGTGACCGGGCAAGTATAGCGTCCTCAGAAAGGAAAGAATAAACCCCACTCCCATATGCGGAAATTGCCGCGCTGGAGGAATTGTCGGCCAATCAGCATATGGATATTGATATTGTGGCTCCAGAGACAGGACTTGCAGAATTTGAAAGCAGAGATACGGAGATTCCTGAGTCAATTGATGAGACTTAAAGCCAAGGCACGTCAAGAGCCACCCTCGCCTTTGATTTTTTAAATTTCGTTGTCTGATTTGAAGGCGAAACTACCCACCTCCGTCTGTGCGAAATGTGCGAAATGACCCGACGCGATTGCGGATTAGGGTGAAACGATTTAGGGGTGAACGGAATCGGGGTGAAACGTCCCGGATCCTCGATGCATTTCTGTATACAATTGCACCAATATAACAACAATTATCAGTTATATCTGCGGTTTTTCGATTACGGTTATCATACGCCGACAAGTTGTAACGAAATCAGGAGAGTTCGATCTTAAATAACGAGATTATCAGCTGTGCGTATTGACAAACCTCTAGATGGACAGAATTCGAGTGATGTGAAGATATGTAAATATCACGCAAAGCTTAGATGCGAATGGGGTTACAAGAGAAACGAACGTATTTGATATTTTTGTTTGATTGTTGATATCAGTCCAAAAATTCCCAGAGGGGGGTAGGCCAATTGCAATTGAATGGGCAATTCGACACCGGAAGCCACGTGATTTTTTCACCGAAATGTACTGTCCAATTCAAAAAATAACTGAACTGAGAATTCTGCTCTGGAACATATTTATCTGACTGGGCATGTGCAACCCCCTTGCGGGCCTACGACCCGCTTTGGGTTCCTATTACCGCTGTCAGCGGCAAATTCCACTACCGCTTCTATTACGTGCTACTTCTACCACTTCATCGTCTAGCCTGTGGCAATCTGCTGCTTCTATAATCACATATGACATTGGTCGCAAACAGTACTACAACTACCGGGCTTTATCATCATCTAACCAACGACTATTAATGAGGAAAAGCGGCACATGATGTACTGCCGGATGATAATTATTCAAGGGTAAGGTCTCTTGTGGGACTATGAGTTCCAGGAATAAATATCTTTTCTTTGTATAAGGGGAATGGGGGGGGGGGGGGGTGATGTACAGCATGCTGATGTACTGTCGGGGATTGTTTTCCGAGTATAATTTCAATTTCAAATGTCTACGGCGCCTACTATGCTATGCTAGGGTTTCGGAACATGCCACGATCTTCATGCACCATACATGGGGAGTGGGTCTTTCCATATTGGTACCTGGGATCACGCTTTTTAACGTCGGTGGAGTCTGTATTTCAAACGTCCCAAGATAATCTTACCGCTCATACAGAATAAATAGTATTGACTACTGCTTGATTATGTGTCATCATTTGCCGAATGATTTTCGCTATTTGTATACACTTAACCAATAGAATCTAAAACATCCTCTGTACGCATCGCTACATGGTTGAAGGCATTACATAGACTCTTTGTGCCACCATAGAAACTGATAGCCTGTTCGACCGTAATCAGTATTTGGCGGAGCGATGAGAATGTGGCTTATAGTAAGTGCTTGTCCCAATCCTCAAAGACCTTAAGGTAGGATCCCAGTATAGCTTTTAATGACCTATTGAAAAGTTCTGCCAAACCACCCGGCTGAATTGGTATCTCGACTTTTCCATATCAAAAATGAGGCACATTTCAACAAATAGCTTTCCTTGACCTCACTGGTCTGAGTGAAGTTGTATCTGCAAACTCGAGATGGAGGTACCACTTCCCATACCCTAAATCTGCCCACCGTTAAAGCTTCTCTGCCATTCAATGAAAATGCTTTGGCCCACTTTGTAAAGTAGTCAGAACTGTCTAGTATGTAGTGTCACCGTCAGAGGGTTGGTAGCCTCCTAAATAATGTGTATTGCTTTTGCCGTGAACTCCTTGTGTAGGGGCTCTTAATTGGCTTCCTTTTTCGCAGTTTGATAAATCTGCATTAAACTATGGAACTATTTTGGTGATTATGTGGAAAGAAGTCGCTGCATGACACACTGGCCTATATGTTCCAAAACTTTATCCGCGGAGGCCCCTGCTGACGAGGAGAACCCTGTTACAACCGGTAGTGTAATAATCAACCAGTAGTGTAATATTAGCCAGTAGTGTAATAAAAATTAACCGGTAGTGTAACAATCAACCAGTAGTGTAATACAAATCAACCAGTAGTGTAATAACCAGTAGTGTAATAAACTTAACCAGGAGTGTAATAAACATCCATGAAAACCAACAATTTTTCAACAAAATTTGAAGAATTGTTGAGGTCGCTCAAATCATAGTTTGGGTACATCTTATCGAGTTTTAATCATTTTATCGTGCATTTAAAGGCGTTTTGCAGGGTTCAATACGGCGAAGAAAGGTATTGTTATGATTTTTATGTGATGTGCGTATTTTCTGGTGTTTAATGTCACTTTCTGCATTTTTGGTTTTATGTAAATTCAAAGTTGGCCAATTATTTATAGTAATGCTGTGCTTTTGAGAGACTGCTTACTCCGGGCACAAGTTGTCAGGTTCTATCAGACCAGTAAACTTATGGGTGATAAAATGTGGTATTCAAGGGCTAGAACTGTGTGATCTCCCGCGTTGACTACAATTATAATATTTAATACTACCACGGCGAACTCTGAAGATCTCTCTCACATCCACCCATTTCAGTCGCAGCATCATTATGCGTGTTTTTTCGGTCTAGTTGACCGTTTTGGATTCCAAAATTCGTTTTTCTTCTGGGAGTGGTGCTCATCATAGTCCTTGAGCATAAACATTCTACCATATTTTACGAAGGTGCGGGGGAGGGGGGGGGGGGGTGGGGGCTTGGGGGTGGTGGTTTACCTAAAATCTACGGTCTGTTATTTTTTTCCATCTTGAAGGGGGAGGTCGATAAGGGAGTAGAGGGTATCTAAGGCGAGGTGAAAAGGGTCGGTGCTTTGGAGGCCCACTGCCATTTCCGTCTGCCATGTCAAGTGATTGTTCTCGATTACCGAGAGATTACGAGAGTAGAGGGTATCTAAGGCGAGGTGAATAGGTTGGGTGCTTTGGAGGTCCACTGCCATTTCCGTCTGCCATGTCAAGTTATTGTTCTCGATTACCAGTGGTAGACAGCTATGTAGATCCTGTGATGATTTGCATTTAATGTAAGAAGCTTGAACTTATTCAACATGTAGAAAATATTGTTTCGGTAGAATTCCTTGATGGGTTAACACTACTCTTATACTGCATTAGTAATAGAGAAGTGTGTCGTGTTGATAAATGACCCTCATTTGGGGAGGGAATGGGGGAGGTGCAAGGGGCGTCATAGTCACGGAACCTAGGTACACCATGTCGTGTTGTTATGGTGCCAGCGTGAGCGGCCCTGTTGTAACGTCATTCCCATTGGGATATGTGATATAAGTGGGCGGGCGCAGCGCGCGTAATTGGGTGATACGTGTTTTCGCCGTCTATTCTGTATACTGTAGACCACCATCTTGGTTTTTATGGTAGCATGTGGTTGCAATATGGACTCAATGGCCTCTAATAGAACGATGGTATGTCTTGGGGGTAAGGTCGATTGGACGACAGTATAATGAATACCCAGCTACTACTACAGCTACTACTACTACTACTGCTACTACTACTACTACTGCTACTACTAACCACTACTTCTACTGCTACTACTACATCTCTAGCTACTACTACTACTACTACTTCTACTACTACTACATCTCTTGCTACTACTATTACCGCTATACTTCTACTACTACTACTACTACTACTACTACTACTACTACTACTACTATACTACTACTACTACTATACTACTACTACTACTACTATTACTACATCTCTTGCTAATACTACTACTACTACTACTACTACTACTACTACTACTACTACTACTACTACATCTCTTGCTACTACTATTACTACTACTGCTACTACTACTACTACAGCTACTACTGCTACTACTACTACTACAGCTACTACCACAACTACTACTACTACTACATCTCTTGCTATCACTGTTACTACTACTAATACTTCTACTACTACTACTACTACTACTACTACTACTACTACTACTACTACTACTACTACTACATCTCTTGCTACTACTACTACTTCTACTACTACTTCTGGTTAGTAGTAGTAGTAGTAGTAGTAGTAGTAGTAGTAGTAGTAGTAGTAGTAGTAGTAGTAATAGTAGTAGTAGTAGTAGCAAGAGATGTCGTAGTAGTAGTAGTAGTAGTAGTAGAAATAGTAGTAGTGGTAGCAGTTAGTAGTATATAATGGTAGCAGGTAGTAGTCCCCGAAGACTGGTTTTAAATAGATCCAAAAGACTTGTCTCCAGTGGTCCTTACCATTCCCCATAGACTGGCTCTGGTGATCCACAAATACCTAGATGAGGATATGATGAATGGCAGATTGTGCCTTAATAAAGAATTTCCTCATGGGCTCTTCCGATGAAAAGGGTGTCAAATGTCAGTCGGGAGAGTATCATACCCAGCTAGGACTAGAGCAAATCATAAGGACATAGCCAGGTACCTAAAGAGATTACGAATCGACAGTAAATGTTCTAAGTAGTCAAAAGGGAGGTTTCTGTACAAAATTCAAGCCACATAAAGACGAGAATTCTGGAATAATCCATACCTAATAAAATACTGTGACAGAGTGGAAACGAGGATTTGCCTGCAAGGCCACTCTTAGTAAAAATACCCTAGTACAATCAAATACTGCGTATTTAAGGTCATATACTATAGCACTGCGTGGTACTCTGGACAGGGTTCCGTGTCCGTTAGAAACGAGGATTATGGGAGAAACCGGGCCAGGGAAAGACCAAGAACATAGAAAAACGAGCTTTCTTCGCGAATCCGAGCCAGATAAAAATAGTTGTCGGTCTCATTTGGGTATTCATTATACTCCCGTCCAATTGCACTTACCATCAAAACATATCCTCGTTCTATTGGAGGCAATTGGGTCCATATAGGAACCACGTGCTACCATAAAACCAAGACGGCGGTCAACAGTTGACAGAATAGACGGTGGAAACACGTATCACCTAATTACACGCGCTGCGCACGCCCACATATCCCTATGGAAATGACGTCACAACACGGCCGTTCATGCGGGCTACCATAACAACACAACATGGCGACCCTGGGTCCCTGACTATGACGCCCCTTGCGCCCTTCCCCCTCCCCCATCCTCTCCCCAATTGAGGGTCATTTATCCACATGACACACTTCTAATGTAGTATAAGAGTAGTGTTAAGCCATCAAGGAATTCTGCTGAAACAATATTTTCTGCATGTTAAATGAGTTCAAGCTTTTTATATTAAATGTAAGTCATCACAGGATCTAAATAGCTGTCTGCCATTGGTAATCGAGAACAATCACTTGACATGGCAGACGGAAATGGCAGTGGGCCTCCAAAGCACCCAACCTATTCACCTCGCCTTAGATACCCTCTACTCCTTTATCGACCTCCCCTTTCAAGATGAAAAAAATAACAGACCGCAGATTTTAGGTAAACCACCGCCCCCAAGCTCCACCGCAGCTTCGTAAAATATGGTAGAGTGTCTATGCTCAAGGAATATGATGAGCACCACTTCCAGAAGAAAAACGAATTTTAGAATTCAAAACGGTCAACCAGACGGAAAAAGCCACGCAAAATGATACAGCGACTAAAATGGGTGGATGTGAGGGAGACCTTCAGAGTTCGCCGGTGCCGTATTAAATATTACAATTATAGATAACGCAGGAGATCACACAATTCTAGCCCTTGAATACCACACTTTATCACCCATAAGTTTACTGGTCTGATAGAACCTGACAACTTATGCCTGGAGTAAGCAGTCTCTCAAAAGCACAGCATTACTATAAATAATTGGCCAACTTTGAATTTACATAAAACCAAAAATGCAGAAAGTGACATTAAACACCAGAAAATACGCACATCACATAAAAATCATAAAAATACCTTTCTTCGCCGTATTGAACCCTGCAAAACGCAAAGGTTTTCTGGTATGATAGAACCTGACAACTTATGCCTGGGGTAAAAAGTTTCTCAAAAGCACAGAATTGCCATTATAACTGGCCAACTTTGAATTTACATAAAGCCACAAACGCAGAAAGTGACATTAAACACCAGAAAACACGCACATCACATAACAATCATAAAAAATACCTTTCATCGCCGTATTGAAACCACGAAATGATGTTTGACCTGCAGAACGCCTTTAAATGTACGATAAAATGATTAAAAATCGATCAGATGTACCCAAACTATAATTTGGGCCACCTCAAATTTTTTTGAAATTTTGTTGAAAAATTGTTGTTTTTCATGGATGTTTATTACTCTACTGGTTAAGTTTATTACACTACTGGTTATTACACTACTGGTTGATTATTACACTGCTGGTTAATTTGTATTACACTACTGGTTGATTATTACACTACTGGTTGATTATTACACTACTGGTTGATTATTACACTACTGGTTGTTACAAACTCCCTTCACTTGTTCGACCCACACTCACCGTTATGCGGGTTAAATAACGTTTCTGAACCTGCTCCGTGATCGTGTGGCGCCCCTAAACCCCAACTCCTCTCCGCGATGTCCAGAATTAAAGAGAAGGGCGTTTACGTGCTGCACACCCGAGAGGAACGATGGGGCGATAAAATAGGCTTTACACTTTCATCGTTTTTCAGGTGGACAACTAAGAAGGTGGACGCAGACGGAATACCTGTAGAACCACCTAGCAACAGTAAGCGAATGTCGGACTTCCCAACGCACTAACCATGGGCTCATACGGTGGCACGGATTTGGCTGGAGGCACAATTTAACACCGCGCTCTCATTTGAGAAATCGAAGGTTAAATTTCCTGCTCTAAAATGCAAAAAAGGTGCGTCACAGGACAGTCTTGGAATCTTTGATCGCAAACGCAATGCGTAAACCAATATTCCATGGCACCCTTTTTATTTAGGAGATGAGCGAGTGAAAATGTATGTTTGTAAAATATTACGCCTATTGCCAGATATGTTGGCCGATTTACATAGGTTGAAAGTTGTTGTAGTTTGTGGAGCAACATTTGTGTGCACTGCAAAATCAGTTGGGTTAAAAAGCCACCGTAGTACCCGTAGAGAACCACCGAGCATCTACGAACAGCTGCCAGCTCCTCAATATTCTAACTCTGTTCAAGCTCCGCTCAAGCAGGATTACAGCGGTTGAAGACATGTGCATCATCGAAATGCAGTACGCCTTAGTACATCGTGCCCCCATGTCGGCAACCGGGATAAAGTGCCTTGCCCACGGACACAACGAGGGTCGTCCCGGGCGGGAATCGAACTCGGGACCTCTAGCATAGAAGTCCAACAGTCTACCCCTGAGCCACCGCGCTCCCTCAACTCAGTTGATTCGGTTTAATTTTAACCCGATTTAGAGTGTGTAAGTGAGAAGTAAGGTGTGAGAAATGGACCAAAACATGGACGTACGGTGGTATGTACAGCAAAGAGTGTACAGTCAATATTCATTCATTTCGTCTCCTGGGTTTCAATGTGTTTTATGTGCCTACTGGTACACAGAACACATTGGAACTCAGGGGACGATTTGTTGATATGCGTTTATAGACAAAAAAATAAAATGACCTGACGCGAACGGACACCGACGACTGTGCCGAGTGTATTTTAATTTATCTTACAATTAGTATGTATTGGGTCCGTAATTTATCCGAATACATCGTGTACCTGGGAAGTAGTAGGAGATGTGGTAAACGTGCCTCATTGGATGGATCTCATGCTGGATCTCATGTGACGTCATAGTCACATGACCTGATGGCGCCATGTTTGGTTGTCATGGTAACCCGCGTGAGCGGCCATCTTGTGACGTCATCTCCATAGTGATACGCGGTGTGAGTGTTCCGGAGTATACTGCAGTAGCGTAGAAGAGCCTATCATCTGGAACAGCTTTGTTTATTGTTACTATATTTAGCTTTTCTGGGCTATTCTTGTTAGTTCTAACCCTATTTCGAGTACTCTTGTAGTTTCATTTATCTAGATCCTTTATACAAATTATAACTAACCAATCAGATTGCTTGATTTTTCATAACCTATACTTAATCGTACAGAGTTATCTCCCCTTATTACAACGAAGTTGTATCCGATTCTCATCACCTCTTTATCCAATGGCCATATCCCATGGAATCCCTTATTGTGAAACACTCGTGGCTATGGAATCCCTTTTTGTCGTATGAGGCCATGAGGGCTATGTAGAAGCCCTTGATGAGTCCTCATATATTATTCCACATAGCCTCATTGAATTTTGAGGTCATGAGGATCATTAAAAATCCCTCAATGAGGTATAATTTACTACGACTCTTAGCCTCATTTCAGTATTTGAGGATACCTATGGCCTGATATTGTATTATTCGAGGATACCTATCGAGGATAGCTTTTGGAGAATCCCTTTTTTGTCGTATGAGGCCATGAGGGCTATGTAAAAACCCTCAATGAGTCCTCATTTATTATGCCTCATAGCCTCATTGAATTTTGAAGTCACGAGGGCCATGAAAAATCGCTCAATGAGGTATAATTTACTACGACTCTTAGCCTCATTCCGGTATTTAACAGGTATATCCTATGGAATCCCTTTTTGGAAAATGCCTGTGGCTATGGAATCCCTTTTTTGTCCTATGAGGCCAAGAGGCTATGTAAAAACCCTCGATGAGGCCTCATTTATTATCCCTCATATCTCATTGAATTTTGAGGTCATGAGGGCAATAAAAATCCCTCAATGAGGTCTAATTCACCATCCCTCTTTGCCTCATCTCGATATTTTAGGATACCTGTTGTATTGCATTATTGGAGGATACCTGACATTGGACTTTACATCCGGGTACTTCATGCTACATCAGGGTACTTCTGTTGGGGTAGTAGATAAAAAACAAACAACAATGTATATAACATTTCATTTTTTATTCAAGTATACAATTCGATTTCTCAAAGTATTTGTCTTTGTAGTTCTTCTTGCATGAGCTAACCATTTCATGTTCTTGTGGGTTGGAGCTTCTTCCCATTGCATGGCCAGGTTCTTGATAAATCTCTCATTTGATAACTTGGTGTTGTTGGCTGCTTTAGTTTCCTGGCTGTCATCTTTGGGTTCCTCTTTCTCTAGCTGTTTCATAGTAGTAACTTCAGTCTTCTGAACATCATTCTTTGTAGAAACCTCATATGAGGTTTCAGTGGAAACATCTTTCTTGGTTTGGTTCCTCTTTGAATCTTCAGTGGCATCTTCATTTGTAGTGGTAACTTCTTTCACAGTAGAAACTTCATTCTTAGTGGTAACTTCATTCTTTATGGGAGCTGGCATCTTTTTCTTGTCTTTAGTAGAAACTTCATTCTTGTTTGTATTGGGAGTCAGTTCTGTCTTTATTCTTTTGGTTAATGATCGGTTAGTATCCACACATTTTTGTTTCTTTCCACCAGCATCCATGTCTAGATTTTTTCTCTTGCTGCCTTTACCACACGATTCACTTGAGCCAGTTCTTGGGAAGTCAGCTTTAATCCAGCATCATTCTTGAAGATCTGTATATGTAAGTCATCTTCGAATCTGAGCACTGTTGTTGACACAGACTTCTTCACTCATCGACGTCCAAAATGGAAATGAATTTATTTCCATACCAACACTCCTTTTATACCTTATCATCATCATCACCTACTCTGAATGAGTAGTTTGTAATAAGGTTGTCGAACAGAAATCTTCGCTTTTCCAAAGCATATTTCTGAGATTCTTCAAAGTCATAATCCTCCTCTTCACGAAGACGTTTGGCTGTTTCTTGAATTTTCTTGTGAAAGAGGCACTTTGGACGATAGTGTCCATCACAGAAACGTCTTCTTCTTCCTCTTCGTCTTCTTCTTCCTCTTCGTCTTCTTCTTCCTCTTCGTCTTCTTCTTCTTCTTCATATTCCATATCTTCTGATAGTTCCGACGACTCATCGTTTTCCGAATCTATTGACCTATGTTTTGGTGCACAACAAGATTGCATCGTGTCCACTCTCTTCGAAGGTCAAGATTACAAATAACAAATTTCTTATGAGCACGACCCTTTTATAGGATATCGGACAGAGCATTGATGACGGGTTTGATTAACTTTCCTAAAAATTCTCCTTTCTGTATGAGCCGTCTTCTTTTCCGATAAGATAGTTCTGTCTTTGGTGAGGCAATTCTCCTAATCTGGTGTTTGTATGGAATCAACTTAGCTCTCTCAGATTTGGTTATAGGTACTGCCCCCTTCAAGATATTCGGGGCACAATCACATATACATTCTATCAAATCATCACTACCTGTCTTGAGTATAGTCTTGGCTTCATATCGATCTGTATCAGATAGGATTCGCAGTGTATCTAAATTTCTTTCTAATTTTGTAGTGTTGCTCGATTTTTCAGAGTTCCTCATAGGGCAGTAAGCATTCTCGTGTCTGTGCATGTTATCCGATCTGGAAAAGGCCTTTTCACAATATCTGTAGCAATGGACATTCATGTCTTCACTCTTCCGTGGTCGTAGAACAAATGAGTTTATTTTCACATCAACACTCCTTTTATATTTTTTTCAGAGCTAGGACTGGGTTGATAAGCGCCGAGAGAAAGCAACTCTTTCGTAATATACTTCTTTTAATATCTGGAGAAATCCCACCATCTGTTAGCAGCTTCAATACATGTTCGTCTTTTCGCAGGTCATCAAATTCAGCTAAATTCGGTGGTATCTTATCTTCGAGGATGTTGGTAGCACATTTGCATAAACAGGTAATCAAATCTTCATCAGCAGCACGTAGAACGGCATCGATTTCCTCTTTGTCAGCATCCCGTAAAAATTCTAAAAGTGCTTTATTCTGGCCAGTCATTGAATCTCCAGTATCTCTCTCCTCTTCTTTTCTTCTTGGACAGTTGCGTTCTTCATGCCTCTTTCTATTGTATGGTTGGGCGAACAACTTCGTACAATATCTGCAGTGGAGCCGATGACGGGTGTTCTCGTGTCTTCTAGCATGATCCGATCTCGAAAATAATTTGGAACAGTATCTGCATCGAACTGGTAACATATCTTCACTCGACGACGGTCAGGACACAAATGAATTTATTCGCGTACGAACACCCTTTTTATACCTTTCCCAACAGAAGTACCCGGATGTAGCATGAAGTACCCGGATGTAAAGTCCAATGTCAGGTATCCTCCAATAATGCAATACAACAGGTATCCTAAAATACCGAGATGAGGCAAAGAGGGATGGTGAATTAGACCTCATTGAGTGATTTTTTATGGCCCTCATGACCTCAAAATTCAATGAGGGTATGAGGGATAATAAATGAGGCCTCATCGAGGGTTTATACATAGCCCTCATGGCCTCAAACGACAAAAAAGGGATTCCATTGCCACAGGCATTTTCCAAAAAGGGATTCCATAGGATATACCTGTTAAATACCGAAATGAGGCTAAGAGTCGTATACCTCATTGAGGGATTTTTCATGGCCCTCATGACTTCAAAATTCAATGAGGCTATGAGGCATAATAAATGAGGACTCATTGAGGGTTTTTACATAGCCCTCATGGCCTCATACGACAAAAAAGGGATTCTCCAAAAGCTATTCTCGATAGGTATCCTCGAATAATACAATACCAGGCCATAGGTATCCTCAAATACTGAAATGAGGCTAAGAGTCGTAGTAAATTATACCTCATTGAGGGATTTTTAATGATCCTCATGACCTCAAAATTCAATGAAGCTATGATGAATAATATATGAGGACTCATTGAGGGCTTCTACATAGCCCTCATGGCCTCATTCGACAAAAAGGGAGTCCACAGCCACGAGTGTTTCACAATAAGGGATTCCATGGGATATGGCCATTGGATATAGAGGTGCTGAGAATCGGATACAACTTCGTTGTAATAAGGGGAGATAACTCTGTACGATTAAGTATAGGTTATGGAAAATCAAGCAATCTGATTGGTTAGTTATAATTTATATAAAGGATCTAGATAAATGAAACTACAAGAGTACTCGAAATAGGGTCAGAACTAACAAGAATAGCCCAGAAAAGCTAAATATAGTAACAATAAACAAGGTTGTTCCAGATGATAGACTCTTCTACGCTACTGGAGTATACTCCGGAACAAAGGAACATGCCCCGATAGACAAAAACTATTGTATATATAGATAGAAGCAGAGAATTCTGAAAGAATTCGAAATAATACAAGTTGTCGGGTTTATTTGGGTAATTCGTAATACTCCGATTCAATCGAACACATCCTCCGAACATACCCCTGTCTTGTTAGAAGGTTTTGGGACACATAGCAACCACGTGCTACCATAGAAACTAAGATGGCGGCCTCCAGTATACAAAATGGACGGCGTAAACACGTATCACCCTAACAACACGCGCTGCGCATGCGCACTCACACCACGTATCACTATGGAGATGACGTCACAAGATGGCCGCTCACGCGGGTTACCATGACAACCAAACATGGCGCTATCAGGTCATGTGACTTTGATGTCACGTGAGATCCAGCATGAGATCCATCCAATGAGGCACGTTTACCACATCTCCTACTGCTCTGGGACCCTAATACAAAATCGATATCTTGCAACTGCATTGTATAACTGCATGCTCGGTAACAATCTGTTTGTGTTACTATTTGTATAACATTACAAGCTTTCGAAACGCGTCCGCGAAAGACCTTGTAATTTTCCTATGGGAAAAGAGAAAAAAACACTTCATAAAAGAATATTTGTTTAAATTATGGAACCATATTGATTTGTTTGCTTTTGTATGTGAAGCCTAGGAAGCATTCAAACTGAAACGGGGTGTTCTCACTTTTCCAGCAGGCATTGTTCTCATAAAAAGTTGTTAATAACTGAGACAATAGAGATTTGAAGTATAGTCCGTACAAAATTTCTATACACATTTTGAGCTTAATATACACATAACATAACAATTAATGTATTTATTTATTTACAAATATCGTCCCTTCGGTGCAACAAGGCGCCATCTGGAATGCTAAGGCATTGCAGATAGCACCTTGCTGTACTCATGGAACGATATCGTGCGACGGTGCAAGATTTTGCACTGCTGAAATTTAAATTTTAGCCCTCGTGTAAACATATCTTTGTAACGATTGTTCTGATTTGTTCTGTATCGCCGATTCTTAGTAAACACTGCTAACAAACAGAGGACCAACGACTGTGAATATCTGTCACCAATCCCAATACAGACTTTTGCAGAGGTGTGAAAATTCCTCACTCCAGCCTGCTGGCAAAGTGGGTATACACTGCGGAAACAACACGCAGTTATATTGTTGAAGCCTACCGACATGATATGACCCTGGCTGTTAATGTGTCGTTAAACTCTAATAAAAAAAAATTGTTGAAGCCACATTACACGCCAATTCCTTTGTCTTCTCCGGGTTGGTAAGAGACGTGAAATACCCGATAGAATAATACACTAGATGTTCAAATGACGTCACGTGAACACCTGTATTCCCTTACCCTACCTGGGTCCGTGTGTTCTGTGAATTGGCGTGTAAGTAAGTTTCTAACTGAGCTGGAGGTATTCATGAATTTGAACAACCTGCGAACGTGCTGTAAAACTACGCCACTTCGCGGCTCGGGGTCTCATACCGCACGTTGGCAAATTCGTGAATCCAGCTCAGGAAGTAACTATTACGTCTTTTCTGAATGTAGAATATGCAGGCGTTCAAAAGGTTATCTAAGGATATCAGAAGTTAAGGACACCCGCTTACAGTTTAGGCCGAAACGACAAGCATTTTTTATGAGACTGAAATTGAAAAGGGGAATTAAAATGCAAGTTCACTAAATACTCAACGCTCTCGATATCACAGTTTAGTATTTTAAAAAAAAAATTGTTTTTCCCACAAAATTCAACGAAACACATATTTGGTAATCAAGTTATTACAGCTGAGTATTAAGATAAATTTATCACAACCTTTATGTTACGTTATGTAGCCTACAAAATTGTGTCAGACTCTCGATCTTGTTTCTAGAGCTAGATCTCGACTCGTCAAGAATTTTGACCTATAGGGATAATAAGTTTCTCGATCTTTTTGAGATCCGATCGCCATGTCTTTATCCCAATGGGTCGAGATTTCATGAATAAAATATTATGAATTGCATCATGAGGGAGGAAACATCTGATATTCCATGTTATTGCATTTGCCTTTTAGAGGGCGATAATCTGCATTATTGTAAGGAGGAAAACGGCCGGGGTATCCCACCCGCATCACGACTCACGCGCAATTCAGTTAGCATTAATTTATTAATTTTCTTCCACTTTTGTAATCACGGTACTATATAATATAAGTATATTTGGCCGAATGTTTTGTGAAATCTGAGAAGACATGAACTTCTCCGATCCCAATATTTTTACAAAAAAGTTTTAATTTTGAAGTTGGCCTACGTGCCCGCTTGCAGGGACGAGGAGAGGACATTCGGACCCCCAGTGTTAATTCTGTGGCGGGCCCCATTTCGAAAGTGTTGGGATACTGACACACTTTCTTGAGGTGAACAAATCTTGAAGTGATATCACCGGGTCTAGTGCTTATGTATATATATATATGACGGATCTTTTTTTCGACTCTTAGGGGTGCGTTTAGGGAAACTCGCTATGCTCAATAGTACTCGGGTCGGTCTGTACGATGCTCCCAACAGTTCACCTGGGCTATAGAAATGACAGGAAATATATTAACACTACGAACTATATATTTTTATTTTTACATCCCCTCACTCTTGCTTCAGTGTTACAGCTATTATTTTTCATAGACATTCAAACACCAATTACTTGTGTACAACACAATCTAGCATTAAAAACATCTATCTGGATAATGTAAAAACACTTTTTGAAACCATTTAGCTTCAATTGTTTATTCGCATCCAACATAACCTAGTATGCTGGATCCGAATAAACAATGAAAAGTATATGAATATCGCCGTAGAAAAATTCTATATCAAAATATAATAACGCTCCAAAGGCTATAGAAATTAAAGGCTTATTATTATTATTTGTTCATCAACGCGAGTGTTTATGAAGAAATAACATTATCTATTGACTAAAGTGAATTGTTTTATTTGATTGGTTGATAGATACGTGGTATGAGACCATATTCATTGAAACCCACGATACGTCCGCCCAGCCACTGACAGATTTCCCATACCCAGTGGAAGCCTCGTTCCGAAATCTACAAATTGTCCATACCGCGTAGAAGACGCGTCATTCCAGTTTTACAGTATACATGTATTATATTTAATTTTTTTTTCTCCAAAATATAGCACATGACCCCTTATTGGAATGAGCTTGCGAGTACCCTCCAATGTGGGGTTCATAAGCTATGTTTTTGAGACAAAAAAGTAAAAAAAGAAATTCAATAATTTTTTGTACTAGTCATATCGGCATATTTTCACCAAAACTCTTTTGCACAAAAATTCCACAGAAACCTGTATGGCTCAATAATGGAAGATAAAAGATCTCATGCTGTGTGTGTTCACACATGAAATAGATTGTACCTCTAAAACGGAAAGTCAACAGATAAATTCGTTACCCCGTGTCTCATCACGTGGTACGGGTTTTTACCTACCCGAAGCCAGCTGTATCCCATTCGGCCTTCGGCCTCATAGGATACGGCTGGCTTCAGGTAGGTAAAACCCCTACCACATGATCAGACACGGGGTAACTAATAATAATATATATATATATGTATATTGTTAAAGCTTGATTATCTATCATACTCCTTAATAAATAGAGGATATGGAATGAGTGTTTTTCTCATATAATATTTATGAAACGAGTCGAAGAATTTTCCGTTTTGGCGAGCCCAAACGGAAAATTCGGACGAGTTTCATAAATATTATATGAGAAAAACACTCATTTCATATTCTATTTATCATATGACACACACACGCACAAATTAACCACTTAGTATGACTTTTTAACCCATCACCTAACTTGAGTTGCAGACGATACTTGGAAAAAACATCCTCGTATAACTAAAAGTTTTCATTTTTTGCTTCCAAAACATAGGTTATGACCCCTCATTGGAACGAGCTCGTCGTGCTCGTTTCAATGAGGGTTCATAACCTATGTTTTGGACGCAAAAAGTGAAAATATAAAAAAAATGAATGTCGTTTTTCTTGTAGGTTAAAGATTAATACAATATACCTACAGGCACTCTCCCATAAATTGTAACAAGGCAAATTCATACATACCAAACAGTTTCATTTCGAAGGTAACATGACACGCATCCATAGAATATGAAGCCTTTTAAGTTGCCTAACCTGCACTTCAGACCAAATGTGGGCTTCCAACACTCAATCTTTCAACTTGAAGCGTTTATCAGCTGCCGCCATTTTGAATAATCAATGAACAAAGGGGAGATTACCCATAGTTGTCAGCCTATATTAATGTTGACAGGCAGTATATGGTTTTATATGAAATCTGCATGTGACGTCTTTGAACCAATGAAATTCCAGATACTTGTAGGAGGTAAGATATTAACTATTATTTAACCCTTTGCACTTTTGTGGTATCTTCCATGCCAGTTCACTGACATCAATTAGAAGAGTCCATATTCATTATTTGGGGTAGACCAACCAGCCTCGAGGCTGCCCGTTGAAAATATTGATTGGTCTACCCCACACATTTACTGAACGGCCGTCCATTTGATGACGATATGACGTATCATGTTCCTGGCCGGAAAAGCGGCTGATCGGGTTCAAAGGGTTAATAGGTACTATTAGTTATCCTCGTATCTTCTGGGGCGTATGGGGATTTACACCGGTCTGGGGACTCATACACCCTGGGGCGCAGCCGAATGGTGTATGAGTTCCCATACGGGTGTGAATTCCGATACATCGCGGAGCACACAAGGATAACTGATCTATTTCCAAATCCATTTGTTTTGTTAACTCTGTACTGCAGCTAATGTAGATTTCAAAATCAACATTTTCTCTTTTTCCATTAGATATGTTCTTAGTAAATTGGCACACTTTTTGTTGCACTTGGCTGTATTTACTGGTATCACTTTTGTTCTCTTTTCTAAAATTTCAATTTCAATGTGACTTGCAATGCGCTTCCTAAAATTATTTTGATCCATTTTCAATTAACCAGGCACAAAAGCAAAATGCATCACACCCCTCCCAAATAATAGCACTATAAATACATAATATGTAATGATACATATGTTTTTTTATTTTTATTAACATTTATGTGTAATTATTTACTTCAAAATATTCATTTAACCATATTTTTTATCATCTTTTCAAACATATAAATGGGCTAGTGAAAAAATATTTATAATGGTATAAATAAAACTGGACTTTTTTCAGCGTTTTTACCAGTTATTGTATATTCCTGTTTTTACACCGTGGTTAACCATGGTGTAGAATTAAAAGATACAGTCGACTGAAAGTTACTACGTACCGTTCAGCCAATCAAAAAGCAGTATTTTATTCCATTTTGGAAATAATATTCCCAGAATTGCTCATTGTCAAGCTCGGCTGATATGGCTTCAAACCAGGCTGATATGACTCCGATCTCGGTCGATATGAACGTAGCTTGGGTTATTCCCCCTTTTATACGTTATTGGGCGCAATCAATTTATTTACATTGAAATATTGTGAAAGTTAGGGTGGATTTTGGTGATTTGGAAGGATTGTCGGGTTGTTGTCTATACATAGCCTAAAAAAACAAAATCGAGATTCCGATACAGCATTCTGCACATTAACAATTCAACATACTGGTGGTGGTAGGATTATTTGACAACTGCCAATTGTAATGACTTTATTAACAATTTATCTCGAGAGCATCCTCCCGCATGATTTACAAATTTAGATGAAAAATAAAAAGTCCTTATTTTTCAAAACTTCAACAAAACCATATCATTCATATCAACCAAGATCAGCGTCAGTCATGTCAGCCGAGTTTAAAGTCATATCAGCCAAGCTCGATAATGAACAGTCTTGGGCAAGAATATTATATCAAATATATAATACGCATGATTTGGGCTGAAACGGTTGACTCATTTTCGTAACCAACCAGATAATATCCGGTTATCCGAGGCCAGTATTTCACCGAATATGGGATCAAAACTATAAAAATTAGAAAGCAGTATTCTCAAACTATTCCGTAGTGTGTATACAAACGAGCGTTGTCGAGTACTCGACTACGTTCGTTTGTATACACACTACGGAATAGTTTCTGCGATTACTCATTACTCACGGAAACTGCCGACAATTTACGAAGTCTTGAACGCCAAAGTGGATTATTTCTCAATATATACAACGCGGCTTCACCGTGTAATCTATCACAAAGGAGAAGCGGCAGATTTACTACCTTTTAAACGTAGAATGACGATCACTATCGATATTTCGGATAACCGGTTGACGGTTTTTCTAATCGGTTACGTAGCTAACTGGTTTCAAACCGATTATCCGGTTAACCATTTCAGTACTATTGCGTGATAATGGCTCTTCAGTTCTATCCAGTCACGAACGCTAACTGCAATTCGAGAAATACATATTATTGACGAATGAAACTAGGGTCCTGCGAATCACACATTTTCAATTAGGATCGAAATTCAAATCGAACGACCTCTTTCCAATAATGGGTCACATGGTATGTTTTGTAGAATTTTTTGGAAAATGCTCTCTTACATAAACAAATTAAAATACTAAATAGTGATTTCGTGGGCGTTGAATAAAGGTTAACTAACATTTTTATCTCAAATTTCATTTTCACACTCATAATAATGCTTGTCGTTTCGGTTAAGACTGTTTGTGGTGAATTTAAATTTTTCGATGCTCGGAAAAACATATGAAGCGTGCCCATATTCAACATTTTTTTTTTCGTCCCGTGGGGGTTGGTCTTATTCAACGGTTCACGGACTGGCGGACCATCAACGCCATTTGTAAATCAATGTTCGGGGGGGTTGATTTGCCCTCTCGTACATTGGTAGCGTTTCTCTCACAAACCGATTACTATCCACCATAATATTATTCCAAAAGAGGTTCTATCACTAAACCTAATGTTCCAATGATAGAAACTATAGCCCTTACCGTATAGCCCTTACCGTATAGCCCTTACCGAATTGTTGCTTAGTGTATTACTTATTGTATTAATTATCGTACTAAACAAACAAGTCGTATCCCTTGTCTACATCCTTGTAGAGTGGTGATGGAGGATGCTACCATTTATTCGTCGAGCGCAATCAGTACAATTCACACTACCTGGCATTGTGGGGTGGTTTGAAGCAGAATTTTGTATGATGAGGAAATAATGATAACAATAAGTAATGATTAGGTAAATTAACCCTTTGAACTCCAGAGGCCGTTTTTTTCCTGCCGGGTCACAAGCTACGTCATGTCATGACTGCAAGGTAAATGAATGACGAAGACTAATCAATATTTTCACCGTGCAGGTCTAAGGCTGCACGTTGGAAATATTAATTGGTCTACTCCCAAATAATAAATATGGACTCTTCCTATTGGTACCATGGAACTGACATGGAAGATACCACCGGAGTTCAAAGGGTTACAAGAAGAAAGAAGACAGTTGTACAGAAAATTAATCGCAGCATCGTAAGCGGAGATTCGTCAAAGTGTGTGTGTGTGGGGGGGGGGGGGGGGGGGGGGGTAGTTTAGCTATCCGAACGTCGCCATGGGGGGAAGACGAGACGTTCGGATATCTAAACTAGGAGTAAAACAAAACGACACTTCGGACTTTGTGAAAAGAATTAAAACAATAACAGTATCAGAAAACTGTAAACAGATCTGAGATTGTTTGTAAGCATTTGTTTTGGATCCGCCGGTATAAATTTAACGACGGAATATCTTCCAATTAAAAAATGTGATTTCAGGATACCAGCCGCTCGTGCACGTGACGTGTGATACCAAGGATACTCTACAGTAAATTTATCCGAAACGATCGATTATTTCTCAATAAATTATCACCATCGGTAACTTCGCATCAGCCTTTGACCTTCAGTTTCATGTTGATTTAAGATTACTTCAGATGATATCTCGGCCGATTTGAAACTAACCAAGTGATACCTTTTAATTATTACAACGTCTTCTTGCAGCAGTTTTGAATTTCGCGTTAACGTTTAGTTGAAAACAATCCAGTACGAACATTAATTTATACCATGGATTTTGCACGCTCTCATATACCTTTGATGTCGGGTGTATCCTTTGCCATGGCTATTTATCCAAAGCATTCTGACCAATCAAAAGACAGAGTTTATCGGGATGCAGGGACAAGTAGTTTATACCATTATTACATGTTCTACTGTATATGAAGAGCCTATGACATAAATTTTAGCTTTACACACCAACCGCGATGAACACGCCAACAATGGGATTTCAATAGTTAAAATTTACACCTACAGTAGAACTACATCCAAGTTAAACTTTGGTGACGTCGTCCTGAATGCAAACTTGTCTAAATTTATCGAATGTCACCTCTCGTAGAGTGAAATGAAAGTGGCAATTATTTATTACGCTTTAAATGAGTTTATCCCATAAAACACCCCAATTTGGCCCATAAAATACCCCCAAATTAACAAACATGCATTGTCTCATGTTAATAAACCATCCTTAGCTCGAAACAGTATGTTATTAAAATGAAAAATGCACTGTTTCTATTTCGCATCGGTGATAAACTGGTCACCGGAACTACCGCCCATCGATACTCATTGAAACAAAAAACAGATTCGCACGTATGTATGGCTGCTGCTCAGTAAAATCGAGAAAAAATAATAGCAACTCTTTATAATCAGACGATCAATGGTATAAATAAAATATACCCAAAGTAGCTTGGTGTACCAAATGTTCACCACTTGTGGTGAAGTGGTGTAAACCGCGCGCCGAAGGCTCGCGGTTAACACCACTTCTCCACTCGTGGTGAACATTTGGTACCCCAAACTACTCTGGGTATATTCTATATATATAGCACAATCGTTCACTCTCTTCGAGATCCACACACACGAAAGTTTCAGATAAGTTTGTCGGAAGCTGGTGGTTTTCAGTGAGAGGTTCAAACTCAACTCGGGAGATAAGTACACTATTGGGCTACTTTTGTCACTTCGATTTTCTATTGTATTTGGTTATTTTCGTCTTTAGTATCGATTGTCCTTCTATCTTTCCTCCCCGCGGAACTATGAACAGATTCTAGTTGTGTGTACATAGAGCAAACAGTATAAAACACGAACAAAGGATTTTCAGTCACAATGAGTGTTTATAGAGGACAGATAAGATTTTAAGTTAATCGGAAGCACGGTAATCGTACCTATAAGTTGTATTTGACGTGCAGTCATTGACCACGTTTCGCGGCTGAGTAAAAAATTGAAATTTGCATTGGTCGATTCGCCTCAATTTGCCTTGGAGGGAAACTGATGCCGGAAGTAGAGACACACTTCGCCTGAATACCACATAGATTGTAAAGATAGTCCACTTGACCGACATCGTTGTGGTGTTGTTGCCATAGTTACTCGCGAATAGTAAAGTGCAGATGAATCAGACCTCATTTACCAACCCTTTGCCAGTGCAGCGTTTGCGATTCAATTCAAATTATCAATTCCATTCCACTTGATCCAGCAATGTATTTTTGTGACGAAACATTGTTATGAGGCCCCAGATTCCCTTTTGCTTTGCACTGAGTCTGAATGTAGAGTGCTTGGGATGTGTGTGCGGGGGGGGGGGGGGTGCATCTACGCTATTATATGTCATACTGTACTAGTAGAAACCAGCCAAGACATCTCATAAATAAATCGGAAATGACAGCAGTTTCTTCACAGATTTACTACTCCACATTGATCAAAGCGATTAAGGTTTAGCCTTAGTACTGCAAACGCACGCCAGCGGATGTTTGAGCGTCATTGTCGCAAACATCTGCGTTTGGCGTTTTGAACTGTCTTTATTCTAAAAACGATAAATTCAATTTTTCTTAACATCGTCCATTTTGAACAACCATGCAAATTAAGCCTGACTATTTTATCATTGTCTAGGATAAATGGGCCAATTGGTGGATGGAGAAATCGAGATTCTGAAACTTGATATTAACCCTTTCAACACTGGCGTCCTGGAAGGTATCATTTCGGTCAATACTGTCAACAGGGAAATGACCGAAACAATCCTGGTTTGTTAGGAGGTTCAGTAATCCAACCCTCGATTCAGATTTTTCGGTACCATTTTCCTCTTCACGCAAAAAAAATTATGCACACCGTGTTCAAAAGGTTAAGGTCAGAGCGTTGAGCTGGGCGGGTCCATAGAATAACCACCACTACATTCATGTTCAGTTAGCTCTATCAAGCCGGTGGTATGAGTAGAGTTAAGATTGTTACTTTGGAATTAAACATACCCTTTGGGATTTCCTATAGTAAAATTATAGTGACAAGGTAAATATACACGCTAAAAACTAAAGTGTTAAAAACCACACTTGAAGTGTTGTATTTAACACTTACTAAGTGCTGAACTAGCACTTTGTTCAAGTGTAGATATCCCAGAACTTGACAGGTGTTACAATAATACCACTTGACAAGTGTAATGTCGCGACACTTAAAAGGAAACAACGCAGATGACGCGGATCAGGCTCGAACTCTCGAGCCTGATCCGCGTCATCTGCGTTGTGTCCTTTTAATTATGTACCCACCAAGCGCAAATCAAATTATGGACGATTCTGGAAGAACCACCAATGCTAGACACATGGGAAGTGCCATCCATTCAAGTTTCAGATGGCTGACGATTGTAATGTCTAAGTGCTTAAAGCATTGCACTTTGAGTGTTAAAATCAAACCCTAAGAGTTAGAGTGGGTTTAACACCTTGAAAGTGTCAGTTTTAACACTTTAGTTTTTAGTGTGTACTGGAGACTAAAGTTTACTGCGGAATTTTTCCACGGACAAGGTTAAGGTACATGTGACACCAGATTTTACCCTGGCATGTACTGTAGACTCGCGATATTGCTTTGGGACTTTTTTTCATGGACATGGTAAATTTACAATGGTAGACTCGCTATTTCACATTGAAATGTTTCCACAGACACGGTAAATGTACAATAGATCCAGGATTTTCAGAAAATAATTTGTGTGTAGAAAAGTATTTTGCAGCGTTTAGTTCATCCATCAGTAAAGATAACTGATTTTGTTTTTTTTTTCTATTGGTGTTTTAGAACAACTCACCGTTAATTCAAATTTAAAACTTACTTTAACGCAAGGGTGATCTTTTCCTTCTGTGTCAATGCCATTTTCAAACTGTTCACCGATTACAAATTAAACTGTAGCAAATCTATTATTGTCAGACAACAGACTGATATTAAACTGAAGAAGATCCTTAGGGTTTTCCATTTCATCCCCAAAGAAAAATGAAACAAGAATGTACATTGCCATTTTTATAGATTTCAGCCAGATCCAGCATAAATACCAAAATCGAGAACAATGTTAAATTTTGTTTTGGATTAATTCACTGAAACATTACACCTTCGTTATGGATTTTTCAAGAAATCGGTATTGGCATTCAACGAAACATTTGTCACCACATCAGAACACAATTCAGTTAAATGTTTTTAACACTGGGTGTGCTAGTCGAAACTCGGCAAATAATGCAGCTAGCGTCTTTAGCTTTCTGTGTGTTTCCCGAGTGCAGTATGAAGCTCAATTCTATGACTTTTATCAATGACGATCAATCAGCGGCGAATTTACGGAAAATAGCGCCTATGGGATACACATGTGAATGGAACGACATGCTGTTTTCATCTTAAAGGAATTTCCTGGAAAATAAATTGTGATAACTGACGTTCGATCTCGCATGGACACACTACATCTGAGTTGTGCCAGTGGATGTCTGCTCACTGATGTACAACTTCAGTTAAAACCAAAAGTCCTGTACTGAAATGCGCACAAATAGCACGTCGATATGCGAGTTAATCTACGCGATATGACCATAGTAAGGCTATCAAATTCTGTAAATATGGTCTGTGCACAAGCAATGTTTCAGCCAATGGACCTCCGGGTAACCCGGAGGTCCATTGGCAGAAACATTGCCCGTGTTTGCTATGAGTAACCAGGAGAACCTGCCGTGCTTTGGATGTCATTCGATATGGCAATTTCGCGCAATTCATACGCGCAATTAAGCCTAGATAAGCGCACAGTTCGTGACAGGACTTCTAGTTTTAACTGTACGTTGTTCCATGTCGCTATCGTTTGGGTGAATTGTTCGCAGTCCGTGCTATTTCCGACTGTTGTTGTTAAGGTTGCTTTCTGGTCATTCGAAGCTTGCCGTTCCGCATTACAACAGTGTTTCTTCCTGGTCTTCGAAACGACCTACCCACCCAACACGCTTTCATACTGTCCTCGGGGCATAATGTATTTGGTTACATGTTTTCATTGTTGCAATCATATCTTGTAAGAACAGTTATTCTTCGTTAATGAAGCTTGTTGCACATGGATAGGCACGCTTACTGCCAGAATGCGTTTAGTTTATTTTATAAATAATTCATATTCGTTTGATCAAAGCTAATTAGAATATAATAATGCCTATTAATAGGCAATGACCCTTTTAGAGACAGTTTTTGTCTGTGAAAGAGATTCTTTCAAAACACTGTGTACTTGAACAGCACTTCCTTACAGTTCTTGTTACAGAACTAGTCACTCGACGGAGTCACTGGACATACAGTTAAAACTAGAAGTCCTGTCATTAAATGCGCACAAATAACACGTCGATCTGCGCGTTAATCTACGCGTTTTGACCATAGTAGTAAGGCTATCAAATTCTGTACATATGGCCTACGCACAAGCAATGTTTCAGTCAATGGACCTCCGGGTAACCCGGAGGTCCATTGGCAGAAACATTGCCTGTGTTTGCTATGAGTAACCAGGAAAACCTGCCGTGCTTTGGATGCCTTTCGATACAATACAATACAATATTTGACCACGTTTCGCGGCTGAGTAAAACATCTGATCGATTTTTTTGCCTGGGGTAAAAGTAAAAAATTGCGTTTGCAGTACTAAGGCTAAACCTTAATCGCTTTGATCAATGTGGAGTAGTAAATCTGTGAAGAAACTGCTGTCATTTCCGATTTATTTATGAGATGTCTTGGCTGGTTTCATCCCCCTTCAAGATTGTTTCAATCATAGTCTCTTCCATGCCATGAAAGTCTGATGTATTTGTTGATTGCAGGAGACAGCTTACATAAGCTTCGGCTTGCTGCTGAATCCACTTTCTAATACTGTATCTCAGCATGCTGTTCTATACCTTGTATATTTATATGCAGTATTGAAATAAAAATAATGTTTAAACTAAGATGGAAAAAAATAACAGACCGCAGATTTTAGGTAAACCACCGCCCCCAAGCCCCACCGCAGCTTCCTAAAATATGGTAGAGTGTCTATGCTCAAGGAATATGATGACCACCACTTCCAGAAGAAAAACGAATTTTAGAATTCAAAACGGTCAACCAGACGGAAAAAGCCACGCATAATGATACAGCGACTGAAATGGGTGGATGTGAGGGAGACCTTCAGAGATTCGCCGGTGCCGTATTAAATATTACAATTATAGATAACGCAGGAGATCACACAGTACAATTCTAGCCCTTGAATACCACACTTTATCACACATAAGTTTTCTGGTATGATAGAACCTGACAACTTATGCCTGGGGTAAAAAGTTTCTCAAAAGCACAGAATTACCATAAAAACTGGCCAACTTTGAATTTACATCTAGCCACAAACGCAGAAAGTGACATTAAACACCAGAAAACACGCACATCACATAACAATCATAAAAAATACCTTTCATCGCCGTATTGAACCCACGAAATGATGTTTGACCTGCAAAACGCCTTTAAACGTACGATAAAATGATTAAAAATCGATCAGATGTACCCAAACTATGATTTGGGCCACCTCAAAATTTTTTCAAATTTTGTTGAAAAATTGTTGTTTTTCATGGATGTTTATTACTCTACTGGTTAAGTTTATTACACTACTGGTTATTACACTACTGGTTGATTATTACACTGCTGGTTAATTTGTATTACACTACTGGTTAATTATTACACTACTGGTTAATTTGTATTACACTACTGATTGATTATTACACTACTGGTTGATTATTACACTACTGGTTGTTACAAACTCCCTTCACCTGTTCGACCCACACTCACCGTTATGCGGGTTAAATAACGTTCCTGAACCTGCTCCGTGATCGTGTGGCACCCCTAAACCCCAACTCCTCTCCGCGATGTCCAGAATTAAAGAGAAGGGCGTTTACGTGCTGCACATCCGAGAGGAACGATGGGGCGATAAAATAGGCTTTACACTTTCATCGTTTTTCAGGTGGACAACTAAGAAGGTGGACGCAGACGGGATACCTGGAGAACCACCTAGCAACAGTAAGCGAATGTCGGACTTCCCAACGCACTAACCATGGGCTCATACGGTGACACGGATTTGGCTGGAGGCACAATTTAACACCGCGCTCTCATTTGAGAAATCGAAGGTTAAATTTCCTGTTCTAAAATGCAAAAAAGGTGCGTCACAGGACAGTCTTGGAATCTTTGATCACAAACGCAATGCGTAAACCAATATTCCATTGCACCCTTTTTATTTAGGAGATGAGCGAGTGAAAATGTATGTTTGTAAAATATTACGCCTATTGCCAGATATGTTGGCCGATTTACATAGGTTGAAGTTGTTGTAGTTTGTGGAGCAACATGTGTGTGCACTGCAAAATCAGTTGGGTTGAAAAGCCACCGGAGTACCCGTAGAGAACCACCGAGCATCGACGAACAGCTGCCAGCTCCTCAACATTCTAACTCTGTTCAAGCTCCACTCAAGCAGGATTAAAGCGGTTGAAGACATGTGCATCATCGAAATGCAGTACGCTTTAGTACTTCGTGCCCCCATGTCGGCAACCGGGAAAAAGTGCCTTGCCCAAGGACAGAACGAGGGTCGTCCCGGACGGGAATCGAACTCGGGACCTCTAGCATAGAAGTCCAACAGTCTACCTCTGAGCCACCGCGCTCCCTCAACTCATTTGATTCGGTTTAATTTTAACCCGATTTAGAGTGTGTAAGTGAGAAGTAAGGTGTGAGAAATGGACCAAAACATGGGCGTACGGTGGTATGTACAGCAAAGAGTGTACAGTTAATATTCATTCATTTCGTCTCCTGGGTTTCAATGTGTGTTAAGTGCCTACTGGTACACAGAACACATTGGAACTCAGGGGAAGATTTGTTGATATGCGTTTATAGACAAAAAATAAAATGACCTGACGCGAACGGACACCGACGACTGTGCCGAGTGTATTTTAATTTATCTGACAATTAGTATGTATTGGGTCCGTAATTTATCCGAATACATCGTGTACCTGGGAAGTAGTAGGAGATGTGGTAAACGTGCCTCATTGGATGGATCTCATGCTGGATCTCATGTGACGTCATAGTCACATGACCTGATGGCGCCATGTTTGGTTGTCATGGTAACCCGCGTGAGCGGCCATCTTGTAACGTCATCTCCATAGTGATACGCGGTGTGAGTGCGCATGTGCAGCGCGTGTTGTTAGGGTGATACGTGTTTCCGTCGTCCATTTTGTATACTGGAGACCGCCATCTTGGTTTCTATGGTAGCATGTGGTTGCTATGTGTCCCAAAGCCTTCTAACAAGACAGAGATATGTTCGGAGGATGTGTTCGATTGAATCGGAGTATTACGAATTACCCAAATAAACCCGACAACTTGAATTATTTCGAATTCTTTCATAATACTCTGCTTCTATCTATATATACAATAGTTTTCGTCTATCGGGGCATGTTCCTTTGTTCCGGAGTATTCTCCAGTAGCGTAGAAGAGCCTATCATCTGGAACAGCTTTGTTTATTGTTACTATATTTAGCTTTTCTGGGCTATTCTTGTTAGTTCTGACCCTATTTCGAGTACTCTTGTAGTTTCATTTATCTAGATCCTTTATATAAATTATAACTAATTACATGTTATCTCGGCACTGGAATCTTTTCTGTCAAACAGTATTTCTTGGCCTAATAAAGTTAATTATTTTATATTATTTATTTTCGCTGTAACGCGACTTTGAATGAAATGGGTATATTTACATTTCCGTGTGCGCAGGTATTATCACACGAAGACTGTTAAAATGTGTATGAAGTAAAGTTTTAGCTAAGTGATTTCATTAGCAATCTGATTTACAATTATAATGGACTTCAGTCAATATTTATCAATCAACGCAAAGAGTTGATTGACAAATATGAATTAGTGCCGAACATTTTACCTTTTTTCGAAACGCATAATACTTATAGTAAAATTTAAATAAAATACAATGAACCACAATATTTCTACTAAAATCTAAATAAAATTCAATATATTAACTTCTAACCTGTAGAAATGACAGGAAATATATTAACACTGCCAACTATATATTTTTATTTTTTACGTCCCTTCACGGGAGATGGAGAAAAACCCTGTTGGAGAAAAGCCCTGCTGGAGAAAAGTCCCTAGGAAAAAGCCATGAAATTGCATCTGTGGAGAAAAGCCCTGGTCCATTTTTGCAGGGGGTGGAGAAAAGCCCTAATTTATTCTTAGGGTGGATAAAAGCCCTGAATTTTTTTAGACTTATTCTTTTAATTTTATTTAATTGTTTTTTTACTTTATTTAATTATTTCTTCACATTATTTAATTTAAAGCTCATTTGCTCGATGGGCTTCGAGTCGTTCGAGCCATGACTTCAGTAACAACTCGATAGCTTATTGGTTTTGGGAATGATATGAGCCTTTGATATACACAAGGGAGATAACTCTGCATACAGATTATGGAAAATCAAGCAATCTGATTGGTTAGTTAGCGCCAGTAAAGTGAACTGCTTGGTGATCCAGACAAATGAAACAACAAGAGGACTCGGAATGGGGTCAGAACAAACAAGAACAGACCAGAAAAGCTAAATATAGTAATAATAAGCACAGCTGTTCCAGCTTATATGCTCTTCTACTCTACTGGAGTATACTCCAGGGCAAAGGAACATGCCCAGCTAGACGAAAAATATTGCACCGATAGACAGAAGCAGAGAATTCTGAAAGAATTCGAAATAGTAAAACTTGTCGGGTTTATTTGGGTAATTCTACAAATCGGGAAATTACTCCTGTACAAAGGAACACACCCTCCGAACATACCCCTGTTCTATTATAAGCCTTTGGGTCACTAGCAACAACGTGCTACCATAGAAACCAAGATAGCGGCCTACAGTATACAAAATGGACGACGGAAACACGTATCATCCTAACAACACGCGCTGCGCATGCGCACTAACACCACGCATCACTATGTAGATGACGTCACAAGATGGCTGCTCACTCGGGTTACCATGGCAACCAAACATGGCGCCACCAGGTCACGTGATATGACGTCACTTCCGGGGCCCTGCCCTGGGTCCTGCCAATAAGGGTCGTTTCATCTCCTACTACTCAGTTACTTCTAAAAGTAATCGTTTTGTGGATTGTTGATTGGGTGTTCTCCTCCACTGTGACATATATATATATAACAGTATATTAACCCATTACCCAACTAACTACCAAAACCGGCCAACGCTATTCACAAAAATTGCCATTCGATTTTCATTTTTTTGCCTCAAAAACATAGCATATTACCCCTTCTTCGAACGAGCACGTTCAGCTCGTTCTAATGAGGCGGGGGGGGGGGGGGTGTCATATGCCATGTTTGTGACCCCCCAAAAAAGAAAAAAATACATATTCAATTATTTTGTTTGCAAGTATTGTCTGTATTTCGTATTAAGTAAAGGGATAACAGATTGAAAATCTTGACCGGCCACTACCATTCCTTCTTTACATGAGTGGCAAGTAGTATTCCAATATGACGGGCAATGTATCATGCTGATTCACGCTCGGGGATCGGGGTGGGGGGAGGTAGGAGCAAAGGCTTGGCACAGGAGTCAGAAATTTGGGAGATCCAGGCCTAATCCTAGAATCTTGGGCCAAGCTCGGGCCCAGAGTTCCGGGCCCCGTGGTTACTATCCAGAAACCCCACCCTCTACCCGGCTATGTCCGCCTGTCCGTCACAGGGGCTAAAATGTAGGCCAGGGGTAGTGTTTGATATATCCCGAACTGATCAGTAATACATGAGATCTCCCTACATTTCACCCGTTACATCCGTTCGTTAGACGACTTTTTATACACTTTAAATACGTCAAAACAACGCCTTGGGACAGTATATTACTTAACAAATCCCGTCTCCTCATGCAACATCAAACCAGTATGTGTGCTAGAAGAGTGGCGAAAATTTTGGTGTAACATCCACGAATGGGTAGAAACAATTAGGATCAAGTTCGCACTCTCATTTAAAATGTGAGGCAAAGGTGTCTAG
The DNA here is from genome assembly GCA_031216915.1 of Pictodentalium vernedei. NCBI lineage: Eukaryota > Metazoa > Mollusca > Scaphopoda > Dentaliida > Dentaliidae > Pictodentalium > Pictodentalium vernedei. Next base: position 144,387,215 of record CM062294.1, read on the forward strand.
CGTGTTCATAATTCAGAAGTAGACACATCCGACACTATTAGTTACACAGTTTGTTGGTGGCCTAATATGGTATATATTGTATCAGTTAATTTCATATTGGACGAGAGCTTCTTTGTTGGTGGCCTAATATGGTATATATGGTGTCAGTTAATTTCATATTGGACGAGAGCGAATCTCTCGTCTAATACGAAATTAACTGACACCATATTAGGCCATCAACAAACTGTGTAACGAATATATCTTACCGACTGCTGCATCGATGCACAGAACTAATAACAACAGCGACCAAAATTAAATGAGAGAATGCTCACAATGTGTTCACGTGTCTTTGCCTTGTTACAATTTACGGGAGAGTGCCTACAGGCACTCTCCCATAAATTGTAACAAGGCAAATTCATACATACCAAACAGTTTCATTTCGAAGGTAACATGACACACATCCACAGAATGTGAAGCCTTTTAAGTTGCCTAACCTGCACTTCAGACCAAATGTGGGCTTCCAACACTCAATCTTTCAACTTGAAGGGTTTATCGGCTGCCGCCATTTTGAATAATCAATGAACAAAAGGGAGATTACCCATAGCTGTCAGCCTATATTGATGTTGACAGGCAGTATATGGTTTTATATGCAGTCTGCAAGTGACGTCTTTGAACCAATGAAATTCCAGATACTTGTTGGAGGTAAGATATTAACTATTATTTAACCCTTTGCACTATTGTGGTCTCTTCCATGCCAGTTCAAAGACATCAATTACAAGAATCCATATTCATTATTTGGGGTAGACCAACCAGCCTCGGGGCTGCCCGTTGAAAATATTGATTGGTCTACCCCACACATTTACTGAACAGCCGTCCATTTGATGACGATATGACGTATCATGTTCCTGGCCGGAAAAGCGGCTGATTGGGTTCAAAGGGTTAATAGGTTTTTTTTTTGTTGCACTTGGCTGTATTTACTGGTATCACTTTTGTTCTCTTTTCTAAAATTTCAATTTCAATGTGACTTGCAATGCGCTTCCTAAAATTATTTTGATCCATTTTCAATTAACCAGGCACAAAAGCAAAATGCATCACACCCCTCCCAAATAATAGCACTATAAATACATAATATGTAATGATACATATGTTTTTTTATTTTTATTAACATTTATGTGTAATTATTTACTTCAAAATATTCATTTAACCATATTTTTTATCATCTTTTCAAACATATAAATGGGCTAGTGAAAAAATATTTATAATGGTATAAATAAAACTGGACTTTTTTCAGCGTTTTTACCAGTTATTGTATATTCCTGTTTTTACACCGTGGTTAACCATGGTGTAGAATTAAAAGATACAGTCGACTGAAAGTTACTACGTACCGTTCAGCCAATCAAAAAGCAGTATTTTATTCCATTTTGGAAATAATATTCCCAGAATTGCTCATTGTCAAGCTCGGCTGATATGGCTTCAAACCAGGCTGATATGACTCCGATCTCGGTCGATATGAACGTAGCTTGGGTTATTCCCCCTTTTATACGTTATTGGGCGCAATCAATTTATTTACATTGAAATATTGTGAAAGTTAGGGTGGATTTTGGTGATTTGGAAGGATTGTCGGGTTGTTGTCTATACATAGCCTAAAAAAACAAAATCGAGATTCCGATACAGCATTCTGCACATTAACAATTCAACATACTGGTGGTGGTAGGATTATTTGACAACTGCCAATTGTAATGACTTGATTAACAATTTATCTCGAGAGCATCCTCCCGCATGATTTACAAATTTAGATGAAAAATAAAAAGTCCTTATTTTTCAAAACTTCAACAAAACCATATCATTCATATCAACCAAGATCAGCGTCAGTCATGTCAGCCGAGTTTAAAGTCATATCAGCCAAGCTCGATAATGAACAGTCTTGGGCAAGAATATTATATCAAATATATAATACGCATGATTTGGGCTGAAACGGTTGACTCATTTTCGTAACCAACCAGATAATATCCGGTTATCCGAGGCCAGTATTTCACCGAATATGGGATCAAAACTATAAAAATTAGAAAGCAGTATTCTCAAACTATTCCGTAGTGTGTATACAAACGAGCGTTGTCGAGTACTCGACTACGTTCGTTTGTTTACACACTACGGAATAGTTTCTGCGATTACTCATTACTCACGGAAACTGCCGACAATTTACGAAGTCTTGAACGCCAAAGTGGATTATTTCTCAATATATACAACGCGGCTTCACCGTGTAATCTATCACAAAGGAGAAGCGGCAGATTTACTACCTTTTAAACGTAGAATGACGATCACTATCGATATTTCGGATAACCGGTTGACGGTTTTTCTAATCGGTTACGTAGCTAACTGGTTTCAAACCGATTATCCGGTTAACCATTTCAGTACTATTGCGTGATAATGGCTCTTCAGTTCTATCCAGTCACGAACGCTAACTGCAATTCGAGAAATACATATTATTGACGAATGAAACTAGGGTCCTGCGAATCACACATTTTCAATTAGGATCGAAATTCAAATCGAACGACCTCTTTCCAATAATGGGTCACATGGTATGTTTTGTAGAATTTTTTGGAAAATGCTCTCTTACATAAACAAATTAAAATACTAAATAGTGATTTCGTGGGCGTTGAATAAAGGTTAACTAACATTTTTATCTCAAATTTCATTTTCACACTCATAATAATGCTTGTCGTTTCGGTTAAGACTGTTTGTGGTGAATTTAAATTTTTCGATGCTCGGAAAAACATATGAAGCGTGCCCATATTCAACATTTTTTTTTTCGTCCCGTGGGGGTTGGTCTTATTCAACGGTTCACGGACTGGCGGACCATCAACGCCATTTGTAAATCAATGTTCGGGGGGGTTGATTTGCCCTCTCGTACATTGGTAGCGTTTCTCTCACAAACCGATTACTATCCACCATAATATTATTCCAAAAGAGGTTCTATCACTAAACCTAATGTTCCAATGATAGAAACTATAGCCCTTACCGTATAGCCCTTACCGTATAGCCCTTACCGAATTGTTGCTTAGTGTATTACTTATTGTATTAATTATCGTACTAAACAAACAAGTCGTATCCCTTGTCTACATCCTTGTAGAGTGGTGATGGAGGACGCTACCATTTATTCGTCGAGCGCAATCAGTACAATTCACACTACCTGGCATTGTGGGGTGGTTTGAAGCAGAATTTTGTATGATGAGGAAATAATGATAACAATAAGTAATGATTAGGTAAATTAACCCTTTGAACTCCAGAGGCCGTTTTTTTCCTGCCGGGTCACAAGCTACGTCATGTCATGACTGCAAGGTAAATGAATGACGAAGACTAATCAATATTTTCACCGTGCAGGTCTAAGGCTGCACGTTGGAAATATTAATTGGTCTACTCCCAAATAATAAATATGGACTCTTCCTATTGGTACCATGGAACTGACATGGAAGATACCACCGGGGTTCAAAGGGTTACAAGAAGAAAGAAGACAGTTGTACAGAAAATTAATCGCAGCATCGTAAGCGGAGATTCGTCAAAGTGTGTGTGTGTGGGGGGGGGGGGGGGGGGGGGTAGTTTAGCTATCCGAACGTCGCCATGGGGGGAAGACGAGACGTTCGGATATCTAAACTAGGAGTAAAACAAAACGACACTTCGGACTTTGTGAAAAGAATTAAAACAATAACAGTATCAGAAAACTGTAAACAGATCTGAGATTGTTTGTAAGCATTTGTTTTGGATCCGCCGGTATAAATTTAACGACGGAATATCTTCCAATTAAAAAATGTGATTTCAGGATACCAGCCGCTCGTGCACGTGACGTGTGATACCAAGGATACTCTACAGTAAATTTATCCGAAACGATCGATTATTTCTCAATAAATTATCACCATCGGTAACTTCGCATCAGCCTTTGACCTTCAGTTTCATGTTGATTTAAGATTACTTCAGATGATATCTCGGCCGATTTGAAACTAACCAAGTGATACCTTTTAATTATTACAACGTCTTCTTGCAGCAGTTTTGAATTTCGCGTTAACGTTTAGTTGAAAACAATCCAGTACGAACATTAATTTATACCATGGATTTTGCACGCTCTCATATACCTTTGATGTCGGGTGTATCCTTTGCCATGGCTATTTATCCAAAGCATTCTGACCAATCAAAAGACAGAGTTTATCGGGATGCAGGGACAAGTAGTTTATACCATTATTACATGTTCTACTGTATATGAAGAGCCTATGACATAAATTTTAGCTTTACACACCAACCGCGATGAACACGCCAACAATGGGATTTCAATAGTTAAAATTGACACCTACAGTAGAACTACATCCAAGTTAAACTTTGGTGACGTCGTCCTGAATGCAAACTTGTCTAAATTTATCGAATGTCACCTCTCGTAGAGTGAAATGAAAGTGGCAATTATTTATTACGCTTTAAATGAGTTTATCCCATAAAACACCCCAATTTGGCCCATAAAATACCCCCAAATTAACAAACATGCATTGTCTCATGTTAATAAACCATCCTTAGCTCGAAACAGTATGTTATTAAAATGAAAAATGCACTGTTTCTATTTCGCATCGGTGATAAACTGGTCACCGGAACTACCGCCCATCGATACTCATTGAAACAAAAAACAGATTCGCACGTATGTATGGCTGCTGCTCAGTAAAATCGAGAAAAAATAATAGCAACTCTTTATAATCAGACGATCAATGGTATAAATAAAATATACCCAAAGTAGCTTGGTGTACCAAATGTTCACCACTTGTGGTGAAGTGGTGTAAACCGCGCGCCGAAGGCTCGCGGTTAACACCACTTCTCCACTCGTGGTGAACATTTGGTACCCCAAACTACTCTGGGTATATTCTATATATATAGCACAATCGTTCACTCTCTTCGAGATCCACACACACGAAAGTTTCAGATAAGTTTGTCGGAAGCTGGTGGTTTTCAGTGAGAGGTTCAAACTCAACTCGGGAGATAAGTACACTATTGGGCTACTTTTGTCACTTCGATTTTCTATTGTATTTGGTTATTTTCGTCTTTAGTATCGATTGTCCTTCTATCTTTCCTCCCCGCGGAACTATGAACAGATTCTAGTTGTGTGTACATAGAGCAAACAGTATAAAACACGAACAAAGGATTTTCAGTCACAATGAGTGTTTATAGAGGACAGATAAGATTTTAAGTTAATCGGAAGCACGGTAATCGTACCTATAAGTTGTATTTGACGTGCAGTCATTGACCACGTTTCGCGGCTGAGTAAAAAATTGAAATTTGCATTGGTCGATTCGCCTCAATTTGCCTTGGAGGGAAACTGATGCCGGAAGTAGAGACACACTTCGCCTGAATACCACATAGATTGTAAAGATAGTCCACTTGACCGACATCGTTGTGGTGTTGTTGCCATAGTTACTCGCGAATAGTAAAGTGCAGATGAATCAGACCTCATTTACCAACCCTTTGCCAGTGCAGCGTTTGCGATTCAATTCAAATTATCAATTCCATTCCACTTGATCCAGCAATGTATTTTTGTGACGAAACATTGTTATGAGGCCCCAGATTCCCTTTTGCTTTGCACTGAGTCTGAATGTAGAGTGCTTGGGATGTGTGTGCGGGGGGGGGGGGGGGGGGGGGGGCATCTACGCTATTATATGTCATACTGTACTAGTAGAAACCAGCCAAGACATCTCATAAATAAATCGGAAATGACAGCAGTTTCTTCACAGATTTACTACTCCACATTGATCAAAGCGATTAAGGTTTAGCCTTAGTACTGCAAACGCACGCCAGCGGATGTTTGAGCGTCATTGTCGCAAACATCTGCGTTTGGCGTTTTGAACTGTCTTTATTCTAAAAACGATAAATTCAATTTTTCTTAACATCGTCCATTTTGAACAACCATGCAAATTAAGCCTGACTATTTTATCATTGTCTAGGATAAATGGGCCAATTGGTGGATGGAGAAATCGAGATTCTGAAACTTGATATTAACCCTTTCAACACTGGCGTCCTGGAAGGTATCATTTCGGTCAATACTGTCAACAGGGAAATGACCGAAACAATCCTGGTTTATTAGGAGGTTCAGTAATCCAACCCTCGATTCAGATTTTTCGCTACCATTTTCCTCTTCACGCAAAAAAAATTATGCACACCGTGTTCAAAAGGTTAAGGTCAGAGCGTTGAGCTGGGCGGGTCCATAGAATAACCACCACTACATTCATGTTCAGTTAGCTCTATCAAGCCGGTGGTATGAGTAGAGTTAAGATTGTTACTTTGGAATTAAACATACCCTTTGGGATTTCCTATAGTAAAATTATAGTGACAAGGTAAATATACACGCTAAAAACTAAAGTGTTAAAAACTACACTTGAAGTGTTGTATTTAACACTTACTAAGTGCTGAACTAGCACTTTGTTCAAGTGTAGATATCCCAGAACTTGACAGGTGTTACAATAATACCACTTGACAAGTGTAATGTCGCGACACTTAAAAGGAAACAACGCAGATGACGCGGATCAGGCTCGAACTCTCGAGCCTGATCCGCGTCATCTGCGTTGTGTCCTTTTAATTATGTACCCACCAAGCGCAAATCAAATTATGGACGATTCTGGAAGAACCACCAATGCTAGACACATGGGAAGTGCCATCCATTCAAGTTTCAGATGGCTGACGATTGTAATGTCTAAGTGCTTAAAGCATTGCACTTTGAGTGTTAAAATCAAACCCTAAGAGTTAGAGTGGGTTTAACACCTTGAAAGTGTCAGTTTTAACACTTTAGTTTTTAGTGTGTACTGGAGACTAAAGTTTACTGCGGAATTTTTCCACGGACAAGGTTAAGGTACATGTGACACCAGATTTTACCCTGGCATGTACTGTAGACTCGCGATATTGCTTTGGGACTTTTTTTCATGGACATGGTAAATTTACAATGGTAGACTCGCTATTTCACATTGAAATGTTTCCACAGACACGGTAAATGTACAATAGATCCAGGATTTTCAGAAAATAATTTGTGTGTAGAAAAGTATTTTGCAACGTTTAGTTCATCCATCAGTAAAGATAACTGATTTTGTTTTTTTTTTCTATTGGTGTTTTAGAACAACTCACCGTTAATTCAAATTTAAAACTTACTTTAACGCAAGGGTGATCTTTTCCTTCTGTGTCAATGCCATTTTCAAACTGTTCACCGATTACAAATTAAACTGTAGCAAATCTATTATTGTCAGACAACAGACTGATATTAAACTGAAGAAGATCCTTAGGGTTTTCCATTTCATCCCCAAAGAAAAATGAAACAAGAATGTACATTGCCATTTTTATAGATTTCAGCCAGATCCAGCATAAATACCAAAATCGAGAACAATGTTAAATTTTGTTTTGGATTAATTCACTGAAACATTACACCTTCGTTATGGATTTTTCAAGAAATCGGTATTGGCATTCAACGAAACATTTGTCACCACATCAGAACACAATTCAGTTAAATGTTTTTAACACTGGGTGTGCTAGTCGAAACTCGGCAAATAATGCAGCTAGCGTCTTTAGCTTTCTGTGTGTTTCCCGAGTGCAGTATGAAGCTCAATTCTATGACTTTTATCAATGACGATCAATCAGCGGCGAATTTACGGAAAATAGCGCCTATGGGATACACATGTGAATGGAACGACATGCTGTTTTCATCTTAAAGGAATTTCCTGGAAAATAAATTGTGATAACTGACGTTCGATCTCGCATGGACACACTACATCTGAGTTGTGCCAGTGGATGTCTGCTCACTGATGTACAACTTCAGTTAAAACCAAAAGTCCTGTACTGAAATGCGCACAAATAGCACGTCGATATGCGAGTTAATCTACGCGATATGACCATAGTAAGGCTATCAAATTCTGTAAATATGGTCTGTGCACAAGCAATGTTTCAGCCAATGGACCTCCGGGTAACCCGGAGGTCCATTGGCAGAAACATTGCCCGTGTTTGCTATGAGTAACCAGGAGAACCTGCCGTGCTTTGGATGTCATTCGATATGGCAATTTCGCGCAATTCATACGCGCAATTAAGCCTAGATAAGCGCACAGTTCGTGACAGGACTTCTAGTTTTAACTGTACGTTGTTCCATGTCGCTATCGTTTGGGTGAATTGTTCGCAGTCCGTGCTATTTCCGACTGTTGTTGTTAAGGTTGCTTTCTGGTCATTCGAAGCTTGCCGTTCCGCATTACAACAGTGTTTCTTCCTGGTCTTCGAAACGACCTACCCACCCAACACGCTTTCATACTGTCCTCGGGGCATAATGTATTTGGTTACATGTTTTCATTGTTGCAATCATATCTTGTAAGAACAGTTATTCTTCGTTAATGAAGCTTGTTGCACATGGATAGGCACGCTTACTGCCAGAATGCGTTTAGTTTATTTTATAAATAATTCATATTCGTTTGATCAAAGCTAATTAGAATATAATAATGCCTATTAATAGGCAATGACCCTTTTAGAGACAGTTTTTGTCTGTGAAAGAGATTCTTTCAAAACACTGTGTACTTGAACAGCACTTCCTTACAGTTCTTGTTACAGAACTAGTCACTCGACGGAGTCACTGGACATACAGTTAAAACTAGAAGTCCTGTCATTAAATGCGCACAAATAACACGTCGATCTGCGCGTTAATCTACGCGTTTTGACCATAGTAGTAAGGCTATCAAATTCTGTACATATGGCCTACGCACAAGCAATGTTTCAGTCAATGGACCTCCGGGTAACCCGGAGGTCCATTGGCAGAAACATTGCCTGTGTTTGCTATGAGTAACCAGGAAAACCTGCCGTGCTTTGGATGCCATTCGATACAATACAATACAATATTTGACCACGTTTCGCGGCTGAGTAAAACATCTGATCGATTTTTTTGCCTGGGGTAAAAGTAAAAAATTGCGTTTGCAGTACTAAGGCTAAATCTTAATCGCTTTGATCAATGTGGAGTAGTAAATCTGTGAAGAAACTGCTGTCATTTCCGATTTATTTATGAGATGTCTTGGCTGGTTTCATCCCCCTTCAAGATTGTTTCAATCATAGTCTCTTCCATGCCATGAAAGTCTGATGTATTTGTTGATTGCAGGAGACAGCTTACATAAGCTTCGGCTTGCTGCTGAATCCACTTTCTAATACTGTATCTCAGCATGCTGTTCTATACCTTGTATATTTATATGCAGTATTGAAATAAAAATAATGTTTAAACTAAGATGGAAAAAAATAACAGACCGCAGATTTTAGGTAAACCACCGCCCCCAAGCCCCACCGCAGCTTCCTAAAATATGGTAGAGTGTCTATGCTCAAGGAATATGATGACCACCACTTCCAGAAGAAAAACGAATTTTAGAATTCAAAACGGTCAACCAGACGGAAAAAGCCACGCATAATGATACAGCGACTGAAATGGGTGGATGTGAGGGAGACCTTCAGAGATTCGCCGGTGCCGTATTAAATATTACAATTATAGATAACGCAGGAGATCACACAGTACAATTCTAGCCCTTGAATACCACACTTTATCACACATAAGTTTTCTGGTATGATAGAACCTGACAACTTATGCCTGGGGTAAAAAGTTTCTCAAAAGCACAGAATTACCATAAAAACTGGCCAACTTTGAATTTACATCTAGCCACAAACGCAGAAAGTGACATTAAACACCAGAAAACACGCACATCACATAACAATCATAAAAAATACCTTTCATCGCCGTATTGAACCCACGAAATGATGTTTGACCTGCAAAACGCCTTTAAACGTACGATAAAATGATTAAAAATCGATCAGATGTACCCAAACTATGATTTGGGCCACCTCAAAATTTTTTCAAATTTTGTTGAAAAATTGTTGTTTTTCATGGATGTTTATTACTCTACTGGTTAAGTTTATTACACTACTGGTTATTACACTACTGGTTGATTATTACACTGCTGGTTAATTTGTATTACACTACTGGTTAATTATTACACTACTGGTTAATTTGTATTACACTACTGATTGATTATTACACTACTGGTTGATTATTACACTACTGGTTGTTACAAACTCCCTTCACCTGTTCGACCCACACTCACCGTTATGCGGGTTAAATAACGTTCCTGAACCTGCTCCGTGATCGTGTGGCACCCCTAAACCCCAACTCCTCTCCGCGATGTCCAGAATTAAAGAGAAGGGCGTTTACGTGCTGCACATCCGAGAGGAACGATGGGGCGATAAAATAGGCTTTACACTTTCATCGTTTTTCAGGTGGACAACTAAGAAGGTGGACGCAGACGGGATACCTGGAGAACCACCTAGCAACAGTAAGCGAATGTCGGACTTCCCAACGCACTAACCATGGGCTCATACGGTGACACGGATTTGGCTGGAGGCACAATTTAACACCGCGCTCTCATTTGAGAAATCGAAGGTTAAATTTCCTGTTCTAAAATGCAAAAAAGGTGCGTCACAGGACAGTCTTGGAATCTTTGATCACAAACGCAATGCGTAAACCAATATTCCATTGCACCCTTTTTATTTAGGAGATGAGCGAGTGAAAATGTATGTTTGTAAAATATTACGCCTATTGCCAGATATGTTGGCCGATTTACATAGGTTGAAGTTGTTGTAGTTTGTGGAGCAACATGTGTGTGCACTGCAAAATCAGTTGGGTTGAAAAGCCACCGGAGTACCCGTAGAGAACCACCGAGCATCGACGAACAGCTGCCAGCTCCTCAACATTCTAACTCTGTTCAAGCTCCACTCAAGCAGGATTAAAGCGGTTGAAGACATGTGCATCATCGAAATGCAGTACGCTTTAGTACTTCGTGCCCCCATGTCGGCAACCGGGAAAAAGTGCCTTGCCCAAGGACAGAACGAGGGTCGTCCCGGACGGGAATCGAACTCGGGACCTCTAGCATAGAAGTCCAACAGTCTACCTCTGAGCCACCGCGCTCCCTCAACTCATTTGATTCGGTTTAATTTTAACCCGATTTAGAGTGTGTAAGTGAGAAGTAAGGTGTGAGAAATGGACCAAAACATGGGCGTACGGTGGTATGTACAGCAAAGAGTGTACAGTTAATATTCATTCATTTCGTCTCCTGGGTTTCAATGTGTGTTAAGTGCCTACTGGTACACAGAACACATTGGAACTCAGGGGAAGATTTGTTGATATGCGTTTATAGACAAAAAATAAAATGACCTGACGCGAACGGACACCGACGACTGTGCCGAGTGTATTTTAATTTATCTGACAATTAGTATGTATTGGGTCCGTAATTTATCCGAATACATCGTGTACCTGGGAAGTAGTAGGAGATGTGGTAAACGTGCCTCATTGGATGGATCTCATGCTGGATCTCATGTGACGTCATAGTCACATGACCTGATGGCGCCATGTTTGGTTGTCATGGTAACCCGCGTGAGCGGCCATCTTGTAACGTCATCTCCATAGTGATACGCGGTGTGAGTGCGCATGTGCAGCGCGTGTTGTTAGGGTGATACGTGTTTCCGTCGTCCATTTTGTATACTGGAGACCGCCATCTTGGTTTCTATGGTAGCATGTGGTTGCTATGTGTCCCAAAGCCTTCTAACAAGACAGAGATATGTTCGGAGGATGTGTTCGATTGAATCGGAGTATTACGAATTACCCAAATAAACCCGACAACTTGAATTATTTCGAATTCTTTCATAATACTCTGCTTCTATCTATATATACAATAGTTTTCGTCTATCGGGGCATGTTCCTTTGTTCCGGAGTATTCTCCAGTAGCGTAGAAGAGCCTATCATCTGGAACAGCTTTGTTTATTGTTACTATATTTAGCTTTTCTGGGCTATTCTTGTTAGTTCTGACCCTATTTCGAGTACTCTTGTAGTTTCATTTATCTAGATCCTTTATATAAATTATAACTAATTACATGTTATCTCGGCACTGGAATCTTTTCTGTCAAACAGTATTTCTTGGCCTAATAAAGTTAATTATTTTATATTATTTATTTTCGCTGTAACGCGACTTTGAATGAAATGGGTATATTTACATTTCCGTGTGCGCAGGTATTATCACACGAAGACTGTTAAAATGTGTATGAAGTAAAGTTTTAGCTAAGTGATTTCATTAGCAATCTGATTTACAATTATAATGGACTTCAGTCAATATTTATCAATCAACGCAAAGAGTTGATTGACAAATATGAATTAGTGCCGAACATTTTACCTTTTTTCGAAACGCATAATACTTATAGTAAAATTTAAATAAAATACAATGAACCACAATATTTCTACTAAAATCTAAATAAAATTCAATATATTAACTTCTAACCTGTAGAAATGACAGGAAATATATTAACACTGCCAACTATATATTTTTATTTTTTACGTCCCTTCACGGGAGATGGAGAAAAACCCTGTTGGAGAAAAGCCCTGCTGGAGAAAAGTCCCTAGGAAAAAGCCATGAAATTGCATCTGTGGAGAAAAGCCCTGGTCCATTTTTGCAGGGGGTGGAGAAAAGCCCTAATTTATTCTTAGGGTGGATAAAAGCCCTGAATTTTTTTAGACTTATTCTTTTAATTTTATTTAATTGTTTTTTTACTTTATTTAATTATTTCTTCACATTATTTAATTTAAAGCTCATTTGCTCGATGGGCTTCGAGTCGTTCGAGCTATGACTTCAGTAACAACTCGATAGCTTATTGGTTTTGGGAATGATATGAGCCTTTGATATACACAAGGGAGATAACTCTGCATACAGATTATGGAAAATCAAGCAATCTGATTGGTTAGTTAGCGCCAGTAAAGTGAACTGCTTGGTGATCCAGACAAATGAAACAACAAGAGGACTCGGAATGGGGTCAGAACAAACAAGAACAGACCAGAAAAGCTAAATATAGTAATAATAAGCACAGCTGTTCCAGCTTATATGCTCTTCTACTCTACTGGAGTATACTCCAGGGCAAAGGAACATGCCCAGCTAGACGAAAAATATTGCACCGATAGACAGAAGCAGAGAATTCTGAAAGAATTCGAAATAGTAAAACTTGTCGGGTTTATTTGGGTAATTCTACAAATCGGGAAATTACTCCTGTACAAAGGAACACACCCTCCGAACATACCCCTGTTCTATTATAAGCCTTTGGGTCACTAGCAACAACGTGCTACCATAGAAACCAAGATAGCGGCCTACAGTATACAAAATGGACGACGGAAACACGTATCATCCTAACAACACGCGCTGCGCATGCGCACTAACACCACGCATCACTATGTAGATGACGTCACAAGATGGCTGCTCACTCGGGTTACCATGGCAACCAAACATGGCGCCACCAGGTCACGTCATATGACGTCACTTCCGGGGCCCTGCCCTGGGTCCTGCCAATAAGGGTCGTTTCATCTCCTACTACTCAGTTACTTCTAAAAGTAATCGTTTTGTGGATTGTTGATTGGGTGTTCTCCTCCACTGTGACATATATATATATAACAGTATATTAACCCATTACCCAACTAACTACCAAAACCGGCCAACGCTATTCACAAAAATTGCCATTCGATTTTCATTTTTTTGCCTCAAAAACATAGCATATTACCCCTTCTTCGAACGAGCACGTTCAGCTCGTTCTAATGAGGCGGGGGGGGGGGGGTGTCATATGCCATGTTTGTGACCCCCCAAAAAAGAAAAAAATACATATTCAATTATTTTGTTTGCAAGTATTGTCTGTATTTCGTATTAAGTAAAGGGATAACAGATTGAAAATCTTGACCGGCCACTACCATTCCTTCTTTACATGAGTGGCAAGTAGTATTCCAATATGACGGGCAATGTATCATGCTGATTCACGCTCGGGGATCGGGGTGGGGGGGAGGTAGGAGCAAAGGCTTGGCACAGGAGTCAGAAATTTGGGAGATCCAGGCCTAATCCTAGAATCTTGGGCCAAGCTCGGGCCCAGAGTTCCGGGCCCCGTGGTTACTATCCAGAAACCCCACCCTCTACCCGGCTATGTCCGCCTGTCCGTCACAGGGGCTAAAATGTAGGCCAGGGGTAGTGTTTGATATATCCCGAACTGATCAGTAATACATGAGATCTCCCTACATTTCACCCGTTACATCCGTTCGTTAGACGACTTTTTATACACTTTAAATACGTCAAAACAACGCCTTGGGACAGTATATTACTTAACAAATCCCGTCTCCTCATGCAACATCAAACCAGTATGTGTGCTAGAAGAGTGGCGAAAATTTTGGTGTAACATCCACGAATGGGTAGAAACAATTAGGATCAAGTTCGCACTCTCATTTAAAATGTGAGGCAAAGGTGTCTAGCGTGTTCATAATTCAGAAGTAGACACATCCGACACTATTAGTTACACAGTTTGTTGGTGGCCTAATATGGTATATATTGTATCAGTTAATTTCATATTGGACGAGAGCTTCTTTGTTGGTGGCCTAATATGGTATATATGGTGTCAGTTAATTTCATATTGGACGAGAGCGAATCTCTCGTCTAATACGAAATTAACTGACACCATATTAGGCCATCAACAAACTGTGTAACGAATATATCTTACCGACTGCTGCATCGATGCACAGAACTAATAACAACAGCGACCAAAATTAAATGAGAGAATGCTCACAATGTGTTCACGTGTCTTTGCCTTGTTACAATTTACGGGAGAGTGCCTACAGGCACTCTCCCATAAATTGTAACAAGGCAAATTCATACATACCAAACAGTTTCATTTCGAAGGTAACATGACACACATCCACAGAATGTGAAGCCTTTTAAGTTGCCTAACCTGCACTTCAGACCAAATGTGGGCTTCCAACACTCAATCTTTCAACTTGAAGGGTTTATCGGCTGCCGCCATTTTGAATAATCAATGAACAAAAGGGAGATTACCCATAGCTGTCAGCCTATATTGATGTTGACAGGCAGTATATGGTTTTATATGCAGTCTGCAAGTGACGTCTTTGAACCAATGAAATTCCAGATACTTGTTGGAGGTAAGATATTAACTATTATTTAACCCTTTGCACTATTGTGGTCTCTTCCATGCCAGTTCAAAGACATCAATTACAAGAATCCATATTCATTATTTGGGGTAGACCAACCAGCCTCGGGGCTGCCCGTTGAAAATATTAATTGGTCTACCCCACACATTTACTGAACAGCCGTCCATTTGATGACGATATGACGTATCATGTTCCTGGCCGGAAAAGCGGCTGATCGGGTTCAAAGGGTTAATAGGTACTATTAGTTATCCCTGTATCTTCTGGAGTGTATGGGGATTTACACCGGTCTGGGGACTCATACACCCTGGGGCGCAGCCGAATGGTGTGTGAGTTCCCATACGGGTGTGAATTCCGATACATCGCGGAGCACACAAGGATAACTGATCTATTTCCAAATCCATTTGTTTTGTTAACTCTGTTGCTGATGTAGCTTTCAAAATCAACATTTTCTCTTTGTCCATTAGGTATGTTCTTAGTAAATTGGCACACTTTTTGTTGCACTTGGCTGTATTTTCTGGTATCACTTTTGTTCTCTTTTCTAAACTTTCAATTTCAATGTGACTTGCAAAGCGCTTCCTAAAATTATTTTGATCCATTTTCAATTAACCAGGCACAAAAGCAAAATGCATCACACCCCTCCCAAATAATAGCACTATAAATACATAATATGTAATGATACATATGTATTTTTATTTTTATTAACATTTATGTGTAATTATTTACTTCAAAGTATTCATTTAACCATATTTTTTTTATCTTTTCAAACATATAAATGGGCTAGTGAAAAGATATTTATAATGGTATAAATAAAACTGGACTTTTTTCAGCGTTTTTACCAGTTATTGTATATTCCTGTTTTTACACCGTGGTTAACCATGGTGTAAAAATTAAAAGATACAATCGACTGAAAGTTACTACGTACCGTTCAGCCAATCAAAAAGCAGTATTTTATTCCATTTTGGAAATAATATTCCCAGAATTGCTCATTGTCAAGCTCGGCTGATATGGCTTCAAACCAGGCTGATATGACTCCGATCTCGGTCGATATGAACGTAGCTTGGGTTATTCTCCTTTTTATGCGTTATTGGACGCAATCAATTTATTTACATTGAAATATTAACATTTATTCGTCGAGCGCAATCAGGACAATTCACACTACCTGGCATTGTGGGGTGGTTTGAAGCAGAATTTTGTATGATGAGGAAATAATGATAACAATAAGTAATGATTAGGTAGATTAACCCTTTGAACTCCAGAGGTCGTTTTTTTCCTGCCGGGTCACAAGCTACGTCATAATGCCATTAAGGGGAATGACTGCAAGGTAAATGCGTGATGTAGACTAATCAATATTTTCAACGTGCAGGCCTAAGGCTGCACGTTGGAAATATTAATTGGTCTACTCCCAAATAATAAATATGGACTCTTCCTATTGCTACCATGGAACTGACATGGAAGATACCACCAGGGTTCAAAGGGTTACGAGAAGAAAGAAGACAGTTGTACAGGAAATTGATCGCAGCATCGTAAGCGGAGATTCGTCAAAGTGTGTGTGTGTGGGGGGGGGGGGGGGGGGGGGGGGAGTAGTTTAGCTATCCGAACGTCGCCATGGAGGGAAGGCGAGACGTTCGGATATCTAAACTAGGAATAAAACAAAACGACACTTCCGACTTTGTGAAAAGAATTAAAACAATAACAGTATCAGAAAACTGTTACCAGATCTGAGATTGTTTGTAAGCATTTGTTTTGGATCCGCCGGTATAAATTTAACGACGGAATATCTTCCAATTAAAAAATGTGATTTCAGGATACCAGCCGCTCGTGCACGTTACGTGTGATACTAAGGATGCTCTGCAGTAAATTTGTCCGAAACGATCGATTATTTCTCAATAAATTATCACCATCGGTAACTTCGCATCAGCCTTTGACCTTCAGTTTCATGTTGATTTAAGATTACTTCAGATGATATCTCGGCCGATTTGAAACTAACCAAGTGATACCTTTTAATTATTACAACGTCTTCTTGCAGCAGTTTTGAATTTCGCGTTAACGTTTAGTTGAAAACAATCCAGTACGAACATTAATTTATACCATGGATTTTGCACGCTCTCATATACCTTTGATGTCGGGTGTATCCTTTGCCATGGCTATTTATCCAAAGCATTCTGACCAATCAAAAGACAGAGTTTATCGGGATGCAGGGACAAGTAGTTTATACCATTATTACCTGTTCTACTATATATGAAGAGCCTATGACATACATTTTAGCTTTACACACCAACCGCGATGAACACGCCAGCAATGGGATTTCAATAGTTAAAATTGACACCTACAGTAGAACTACATCCAAGTTAAACTTTGGTGACGTCGACCTGAATGCAAACTTGTCTAAATTTATCGAATGTCACCTCTCGCAGAGTGAAATGAAAGTGGCAATTATTTATTACGCTTTTAAATGAGTTTATCCCATAAAAACCCCAATTTGGCCCATAAAATACCCCCAAATTAACAAACATGCATTGTCTCATGTTAACAAAGCATCCTCAGCTCGAAACAGTATGTTATTAAAATGAAAAAGGCACTGTTTCTATTTCGCATCGGTGATAAACTGGTCACCGGAACTACCGCCCATCGATACTCATTGAAACAAAAAACAGATTCGCACGTATGTATGGCTGCTGCTCAGCAAAATCGAGAAAAAATAATAGCAACTCTTTATAATCAGACGATCAATGGTATAAATAAAATATACCCAAAGTAGCTTGGTGTACCAAATGTTCAC
The DNA here is from genome assembly GCA_031216915.1 of Pictodentalium vernedei. Taxonomy (NCBI): domain Eukaryota; kingdom Metazoa; phylum Mollusca; class Scaphopoda; order Dentaliida; family Dentaliidae; genus Pictodentalium; species Pictodentalium vernedei. The sequence continues at coordinate 144,405,007 of CM062294.1, forward strand.
CACTTGTGGTGAAGTGGTGTAAACCGCGCGCCGAAGGCTCCCACTCGTGGTGAACATTTGGTACCCCAAACTACTATGGGTATATTCTATATATATAGCACAATCGTTCACTCTCTTCGAGATCCACACACACGAAAGTTTCAGATAAGTTTGTCGGAAGCTGGTGGTTTTCAGTGAGAGGTTCAAACTCAACTCGGGAGATAAGTACACTATTGGGCTACTTTTGTCACTTCGATTTTCCATTGTATTTGGTTATTTTCGTCTTTAGTATCGATTGTCCTTCTATCTTTCCTCTCCGCGGAACAATGAACAGATTTTAGTTGTGTATACATAGAGCAAACAGTATAAAACACGAACAAAGGATTTTCAGTCACAATGAGTGTTTATAGAGGACAGATAAGATTTTAAGTTAATCGGAAGCATGGTAATCGTACCTATAAGTTGTATTTGACGTGCAGGCATTGACCACGTTTCACGGCTGAGTAAAAAATTGAAATTTGCATTGGTCAATTCGCCTCAATTTGCCTTGGAGGGAAACTGATGCCGGAAGTAGAGACATACTTCGCCTGGATATCACATAGGTTGTAAAGATAGTCCACTTGACCGACATCGTTGTGGTGTTGTTGCCATAGTTACTCGCGAATAGTAAAGTGCAGATGAATCAGACCTCATTTACCAACCCTTTGCCAGTGCAACGTTTGCGATTCAATTCAAATTATCAATTCCATTCCACTTGATCCAGCAATGGATTTTTGCGACGAAACATTGTTATGAGGCCCCAGATTCCCTTTTGCTTTGCACTGAGTCTGAATGTAGAGTGCTTGGGATGTGGTGGGGGGGGGGGGGGGTGCATCTACGCTATTATATGTCATACTGTACTAGTAGAAACCAGCCAAGACATCTCGTACATAAATCGGAAATGACAGCAGTTTCTTCACAGATTTATTACTCCACATTGATCAAAGTGATTAAGGTTTAGCCTTAGTACTGCAAACGCACGCCAGCGGATGTTTGAGCGTCATTGTCGCAAACATCTGCGTTTGGCGTTTTGAACTGTCATTATTCTAATAACGATAACTTTAATTTTTCTTAACATCGTCCATTTTGAACAACCATGCAAATTAAGTCTGACTATTTTATCATTGTCTAGGGTAAATGGGCGAATGGGTGGATGGAGAAATCGAGATTCTGAACTTGATATTAACCCTTTCAACACTGGCGTTCTGGAAGGTATCATTTCAGTCAATACTGTCAACAGGGAAATGACCGAAACAATCCTGGTTTGTTAGGAGGTTCAGTAATCCGACCCTCGATTCAGATTTTTCGCTACCATTTTCCTCTTCACGCAAAAAAAAAATATGCACACCGTGTTCAAAAGGTTAAGGTCGGAGCGTTGAGCTGGGCGGTTCCATAGAATAACCACCACTACATTCATGTTCAGTTAGCTCTATCAAGCCGGTGGTATGAGTAGAGTTAAGATTGTTACTTTGGAATTAAACATACCCTTTGGGATTTCCTATAGTAAAATTATAGTGACAAGGTAAATATACACGCTAAAAACTAAAGTGTTAAAAACTACACTTGAAGTGTTGTATTTAACACTTACTAAGTGCTGAACTAGCACTTTGTTCAAGTGTAGATATCCCAGAACTTGACAGGTGTTACAATAATACCACTTGACAAGTGTAATGTCGCGACACTTAAAAGGAAACAACGCAGATGACGCGGATCAGGCTCGAACTCTCGAGCCTGATCCGCGTCATCTGCGTTGTGTCCTTTTAATTATGTACCCACCAAGCGCAAATCAAATTATGGACGATTCTGGAAGAACCACCAATGCTAGACACATGGGAAGTGCCATCCATTCAAGTTTCAGATGGCTGACGATTGTAATGTCTAAGTGCTTAAAGCATTGCACTTTGAGTGTTAAAATCAAACCCTAAGAGTTAGAGTGGGTTTAACACCTTGAAAGTGTCAGTTTTAACACTTTAGTTTTTAGTGTGTACTGGAGACTAAAGTTTACTGCGGAATTTTTCCACGGACAAGGTTAAGGTACATGTGACACCAGATTTTACCCTGGCATGTACTGTAGACTCGCGATATTGCTTTGGGACTTTTTTTCATGGATATGGTAAATTTACAATGGTAGACTCGCTATTTCACATTGAAATGTTTCCACAGACACGGTAAATGTACAATAGATCCAGGATTTTCAGAAAATAATTTGTGTGTAGAAAAGTATTTTGCAACGTTTAGTTCATCCATCAGTAAAGATAACTGACTTTGTTTTTTTTTTTCTATTGGTGTTTTAGAACAACTCACCGTTAATTCAAATTTAAAACTTACTTTAACGCAAGGGTGATCTTTTCCTTCTGTGTCAATGCCATTTTCAAACTGTTCACCGATTACAAATTAAATGGTAGCAAATCTATTATTGTCAGACAACAGACTGATATTAAACTGAAGAAGATCCTTAGGGTTTTCCATTTCATCCCCAAAGAAAAATGAAACAATAATGTACATTGCCATTTTTATAGATTTCAGCCAGATCCAGCATAAATACCAAAATCGAGAACAATGTTAAATTTTGTTTTGGATTAATTCACTGAAACATTACACCTTCGTTATGGATTTTTCAAGAAATCGGTATTGGCGTTCAACGAAACATTTGTCACCACGTCAGAACACAATTCAGTTAAATGTTTTTAACACTGGGTGTGCTAGTCGAAACTCGGCAAATAATGCAGCTAGCGTCTTTAGCTTTCTGTGTGTTTCCCGAGTGCAGTATGAAGCTCAATTCTATGACTTTTATCAATGACGATCAATCAGCGGCGAATTTACGGAAAATAGCGCCTATGGGATACACATGTGGATGGAACGACATGCTGTTTTCATCTTAAAGGAATTTCCTGGAAAATAAATAGTGATAACTGACGTTCGATCTCGCATGGACACACTACATCTGAGTTGTGCCAGTGGATGTCTGCTCACTGATGTACAACTTCAGTTAAAACCAAAAGTCCTGTACTGAAATGCGCACAAATAGCACGTCGATATGCGAGTTAATCTACGCGATATGACCATAGTAAGGCTATCAAATTCTGTAAATATGGCCTGTGCACAAGCAATGTTTCAGCCAATGGACCTCCGGGTAACCCGGAGGTCCATTGGCAGAAACATTGCCCGTGTTTGCTATGAGTAACCAGGAGAACCTGCTGTGCTTTGGATGTCATTCGATATGGCAATTTCGCGCAATTCATACGCGCAATTAAGCCTAGATAAGCGCACAGTTCGTGACAGGACTTCTAGTTTTAACTGTACGTTGTTCCATGTCGCTATCGTTTGGGTGAATTGTTCGCAGTCCGTGCTATTTCCGACTGTTGTTGTTAAGGTTGCTTTCTGGTCATTCGAAGCTTGCCGTTCCGCATTACAACAGTGTTTCTTCCTGGTCTTCGAAACGACCTACCCACCCAACACGCTTTCATACTGTCCTCGGGGCATAATGTATTTGGTTACATGTTTTCATTGTTGCAATCATATCATGTAAGAACAGTTATTCTTCGTTAATGAAGCTTGTTGCACATGGATAGGCACGCTTACTGCTAGAATGCGTTTAGTTTATTTTATAAATAATTCATATTCGTTTGATCAAAGCGAATTAGAATATAATAATGCCTATTAATAGGCAAGACCCTTTTTGTCTGTGAAAGAGATTCTTTCAAAACACTGTGTACTTGAACAGCACTTCCTTACCGTTCTTGTTACAAAACTAGTCACTCGACGGAGTCACTGGACATACAGTTAAAACTAGAAGTCCTGTCATTAAATGCGCACAAATAGCACGTCGATCTGCGCGTTAATCTACGCGTTATTGCCATAGTAAGGCTATCAAATTCTGTACATATGGCCTACGCGCAAGCAATGTTTCAGTCAATGGACCTCCGGGTAACCCGGAGGTCCATTGGCAGAAACATTGCCTGTGTTTGCTATGAGTAACCAGGAAAACCTGCCGCACTTTGGATGTCATTCGATATCGAAATTGCGCGCAATTCCTACGCGCAATTAAGCCTAGATAAGAGCACAGTTCGCGACAGGACTTCTAGTTTTAACTGTATGCTCCAGTGAGATTTGGAATTCTTAACCACTTGAACCGAGAGGCTGCCTTTATGGTCCAGGAATACGATACTTCATAATTTAATTTAACGTTAACGTGTGGATTAGACCAGTCAATAGTTTCAAGATTACACGCAGAAAATATTAATTGCTTTACCCCCAAATAATTGCAAAAATACGTGGTGGTTGCAGAAATCAAAGGTGGCAAGAGGAACATCTACCATCGAGCTGATTTGGGGTTCTGAATTACATTCTGAAGTACGTTCTGAAGTACGTTCTGAAGTACAGAACTTGAATGTACTCTCAACAAACATAAAGTGTCTTCTCTCCTGATTGCGCTGGTACAGTTTTGTCGTCCGCTGAAGCACAAGTTAACTCGACCATTGGATCAAGTCACTTGTAGCTACAACAAAAACTGGCATATATTCATTGGGTGTGTTCAGCTTCGACAAAAACGTTTCTTGTACACAAATTATTTGTTTCTTTTACAAACATGTTTTTTATTTGCTCACATTTCTTTTTTTTATTTGAAAAATATAACCTGTGTAGTGAAAACTTTTGTGTTACAAAAAAGTTCTTCAAGTACAAGTTATTTTTGAGTTATGAAAATATTTTTACATTGCACAAATGTTTTGTTCCAGAGAAAATATGTGTGCATAGAAAACATTCTTTTGAAACGCAAAAGAGGTTTTGAAACACAAATTATTTTTTTAAGTCATGAACTTTTTACTGCATATTCTTCTTTTTTCAGAAAATAAAAAAAAACTCCTCTCTGCAATAAAAGCTGTTTTGTGTTACAAACAAATTATTGAAATACTAATTCTTTTCTGTCAATAGTTTTTCTCTCGCACACATGTTATAGAATCAGATTCAATTTTGGTGGACTCCATATGGGGTTTAATTCTAATTCCCAATAGAGGAATGTGTTTCTGGTGTCTGTGTTACAATTCTACATTTTGAGGATCTGAGACACAATGATAAGCGGGATTTGATGGATTAGCCAATAGTTTGGAAACATATTGGAGGGACAGTTTAATCCTTTGCTTCCAAAGAGAAGGCTCCCTTACCTCAACAAGAATTGAATCTATTGACGACGTCCTGAAGGCGACCATGCTATTTCTTATACAGTAGAATCCTCTTAAATGATTTCCATTCTGGCAGTGAAAATTATTCAATTAACAGGAGTATACAATTAACGGGGATTTGGTCAGTTTCCTGTGTTCTGGAGGTAAACTGACCATTTATTCTATTATTATAAGATATAATAGAAGAAATGTCTGTATTGGATGTATGGAGGCCAAAAAGGTTGATAAATAAGGGGAATTTGGTGCGTGTCGCAGTAATTTTTTCGACATATTACCAAAATTTATATACAATTAACAGGAGTTTACTCTACAACCCATATGCAATTAACAGATCAAATTTGTACTGAAGTTATGGTAAATGGTTTTGTGTTTGAAAATTATATTCAATTAACAGGGATATACATTTAAGAGATATCCAATTAAGTGGGCTCCACTATATCACTATTATGAATTGCATCAAGTGCTTTGATATGACTTTCTCGCGGTACCGTAAATAAGACTCGTTGGACATCTGAATGCATGTGAAGTTAGGACGCAGCATATGTGATTCCCACGAGACTGGAAACGCCCCACATGCGCACACGAAGCTACACGAAGTTTTCAAGTACTTGGCAAGTGTTAATGCCATGAATATTACCTTTCATAGGGTGATTTCGTACCCTGGCAACTTTTCCATTGATAGACTACATTTCCTACCAATCACGCTCAACACTGTGAATATATGGAATATTAGTCAATTGTGATTATAGTTAAAAAATAATCATGACTACTTGAACTTTTTAGTTTTATTTAATTAAAACATTGCGTTGGGGCCCCAACAGCCGGCCTCAGGTACTACATAACTCCGTTCGTATGACCAAATATGTGTGCAACATTAGCACGCGTAGGAAATCGAGCCTTGTTAACCCTTTACCTAACATGAAAAGCAGACGACACTTGCAAACAAAATTCTTGAATAACTAATTTTTTTCATTTTTTGTGTCAAAAACATTGGTTATGACCCCTCTTTGGAACGAGCTCGTCGAGCTCGTTCCAAAGTGGGGTCATAACCTATGTTTTTGATACAAAAAATGAAAAAAATACTGAAAATTAATTGGCGATTTTTGTGAATAGCGCTGGCCGGTTTTGGCCGTTACGTTGGGTAAAGGGTTAAAAAGTACATGATAATAAGCAAGAGATATATGTGCGCACTAGCACATACCCAGTTCACATGGATGTAGGTTTAGCTATAATATATGGAAACGAAAGTGAACAAGAAGTATGCTGATGATTGATTTACTGATGTGTGCTTTGATCCAGGTATTGTCGATCCACCCTGCGTGATACAAAGTCAGCTGTTTCCGAAAGCTCTCGTGAAAGTTTATTTATATTCCGTCCATCGATCAAATGTATTCTCTGCCTCCTAGTTGAGACTGTTTTATATTACTGCAAGCATTTTGCTCCTTAGAACAACGACAATACCAGTGAAATGAAAAAGTGATTCGAAAAGTTGTGAACATTTTAACCAGAACAGGAGATGCTGAAATATTGCTGGACTGGCGTGTTGCTTATCACTGTACTTCATCCTGTTCACTCGTTGCCTTTACAGCGAATTTACGTCCGCAGATCAGATACAGTCCACGGCAATAATGTATCTGTATCACATGCTGTGTCAGAAACTGACTGTGTCACCAAATGTTTAGCTGCTCCTCCGTGTAGAAGATTTTCATACAACAACGATCAAATGAAATGCTACACGTCACGAAATACGCTGGACGTTTCTGTCACAGGTGGAAACACATTTGGCAGTAAGTAACACATCACCTTAACTCTTTCCTAGATACGACTAGGGGATAATATTCCTTGGCGAACTTAATGTTTCCCTTGTGCCTGAGCATAGGGTCCTTTACTAGGAGAAGTTCCGACACGATATGGTGCTGACTGATGAAAGTGTTAATAAAATGCAAACAAACATTGAGACCATTTCGACATGATTATTCTAGTCAGGGGTTTGGTGACAGAACATTCAATGCCTGACGATTCCGTGCCGCAGTCCTTGGGTAGATCCCGGTCTGGGCCGACATCAGAAAACTTTGGAGTTTTCATTTCCGCTTCGGACATAGCACAATGTTTCTCGCAATTCCTGCTTGACATGGGCGATATTAAATTAAACTCAAGCAGTTGCATCCACACGGATACTCCATTACTTGAGATATTTGTATTAAAAAGTTTGGACCAAAGACCAATAAATATAACTTTCAAAAATCACTAAGCGTCATACCGATAATTCATAAGGTCGGCGTCCAATCACGTTTTCTACAGTAATCCATTGTCCAACTGCATGATGGCCTCTTGCCGCGACCTTATTTTACCAAAAAAACATCCACTTGTATCTCCCTAGGGTGCCAACCAGTGAATATCGCTACGACCGACTTCACATCAACTCCTGCAGTTATCGGTAAATGGACTCGTGTAATCACGTAAAAAACAAATTTACCCACGAGCACCAATACAGACCTCTACAACCACCTCGCAGCGCATGCATCGGCGCTCCCCTCTAACCCTTTACCCAAGGTAACGGCCAAAACAGGCCAGCGCTATTCACAAAATCACCATCCAATTTTCATTATTTTTTTCACTTTTTGTCTCAAAAGCATAGCGTATGATCCCTCATTGGAACGAGCTCAAGGAGCTCGTTCCAATGAGGGATCATAAGCTATGTTTTTGAGAAAAAAAATATTTATTGAAGAATTTTATTTGCAAGTGTCGTCTGCTTTGCATGTTAAGTAAAGGGTTAAATAGACCTGTAGAGACCAAGGCAAATATACTACTCATCAATCCAATGTAGCTCGTCCTACTCTCAGTTCATCTTATATCCGTACTCCTTTCTCCTTGGTGAATAGACGTTCCATCCAACCCCTTCAAATATATACTTTTTCAGGGCCCAATGTTGCAGCCGTTTTGTGGCATTGTACCCCCATTTTTTAGAGAATTTGCGTTAATTCACAGGCTAGCAAAAAATAAAATTTTCTTTTGGCTCGTTGGGGATATATACAACTTAAAGTTTGCTAAGCACCAAGTATATCCAACTGCCTGTTTTACGTTTTAGTTGAAATATTGTAATGAAAAGTGTATAAATTTTGTATTTAATAATATCTTTAATGATTTAAGTACAGAAATTAAGATTTTATTTGTGTTTGACATTATTTTTTTAGCTTTTGAATACGATAACCATGGAAAATGGATATTATTGGTAAAAGAGGAAATTTTTCAATTTGCCAAAAAGTTGACGGAGCGAACTGGTATGGGTTCAATATCGAGCATGAGACCCATTACTGTTAATTACGGCTTGACAACGCCTTCTCATGCTCAGAATCAGGTTCCTGGTGGTCCTTTGCGGGATGTTGTTCCATTCTTGGACCAGCGTGGCACCAAGCTCCTGGACACTTCCTGGCTGGACTGGACAGGCTGAAATTGCAAGCAGCAACTCATTCCAGACATGTTCGATTGGATTGAGGCCAGGGGATCTTGCTCGCCAGTCCATACGCTCAATCCCCTCCCTCTGTTGGTACTCCCCGACAGCAAGGGCAAAATGAGGACGGGAATTATCGACCACCAGAATGAATCTATCACCCACTGCACCTGCATACAATCTGACGTGGACATCCAGGATCTCATCAATATACCGCTGTGCAGTCAATTTACCACGTTCAAAGACACAGAGCTCTGTACGTCCATCCCTGCTGATGCCGTCCCATGCCATGATTGACCCTCCACCATAGCGGTCATGCTCAGCAATGTTGACTGCATGGAATCGCTCTCCTGGTCTTCTCCATTCCCTAGAATGCTTATTTGTGTGGTCTAAATATTCCTTGACTCATCTGTAAAAAGGACAGGTCGCCAATCTTCTCTGGTCTATCCAACGTGGTCCATGGCCCATTCATATCGTGCCGGGCGTGGTTCTGGTACAGCGGAATGCGAATAAATGGTCTTCTCGATCGGAGACCACATTCGTGCAAACTTGCCCGGATAGTCTGCGTCGAAACATTTACCCCAGATGCACTTTGAAGGTCACTGCGAAGTTGGGTTGCTGTGGCAAAGCGGTTACTACGGGCCTGAATGATCAAAAACCGGCTTTCAGCTGCAGATGTTGCCCTGTCTCTGCCACCACCATCTTACTGGTGTGCCATACTGACGAAATCTTGCCCAGGCTCTGGTGATCAACCTGATGATGTGTAGCCCCTTGCTCCACCATCCCTACAGCCCGCCACATTTCTGCTTCAGACAAATGTCTTCTTACATTTGCATTTGCCATATTCAATCATTAAATCACAAGAGTTTGTGTTGAAATGAAGATTGAATACCCTACACATGTCAAGTACATGTAGACAGTACACGAAAACGTCATAAAAATCAAGGGGTACACGCTTTCCATGACTGTCACGAAAAGTCTGCCTGTCAAGAGAGCTAATGCAAAAAATGGGGACCATCTCAATACATTCCTTAATCATATCCACCAAAAATATCCCAAATATGTCACAAGGATATTTCACAATCATGTATCAAATATTTCGTGCTTAGCAAACTTTGAGTAGTATACGCTGCCCAGGATATTTTCGCGCTGTTTGACGAAATATCGTGATTACAGCAGATTACAGTTGAGATTTTGTACATATTAATTCTCCCCCCAAAATTATGAATTTATTATGGCGACTATTGGCGACTATTGGCGGCTAATGTGATGTTTGAGTCATTTAGTGAAATTTGGGTATCTACTTTGTTATAATTATAATTGTCATTTTCAGGCTAAAGAAGTGTGGCTTTCGGATTTTTATTTTTTGCATTTAATGCTAGGTTATTTGCTGAACACCGGTCACGGATTTTAGATAATTCGTAGTTTGTATCATCGGTTAGTAGGCTAATGTTGTTCCCAGATGCGTAGACTCGTAGATATGGTTTATAACTAAGACAAGCTAAAGAGGGGAAAATACAGAATCCTGGGAAGCACCTGTGTGTTATTTAGTAGATTTGAAGATGCACTAGTGAACTCCACATTTGAGATCTCACAATGAGACAGACACCTCCTAAACTGAGAATTTGCTATAACTTTTATAACATAATGTTCGAGTTTCTTGACAAGTATTTTATGATCAATAGTGTCAATCGCTTTGAAAGAATCTAAGAAAATGGATAATGTGCAATCTTTAATTGCTTTGTAATTCATTTGTAAACGTCGTAGATAAGATGCATTATCGGGCGATATGACGAATGCCCGAACAGATAGATGCAAACGACGTTGTTTGTATCTCAGAAAATTGTAAACCTTTTATGCAAAAATATTTCGAGGATTTTGGAAAATGAAGGAAGAATACTTGTTGGTCGATAATTATCGAATAACTGGTTGTCTTGGGATTTAAATATTGGAAATACATTCGCGACATTCATCCAGTTGAAAATGAAATATTTATATAATGGGTTAAGAGTACAACTATTTCACATTTAACCCTTTACCTAACATGAAAAGCAGACGACACTTGCAAAAATAATTCTTGAATAACTATTTTTTTTCATTTTTTGTCTCAAAAACATAGGTTATGACCCCTCGTTGGAACGAGCTCGACGAGCTCGTTCCAACGAGGGGTCATAACCTATGTTTTTGAGACAAAAAATGAAAAAAATAATGAAAATTAATTGGCGATTTTTGAGAATAGCGCTGGCCGGTTTTGGCCGTTACGTTCGGTAAAGGGTTAATATCTTTCAGAAGTTTAGGCGAGATGTTGTCCTGACCCACGAAAGTTTTTGTCTGAAGACTTTTAACAGAGATTTGGTCTTCTTGGATATTTGTGGGCGGTATGAAAAATGAGCTGGAAACGCTGTTTTTAGGTAATAAGAGAATACATGCGAGGCGTTTGTCATCTTTTTGGTTACTAGTTTTCCAATATTAATAAAGCAGTCATTTAATTTCTCGACAGTGCGAGTGGGCTCTGTACATTACATGTTTCCTTCCAGGAACGATGATGGTAAGGTTGGAGGAAGGTTGATGGTAATGTTGGTCAACTTATATATGGCCATTCGAAACATTTTCCAGGTTTTCTTGATATTTCCTTTATTATCTAGCATTATCTTGTTATCTAGGACTCGGCAGTAGCTTTTCATAACGTGTGATGCTATCATTAATCGGGGACCTGGACTTTTTTCTAGTAGTTCACGATTGCTTAAAGAGGACTGCAAAAAACGGATGTCACCCATTGTTCTTGCTTTACATATTTTTGGGGCCTTCTTTATTAATTTCAATGGGAATGCTCGATCAAATATCCTATTATTGATAGAAATTTCTCATAAGATTCATTAGCGCAAGTCTCTTCGTATACATCGCTAAAGTCAGATTCGGATAACACTTGCTTTGGTAAATTGATATTCTCTGTATTGAAGGTTCTCTTTGGCTGGTACAAGTTACAATCAAAATGGACGTTTTTGAGAGTTTCAATGTAAAACGTTGCAAAATGATCACTTATATCTGTAATAACTATGCCAGATGTGTTTGGGTTTAGTTTGTTGCTCTTGTTACTCTCGTTAGTTTGGTTATCATAGGGGGAATCCACTACTGAACAGAAATTCTAGATATAATTTAGTTTTCTGGTGATGGCTAAAATTTAATAGATCTTTTTTTAAGTTGCTACATAATAGAGAAATTCACTCGCGTCGTGTTGACCAGAGAGGAAACCAGAGAGAAACCATTATGACTTGTTCATTCGGTAAGCTCCGAACGGCATGTCTACCTCGGGGGTTTTATTTATGAACCTTTTATCAGCAATACGCATCCATACAAAATTTTGTTTATTTTGGTATACTGGGGTACATAAAGGTGATATATAAAAATAGCACTTTTCAATAGCGGGAGAACACGATGTGTTCTTGAGAACCTTCTCTCGGTAAGTCCTATGGTAAACATTGGAATTCAAACATCCCAAATGTATGACTAAAACAATATTTTGTGAAGATGGAGATTGCGGAAACTTACACAATATTTTGAGGACATGTTCTTTTTCACTGTAAAACCATCAGCCATGATCGGTGAGAAAAATCCCACCAAAATACCAAACTGAATTCTGTTGAAACCACTTTCCTACCCGCGTGCGATTTGTAATGCCGCGCCAAAAACTTGCCACGCCATTGCCATACAAATGGGAATGCACTGTTCCAAACAGCGTACGTGTCTATGATATGGGCTCTCAGTTAACAGAAAATGTTTCTGGTGCATCTGGATTAGTGACTCAAAGTATCAAATACACCCAACCACCGAAATGCGATTTTTAAGATTTGCTCTACCTATTCTCGTGTATGTGGCTGACCAAAACGATTCAGCGGAAAAAATAATATTATTTGTCATATAAAAACTGACTGGGAAATCAATTGTTGATGTTGTCATTGTTACCTCACTGATGGTATATTTAGTTCAATACAACCTCCTTCAATGTATACATCTACATATAGCGATAATTTCCCAGACTACCAAAAGATTTACTGGGATAAATAATAGTAAATATGGTGCATCATGTATTAATAAAAATAAAATATTCATTTCGTATTCATCAGCCATTAGAAGTTATCTCCGCCAACATGTAGGGTATGCGGAGATTTAATACCTGGATGTCGGTTTTTAAACACCAAGCCTTAGGCGAGAACTAGAGGAGGAGTCAGTTTTGAAAGATGAAAGAATAGATCATCTTGGAGCATAAAATAGATAATTGAAAGATCTGAATAAACTTGAACAGCAAAACAGGAAGGACAGTGTGAGAATATATGGGGTTAAAACTGATAAACTTGGTGAAACAGCTGATGAATGCGAAACAAACGTTGATAATATTTTGCAAAATAAACGGAATTTGAAAGAAATAACTAAATTTGGCATCGCCATTGCTCATAGAATAGGTGGGTATGTCCATGGGCAATCAACTCCAAGACCTGTCATTTATCAGTTTGTGACAAGAATTCAGAACAGAAGATTGTTAAAAGGGCAAAAGTTAATTGTAAGACAAGACCTTCCTGATATAAACAGCAGACTGATAAAAAATGCAAAGGAATGTGATAGCGTGGAGGACTCTTGGACTACTAATGGCAAAATAATTGTCAAATACAAAGAGAGTCAAACGAAAAAGCAAATCAAGTCCCTAACAGATATTTAAGAAGAAATGACTGCAATTTCCAATTAAAAGAAACCCTATTATATATGAAGGTAAAATACCTCCTCAGCTTCCAATCTGCCAATCCTTACCCCCCCCCCCCCCCCCCCCTCCACACACACACAGACATATTTCATTTTGGGTGTTGGGTCTTTGATGCTACTCTTATCCAAAGGCACAACTAGGCATAGTTCATTCCCACTAAGTGTAATACTTACTTCCCCATCCCACTGGAAACACTTCAAACATCCAACTAGTATCACTATTGCCTATTTTGGATGCAGTAAATGTCCACGAAATGTTCAATAAATAGACAGAAGGCGATGTGTGTTTGAATCGGTGGGTGTTTTACATAACTCGTTGGAATGGCGTAGTCATATTTCGCGAGAGCCGTCGAGCGAAATATGACTACGCCATTCCAACGAGTTATGTAAAACACCCGCCGATTCAAACACACATCGCATTCTTTGTTTATTACACAACCCATGCATTAAAATGCATTTAAATAAACAAATTTTAATTCCGATAATTAAACCCAAAGGTGAAGAGTTTGTTTTGACTGAAGCTGCACTGATCATATGGAACGATAAAAAATCAAAGCAATCTTTTCGGAACCAGTGTTGGTTGAAATTCCTACTGCTGTTCACTAACAGTAATAACCACCAAATGGTTAGGCGTGAATGGGCTGGTGCCCATTCGCGCCTAACCATTTGGTGGCTATTACTGTTAGTAAAAATATAAGTACAAATATGTGCAGATTTTCAAAACAGCTGGGAGAGACGTTTTTAAAAGAAGTCCGAAGCATGTCAAGGTGTACGAAGATTTACCGAAATAAAGTTGACCAATTTAGATTTAATGTTCCTTGTGTCTACTTTGAATACAGCAATAATCTTATGAAAAAAAAATTATGAAATATATTCTACCTCCCCAGCCCCCTCCCCCCCCCCCCCACCCCCCTCAGGGAACTGAATCCCATGTGATGTAAACTTTCCTAATGTTATTGCTGTATACTTGTATACATTGTTTACAGTAAAACTTTATGAAATATTTTGTACCACCAAGCCCCCATTTTCAGTGGCAGAAATGTTATGTGGTCTTAACCTTTCTCATCGTTGGAAGAAATGTCATGTGATGTGAATGTTTTATGACATTCTGGCACAGTGAAAGAAATTTCATGGGATGCAAACTGTTCCTAGTTTCACTACTAAATACTTGGTATATTCATGAATCAAAGGTCTAATGAAATGTTTTTACTACCTCAGTCCCATCCCCTTAGAAAGAGATCTCACGTGATGTAAATTTGTCCTTGTTTACTACTGTCTACTCTGTAAGCAGTAAACGTTTTATGAAATGTTTGTACCACCCTAGCCCCATGTTCAGTGGATGAAATCTTATGAATTGTAAATTTTACCCAGTGCACTACTGATTAGCTGGTGTAGAGCAAACGTTTACGGAATATTTTGTACCACCCTTGACCCATTCTCAGCGAAAGAAATGTCATACGACTTAAACATTATCAATGGTCACTGCTGACTATTCTGAAAATAGTATTAGTTTTATGAAATGTTTTGTACCACCCCAGATTTTACCAAGAGTAACTACTGGCTATTTTGTATAAGCAAATGTTTCAGGTTTTATGAAATATTTTGTACCACCCTAAACTTTGCCTAGGTCACAAATGATAATTTTGTACACAACAAAAGTTTCATAAATTGTTTTGTACCACCCAAACCTTCACCAAGGGTCCCTACTGACTAGTTTGTAAATATTTTGTACCTCCCCAGCCCCATCCTCAGTGAAATAAATCTCATGTGATGTCAACTTTTCTTAGCGTCACTTCTCTTTACTTTGCATACATCACATTTTTTTTTAAATATTTGGTACCACCCAGCCCTCCCAGGGAAATGAATCTCATGTGGTGTAAGCTTTTCCTAACGTCACTAGTGTCTATTTTGTATCCAGCAAAAATGTTATGAAATATTTTGTACCACCCCAGCTCTCCCCCATAGGGAAATGAATCTCGCGTGATGTAAACTTTCCTAATGTTCCTTGTGTCTACTTTGAATGCAGCAACAATCTTATGAAATAGTTTGCACAACCCCAGCCCCCCTCCCCCCCCCCCCCCCCTTTCAGGGAAACTAATCTCACGTGATGTCACATGCCATAACTGTCTACTTTTGTACACAACAAACAATTTATGAAATATTTTCTACCTCCCCAGCCCCCCCCCCTCAGAGAACTGAATCCCATGTGATGTAAACTTTCCTAATGTTATTGCTGTATACTTGTATACGTTGTTTACAGTAAAACTTTATGAACTATTTTGTACCACCCACCCCCACCCTCTCTCAGAGAATTGAATCCCATGTGATGTCAATTTTCCTAATGTTCTTACTGTCAACTTTGTATACAGCAGAAAGTCTGTGAACTATTTTTCCAGCCCCCCCACCCCCCCCCACCCCCCTCTCGAATCTCAAGTGATGTAAAGTTTCCTAATTGCGATTACAGTCTACTTTGTATACAGCAAACAGACTACAGGCTATTTTGTGTAAAGCAAACGTTTATGAAATATCTTGAACCACAACATCCCCATCCTCAGTGTAAGAAATATCACATTCTCCAAGTACTAAGTGTGGACACTTGTCAACTGTTAAGGTGCTAAAAAAACTAATGGAATTTTGTTTGTTTTGAGATTCCCTTGAACATATATTGGATATACACAGGTAATACATCGGAATGAAGGTTGGGAGGTGTGGATCACGAGAACTATGTGAAGTCAACCCATGGAATTGACAGCGGGAGGTTCCTGGAGGTGAGCTGCCTAGTTTGTACCAGAGCTGGTGGTACAATGGTGTTTCCTGAGAGCAACTTGTGGCCGGGTGTGCTTCACATATCCAAGAAGGGGGCTAGGCATTCAAAGCACTTTAGGGTGAAGCGATAGGACTGCATTTGGGAAAAGAACAAACTGTCTGCATTTTGTTATTGACGATGGATTCCATGTTCGACGGACATGCGCACAACACTCGAAACCACGAATTTCCATCAAAAAACAAAATCGTAATTCTAAGAAATTTCACCAGGCGTCATGATACCTTGCAAAGAATATGTCACCTGTGCAGTCTCTATATGGTAATAGTATGCTGGATAAGGACTCTCTTTCTCATTATTTGGTTTTAGACGGCGTTGTTTTTCGATGTTTCTTTTCCGTCCGATGACGTTGACCGGAAATCGAAAGTAGTATACACTGTAAACAAAGCCGTCAGTTTTGGAATTTACCCCATGTAGCTCTGTCGCTGTGTTTTGATTGAAGGGTTTTGATGCCCTAGCTTTGTTCTTGGATATGTGAAGCACATTTAGCCATAGGTTGTTCTTGGGAAGTGTTATTGTATTATCGGTTCTGGTGAGAATGCGGTGGCGGACTTCCGGGAGCCGGTTATGCCGCTGTCGGCTCTGTGGGTTGGTTTCATATATGTTTCGTGTTCTATACCTTCCAGACTTCATTTTGATGTATAATTTGTGTATATGTAATTTGAATTTGGGGAGTGTCAGAGGTGGGAATGTCGAAATGAAGAAGATTCCATTACTTATATAGCACCTTACACGCCTACCCCCACCCCCACCACGCCCAAGTCAACTACGCGACTAATTAATGATTAAAGTTAGCATTTAGGGAGCAGAAGTCAATTTTTCACAGTCTAATAAAATTCTCTACCCATACAAGTTGGTAAGCTAAAGCAGCTCTCAAAAACAAGTGGAAAACATCCGTTAACACTTTACCCAACGTAACGGCCAAAACCTACCAGCACTATTCTCAAAAATCGCCAATTGATTTTCATTATTCAAGAATTCTTTTTGTCGTCTGCTTTTCATGTTAGGTAAAGGGTTAAATGAAATTCAACGCCACACTTTCTAAAGATCTCTGCAATAACTTCAGTTACATTTCCTACGCACGTGTGGCATAAAATGTCGCATCGCAACTATTCGAGTAAATCATCACAAAGTTGTATGACAAAAAGAGTTAACAAAGGAATACGGCCAGTTCATGAACAAACAAGGAAATGTTCACGACCTCTTTTAGTTGTCAACACGTGGGAAACGTTCTCCGAGTAGTTACGGTAAATATCAATAATTCACATTCTGTCAAATCAAAAAAGTTAAAACAGAGGATTCACTATGGCTGCATTGTTCATTTGGCGGCCCACAATTATTGTCAAACCATTTTGTCAGCTCGCCCGTCAAACATGTAAAGCCAGTTAGTGGTATTTATCAATTGCCCGTCTGATTTGGATATCCTTTGTTAGGCTGACAGACCCGGACGGGGAAACGGACATGCACAAGGAACGGGTTCCGTCCAATAATTTTCCCAGTGTTTTGGCTCTTTTTTTCATTCTTTCGACTTTGAAAAGCTTTCTGTCCCACAAAAAAATTAAGGCTATCAAACTGTCAGGGACAGTAGCCCACACTTTGCGTAGTCCTTGTTTATATTGTTTTGCTCAACTCCTTGTAGTTTAGGCCAATCTGAGCTTCCTCTGACAATTCGCCCTTTAAATCTTCTGGGACTTAGGCCAGGTGTTTAAAGGGGTGCGTCAGAGGAAGCTCCGGTTAGATAGTGACAGACACCGATTACTTTTATTCTGCGTCATATCTAGCGCCCAAGTATACACGTCTCGATTTTAGTGTTAATGGCAGACCGCATATCGGAGTGCCGGCGAATGGGAAAATAGTGAACATATGTGGTCTTACATGTACATATTACCTGCATCTTTTGAGAAAGTGTTATATATACCAACCCGCCCCATGGTATTGTATTATTTGAGGATACCTATCGAGGATACCTCTTGGAGAATCCATTTTTTTTGTCGTACAAGACCAGGAGGGCCATGAGAAAATCCCTCATTGAGGTCTATTCTGCTATCCCACTTAGCCTCATTTCTTTGAGAGCATGAGAGCCATGAAAAAATCCCTCAATGAGATCTAATTTACCAGTCCTCTTAGCGTCATTTCGGTATTTGAGGATACCTATGGCCTGATATTGTATTATTTGAGGATACCTATCAAGTATATTTTCTGGAGAACCCCGTTTTGTCGTATGAGGCCACGAGGGTTATGAGGAAAGCCCTCAATGAGGTCTAATTTACTATCCCTCCTAATCTCATTTCTTTTTGAGGCTATGAGGGCCGTGAAAAAAATCCCTCAGTGAGGCCTAATTTACTATCCCTCTTAACCTCGTTTCTTTTGAGGCTATGAGGGCCATGAAAAAATCCCTCAATGAGGCATAATTTACTCTCCCTCTTAGCCTAATTTCGGTATTTGAGGATACCTATGGCCTGGTATTGTATTATTTGAGGATACCTATCGAGGATACCTTCTGGAGAAGCCCTTTTTGTCGTTTGAGGCCATGAGGTCCACGAGAAAATCCCTCAGTGAGGTCTAATTTAATTTACTATCCCTCTTAACCTCATTTCTTTTGAGGCCACGAGGGCCAGGAAAAAATCCCTCTTATCCTCATTTCGGTATCTGAGGATGCCTATGGCCTGGTTTTGTATTATCTGAGGATACCTGTCAAGGATATTTTCTGGAGAACCCCCTTTTTGTCGTATGAAGCTATGAGGGCCATGAGAAAAGCCCTCAGTGGGTCTAATTTACTATCCCTCTTAACCTCATTTTCTTTTGAGGCCATGGGGGCCATGAAAAAATCCCTCTATGAGGCCTAATTTACTATCCCTTTTAGCCTCATTTCGGTATTTGTGGATACCTATGGCCTGGTATTGTATTATTATCTAAGGATACCTTTTTGGAGAATTTCTTTTTTGTACATGAGGCCATGAGGGCTATGTGAAAGGTGTGGCGGTCCTATAGCACTACGTGCTGCTCTACTATAAAATATTCTTGAAGAATCCATATCAAATATAGTCGTTGTTTTTTGTGATTTGAGGACTGGTGGGAACTAATGGGGGAGGGGGACTATTTGGGACGGATGGGGACTAGCAGGCTAATTGTCGTAAAAACCCATGGTTTCTACAACCGGATCTCCACATCTCCTACTACTCCTTTCATCGGTCCCCTGCGCGGTCCCACGTGAGATCCGGCCAATGGGGCCGTTTACCTCATCTCCTACTACTAACGATTCCACGAAAATCACGGTCAGATAGCAATTTGAAGTTTGATTTTTGGGGTCTGGCGGGTGAAAAGGGTGGCGGTCCCCTCTTTGTCGCCGCCACGAAATGAACACAATGGATCTGCCATTCCTTTCTTATAACAATTATAGTTTACAGTTAGTTGAAGGGGATGTTAGAGCCATGACATGATGGAATAAGAAAACATTGTATGCTTATTCGAAACACTTCGCTGGGTGTGTTCGTATTGGATGGGTAATTTCTTCTCTACGAAACACCTAAAGTTTTTAGCACAGGAAGGTATACGGGTGGCCATTTAATAAGTATGTTTAATACGATAATATGTCATAGAATGTACTTGTATACAACTCAACCAATATACCGATGACTCGAACTGATGTACTTCATAAATTGGCCAAAATTATATACTTTATAATACGTCTATAGACATAGTATTGTCATGAAGATTATTTCTTGTTCTCGACCGAATTGAGTAACATGTGATACTGATCAGTTTTTGAGAACTGTTCTGAGAAGTCTCAGTGATTTGCTATGTAACGAATCTGAGCACATCAGATCTGCCTGCCAACGAATCTGTGCCATTGATGGAAAGAAATCAGCGCCATGACATGTCTCAAAAGTTCCTCATTGGCTTCAAAACTACGTAAGATAATATTAGTATTTAACTTATCGTGGCCTGAGTGCTAGAATGTCCTATGTCCCCTATGGGACATAGGACATTCTAGCACTCAGGCGACGTTATGCTGAACTTATGAGTTATAGAACTGAAGATTTCTTGAGGAATTGCGTTTCTTTGTTAAGTGTTTTATACAACAATCTTGTTCTGAAATCGGGTTTTACGGAAAAGCTTCGAGAACTGGACTGATCAGTGCCAAGTTTCGCACAAATGGAAACTAAATACGTTCTCGTTTTGTAACTGGAGATGCTCGAGGACTCAGTCCAACCCAGGACAACTGTAACAATCCCCTGTGTTATTTTCTGGTTAAGTACTCGCCATATGTATGCCATTTGTTGTCGATAAACACGAATCTTCTTGTTAAAATCGGAGAGAATCTGCGCAAACATCGCGAACGGATCCGAGCGGAAGTAACAAAGGAACTGATTCTGTAAGCGCTGGTCACTCCAAGTGAGTTCATTGAATAGCATCGACGTGAGAGCGCGAAAAACCAAATGAAGGCCGTTGTACACTGGATGCGGTGCAAGCGTTGCAGTGGGTCTGGTGAGGGCAATATTTATCTGCATACGCAATCTAGATAGGGATTGGTATTTGTGGTTCTGTGCAGCATTGGAGCGGGAGGGGCCACTGGATTAGGTATAATAAAATGGGTCGTAATCATCTGTCGGGTAGTCCGCCGTGCTCGCACACTTCCCCCGCCTTTTCTTGCTGAGAGACAAAAGAGAGCCAGCGGCGATGTTACTTCCGTCGCGTCGTCCACATCGCGTCCGTTATGCAAGAGCCTTAAGCAGCTTTGATGTAAGCAGACAGTTTGACCCAATCACAACATATGAGATAAATTTTGGTGAACTCAAGTCACTTGAAAAATACGATTTTACAAGCAAAATAAAGGGGGATGACTGTGGCACTCTCACGAATCCATTCCAATCATGAATCATTCATGCAGCATCAACTTGCCGTCGGAAGTCTCACAAAAGTTGTCAAATTCGCGAAAGGGCACATCCTTGCTAGGAATAAATTGTCGGAGCTTAAATTCGAACTGAGATAGTTTTAAAATGTATTATGTGATGTGCAAGATAATGAAAATACGTTTGATGTTATTGTCATTTCCGAAATTTTCACAATTGGAGAAACGTATTCTCTTCCTGGCTAACGTGCATTTAATTATAAAACACGTCCCGATAATGATGATCGTACGGTGGAGTAGGTTTGTTTATTAAAAACTCCTTATTCTGCACGTAAACACCATTTATAGAGATTAATCCTAACAAAAAAAACCTCGTACGTTGTTGGAGTTATATACCTGCCTAATTCAGCTCATCGATGAATCCATAAATCAGATTGAAGCCATAATGACGAATTTGAATGAATGACGAATTTGAATGAATCCCACACCAAGGCCTCTTTAATAGGTGACTTCAATATTGATTTACTCAATTATGAAACTCACCCAAGACCTTCCGAGTTTACTGATAAGGTGTTCGAATGCGATTGTCTACCAGTGATTACTAAACATATTAGAGTTACTGAGCACTCAGCAACCCTAAATGGTCACATTCACACAAATTCAAAAGTAAATTTCGATTTGCGGAATTAAATTACAGACGTAATTGTTAAATGACTCTGATATTTGACCTGGATGGGATAGTGTATTATTTTTATATCTCCTCTTCTAGGGTAGATTTTGTATAGTTCTGGGCATTTTTAGTGTATCCATCAGAATAGCCCGCGTATGCTTCATATTATTTTTATTTTCTAAATGTATTGTTCTGTAGAAAATATTTTGCTTTTCCTCTTTACTTGATTGAATATTTGACAATAAGCTTTATATTTGTCATATTGGAGGTTATTGGATGCGATATGTTTTTAGCTAGGAGTGCATTTTAGTTACTGATGAATTAAGTAAGCCACATGTCAACCAGGGATCTGTTTTGATATATTTCATTTTTCGTGTTGGGTATGTGAGCTGGAAGGTCTGTTCGAATGCTTGTAAATACTCATCTAAGGATATATCATACGCTTGATCTGTAGAGAGACAATCATACACGGCGTCAAACGAAAGATCATTCAAAGTTTCCTTAAACTCTGGAATATTTCTATCACGAACAATTCGAGCGGGTCTCCTTGTATTGCTAGAGCTGTGTTGATCTTTTTGAGATTGTTCTGCACAGAATGTCGCAAAGTGATCAGATTAGTAATGACAGTTTCTATCAACACCACTTCGAAAAAAAACAGGGGGTGCTTAATTAAGTTCCAGGTGTATATAAAGGAAGATATGAGACAACTCAGCAATACTAAACATTATAAGAAAAAATAGATTCATTTATTTGGCCAAGTAATGTAAAAATTCAATAAGATCTTAACATGTCTCCTCGATGAAGGTCACATAACCAAAACACAATTGAAATATTTAACAGCTAAGTTCACTGCTCATACGAGGCGATTTTACATCCTCCGAAAGGCCCATAAACACCGTTCTTCTTGAACGGATGGCTTAACTATACCGGGGAGGCCAATTGTCTCAGATTGTAACTCGAAATCTTATGCCATCTTAGAACTCGTTGATTATCATCTGAAACCCATAGATAATAGACATCCGAGCTATTCTAACCCTCTGCATTCTGATGTCAAAATGGCAACGTTTTCAGTAGCAGATGTTTCCCATTATGCAAGTTGATATTCAACAAAATATACCTTGTTTGACAGAGCTCAGTGAGCTCTGTCAAATGAGATATAATTGGTTAAATTCATAGTTAAGCAAGACAAAAACAGAGTGATTGGAGACAATTTTGTTGCTTTACCAGAGTGCTAGGGGTTAAAAATACACGGGACATTCTTTCCAAAATTTCTGTATTACAAATATCTAAAAATGTAATCCTGGCTACTTTGGATATCGACAGCATGTATACTAACATTGATATTTATAAAGGTGTTAAATCTGTTATAATGCATTCGAAAAATAACCTGATGCAAAACACCCGGATGAACAAATGTTGTATCTTTTAGATCTGAGATTAAAAGGAAGCGACTTTCAATTCAGTGGAGAAAATTATTTACAACTACTGGGTTGTCCTATGGGCAAAAGTTTCAGTCCAGTTTTGGAAGCATTTATCTAGCGGAATGGGAGGAGAATGCCGAAGCAAATGTGCTAAAGCATCCTGTCGTATATCTCAGATATTTACATGGCATGTGTATCATTTGGGAACTTTCAAAAGAAAAGAAACTTTGGATGTTTTTTTAGAAATTTTAAACAATCATAATCCAAAGAGTAAATTGTAAACTACTATCAATCAAAATTCTGTTGATTTTCTCGATGCGACCATGTATAAAGGCAAACAGATCCAGGAATCAGATCATTTAGATTATAAGCTAGATTTTAAACCAACTGATTCACATTAATTGTTGAACTCAAAATCATTTCATTCATCACATACATTTAGAGGTATCCTCAAATCACAGCTCATTCGTTTCCACTACAATTCAAGTAATAAGATAAATTTCAACGAGGCTTGTTCTAACCTATTTGGTGCCGTCAGATCGAGATTGTACTCAATGAGATTTTTGCGTGGCTTAAAATCTCAAACTCTGAAAAGGCTGAAAAGTTCTGTAGAAATTCTGATTTCGAAACACGGAAAATTTAACACAAGAGACCGTTGCAGAATTACAGTGGCGCGGTATTGAATTGCAAAAAGCTTCGTTGTAGATTGCATAATTTTATGCCTGATCAGAAGTGGAATCTTCCTCTGAACAACGAAAACGCATTATCAGATCCGAAACTTCCTCCATTGTGATTCACCCAATAACATTTACCTTGTCACTGTCGGAAGCAGCATGTTGGTCAAAATCAAAATCCTTTTTTTCTGAATGGGTGATACTCGACACAATCAAAATACAAAATATAATGCTGATACCGCAGTAGCACAACATTTAACCTTCCAGGTAATTCTTTGAACGATTTCGAAATCCATCATATAGAACAACCACCAATGAAAGCCACATTAGAAGAAACTGATGAATTTTGAAAAATTCGTGAAACTTGTTTGACCAATACTCTCCAAACCCTCTAGCCACTTGGTACGAACATATTAGAGGGAGAATGCGACTATCGAAATAGCAAAAGTAGTAAAAGATGAATTATATTTAACCAACTCTAAATTTAAAGATCCTTTGAATCCTCGACCTGTTATCGCTTATAAGAAAAGCAAATGCCTGCGTAACATCCTTGTAAGGACGAAATTGAAGCCCATCAGCGAATAACATCAATAATTGCCAGGCAGTTTAATATGTTGTTAAGCTCAACACTTAGTTTTAGTCAAATTTGTGTATTTTCTTATCATGTTTGAAGCCCATTGAGGTTTCATAGATATATATTTCCAAGATTCAAACAATATTTCGGTGAACTATTAAAAGAAAGAAACGCACGCACGCACATGAATGAACACAATTCAGATATTTAACAGCTAAGCTCAGCGCAGAAAGATGAGAATTTTACACACTATCAGAGATCCACAACGACCTTCCTTCATGGATGGATGACATAACTCCACCCGGGCGTCTGATCGTCTCAGATTGTAACTCGAATTATTATGCCATCTTGGAACTAATTGATTTTTGTCTTCAACCTATATCTAATAGACATCCGAGCTATCTCAAACATACACTATCTCAGTTTTCTGTCAAATAATTCTAAATTGAAAATATCGGAAATGGCTATTTTGGCTACTTTGTATATTGACAGCATGTATACCATCACTGATTTTGACAACTCCGTTAAATCTGTTAAAATGCTTTCGAAAAATATCCTGATGCAAAACACATTGTTGAAAAAGTTTTGGATCATTTAGAGCTGAGCTTAAAAAGTAATGACTTTCAATTGAATGGAGAACACATGGGTTGTCGTATGGCAAACAAACAATAAAGTCAAAATTTTGCACGAATTTATGTAACGGCATGGGAGGAGATTGCTTCAAGCAAATGTGCAAAGCATCCGCTCGTATATCTCAGATATTTAGAAGCCATGTTTTATCATTTGGGAACTTTCAAAAGAAGATTTAAGTGAAGTTTTAGAAACTTTAAACAATCACGATCCAAACATCAAATTGAAAGCTATCATCAGTCAGGATTTTGTTGAAGTTTTCGATTTGATCATGTATAAAGGCAAACAATTACCTTATAAAGTGTATTTTAAACCAACTGATTACAGTTGTTACATACGAAATCATTTCATCCACCACATCTATTTAAATGTATCATCAAATCACAATGTAGTCGTTTCCACCGCAATTCGAGTGATAAGGTACATTTCAACGAGCCTTGTTCTACCCCATTTGCGCCCTCATGTCGAGGGCTACTCACTGCGCATTTCGTGTAGCCTGAAATCTCAAAATCTGAAAAAAAACAATGGAAAGTCCTGCAGAAATTACTGATTTCGAACCACTGAAAATTGACACAACAGAGAGTTGCAGAATTGCAATGGCGCGGTGTTGAAGCAAAAAACCTCGTTGTAGATTGCATACTTTTATGCCTGATCAGAAAGAGGAAATGTTACTCTGAACAAACCCACAGTCATTATCAGATCCGAAACTTCCCCCCTCCCTTTTGTTATTCACCCAATATATTTTACCTTAACGACTGTAAACAACGAAGGAAGCAGTATGTGGGTCAAAGTTCAAATCCTTTCCGATGCGTGCTACTCTACACAAATAGGATATAAAACAGTAGCACAGCATTTCAACCTCCCTGGTCATTGTTTGGTCGATTTCGAAATCCATTCCATAGTATAACCTCCAATTAAAAAATACATCAGAAGAATTTAGAGAAAAACGCTGTGGCCATTTGGTATGAATGTATCAGAAAAAATGCAAAAGGTGGTCCGTCATCCCTTTCACATTAACATACAACCGAATGTATACCGAAATAGTAAAAATAGCAAAAGGTGAATCTACTTTAACCAATTCTAACTTAAAAGAACCTTTAAGCCTTTGACCTGTCGTCGTTTATAAGAAACACAAAATCTTGCATAACATGCTTGTAAGGACTACATTTGGGCCCATCAATGAATAAAATCAATAACTGCCAGTCCATTTAACCAGTTTCGAAACTCAAAACTTAGTTTAAAGTAAATTTGTGAAGTTTTATTTCACGTTTCGAAACCCATCAAGATTAAATATATATTTCTAAGAAAACATTGTTTCGGCGGCATATTACAAACAAAAGTTTCAGCAGGAAATGACTGTTTCAGCGCGTATTATTTGCGCTTTAAACATATACAAGCACACACTTCTACAGTCTTGTAACACCTCTTTTGCGGTGAACGTTATGTTTTGTTTTGTTCTTTGAGAAAAACAAGTCCGGACAAAATCGAGAAGACAAACCCACACACATTGTTTTCTTTGCGAGGACGCTGAAAAAATCAATAAAGCTTTGTGGGAACCAAGAATCCAGAATCCGGAAAACACCTCGCACAAAATCCGGAAAACACCTCCCCCATATCCACACACGCGCGCACACTCACACATATACCGCTCATCCCACTTCACGGTGGCCCAATGCACCACACGAGAACACGCAATCAGACTTTAACAAACCTGACCCAAGGAGAAACAAACCATCCTCAGACACAGTTTTCTCCTTCAAAATATCTTTTCGAATTCTTCCAGAACGGTGTTTTCCAAATATTCAGCTTCTGATCCCATCGACCTTCTTAATTCGTTTTCTGTCGAATTGTGTGATCTCCGTTCTCCGCTCCCTCGCTCCCCAGTGATCCAGCTCATGAAGTTAACCCACGAAATCTGTCTTTTTTCTCAATAAATGATGTGCGTAGTAGGGTTGGCTATTATGTGGAAAATGATTCAAACGAAGACACAGACAGGTTTTCTATATATGTACTGCATCTGGGAGAAAAGGTGTTCACGACATCTACGTAGCTCGAACACTTTTTCTTGAAAGATGCTAGATATTTTAGTTGGATAATACGTCGTGTTGATTTTTTATTTTCTAATCAAGAATCAACGGGATGCTTTTGTTGGCGCAACATCAGCTTTATGAGTCGATAAAACATACTTTATTATTTGGAACATTGTTTCCAGCCTAAAGGAGAACCCTTATCCGGTTTGAAAAGAATGCCATCAGACCAAGATTTCTATTTGATTCTTTTTCGAATATTCTTAATGTACATAAATAATAAATTGCTCAGACCGACGTCATGTTTCCAGTTATCCGTAGTTTGTTCGAGGGTTTGTCAATGTTATAAAGCTACCATTGTTGAGATACTTCGAAACTTGTCTCTCAAATGTAGGTTTACATTGTCCATAATAATCAATTCAGACAACTGATGAACATCTACGTTTTTACCCGTACCGATACATGTATATTTCGAGACTCTGGCGATACTACAAATACACATGCAGTGCAAGGGTAAAAATCGTGCTCTTGTTGTGATGGACGATGAGCTACCAAAAAATTCCAGATTTCGAGTTCTACCGTGAGGTGATGTTTTTTTATTTTTTTTTTTTTTTTAGAATTGTGATAGTTCAGGGTCAATATGTTATCCCTTTGCGACTACAGTACGTAATATTACGTACGCAAATTCCCGTGCGTTATGACTATGGTACCTAATATTACGCAGTCCGACTTGGATTATGATAGTTTAGGGTCAATGTGTTAAGAAACAATCGGGTGACACTATGTTCTCGTTGGTTCTATTTCTATGGCACAAGGCTTACCACAGAGTAAACAATGTTAAAAAATTTAACATGTTTCTGATGGAGTAGAACTACTCCTTGTCTTGTGTGGGCGGGGATGGGGCATATTTTTTATACATATCTAAGTGTGAGGCCTTTAGTTTAAGTCTTTGAACCTAAGGGGTTTGGGTAGATTCGCAGGTTTTGTGGTATTAAATAGTCAGGTCGAGATTTCTATTCCATTTGACCTCAAGAATGTCCTGAAAATTATCACCATGCATATTGCTATGACTGGAAATGTTCTAAATCCTTGCTTGGCACGAATCTATCAATTTTCCCTTCTTTCTCCCCAACCGAGTCGTTATTGTAGAAAGAACTGTGCATCTTCCATTTCCAAGCAAACATGTTTTCACGTGTTTACTTCACATCAGTTAACCCTTTACCCAACGTAACGGTCAAAACGGGCCAGCACTATTCTCAAAAATCGCCAATTAATTTTCATTATTTTTTCATTTTTTGTCTCAAAAACATAGGTTAGGACCCCTCATTGGAACGAACTCGTCGAGCTCGTTCCAATGAGGGGTCATAACCTATGTTTTTGAGACAAAAAATGAAAATAATAGTTATTCAAGAATTTTTTTTTTGCAAGTGTCGTCTGCTTTTCAAATTAGGTAAAGGGTTAAAGAAAACTCAAATAAAAGACAGAGGAATGCGACATAGTGGTTAAGTGTTTAAGTTTTGAAAACGATTTTAAACAGTTGATGCACATTCATCATAACAGCATAAAGTGTTAAAACATATTAGACCTGACTATCATAATCCATAGAAAAAGAACAAGGAACCGAAGACTAGCATGTTCATCAAACTTTGTCATTGTCTGCCAATGTATATATTTTTGACAGCAATGTAATGCGCTCTAAAATCCTCACATAACTCAATAGAATTTAACTTATCATCCCTTGTCCTTATAATTGACCACGGAACTTTCCTTCGCCCCTCCCTCTTACAAACGATCATGGCGAACGATATCTCTCTTGGTTATACAGAGAAATGATTCTTCTGATTATATCGATATGTTCCACTACCATCAATAAGCCATCTCTAAGGTCACTGATGAGCCAAATCCTGTATTCGAGATCTATAGAAATTGTGGAAAGTACTGATGCCCGAAGAGTTTGTAAACTCCATAGTAACACTGGGGGTGACTGGCGCTTACAGAATCAGTTCGTTTTGTACTTCCGCTCGGATTCGTTCACGATTTTTGCGCGGATTCTCTCCGATTTTAACAAGAAGATGCGTGCTCACCAACAGCAAATGACATAAATATGGCGAGTACTTAACCAGAAAAGATTACAGGGGATTTTTACAGTTGCTCTGGGTTCGACTGAGTCCTCAAGCATCTCCAGTTACAAAACAAGAACGTATTTTGTTTCCATTTGTGTGAAACTTGGCACTGATAAGTAGAGTAGTTCTCGAAGCTTTACCGTAAAACATGATTTCAGAACAAGATTGTTGTATAAAAAACTTAACAGAGAATCCCAATTACTCACGAAATCTTCAGTTCTATAACTTATAAGTTCAGCATTAGTTAAACAGTAATATTATCTAAGCCAATTGGAAACTTTTGAGACATGTCATGGCGCTGATTCTTTCCATGAATGGCGCAGATTCGAGGGCAGGCAGATCTGATGGGCTCAGATTCGTTGCACAGCAAATCACTGAGACTTCTCGGAATAGTTCTCAAAAAATGATCAGTATCACATGTAACTCAATTCGGTCGAGAACAAGAATTAATTCTTCCTAACAATACTATGTCTATAGAAGTATTATAAAGTATATAATGTTGACCAATTTATGAAGTACATCAGTTCGAGTCATCGGTATATTGGTTGAGTTGTATACTATCACATATTATCGTATTAAACATACATACTAAATGGACACCCATATAACTTCCTGTGCTAACTGACTGTAAATTATAAGTGTTATAAGAAATGAATGGCAGATCCATTGTGTTTATTCAGTGGTGGCACCATAGGGGGACCGCCCCCTCCATTTTCCCTCGCCTCACCCTCCATTTTCCCTCGACCCACCCAAATAAAAATCAAACTTCAAATTGCTATCTGACCGTCATTTTCGTGGCAGCGTTTACAAATAATGATGTGAGCCCAATTTTAGACACAATCCGGGGGCCTTTGAAGACCACGCCAGGTGTTGCAGAAACGCTCAGACATCGATCCCAGGGCATCCATATATGAAATGTTTTTATGGGAGAGATCAGGCCTCCCCACCCCTCCCACACCACCCCCACTAACAGAAGGGGCACACCTCCTATACCCCTAGTTCAGGTCTGAGGCCTTCGGGAGTTCCTTTCGACAGCTCGACCTGGGACCCCCATATCTTACTCACCCCCTCCCTAAATCGAAATCCTGGCGCCGCCACTGTGGTCATTGCATTTTGACCGAAGGAGAAATTCCACAAAGTGTGTCAATTCCCGAAGGGGATTCTCACAAAGCTCTCCCATTTCATCATCCGCGCCTTTTATTGATTTACTGATTGACTGACTGATTGATTTATTGATTACCACCTGGTGTGTGGGGCCACTGAGAAATGAACGCAAAGGTCGTTGCGTGTTGGGTCACGAACTTCCATAGTAATTTTCACACAGTGGACCTGTGTGGACGCATAGGGGTCAAAATAAGAATTAAATCTCGCTTTTTTGGACTTTTAAATGTAGTGTTTGGACAAGTGCAAACAAGAAAATGAATCCCGAAGTGGTCCATTCTTGTTTGCATGGCTAAAAAGCTTCATTTAAAAATCTAAAAGGCGACGTTGTATACTTATAATCCAAATCTAAATATTGCATTTTTTATGTGGTGGGTGGGGTGGATGGGGTGGGTTGGTGGGATTATATATATAACACTTTTTCAAAAGTTGCAGGTAATATGTACATGTAAGAGCACATATGTTCACTATTTTCCCATCCGTCGGCACTCCGATATGCGGCCTGCCCTTAACACTAAAACCGACACGTGTATACTTGGGCGCTAGATATGACACAGAAAAAAAGTAGTCGGTGTATGTCACTATCTAACCCGAGCTTCCTCTGATGCACCCCTTTAAACACCTTGGCTAAGTCCAAGATAATTTAAAGGGCGGATTGTCAGAGGAAGCTCTGATTGGCCTAAACTTTTAGGAGTTCAGCAAAACAGTATTAACAAGGGCTACGTAAGGCGTTGGCTACTGTCCCTGACCCGTAGGCATGTTCGATAGCCTTAGAGATATTGTGGGACAGAAAAATTTTCAAAGTCGAAAGAGTGAAAAAGGGCTATAGCTCTGGGGAGAATTATTGGACGGAACCCGTTCCTTATGCATGCCCGTTTCCCCATGCGGGTCTGTCAGCATAACAAAGGATATCTAAATTCGACCGATGGCTTTGAAATTATAATGCATATTGTTTTGTGCGGACAGACAGACGGATGGAGAGCCAGATGAACAGACTGTCGGACGGGCGGACGGACGGACGGAGATCTTCACTATATACCCCAAACGCTCCTTCGGATGTCGGGGGTATAACAATGAACATAATTATCAAGGTACGGTACGTGGAGGGTGGATTGTTGCTATTAGAATTCATCCAATGGACCACCGGGTGCAATCCGATGGTCTATGAGATGAAATAGTATTGGTGGTTCTTGAATTGTGATGCAAAATTATAGATATTAATTTTTACGAGTGGAAAATCGACATCACCACGATTTAGCCACAATCTACCCCAATGTAATGCACTGCATTGTACTGTTGAAATTTATCACCAGCAAGTAAACCGGCATCAACACAGCTCTTCCATATATCATGTATTAAATCCTTACATGCTGCCGGCAGATATTCCTGCCGGGACAGTATTTCTTTTGTCACTGCAATATTTATAATTTGGGCATATTTAATTAAATTTTCTCCCTGTAAATTGAATGGATTTTTTCACCAATCATTTCTTGAGTTAAATTTATATGAATTTGTCATATAAAATCTTGCCATGGCTGCTTTATAGCAGCTATGACCAGATTTAATGAAACATACCTGGAAAATACTCAGCTGGTTAAGAGCTAATAACAGCAAAACGTATATCGATGTCGGGATTGTGGATTTTTATGCATAACATTCTATTGTATATTAATTACCAAATGAAATCAATGTTGAATCGCCTACGAATCAGCACTCAGAAAGAGAGGAACGAACCTGATCGCAACCATAAAATCGCAAACGAATTCGCGCGTTCATCATACGTTATTTCAAACGCTTCCTACTCATAAAATACTACTGATTTGGACCCAATTCTTTCAATGTTTACAAATCTGTCTGAACGGGATAGAATACAAGTTATGTGAAATGTGCTTGTGCTGTGAATTTCCAGCAACCACCTCCACAATTTCCCTATGGAAAATGCACACATTCTGCACGCGGCTGTATTATATGCCACAAAACTATTCTAGGACTCTAAAATAAAGTTATTCCCGTAATTTTATTCAGGCGAATGGCATCCGTGATCAATATTTGACAAAATACCAATGATTTCCTCACATTTCTGTCATCTTTTTTAAAAAAAACAGAGCTTCAGAACTTTTTGAAAATCGGGAACGAATCTGCACGCTGTCGGAACGAATCAGTGCAAAAACAAGAACGGAACTGAATCTGTAAGCGCGAGTCACCCCAGTGAGTAAATAAAAACAAAACAAAACCTTCTCCCTGCTAAATATCAATTGTCGAAGACTAATCGCCGACTGGAACAGTTTTAATTTTTTTTCTCTTTTTAATTTTCTTTTTCTTTTTATCAGTTTCAATAAGATATATTTTTATTGAAAAAAACCATAAATAGAGGATATGCAATGAGTGTTTTTCTCATATAATATTTATGAAACGAGTCTGAGAATTTTCCGTTTTGGCGAGCCTCTGGCGAGCCCAAACGGAAAATTCGGACGAGTTTCATAAATATTATATGAGAAAAACACTCATTTCATATTCTATTTATCATATGGCACACATACGCACAAATTAGCCACTTAGTATGACCCTTTTAACCCATCACCTAACTTGAGTTGCAGACGACACTTGGAATAAACATCCTCGTATCACTAAATATTTTCATTTTTTGCTTCCAAAACATAGGTTATGACCCCTCATTGGAACGAGTTCGTCGAGCTCGTTCCAATAAGGGGGTCATAACCTATGTTTTGGAAGCAAAAAGTGAAAATATAAAAAAAATGAATGGCGTTTTTCTTGTAGGTAAAAGATTAATACAAAATAACCCACCCTTAATAGGACAGATAACGTAAATTCTCCCAACTGAAATTATGCAAATATGACCCAGTTGTATTTTGTTTAGCCAATCAAATTGTCCAGTTTTGAAATTGACCAATGAAAGCTCCCAACTCTAATTATGCAAATTATGAAAAGGTTGTATTTTGTTCAGCCAATCAAATTGTCTGGTTTTGAAATTGACCAATGAAATTGACGGAAGGCTTTATTTATCACTGATTAATATGAAAACAAAAAATCAAATGTTTTAACGTGAACAAAACGGACGAGTCATATGATAAAATATATATATTCCTCTGTCACACATAGAGAGACTGAAGAAACAAATGTCACATGGTTTAAAATGTCTCTCATCTGAAAGATCTTCGCAGAATCGACTGCATCCATCGAAGCGACACTACAGAAAACCGACGAAAAAATGCATGTGTTCGCATTTTTTGACGATTTTGAATATTTTCACATCCGAGATATCATCACCGAATCGATGGAATCCGTCGACGAGACACTTGAAAAAACCGACAACAATACTTGTTTTCCACGCCTTTACGAGTGTGGCGTTCGCCTCACCCACTTTAAACTTCTCGCCAAAGCGGGATTAATATATCATAAGCCAACATGCGACGTTTCGACCCAAAAGTCGATTTTTATAAAACTTCTGTCATCGATTTTCATCTCGGCTTCGGAAGCTTTCAGCTTTCGTGTATCTCCACTGCCATCTTGCCTAGTCGGAAAATTCACCAGTTGATGAATTTTCCGACTAAGCCAAAACCGGACTATACCGGAAGATTTTCTAAGATTTGGATTTCGCACCATCTCTGACATGTGTTTGATAAAACGGGAAGGATCCTCGTAGTCTCACTTGTCTCTGTCTCAGCGATTCGGTTTCCCAACCGATGTCCGACTCGAGAAAGTCGCGTGTCGCCTCTTGGCATACTAGTCTACTTTAGCGAGAAGTCTAATGTAGGCCAGTGTCGGACTTGGTCGATTTTTCAAGAAAATAAACTCGAAAATGGCGGGAAATCGCCTAAGTTATAAAAAAGGTTGTTTTTTCGGGGGGGGGGGGGGGTTACTAGAATTCGCCTTTTCTGTCTACGCACATGAAAACAAACAACACGTCTAATGATGTCTAATGTAGGCCAGTGTAGGACTTGGTCGATTTTTCAAGAAAATAAACTCGAAAATGGAGGGAAATCGCCTAAGTTATAAAAAAGGTTGTTTTTTCGGGTGTGTGTGGGGGGGGGGGGGGGGGCTAGAATTCGCCATTTCTGCCTACTCACATGAAAACAAACAACACGTCACTTTCAAACAAAATGTTGTTGTTTTCACGGTCACACACAAACACAGTATCTCAAAGTTGGACATAATATATTTTATTACTTTCCAAAGTGTAATTTACTGGGATTTCCGGGTTTGATTATAAACGATAACTTCACAAGTGAATTATGCAATCAACAATTGGGTCATGTATCCGTGCGCGCAAACGAAGACGCTTTGCCGTGGGTGTAATGGGGACTTCATTGTTTTTTTGTTTCTTAACCCTTTACCTAACACGAAAAGCAGACGACACTTGCAAAAAAAATTCTTGAATAACTATTATTTTCATTTTTTGTCTCAAAAACATAGGTTATGACCCCTTATTGGAACAAGCTCGTTCCAATGAGGGGTCATAAACTATGTTTTACAGATAAAAAATGAAAAAATGATGAAAATTGATCGGCGATTTTTTAGAATAACGCTGGCCGGTTTTGGACGTTACGTTAGGTAAAGGGTTAAATAATATAATTATCGTTAATAATGAAAAGTAATAAACAGAGTAATGGTTTGACTCACTGCGGTAAACAGGCTCTGTTTACAGGTAAAGTAGGACCCAGCCACCAATGCTTGGGAGGTGCAAACCCTCTCTAAAATGGGCAACATGGCTTATTAATGCACACCCCTGGTCTTGAATTGATACTCATGTTGTGGACATGATTAGCCTTTGTGCAAAAATATGTGACCGTAAACACCAATAAATAAATAAATAAATAAATAAATAATGGCTTGATTGGACTGGTTACGTGAAATAATTCATTCGAGGCGAGGGACTATATTGTAAAACACTCGTGCGCATCCGCACATGCGTGTTTGTTCAACGTCCCTCACCTCTCATGAATTATTTCACGTAACCAGTCCAGTCAAGCGATTACTCTCTATTTATACCACACATTTATGATTTCTATGACACTTAAAGCACTAGAATAACATCGGCGTGAATATTTTGAAGAGA
This sequence comes from Pictodentalium vernedei, assembly GCA_031216915.1. Classification (NCBI taxonomy): domain Eukaryota; kingdom Metazoa; phylum Mollusca; class Scaphopoda; order Dentaliida; family Dentaliidae; genus Pictodentalium; species Pictodentalium vernedei. The sequence continues at coordinate 144,440,444 of CM062294.1, forward strand.
TGGATAAATTTGTGTTGATTATCTTTAAAATGTACAACTCGTTATTGGTAGAGCAGAATATTGATTTTCCGTACAACCTCCAGGATATGAAACGTTTTCCGAACAACATCAGCAAGCATTGAATTTCAAAAAACCTTAATAGTTCATGAAATTCAATGGATGCAAAAATCATTCCGAAATCAATTTTCAGAGTGGCATATACGAAAAACCGTTTATCTGTGTTTTGTTGAAAGTTGTATTTCTTCTGTGTTGATGAAACCAGGTCCTTGTATCATTTCTTCGAACGATGTCTGGTTTTGTCAATACAGAAATCATTTATACTTTAACTAACTAATTTCAGCTGGCCCTGTTTTGATTCCACGCTCTCTGTAGTGTATCAGGAAGCTAAAAAAAACTGAAATAATTTTACCCAAGACAAATTGAAACATAAAATAAAAAGGACGAAAAACAATGTCGACTGAATACAAATTACATTTACCTGGAATTGTTTCAAGATCAAACAAACAAAAAACGCAAAACATTACCCCCCCCCCCCCCCCCCCCCCCCCACCCCACCTCCGAAATATAAAATATAACAGGAAAATGATTGGAAAATGTCCGGTTTTCTATTAAAAAAAACGTCCGTTGGGGAAGCACGAAGCTAGGGCTGCACGGTATATCAATAAACCTATATATTCCGGTATTCCAACCAATATCGATTGCATACCGGTGTAATTACAAAAATATCGGTTTATCGTCATTATTTATTTACCCACATTTTAATTTTCAAGATGTCTTGAGTTTTTTAACTGTAGCCCCGAATGAATAATATTATCCCTTTATCCAAGGAATCGTCTGCTTGTGCCCTCGTAATATACAAATTCAGCAGTTGAAAAAATAATTTTCAAAATAATTTCGACAAAACTATATCATGTGACCCCTCATTGGATGAGCTTTTTGAGCTCGTTCCAATGATGGGTCACATGATATAGTTTTGTTGAAATCTTTGGGGAAAATCTGATAAACTAATTTTGAAAATAATAAATTTTGATATCGTCTGCGTTTGGTAAAGGTTTTTCGAACCGCATCATCAAGGCATGCTTCCCCGTGGGAACCCCGGGAAGTAAGCAGCACTTGTTTACTGTGGTAAACCAGTTCTGCTTTACTAGTAAAATAGGACCCAGTCACCAATGCTTGGGGTGAAAGTCCTCTAAAATGGGCAACATGTAGATCAACGATTGACTAAACTTGACTTCATCTCCATGTTGTGTCACGATTAGCCATGGTGCATAAATATGTGACGTTAACCACCACCAACCAACATCAAGGCATGCTAATTCATTCCGAATGTGATGCCTCGAGTCTCGATTGTGGTACTTGTGTTCATATAGCTGAACAATTTTCGATATATCGGTATACCGCGGTATTTTTTTTTTTTTTTTGAATACCGATACCGGTATTCAGTTCTGAATAACGTGCAGCCCAACACGAAGCATGGGGTAATGTCCGACTGCTATCTAGGAAAATGTCCACGTGGTCTCTCCACGTAACACCGTGGACCCCACCGTAATCGAAATGCCTGAGCATTGAATCTAATATGGTATTATCGTTTGTTTTCGTGATTGGGCTTTGATTTCGCGATGCATTATTTAGAAAATCTCGATCCTTGTCCCAGAGCTATTCGTGCACAATATTCAGAAATGGGTTGAAATTGTTGTAAAATAATAAATTTAATGAGGCAGAAAACACAATTCAACAACATGTTTGACTAAACGTCAACTGTTTCCTTATAATGCAGATTCAATATTGATTCTGCGATATTATATTTATGAAACCTCGAAGTCTGTCGCCCGATGATTATCTGATCGAGATTATTAGTTGCCCCATGTCTGTTCACGCAGTGCAGGTGTTTACCTACCGGAAGGCCAGCCTTCATCGCCCGAGTTTTTCACCCCCCAAATTGAATAGTCTGTCCTAGTGATGTATGAGATGCACCCTTAACTTGGGGATATTTTTTATGGAAAAAGCGCGACTTTTTAACCGGCTGGATAAACTTCACTTTGTACATGTATTGTGGTCTTTTAATAGCCAAAATACAGAAAGAAGCAAGTGTTCGACAATCGAAAACTGTGTATTGTTTACGCGAATCTACTAAGATTCGCGTACTTGGAGATTTGGACGAATCGATTTGCGGATTCGCGTCGTAATTTTGCACCTGTTACTCTGTTAACTCTTTACGCAAACGAATCGCCCGCACCCGCCCGCTTAATATGCAAAATTCAGCAGTTGAAAAAATAATATTATCTTTCGAAAAATTTTCACAAAACCATGTCATGTGACCCCTCTTTGGAACGAGCTCGTCGAGCTCGTTCCAAAAAGGGGACACATGATATGGTTTTGTGGAAACTTTTTGAAAAAATATAAAATTGATATTTAAAATAATAAATTTTGATATCGTCTGCGTTGGGTACAGGGTTAGCTAGTTCAGCAATTTGAACGTAATCGTCAGTATCAGTGGCAACACTTCATTCAGATTCTGAACTAGTCTACAATATACTGGTATATCGCGGGGGTTTTTTTCAATACTGATACCGGTATTGAAATTTGAATACTGTGCAGCCATACCAGAAGCCAGTCGTATCCCATGAGACTTCATGGGATACGGCTGGCTTCGGGTAGGTAAAAACCTGTACTACAGCCTCATGGGATACGACTGGCTTCGGGTTGGTGGTAAAAACCTGCACTACATGAACAAACAGGAGGTGACGTTTTTTACCTATCGACAACTAGGACTGTCAATGTTTGAACACACTCTGGGTTCAATTTGCTTGGTTTGGAAAAATGGTATAAAATGAAATCATTTTAATGTATTACAATAAATTAACATGGACCAAGCCAACAACAGTCTGATTTTTTAACCACTCCTATCCTTTCTTTGGACCTGCAAAATACACATTAACACTCTTCATACAGCAGTGGTTGAAAAATGGCAGACTTCTACTTTGTCTGCCACGATATTTACTTCCAGGTCATGACGTCAACTCACGATATGAAATTCCGTAACGAGACAAATACACGATACGGAAAATGCCCGTGTTGGCGAGCGGAATAATCGTAGGTTGGGACGTTTTCCACACGATACGGGTTTATACCGTCTATCTCTTGACCAATTAAATTTCCATTTGCATTATTACAGTCAACAGATACAAAAATATTATTTTATAATCATATATTTGTAACTCATTTCTTTGCGTCTTCTGACATGTTTTACCCCTCACCCTCTATTTCGACGACGTTATACCTTTGAACATCACACGCATCAACTTGTCGGTTATCGGTAGGCAGTTTCAATAATAATTTAAGCTTGCAGTTTTCTTGGTCCAAGCGATTAGCCTTTTACGTAACAAGAAAGGCAGGTCAACTTTACAAACGAAATTCTTGAATAACTAATTTGTTTTTCACTTTTTAAGTCGAAAACACAACTTGTGACCCCTCTTTGGGACGAGCTCAGAACGCCCCTTGCTTTGAGGGGTGACATGCTGTGATTTTGAGACAAAATGAAAAAGTAATGAAACTTGAATGGTTATTTTTGTGAAAACGTTGGAATAAAGGGTTGAATTATTGAAGAGCCATCGTTGGATGAGAAACAGACTCGTTCGTTTTCCGAAGACGATATTATATACGACGTTTTTATTACTTTCCAAAGTGTGATTTACTGGGATTTCTGGGTTTGATTATAAACGATAACTTCACAAGTGAATTATGCAATCAACAATTGTGTCATGAATCCGTGCGCGCAAACGAAGACGCTTTGCCGTTGGTGTAATGAGGACTTCATTGTTTTTTGTGTTTTTTTAACCCTTTACCTAACATGAAAAGCAGACGACACTTGCAAAAAAAAATTCTTGAAAAACTATTATTTTCATTTTTTGTCTCAAAAACATAGGTTATGACCCCTCATTGGAACGAGCTCAACGAGCTCGTTCCAATGAGGGGTCATAACCCATGTTTTACAGACAAAAATGAAAAAATAATGAAAATTAATTGGCGATTTTTGAGAATAGCGCTGACGGTTTTGTCCGTTACGTGAGGTAATGGGTTAAAGAATATAATTATCGTTATTAATGAAACATAACAAACAGGGTAATCGCTTGACTGGACTGGTTACGTGAAATAATTCATTCGAGGCGAGGGACGATATTGTAAAGCACTCGTGTATGCGCATTCGCGCACTCATGTTTGTGCAACGTCCCTCACCTTTCATGAATTACTTCACGTTACCAGTCCAGCCAAGCGATTACTCTCTATATATTCAGAAATGCAGGGTAGAACGCTTCGTGGGATCCAGTCAGCTTACTCCTGGGACGTAGTAAAGATCATTGTTCCAATTTCAGGGTATTGTCCACTTGAAAAAGGGTATGAGCTGGCTTGGATCGGTCCGAGAGAACGTTGTTTCAAGATTGGATCTGCAGTGATGACATACACAGATACCATAAAAGCATGTATGTTAGATGGAGCACACTTATTCACTCTTGAAGGAACAGCTGATGCTGAATACCTTAGCGGCAAAAGTGAGTATATCAAATCAATATCTTTGTTTATCGCTTATTTTCAATCTAGAATTCTTATTTAACCCTTTTAATCCTCGTGGTAGTTTCTATGGCAGCAAGCGGAAAGATCCATATTCATTATTTGGGGGTAAATCAATTAACCCTTTCGCACCTCATAGGCGTGCGGCGCGAGAACGGTAAACTGACACTACAAACCCATCGGCACACCGATGGCATAGTAATCCATCTACTCTTACCTCAGCTCATGTGTGCAATCTCTATCAGACCAGAGAAGTAATTTCCATGCCCGAATAAATTTAGAGTCATTTCCCTTTAGTTGCTTGGCTACAGTTTTAGCGTAAATTGCACCAGAATCATATTGCTTCCTCGGACGACTGTGGCTCAAACGACAGCGACGTGGAACAGGATTCTGCGGTACAGTCTGGCTCAAATCAAGCTGACACACATGACACTACTATGAGTGCTGGACGTTCAGATGATGTTGCCAGTAATAATCCAGACGGAGAGAGTCCTTCAATGTCTGGAATTGGACTGGCCAGTGGGAGGGGAGCAGAAAAAGAAGTGCTGGTCAGGAACGTGGCAGAATATGAGGGAGTGGGCATGGTCGCGGAGTTGGTCCAATTTTTCAATGGGAAAAATGCACAGATTTTGTTCCACTAGATAACCCATGTTCTGAAGCTGGAAAGATAAATCTTGACTTACTTGACAATCCAAATGAATGGGACTTTTTAAATCTTTATCTATCGGACGAGATGATCCCGAAATTAACCCCAATATTCCAAGCCTGGGAGAGGGGGTGGGGCAGTTTGGCTGAGTTGCGAAAGGGTTAATCGTTTCAACGTGCATTTGTCTCTCACACACATTCACTCAGCAGTCATGTTACTAAATGCAATTATGACGTGTGATGTTCCTGGGCCTGAAAAATGATCAGTCGGATTCAAAGGGTTAACAGTTCTTTGTGGTCTGGAATTTTGAACTCTCACTCATCAACTTAAATGCGAGACAACAGACGATCGTTACCAGAGGGAGGGGAAAAATCACAAATCGGATGTTCAAAGTTTCCACTCCCTTCATAATTGGCTGAAGACATGTGCTTCACCATCTACGTAACTTTTTCCATGGCATACTGTTCCGTCTCTATTCCATAAAAATGAATGAGAAGAAATGCCTCTGTCGGTGAGGCTGCGAAGAGACACGCATCGAATTTTATCTATTTGGGATTTGATTAAGAATCCCGACGTGCTCAACAATGAATGCCACCCAATCACACGAACACCAGATTTATTGAAAAACACTCCTCTCCGTTTCAAATGTTTGACATTTTATTTCGAGTATAGTGAATGTTACACAGACGATATGAGATGAGTTCCCTGGTGACACTGAAGCTTTTGAAATGAGAGAAGTATAACAGGAACGTGTTGATTTGCAAGAGCCTTGAAACAATCTTGCTGGAACCGACTTGAGATATGCTTCGTTCAATCAAACTACTTCATTCGATAGGTGGGATACATACAGCGCAGTAGCCGTCGACTGGACGTAATCCACGTTGGGACTGAGATGTCTCAACGTGAATTTGTTTACATTTGGGCTCCCTACTGCAGCCCGAATATTAACTTAATCCAACATTAGGAACTATCTTTAAAACTCTTTTTCTCCAGAATCAGAATATTTAATATATGGTATACAGAATCCTTACAGGGGTCGGATTCAAGTTTGTTCAAATCAAGCCCATCAGTTTATAACTGGGAGCTCTATGGGGCCCGAATTTTAACTTAGTGCAGCATGGGGAATGATCGGTAAAAATCTTCTTCATCAGATCAGTCAGTCAGAATCTTTTGACTCTTTTGATATTTGGTATACAACATCCATACGGTGGTCAGGTTCAGTTTGTTCAAACCAAGTTCCTCAATTAATATTTGGGTTCTATACTGGAGCCCAACTCTTAGCTTAGTGCAAATATAGAGGAATGCTTTTTAAACATCTTTTTCGCATGAACCCCCCAATCAGAATCATTTATACATGTAATACACCATCCGTGGGAATCAGATTCAAGTGTGTAGATATCAAATCCGCGAGTTAATATTTGGGTTTCCTACTGAAGCCCGAATTTTAACGTATCCAATATGTGGAATAATCTTTAAAAATCGTCTTCTGTAGAACCACCGGTCACAGTTTTGATATATGGTATGCATGGGCCAGATTCAAGTTTGTTCAAATCAAGTCACTCGGATAATATTTGAGCTTTCTATGGCAGGGGGTGGGGTGCTGAATTCTAACTTCATGCAATATGGGGAATATTCTTTATAAATCTTTTTTCTGCAGATCCGCCAGTCAGATTCTTTTGATATTAAATATACATCATCGTTCTATAAGTCAGATTGTCAATTGTGCAAATCAAGTCCTTGGGTTGATATTTGGGCTCCCTAAGTGAGTCTCAATTTTAAGCAATATGAGGAGTATTCTTTAAAAAAATTTCTTCTCAGGCACCACCATTCAGAAACTTTTGAAATTCGGTATACAACATCATTAGGGGACTTAGATTCACATTTGTTCAAATGAAGCCCGTTGATTAATATTTGGGCCACCTACGGGTGCCCAAATGTTTACTTAATGTAAAATGAAGAATCTTTAAAAATCTCCCTCGGATCCACCAGATAATATTTTGATATATGGTATCCAGCATCCTTAGGAAGGTCAGATTCGAGGTTGTTCAAATCAAGCCCCTGTGCTGACATTAGGGGGGGGGGGGGGGTTCTTTATAAATCTTTTTCAGAACCACCGGTCAAAATCTTTCGGCTTTGGGCTACTGTATTTTTTAGGGGGGGGGGGGGGATGCTGTGCAGATTTAAGTTTGGTCAAATGAAGTCCCGGATTAATATTTCGCACGCTACTATTGAGTTCTGACATAATTCATGGTGTATTGTTCACATTTTCGCGCACGCTTTGTATTATTTGGCCTACTTCCGAAGAATGGATTTTAACACTTTTCAGAAAACACAGTCATGATATCAATTAGGGATCATATTATATGGTTTTGTTGAATTTTTTTGAATTTGTTTCACTGACAATCAATTTGGATATTACGCAGCGGGTGCAGGCAATTCATTAATTAACCCTTTACCCAATGTAACGGCAAAAACGGTCAGCGCTACTTACAAAAGCCGCGAATTAATTTTCATTATATCTTCATTTTGTCTCAAAAACATAGGCTATGACTCCCTCTTTGGAACGAGATCGTCGAGCCCGTTCCAATGAGGGGTCATAACCTATGTTTTTGAGACAAAAAATAAAAAAAAAAGTTATTTAAGAATTTTGTTTGCAAGTGTCGTCTGCTTTTCATATAAGGTAAAGGGTTAAGGGTTAATCGCTCGCTAGATGGAACCTTGGCGCACTGTTGTCTACTCGTAAAAAGTAAAAATTGCAGGTGCAATTGCAAGAGCGACAGGACGCCACAAAATCGAAAGACTGCTTATGGGTGTCAGATTCAAATTTGTTCAAAGTGTCTGTGTTAATATTTGGGGACCAAACGGGAGCCCAAAGTTTAACTTTTGCGGAATATGCGGAATATTCTTTGATATTTTTCTTCTTCTTCAGACACCCCCCCCCCCCCCCCCCCGCTTACCCCCCTCCCCTCTCCCCCGTGCGTCTGAATCTTTTGATATATGATACACACCATCCTAAGAGGAGTCAGATTCAAGTTTGTTAACCATTTACCCAACGTAACGGTCAAAACTGCCCAGCGCTATTCTCATAAATCGTCAATTAATTTTCATTATTTTTTCATTTTTTGTCTCAAAAACAATCAATTTGGATATTACGCAGTGGGTGCAGACAATTCATTAATTAACCCTTTACCCAACGTAACGGCAAATACGGCCAGCGCTACTCACAAAAGCCGCCAATTAATTTTCATTATATTTTTCAGTTTTGTCTCAAAAACATAGGTTATGACCCCTCGTTGGTACGAGCTCGTTCCAACGAGGGGTCGTAACCTACGCTTTTGAGACAACAAATGAAAACGATTAGTTATTCAAGAATTTGTTTTGCAAGTGTCGTCTGCTTTTCCTGTTAGCTAAAGGGTTAAGCTAGCTATTCATGCCCTGCCGGAATTCGATTAATAAAATGTTTTCTGGAGGATGGATGTGCAACAAATAGCTAGAGCGAAGCAATTTGCATCTGGATGTAGAATATTTTATCAAACGAATTGTGAAGCGGAGGGATATAAAGCCCAATCCGTTGAGTTTTTGAGAAAACCATTATATTCCCTGTTTGAACAAATGTGTATAAGGATCAGCAACGAATTTTATTCCAGTCTCATTCCGTTTATTCACATTGCTCTTGGTGACTGAAGGTCTGGAGAAAACGCGCGTTGTGCATGGATGAACTGTAGAAATACGATTGCATTTTGTTATGGAGAATGGTTGTGGAATGATAGTTTAAGTTTGTACAATCAGAAACAATCTCATATGTTAAAACATGCTTCGGGGTTCCTTCTTTTACCTTGCGTATTATCATATTGGTGATATTAGAATTAGCCTGGGTGTTTTTGGAACATCATCAACAGATACAATGCTTGTTAAACAGGCCTGAAAATAAGCAGTATGACATTTGCAGAATGAGGTCCCAAGTGGGTGAATTTGATTATGCTATCCCATACAATGGGCCAGTTTATCCTATGAGTATCTCTTTCTGTTTAGTTTTGAGACCCTGATTCAGATTGAGGTTCACAGAGGGTAAATGTAGTAATGCTACCCTGCTATGCAGGGTAGCATCACTAAATTCACCCTCCGGGAACCTCATTTTGCAGATGACAGCAGTCTGCTTATTTTCTGGCTTGTTGTTGAAGCCGCGAGACTTTCTCTTGAGAAGGTCAAAATTAAACTGTCACTCCAATATGTTTATAAACTGCTGGCTTATCCATCAAGCCCTGCTTGTAATTGTAGCACGGACCCTCAAAATGTTAACTTTTTAACACACATAAGAACATATTCCTCCATTGGAATAAGAATTAAATCCCTTATGGAGGATGCCTTGAATCTGATTCGATAAAAGGGAACCGTGAAGCACATATTCCTCCTTGGTATCTAGAAAACTCACTGTTATTTGGACATTTTTTTTCTGCCAAAACGTCCGAGATAGATTCTTTGCAGCTCAAACAAAAACATTGCGTAATTAAATATAATTATACTGCATACAAAAGGATCTATACAGATGGACCTAAAGACGGTGATAAAGTGTTGTGGGTGATCACATCACGTCTATCAGAATACAAAACAAAAGTTCTATTTTCAGAGCCGAAGTTAAAGCTTTTCAACTGGCGCTTTAACAAACACATCAAGATTATACAGGAAAGGAGGCCGATCATATTCGCAGACTCTCTTGCCTCTTTGCTAGCTTTACTCAACCCCAGTTAAAGAACTCTCTGATTTTTGAATTTCGTGAGATGTTGAATACACTCATTTCAGACCACCATGATATCCTGTTTTTGCTGGTTAAAAGCGGATTATGTTATTCACTGAAATCACAAGAGTAGACTCCAGAACACACTAAACAGATGACAACCCTAAAAGTAGCAAAAGAACATTTTTTTCTGTTCCAAGTTTTCCAAACAAGCGTTAAGGGAGTTTTGAAATAATCATGCCAATGGATAGTATAGTAGCCTGCAGTAGTTACGCTAGTTGTTTCTTAGACTAAAAATAGTCGAACTGTTAATAGATCATCATCGTTGTTCAACAACATTCCTTTCGTTGAATCACCCACTCATGGAACATCAAGTACACCATTGACTAGCATTCCAGTCTGAACATCAGGACACCATAAAGGTGTAAAATTTATATTTTTCAGAAAACAAACACACTGCCTTTCTAGTGACATAACAGGGATGTTGGGAAGTTTCGAAGTGCATCTGTCTGTTCCGAATTCATATCACTAACTGAAGTAGAAGGGAACTCCGTGGCTCAGTGGTTAGAGCAATTAAGTTCAAACCAAAAGGTGCACGGTTAGATACTGACCTGCGTAATCTTCTTTATGCAAACGGGGCACGGTGTCGCTGTGTCCTAATGCGCACCACATGCTGATGGTGTGCTTGCAATTGCTAACCCTGCGGGTGCGGAGGAAATACGTTGGGAAATCTGAAAGTTACTCATCGCCGCTCGGTTGTCCTCTCCGTGCACTCAGGTTTCCACCACCAATAAATAAATAAATAAATAAATAAATAAATAAATAAATAAATAAATAAATAAATAAATAAATAAATAAAGTGGAAACATGTACAATTATCAAATAAAGAATGGGTGTTTTACATTTGGCGCTTTCAGGACACTCTACCCCGTGTTGAAGATTACACGAAATAGTATTATTAGGGGCCATTCTATTGGGACATTGATTGATTTTATTCAGTAGTGCAACATGTATACATTCAAAACCAAATATATACATTCAGGTAACATTATTTTCAACTACATGATTGCACCACAGGGAGATGGCGTTTTGTATCATAACGTATCCTATGTTCTCTTCACAACATGCTTGTGGATACTTTTTAAGATGTGCGAAAATAATTGTAACTGTCCATGGAGTCAGGGGCGTCTACTGACCGGGGAATTGAGAGAGGACGAGACCCTCGCAACACACACAATATTTTTTCAGTCGGAGTATTTTAGTCAGGAATGGCGTCTAAGACACCATTTCTCGCTTGCTAGTAATCTTGTACTCTACTAACCCTTTTGTAGTCTTTGCGCAACGAATCGGCCACATCCCCACGCGTAATATGCAAATTCAGCAGCTGAAAAAATATCATTTTTCAAAAAACTTCAACAAAAACAATATCATGCGATCCCTTTTTGGAACGAGCTCGTCGAGCTCGTTCCAATGAGGTGTCACAAGATATCGTTTTGTTGACATTTTTGGAAACATTTTAAAAAATAATACTTGAAGTGATAAATTTTGATGTCGTCAGCGTTTGGTAAAGGGTTAAAAGACCAGATCTGACATTTGAATTTATGTCACTCACATAGTTGGTCATATAAATTAACAGAGGTTCCGCTTCCATAGTCGAGCCTGACCAATTTGGTGTACCGGTACATTAAGTGTTAATTAAATAAGAAGTTGCTTCACGACTATCATATGCATATTTTATTTCTTCACTCACATATTTTCAGGGAGACTTGAGACTTTCAACTAATACTCTAACCATATCATCAAGACAGGTCTTCAACAAATGTAATCGAAATATTTTATTAGTCGTGCACTGGGCAATTGTAGTATGGAAAAAATCATGTTTACATCTCCGTCTCCAACCGGTTATCTTTGCGATGCCCATGCATGTCGTATTTTGTAATCTGTTGTAAACTGCCTTTCAAGTTCTGACAAAAACTTGCATAATACACTTTTAAAAATTTAATCATTTTTTGTGAATTGTCTCCAATTTATCATCAGGCTAGTGCTACTTAATGTACTAATTTATCTTATTCCTGTTGAAGATATAGCCCATGTGTTATAGATTATCTATAACACATACCCCAATGTCAAATAGATTGGAGAACGGACTATAGTCTTTTTCTATATTATAATATAATGATGACATTCGCAAAATTGTTTATAAATCGTGTCAAATCTGGTGAAATTGATTATCAAACATATTTTTGTCATAAATCATAAGAATTGAGGCGTAAGTATATTTTCTGTAATTGTTTTCCCAGTTACAGGGCCACTTTCTAAGGGGAACTATACTCTATCATTCACTTGAATGTGTAGCCTTGTTACGCACCAATAGCTTTTCCGGGCACATCACATGTATTCATGCCCAACAAGAGAAAGCAGTCGACTCCATCCCAGATGAGTCGGCATTTTGACACGAAATCATCCCCAAAACCCTTTTAAAAATGCAGAAAAGAACAAAAATGGTCGGTATAAGATAAATACAACAATACCATAGTGTGTTTTGATATGTTTGATATCTCAACTCGTTGAAAGTGAGTTTTTTCGCTCGGCAAGCCTCGCGAAAAAAACTCACTTTCAACTCGTTGAGATATCAAACATATCAAAACACACTATGGTATTATCGTATATTTATCATATAACTTGTTATCAATTAAATATAGAATAAATAGGTACTAGAGCCTGTAATCAGATTTAAACCACTCGTATGATAAGGGTTTTAATAACTTGGCTTACCGAGTGGTTAAAACCCTTATTCTACGAGTCTTTTAAATCTGATTGCCGGTCCTGGGACCTATTTGCTTTATTTATACCATGCTCTTTATCAACAATCGACCCTGTCACTTAAAATGGAGAAAAAACAACACTTTCTTTCGCGAACACACGGGTTTATTTTGTTTACCTCTGCGCCGGTGGTTAGTACTACCGGCTGCTCGTGAATGCTTGATTGACAGCCAAACACATCGTCAAAGTTGATTAGATTTACGTCGCTTTGTCACTCAAATTATTATTAACAATTCTTAAATTTTATTTTAAATATTTAATTGTAGGTATTTTAAATTTAATGAGTCATTGCACGTAGTAGGTACTACCGCAAAATGTTGTATGTTTAAATGAAACATCGCGAAGTATGAATGTATCGCGACGTTGGCAAATTGCGTCATGTCAAAGGACAAGTTGAATGAACTTCTCACTATTGATGTAATTTTTTTTAATCGCAGTAGAAGCGTTACACCGGTAGTATGTTTAACCCTTTACCTAACATGAAAAGCAGACGACACTTGCAAAAAAAATTCTTGAATAACTAATTTTTTTCATTTTTTGTCTCAAAAACATAGGTTATGACCCCTCGTTGGAACGAGCTCGTTCCAACGAGGGGTCATAACCTATGTTTTTGAGACAAAAAATGAAAATATTTTAAAAATTAATTGGCGATTTTTGAGAATAGCGCTGGCCGGTTTTGGCCGTTACGTTGGGTAAAGGGTTAAACGCTAATTTTAACATACAGGCTTTTCACAGGTTGTAACATAGGCGGGCATGGTGTAAAATCAGAACAGTAGTCTAAGCAAGATATATTTATGCGGAATATAATTTAAATATGGAGATCAAGGTAAATATAATTTATCAGAACTCCGTGCTAAGTTACCTTGCCTATTGTAAAGCGTCCTGTAACAACTAACGCTTTCTGTGCAATAGCTGAGCCAAGTATTTTGGTTATACGTGGGGAAGTGGGAAGTAGATCATAAGCTACATTATCAAGGCAAACCTTAGAAAAATAATAAAATTTGAAGGGCATGTTTTGTGAATAGCGCTGTTTGATTGTAGACGACAATTTAGTTAACTCTTTTGCGCGGAATAATCTGAGAAACAGAATTCTTATGGCCTAATATTCATCAGGAATTTTACTAAAAGTATAGGTTGGTAGACTAAAGCGTTATTATTTTAAAAGATGTTCTAATGAACTCATTGACAGTGTTTCAAAGGATTTCCTGTATATATTTAAATGGCACCTTTATACTTTCAAGGGTCAATATCGTTGTTCATGGATAGGTCATAAATGGTGCATGAAACATAGGAATACGTATGTTTGTTCAACCCTTAACCCAACGAATCGGCCGCATCCCCCCGACATTCAACAAAGCCATATCATGTGACCACTCGTTGGAACGAGCTCGTCGAGCACGTTCCAACGAGGGGTCATACGATATGGTTTTGTTGGATTTTTAAAATAATAAATTTTGATATCGTATGCGTTGGGTAAGGGGTCAAAAGCACTTGGAAATGGACACACACACTTGGCTAAAATGACTACTGCAGTGCCTTTCCGCGGTCTGCCGTCTGTCGACTTTAGTCGCCTGTCGCGCCAAAAGAGTTAAAGGTCGGCCCCTATGTACGCCTGTATGCGAGGCAGTTTAATAAAATTTATGATATACTTCAAACTCTATCATCTGATTAATTGTTGGAAAGGGCTCTCCGAGTCCTTTCCAGCAATTAATCAGATGGTAGGTTTGAAAATGCGCATACCAGAACCTACAGATAATCATCATAAAATAGGTGGCAATAGTCGCTCTCGGCAGCGTAAATGTAAATACAGCGATGGTATGGAGTGATGGAGGGGTAAAGTTATTTTCTTGGGGGCAATATTACCACGCGCACTTATAGCACCGCCGCTGCTTCATTCATAACTCTTCCTGGAGCTCCGTTTACAACCAAAATGTAGTCCACATCATGCTAATGATGTCATCGTAATTTTCTTATCAATATCTTATCAACTCTGAATACTAAATTGCATATATTTTATTTATTCTATAGTAAACAAGTTATGGATTTGGATTGACGGGACAAAGAATTTGAGAACATGGTATGACGAGCCACTGCCATGGATTGAACCTGCCAGCATCACAACGCCACCAAATGGTATGTGCGTGGTGCTGTACAGACCCACAAAGAGCATGGTTTACATGGCATGCCCATTGGAGAACACTTATTTTCCCGTCTGTGAAATAGATATCTAACAACAAAACTGTAACAACAAAGAACCAGTAGTTGATGCATGCTTATTGTGAATCTATTTTCCTTCATTCATAAACCATTTCTCCAATTTCGATATTGACAATGAACAGTTATGCTACTTGCACACTCTTTTCTAGCTGTCTATGATGTACAGTTTCTTATTTGTTACACTGCACCGATTTCGTGTTTTCTAGTTCTATAATGAAACATTGTATGTTTAGTTTTTTCTGTTGCTCAATTGATTGTTTCGTTCCTTTGGAGGTCAATTGGGGGGGCATCTAAATCAAAACAATGACCCCGCTGGAACGTGAATGCAGTGTACGCACTTGAACCACAGCAAGCGACTGTGTATAGTTGCTATGGTGTTGGTCGAGTTGTTAACCATTTGAATCCGAGAGGCCGTTGTTCCTGTCCAGGAACATGATACGTCATAATTTCATCAAGTAGAGTGGCCGCAAAGTGAATGTGAGGTGAACACCAATCAATATTTTCAACGTGCAGCCCGCAGGCTGCACGTTGAACATATTAATTGGTCTACCCCCAAATAATGAATATGGACTTTTCCGATTGCTCCCATTGAACTGATGTGGATTGTACCACCATGGTTCAAAAGGTTAAAAAGTCAACAGGCAGACGGATATATTTGACAGTGTTCACGCTGTCGGATGCCAATGTAACCTACTACACTAAACAAATTAGATTTGACTCAAAAATATTTATATTGGAAAAGCTCTTTGCACCAGCAATGTTCCTTTCACTTTTGAAGGAAAGTCATTGTAACAGTGAAGAGCTCGATCGATAACTAAATAAAGTAAAAAAAATAGTATTACTTCTAAAAAAAGAAATCGTCACCTGATAATGAATGAAGAAAAACATAATCAATTTTAACGAAGCATGCCCAGACCAGTGATTTTTTCAGTAAGATGTTAACAATAGTGTTTGGACAAGAGCGCGGTGGTTCAGTGGTAGACTGTTAGACTTCTATGCTTGAGGTCTCGAGTTCGACCCCTGTCCGGGACGACCCACGTTGTGTCCTTGGGCAAGGCGCTTTATCCCTATTGCCTACATGGGGGAACGATGCCGCCGTGTACTAAGGCTTACTGCACGTCGATGGTGCACATGTCTTCAACCGCCGTAACCCTGCTTGGGTGGAGCTTGAACAGTGTTAGAATGTTGAGGAGCTTTTTTGCCATTATGCGGAAGTATGCAACCTTAAACACCAATAAATAAATAAAATAAATAATAAATAATAGTGTTTGGACACAACTTCAACTTATCAATGAGTAGTAATGGGGCATTCTTTTCAATAAACATTGTAATCTATCAACTTTACAAAGGCAACAGTTTATTGGATATATTCGTCGTACCATAGCGAGTGACTCCAGTGGGTATGGGATATTTATCTAATTAAATGTTGCCTCTAATAGTTTCTCGACTCGCGAAACCCAGTAACAGTAATTAGTCCATTAATCTGTTATTACCTAAGTGCACCAATAGGTGCACATACCGACATCATTCAGTCTGACCATTACTCGAAACGGGGACACAGATACACCTGCCTTATAACATCCCCTTTCGCTTTCCTATTAATTTGTCGGAACTTTCGTGTTCTGTCGGATTTTTTTCGGTAACCTACTGTTCGTTCATTCTTGACGCAACTACCAGTTGTTTTTAAAATTCGATCATTTTTAGATCAGACAGCAAATCCCTCTTCACGTTCCTTTGGTGTATTGGCACTAAAACGCTTTGTTTGGCACTAAAATATCCAGAATGGGTAAAAATGTGGCACCATATTTTTCGGGCCAGAGTGAACTCTGCTGACAAATGTTCAAAGTAGTATTAAAGGCCCACAAATCAAACTTTTAGAAGTCTTGTTGCTAGGGACCGAATTAACAAAGTCTGATGAATACTTGTTTCTCGTTATGGAAATGTCCCTGTTGCTAAAATGTTTAAAGTAATTCTTTATTCTCTAGAAAAGTTATCGAACTGGAACAGTTCAATTATAAATGATAGTTGATCGAAATAGGTCTATATTTTGCTTGTTGCTAAAGAGTTTACTATTGAAGTCACAAGAAGAAACAAGCCACAACTGGAAGGTGGATTCAAACAACAAAATCGAAGCACGGTTGGACCTTTCTGAAAACAAGAGTTGGTAGAACTATCTAAACAGCAAATAACATCGGCGAATTCCCTGAAAGATTCCACAATTGATTTAGCAGTCCTCCCGAGTGCCACCCACATAATGTCAACTCCGTTTTCCACTTACTATTTCTTTTTGAACACTTCACAAAGGGGGAGGTTATAATTGCCCTATCAATTCAGTACTTTAGGATATCATATCCTCAAAGTAACCGCATTACACGCAGTCCTTACGTTTCTACACACGCAGCAGCACAGCGAGTGGAAATCCCCACAAGAAGCGTAACGTTCGTGAACTTGAAAATGACTTAGCGATTAATACATGTAACATGACTGACAGGACAGTTTCATTAAACTCTTCACAGAGGGGACATTAACAAACGATACGATCTTTCAAAATCAGTTTCGTGTTGGAAGTGGCTGATCTGGGACATCGGAAAAAATTAACGCAAGCAAGAATATGTTGCTATTCTGCACTACACACTTAATTTAAACAAAGGTTGGTGTTCTTTTTGTCAGTTTCAAATTCCTTGGAATGTCTCTCCTAGGCGAACCTTAAAATATGTGTGCATGGGCAAAGTCTGTACCGTTCAGCAGTCCAGCATTGCCATAAGTCGCAAGTCTTATCTCATATCTGCCCAAGATACTTGTCCTGCTGGAAATAATTGTGAAGTGCCCTGTGCTCGTCGCCGTTCGTCTTGGCAAATCGATACAGAAAAAACAGACAAATAAATAGTGCTGCCTTAGATTTTATTATGCCAGTAATTGTTATTGACCACTCAGCTTCAATATCTAGTGACCGTATATGATACTGTATACCATCGAGCTGACCGTGTATAGAGCTTATATACGGTCAGTTCCAACATTTTGTTTTTGGCATCAAACGCTCGCTTCGATGATGTTTTTCGCCTGTTCAACAAACAACATATAATTTCGCGTGTGTGTCTGTTGAGTAACGTACAACTATAATACGTTTCTTCCAGTTTTTGAGAAATTTTAATAAACAAATGTAAATAAATACAATAATTAAACCACTAAAACGACATGTATGCCAACTGGTACTGTCTGAGGCGAATGATGAATGAAACTGTTCCCACTTACATTCTTGAAAGAATTGATAATCCATTTGTTCCAGTTGTTTTATTTTTCCAGTACTTGACACTGAATCGTTCGAATGAGGGGTCATAACCTATGTTTTGAAAGCAAGAAATGAAAATTTTTAGTTATCCGAGGATGTTTTTTCCAAGTGCCGTCTGCAACTTAAGTTAGGTGATGAGTTAAAAAGTCATACTATGTGGCTAATTTGTGCGTGTGTGTGTCATATGATAAATAGAATATGAAATGAGTGTTTTTCTCATATAATATTTATGAAACTCGTCCGAATTTTCCGTTTGGACTCGCCAGAGGCTCGCCCAAACGGAAAATTCTTAGACTCGTTTCATAAATATTACATGAGAAAAACACTCATTCCATATCTTCTATTTATCATTCGCCTGGAGGAGCCGGCCTGGAAACAAATAGACAAAAGATAGTGCTATATTAGAGTCTATCATGTAATGTAGCAACAGACTGACCATCAAGACCTGAACGATTGGTATGGAGGTATGAACAACTTAATCACGAGTGGGATTGGTTGGTGAGATTGCTTTTCTGAAATAAATCAACTTGTCAACCTGTCCGACTGCTTGTCCACGCCACAACACCAGAGAATATGGCACAACAAGAAGAGAATATGTGTTTGTGACGTACGCGTTGTTACGAGGGTTTAGCGCTGACCTTTTCTTGAGATTTTGGGCCTCTCAAGAATTCCCAGACAGGTGTATGCTTGAGCTTCTACGAGATGGTCACTTACTCCTCCGTATCTGAAACTGTGATATCAACTTCCTACTAACTTGTCACACTTTAGGTGACATGTGTTACAGTCGTCACGTAGTTTTAGACATCTCGCTTCAGAACAAACTGGTCACAACACCAGCTCGCCCGTCTTGAATGTCCAACTCGATCGATTTGACTTATTGCGTTAGCCAACCCGCTCCGTTGTATTAGGCAGGTTTTCACATTAAGCCTCGGTGATTTCCTAAGCTCGCACCAGTGAATTGGTCAGCTAATCACATGATGCTGGTCCACTCGACACAGTGTAGTTATTGCCTAGATAAGATTAGTGACGAACTCGCGAAAGATCATACCTCAATGTCGGTTTGACAAAAAGTTACAGAGCTTCAAAAAATCTGAAATAATTGACGTTACGAAACAAGAATGGGAAATAATTTGTCCGTGAAATTATCAACTAGGACCAGTAGGTACGACAATCGAATAAAACAATATACGTTTTACATGTGGCGTTTTTCTCTTTTTGGGTGGGGGAGGGGGGGGGGGCGCTGTGGGGGTGGTGGTAGTTTTTTCATTCACCTAGTTACTTTATTTGGTTAGAATGCTAGTCAGCTTGGGTTGTGACTTTTCAATCTTCAGATCCAAGTAATTAAAATAAGCGGCGCAATGAAGGAGGCAAGCTGCACGCATCGACACCTCAACTTCCTCCCATGACACAATAACTTAAAATGCTTATTCGAAGTAACAGCAACGCGTCTATAGACTTTTTCCATTGATCCTTGCTTACAATTTTCGACTGTATTCCAGTATCCCTCTGTGAGAAATTCCGTTTTGTAGTTTAATATCCATCCATATAGCCAGAGATCTTTCCCGTTGTTCAGTGGATTGTTGGTTGTTTATTGGGGTTTTAACGACATTTTCAACAGCTAGAGTCATTATGGTGAAGCGCACTGTTAAAGATAGATGAAGCTGGAGTACCCGGAGAGAAAACATCCAACAACAGCGAGTATCTATCAGACTCTACTAAATACTAAACCCACACGTACAGGGTTAGCATCGGTCAAAGTGAAATGCACCGTCGTCTTACCCCACGCCTTAGTAGACCCCACCAGCGTTCTCCTACATAGATCATGTTTTGGACATTATATATTATATGGGGAGCGCGGTGGCTCAGTAGGTAGACGTGCAGGCTGCAAGCCGAGAGGTCCTCGGTTCGAATCCCACCTGCGGCAACCGCGTTGTGTCCTTGGGTAAGACACAGACACTTCATCTCCATTGCCCGCGTGGGGGCACGATGACGCCGTGTACTAAGGCGTACTGCACGTCAATGGTACGCATGTCTTCAACCAATCTAACCCTGCTTGTGCTGCAGTGCGGAGTTACGAAGTTGGGGAGCTGGCAGCTGCTCGTCGTTGCTAGGTGGTTCTCTCCGGGTACTCCGGCTTCCTCCACCCGTAAAACTGTCACGGTCATGATTATCCATTGTGCATAAATATGTGACCTTAAACATCAATAAATAAATAAATTATATATTATATAAACAGGGATCGCGTGAGTCTGGGATTCCGAGAATCCTTGACTCAGTCTATCTAGAAATTCAAGCTTTGATTATCTCACTTTATACGCCTGCAACTTGAAATTTCCGTCGCACGTGCGGGTGGGCTGGTTAGTTTAATAAATATGACTTTTGAGGTATATTACAAACCGTGTTACTGCCAGTGATGGGCTGTTGATAAGTACCGACGGGAAATCAAATTTGTTTACAGGGGTTGGTTACAAGCCATTACATTTCTTTCACTGGAAGACAGAATCAATTCACATCATCTGTTGTTGATTACTCCGACCCAATGGACAAATCAGACAAATGGGAGAATTATAGCCAGAAAATTAACTTTTTCACGTCATGGCAACCTCGTGGGATCATGGTTACTACAGTGGGGCTCACCTTGGTGAATTTCGAGGTAACGTTTTTCGGCCAAGTTCTCATCTGGCAAACATCATTGCAGAATCCAGCTCTAAACAAAACAAGTGTTGCGAACAACATTTAAAACACACAATGGGCTATGGGGCTGGGGGTGGGGGTGGGGGTGTTTGGGAGGGAGAGTTAATCCACTAAGTTCTAATTCTGCGTGAAACCGAAGGAACACTACTAAAGTTACAAAGTGTGTGGGTCGAGGATGTTATGCTGGATTGTATAACCCTATTAAAATGTGTTTTCCGGGCGGGGTGTGTGGGGGGGGGGGGCAACTTCACGACTATTATAGTGGTAGCGAGGTACACTAAATAACAAGAGAGACTAGCATTTCTTCCAACAAATTTTGTTTCATATATTAGAGCAAAACGTGCCGCTTCTAAATAAATGGTTTCGATGGAGCAGCTTGTCAGCCACTCACGGTTCTAAAATGAATGGCATATTTCACAGATTGGTGGTCAGCAAGTTAACCCTTTACCTAACATGAAAAGCAGACGACACTTGCAAAAATAAATCTTGAATAACTAATTTTTTTCATTTTTTGCCTCACAAACATAGGTTATGACCCCTCGTTGGAACGAGCTCGACGTGCTCGTTCCAACGAGGGGTCATAACCTATGTTTTTGAGACAAAAAATGAAAAAAATAGTGAAAATTAATTGACGTTTTTTGAGAATAGCGCTGGCCGGTTTGGGCCGTTACGTTGTGTAAAGGGTTAAGAAAAGAAATAGTGTTTCTCATTCCAAATTATAGGCCTTGGGCATGAAATTACCTTATCGTTCCAAATTCATTATTTATTTATTGGTGTTTAAGGTGTGCACAATGGCTAATCATGACCACGGCAGTTAGGGGCGCGGTGGCTCAGTTGGTAGAGGTGCAGGCTGCAAGCCGAGAGGTCCTCTGTTCGAATCCCACCTGCGGCAACCGCGTTGTGTCCTGCGGCAACCGCGTTGTGTCCTTGGGCAAGACACTTCACCCCGATTGCCTACATGGGGGCACGATGACGCTGTGTACTGAGGCGTACTGCACGTCGATGGTGCGCATGTCTTCAACCAATCTAACCCTGCCTGTGCTGCGGTGCAGAGTTCAGAGTTACGATGTTGGAGAGCTGACAGCTGCTCGTCGTTGCTCGGTGGTTCTCTCCGGGTACTCCGGCTTCCTCCACCCGTAAAACTGTCACGGCCACGATTAGCCATTGTGCATAAGTATGTGACCTTAAACATCAATAAATAAATAAATACCACGGCAGTTTTACGGGTGGAGGAAGCCGGAGGAAGCCGGAGTACCCGGAGAGAACCACCGAGCAACGACGAGCAACTGTCAGCTCCCCAACATACTAACTCCACACAAGCAGGGTTAGCATTGATTGAAGACAGGTGCACCATCGACGTACAGTACGCCTCGGTACACAACACTACCATGCATCCACGTGGGCAATGGGGTGAAGTGTCTTGCCCAACCACCGAGCAACGGCTAGCAACTATCAGCTCCCCAGCATACTGACTCCACAGAATCATGGTTAGCATTGGATGTAAACAGGTGCACCATGGACGTGCAGTACACCTTTGTACACAGCGCCAGCGTGCCCCCACGTGGGAAATCTAGATAAAGTGCCTTGCCCAAGGACACAACACAGTTACCCCTGGAGGGGATCGAGACGTTGACCTGTCGGTTTTAAGTTCACCGCGCTCTATTGTGAATAAATAAAATATGTATGTAGTGGTCGTAACGCAAGTTATTTAATTAACAGGTTCCACAGTGGTACTTCAAATTGGTCATACTGAGCCCTCGAGTATTACAGACCTCCATTTCTATCACCAACTGTGTGTGCGACATGCGTCCAAGCACCAAATATAGTATTGTAAGAAAGAAATCCATACATGAGTACCTGAAAAAAGCTAATTGTTATATTAACCCTTTGATACTTTTGTATGTGTTATTACGTACGAAATATTTTGATTAATTTAACCCTTTGTTATTTTTGTAAGTGTTATTACATACGAAATCAAACAGCACGTTCATACTTTGTGGTCATTTGTTTTGTTATTATTTTTCGATTTTTTAAAGTTTTAACCTCAAATTCCTATTTTCTCCCGAATAGTGCCCAGTGATAGCCGTTGAGCCAAATGTTATCGCAGCTTAAAATATAAACTTAATCCTACTGTCAGGACTTGTTAACTGGTTGAGTGCTAGAAGCCACTATCAGGGCTTTCAAAAATGAGGATACCAGAGCAAAAGACAACACTTATATTGCTTATATTTCATATTCAGTCAAACACAAATGATATTTTGTTTATTTAAGTTTGTTTTATTACAAATTATTGGAGAGTGCCTGTGGGCACTCTCCAATACATTATAATAAAACAAGCTTTGAATGACAAATTCAGACCCCCCCCCCCCCCCCCCAATAATCTAGCTCTCAACCAGATAATCACAAATGTGATAAATATCTTGTTATTTGTACTTTCCAACGTTTGACGTCGCATTTTGGAAAACGTTGAAGAAACTGAATTACCAATGACGTTTGAACGTCAGAATAATTAAAGTCTCAAAGGGTTAAACTCCAACGTCCCAGCTGGAAAAAATATCGGAGTTGTCACACACCCCAAACCAACATTAGCGACGCCCCTGAACCAAACTGATGTTCAAAAGCCATATGTATTTGACACTTTTGTTAATTTATTTACATTCTTTACCAAGGTTTTACTTTGTTGATAAATTATTCCATCTCTTTCAATTTACATGTTGTTATATCTTCAATATATTTATCCGAAATGGCTAAAAACATTCAATGTCCAGAAAGAAATACTCTCAGCCTGATTGAATGCTCACATTAGTGTGCTCAAATTTGTTATTTCAGACCCAATGTCAATTATTCGTTCAGTTAACTGACCATTTTCACAACATGGCCACACTTTAACGGAGTAATGGCGACATTTCGAGGATCTCAAACGAGTGGTGTTTGGCTATAAGATTTTTTGAAACGAGTTTGATGAATTTGATTCACAACGAGCCTTTAGGCGAGTTGTGAATCGAATTCATTAAACGAGTTTCAAAAATCTTATATCCACACGAATTTTCGAATGTTTTTTACACTTTTTATTTAATTCATTGTCGCTAAATTCTCCCAAAACAACCGACAATCAGTTCGTTGGCTTAGACGCTTCACATCATGACGTCATGAATGCGATTTACTTGCACCCGTTGTCGTAATTGACGTCATGTGAACTACGCACAAGAATACACGCGCCGATTAGACACTAGTTGATAATCAGGAAATAAGACATGGGTTGTTACGTCGAAATTAACGACGTTTCATGTGATATAATATGTTTTTCAGAAACACACTGCAGCAAATCGGAAGTGTCAATCCAATTCTTTTCTGGGTACAGACTCGCACCTCCTCCATACAGGCACCAAACTGAAAATATCCCATGCAGCGATATGCATTCCTCACCAGAATGGAGATAATCAATTAACCCTTCGGACACCGGTGGTATCTTCCATGCCAGATCAATGGCAGCAGGTTGAAGAGTCCATATCTAGTATTTGGGGTTAGACCAATTAATATTTTCAACGTGCAGCCTTTGATTGGTCTACACCACACATTTTCCTTGTAGCCATCCCACTTAATGAAATCATGACGTAGCTTGTGACCCGGCTCGACAAAAACGGCCTCTGGGGTTCAAGGGGTTAAAGGCATAGGATGTTCTTATGCTGATTCCACATTTTATTTCGATTTGTGTAGTAGACATAAATGCTTTCGGAATGGCTATAGCAAGTGAATGGCATTAGGATAGAAAATGAGCGGGTTTTCTTCAATATTTTTCTTTCTATCTTCAAGGAAGAATGACGAGAGTACAAACACAGACGCACCCTCTCCCCATCACACTCACCCACCCACACACACAAACACACACACCATTACACACAAGCGAGGGTATTCAGTGCAAGCTGAAAAAAATGTGGACTCCACGTCTTACCTTACTTTTAAAAATAAACTTGAAAAAAAAACAATGGTCGTCACACTGTACAGTTTCTCCGAAACAAAAGCAGAGGGCGCACTTATCATTCTGTAACAGCAAACCGAGGACCATTGGATGAGAGCCTACATAGGACAACTGTGCAATGAAATCTAAAACGGGTGTTTAACGACAGAAATAGATTGTCGCCATATTTAGTTTTCTGGCCGTTTTTGGATCGTGCACATCAGTTCGAAACCAAAGTAAAAACACTATACAATTATGACATTTTTGTATCTGCGGCGAACTCATAACCTCGTGACTATAAAAGCAACTTAGAAATGGGAATAACTTTTTGAGACGCGTCTATCCTACATTTTGGGCGTTGTGCCGTGGGTGGGATCCACAAATCTTCAAACTGGTGAATGTGCATTCTCTCGCTAGATTATAACGATGCAGCGTCCATCCCCACATACATCCTTACGGTCAGAAATGTCCCTAATTATTAACCTCGGGAGTTTGAAATTCTTATTTCAGAAGGACATGTTCTCGATTCGGGTTTGGAAAGACTCCAGATTCATGCAAAATCAAAGTACAAAACGTCCAATGATGCAACGAGTTTCACTACTTAGTTGTTTGGAATTTCTAACTCTTTATTATTTCATTTCGAAAATTTGCAAATACTATTGTTTTGGTCACAGTTTGGAAGAGAGTGCACGCCCAACTCTCCACCTGTCGCCACCTCCCCGATTGTCTCATCAGAAAAAGACACCAATATGTGTGAACTTCAAAAAACAAAAAACTAGCAAGTACAGTACGTGGAGAGTGAATTGTAACAAAGTCACCCGCGGATTGGAGTTATCGCCCAAAGTATCACTTTCAAATTATGTACATATGGACAAAAATCACAAGCGATGTTTCAGCCAATGGTCCTCCGGGTTTAACCCGGAGGTCCATTGGCTGGAACTTAGATTGTGCTCGTCATGCTTTGCAACAAATTTGCAATTGTAGTTTGGGTGGAATCTCCACCCCGTGGATGATTTAGTGATAATACACCCTACACGTTGTGTACATGGATTACGTTACCTTCATCAAACGAATCGGCCTACTTGAGTAATTTATAAATTGAGCAAACAAAATACACAACAAAAATACTTTTAAAAAGCCATAGAAAGTAAACAATTTAATATCGAGTACGTTGGGTAAAGGATTAAAAAGCTGTAAGTGGGAGTTATCATATCTATGCCCCAAACATGCAATAACATGTAGGAGGCGTGGTCAGGGACGTTATTGCCCCATCTCATCCTATACAAATTATACTTTATAGATCAACCATATAAAAAGGCTGTTGGTATTCTTTGTCAAGGATGCCCTGTGTGATAACGTTCCATCGTTTTTAGCCCAGTGGTTGCCTGACAAACAAAATTGGGAATAAAAACAATCACCAGTAATAACGCTATCACTATAATTCAGTAGAATGGACACATTAACTCAATGATACTGTACTCTTTCCACTTAGTCCAACCATTTGCCCAACGCACCCGAAATCAACATTTCTCAGATTTTTTTAACTTTTCAAACAACTCAACAACCATATTTGACTAACCAAATCATACTTTTTTTCTCACTTCAACACAAACTGCGACCGTAGAGATTTTCTAAAATCATTTTCTGCACGGAATCTCCGTAACATAAGAAGCCCTTCAGGACAATCACGATGAAATGGTCGCAATCCACGAGTGGGTAGTGATGCCCACGAATGCGTTTACCAGGTTATAAAAATGATCATCATGAATATTAGTTTTTTGGAATCTAATATTATTGCGTCCATGGAAATATTATCCACTTGTGGAAAGTGACCAGTCGACGAAGACCGTATTGTATGATTTTGTTGGAAGGATTAGATTAGGATGATAATATATGTACCAAACACATTGAAATCAGTTTGTATTGTGTATGTAAATAAGTAATAAGGCGATTATGTTTCGATACTTTTAGATTCCCAAAGCCCCATTTCTAAGATTTGTTCGTCCCCTACAGAAATATTCCTGTACATGTTTTGTGTCCATCATCACATTAAAGCATATGCCTAAGTGAGAATGGACACACGAAAACAGTTTACAGACCGGTTTCGAATATCGTCATGATCTGGCACCGCATGCGATTCATACGTCTTGATAATGTACAATGATAATCAGGGCCACACAGATTTGATGTATTTTCTGATATGTGGTTTAAAATCACTGAAAGGAACTTTAATATCCGTGAGAGGCTTGTGTAAGACCTGTCTTGTTGCACTGTCTGCAGGTAAATAGAAACACACGATATCATATTGGTCTGAATGAGATCATTCAACTTCTCATAAAGTTCCAAAATGAGACAGTTCTTCAACTTGGAGTTGTGAAAAGCTTGCAAAGAGGAAAGAGAGTCAGAAAAAATAATCAACTCCCTTTCCTGTACATTCTTGATGTCTATAGCTTTCACTTCAGCTGTGAAATTAAAACTTTTATTTGGTATTCTCATTGAGCTGATCTGAAAACCAGCAACAACCCCTGATGATACTTTGTCAACGTCTTCAGATCCATCTGTATCGATCCGCTTATAATCAAAATACTTTGACTTTATTTCAGCATATTTTTGTTTAAACAGCAGAAAATTTGTCTCAGATGTTTTGAGGAAGCAAGGTCCAAAATAACAGTAGGATTTCTTAGATGCTAACGTGGAATATGAAGTCTTTGATCAGAAGGTTATCAGTTTCTTCGTGACAAAGAGGGCGGGGGATCTACTAACTCAGGCGATGAAGATGTCTTGTGTAGTTGACTGTGAACTGAACCAAGTGTATGTCGTGTTTGTACCAGAGAACAGAATGAAACAAACGGAACGTAAAATATTCTTATGTTGTTTTTTAAACCAACTGCCCAAATACCCGGATTTAGGGAGAAGTACCCGGATGAAGGAGTTATATCTATCATATCCTCCGGTAGTATAGTACCACACCATAGGTATTCCCCAATACCGAGAGAAGTCGAAGAGTCGAAAGAGCCTTTACTCTTAGAGCAATTGCTCTCATTGCTTTTTGGCTCATTTAAAGTAATCATAAAGGGTCGGGCGTGGTGGATCAGGAGGTAGAGGTGCAGGCTGCAAGCCGAGAGGTCCTCGTTTCGCATCCCAACTGCAGAAAGCACTTTGTGTCCTTGGTCACTTCACCTCCATTGCCCACGTGGGGGCACAGTGGTGTTGTGTACTAAGGCGCACGTCGATGGTGCACTTGTCTTCAACTAATGCTAACTCTGCTTGTGTGGAGTTAGTATGTTGGGGAGCCTGATAGTTGTTCGCCGATGCTCGGTGGTTCTCTCCGGGTAGTCCGGATTCCTCCACCCGTAAAACTGTCCGACACGAGGTGACCCTGGCTGTCGAAAGTGTCGTTAAACACCAATAAATAAATAAATCATAAAGAGTCGCAAAATAGTTGATGAAATCGACATCCACGTATGAGGTACGACTTTCTCGCAGACCTGTAAATCACACAAACGTAATCTAATTTTGAGCTCACAAGTGATCTATACAATCGGTTGAGTGGTTTGCGGTTCTACAAGAAAGTCCTACCTCAAACCACTTAATAGTGGTATTAGAATTAGCCTAGCTGCGTTTAGAACATCACCAATAGATGCAGTGCTTTTTGAAGCAGAGGATCCTTCTCTTGAGAAGCGCAGAATTAAACTGTCACTCTAATATGTTTCTAAAATCTTGGCTAATACACCAAACCCAGCTTATAACTGTGTCTCCAACCCTTAAAGTGTTGAATTTTTGAATAGACACCAGAAACATATTCCTGCATTGGGAGTTAGAATTTAACCCCATATGGAGTCCAACACACTCAAATCTGATTCGATAAAGGAGAACCGTCAGCCACATATTCCTCCTTGACATCTAAGAAAACATATAGTTATTTTGGACCTTGTCTCTACCGATAAGGACTGAGACAAATTTTTTGTAGTTCCAACAAAAATATGCCGAAATTAAAGGAAAGTTTTGTTCATATAAAATAAATTATACAGATTGATCTATAGATGGTGACAAAGTATCATCAGCCGTTGTCACGGGTGATCAGATCACCACAATCCGAATACCAAATAAAAGTTTTCTTTTCACAGCTAAAGTTAAAAAGCTTTATAACTTGCACTTGAACACATCAAGAATGTATAGGAAAAGAAGCAGGCTTGGCAATTTCAGGAGAGCGATTTTTAGCTCTCCTTACTGCCCTCCTGAAAGAATTAAGGAGAGCGAAAAATTGCCCTCCTAAATATTTTGGTCTGGGATGATTGAGATTACACGTATTATGCTCACATTAAATTTTTGTTGTAAAGCAAAAATGTAATTTAACTTCGAAGACACATAACATCACGTAATTTCATTTTGAAAGTGGTTTAGTGGTAAAAGCTAATGGCTGCAACCATACCCAAACACAGTTGCAATCATTTGAAGCAAAATGGGTCACAGCAATATTTTTTTCTGTCAGTTTCAAGTTCAACAACTGACATCACAGTTTGAGGGGTAATTATTCAAGGAATATTGACACTTTAATATACTACCATTACTACTATCCTGTCACTTGAAGCACTTGCACCAGGATGTGACTGTAGATTCAAGCAGACCTGTTGTCCAAGAAAGTCATACGCCTACCACTACCACCTTCAACCCCCTTGGGGGGTTGAAGGTGGTAGTGGTAGGCGTATGACTTTCTTGGACAACAGGTCTGGGTACACACACAGGTCTTGTCAAGTGTGTGTTCGGTTGTTGAGTGAGACATCTGGATGTCTAAGAGATTTCGCTTTACCTTAGTAAAGTTAATAAAATCACTGATGTAGTCTGTTGGTTTCAGTTTCAATGAGTTCGTTCAACTGGATACTCAAAATGCTGTGTAAAGCTAATTGCTCTCCTAAGCTGATCGAGGAGAGCGATTTTTTGCCCTCCTGCATTTTTCAGAATGCCGGGCCTGAAGAAGTTGATTTTTTCCGACTCTCTTTTCTCTTTGTTAGCTTTAATCAACACTAGGTTCAAGAGCCCTCTCATTTTAGAACTTAGTGAGAAGCTAAGATGCACACTTCCGACCAATATGTTATCTTGTGTGGTGGTTACTCGGACTTGTTGGTGTCTCCGGTAACACCAGAGCAGACAGTGCAGCGAAACAGTTTTTAACAAAGGCTGTCACAGATTTTAAAATTCCATTCAGTGATTTTAAAACACATATCAATAAGTACATCAAACTCTTCGGCAGGCGGAATGGGATGGAGCGACAAAAGACAAGCTCCATCCGTTCAGAACTACAATTACTGATAAATATTTATCCGCCAAGTAACCATTGTAGAAAGATCACGTCAATCTGATGCGATGTCATATCGGCAATATATGACTTTCACTTCCTGTTTTGTTAGAGGGTAATGTGCGATCAGACTTTTAACCAGGTCAGACGGCAGTATTTTAATGCTGTGTCTCTTCGAGACCCATCCTACAACACAAATTTCCATACAATGCTATCGTTCCTCAAGGAAATCCACCTTTTAAATACATTTTAAATAGTTTTTACACCCTCAACTATTCATATCTATTTAACAGGTTGATTTGCATTGTATTCTTTACACCACTGGCCTTATTTTCTCATTATTGAATTCACCATTTATTTATTCTCAAGTGCTTTTCAGATTTTATCAACTCTTTTTTACTTCGTGGAAGATAATGACCTCTTTTTTGCAGGCCATGTTTTTGTATGCATATATATGACTGGTGAAACAAGGGGCGGCTCCAGCGCCTCGCCCGTATTTTCGCCAGCTATGTTTCTCTCGTACTGGTTCAGTTTCGATGGATTTCGGATGATTTTTTGCAGTAAGTGGCAGCAAACGCTAAAATGTATAGTCTGTTAAAAAATCGGTTAACTGAAGTAGATCGTATTCTTACAGACAAACAAGTACCAAATCCACCCCAGACAAGATAATCCAGAGACAGTATAATTGCTGTTAACGTCTGGTAAAGCATACAGGTGAGGTCTATTTATCAGCTTTGGTCGTTACGACCAAAGCTGATAAATAGAGTTCACCCGCATGCATTACCGACATTTTTAACAGCTCTCAAAGTGTGGAATCTTTCAAACAGATCTCCTGAAAAAAAATCTCAAAATATCCTCTCATATGCATGGGAATGGGGGTTTTGGGACCCTGGAATTTACAATTTTCGTACGACGGGCCCAACAATGGTCGGTCCGTCATACCGACGACCATCCATCGTCCGATCCAGCCCCCTCACTTTGAAAATCGTTCCGCCGATCCTGCTGGGTATCATATTTTGCTGTGTGCAAGAACCGCTTTAAATACATGACGTCACTTCATTCATGTTTTTTTTCGCCACGATATATCCTTAGATGCTGCTGATATGGGGCACCAATAACAAATAGTGATCTACACAGATGGAGTAGTGTTTTTTGGACAGCACCCCAATCAGTACTACTAACTACCTTGAAGAGGTTAAGTGCCTTTTTACATCTCAATCTTAGTTGTTTGATAACAGAAGAAGTCACTTTATTGCACGCCTATTCGTTTATTTTCATAAAATACACACTTTTTCTGCAAAAACCAAAGCGAACAATAATTTTTTTTTGTATTGTCCTTGAACAAATGTTTTTGTACTGTCCTTGAACAATACGGATCACGTGCGCGGACTATTTAACTATTTCTGTTTTAAGTTTGGGTTATTTTTGGCAGTAATTTGTGTTTTTAATATTTTTTTAGTAAACGGCAGGCGTGAAATAAATACAGACCAGCATATGCGTTCGAACTGTCATTTTTTACCGCACTCGATCGATTTTGGTGGAGGGATAATATTGAACAAGAAGACGAAGGCTTCGAGTTTAATATTATCCCTTCCAGTTCAATATTATCCCTCCGAAAATTGAGATCTTTGTTGTTGTAGGAGTCACTCCAAAGGAGGCAATGTGCATTAAAATATCCTAACAAAATGTATGGAGCTGGACGTTGGT
This sequence comes from Pictodentalium vernedei, assembly GCA_031216915.1. NCBI lineage: Eukaryota > Metazoa > Mollusca > Scaphopoda > Dentaliida > Dentaliidae > Pictodentalium > Pictodentalium vernedei. The sequence goes on from CM062294.1 coordinate 144,472,378, forward strand.
GAACCAGTTGCTCAATGACATTCAGCTGCAGGTTTATTTGGTTGAATGTATATAGGACCGTTAATGTAACTTTCTTCTCTAACATTAGGCGTACCGCTACATCCTGTAAATTTGATTGTGAAGCTTCAGAACGGTGAATACTGTCCTTTCTGACTAAGACAGACGTTCCACGAACATGAAGAAGATCGAACAAGAGCGCATGTTATTGGAAAACGTGGCGCGAATGTGGCCATCAGCATCTATGTCCTCTATACCTTCCAACATGTTATGCACAGCAACATTGTTGAGATAGTAAGATGTTCTATTTGAATTAAGTTTTTGCTGCTAGTTTTCTTTGTTCTTCTGGTCTTCTTTTCTCCTTCTGACTCTGACTAATATTTTGAAGTTCAGGTTTCGGTTAAGTTTGGTTATTTATGTGGTCTAAGTTTGCTTCCTTTACTTTTATCTCTTAAAAGGCTTAAGTTTGTTCTGGTCTTTCTGCAATTTTATGTGCAACGTTTCTCCTGATGTTCCTTGAGTGGTTGATAGTGTTTGGGTTGATTTTGGTTCCATTTGATCGTAATGCTCTATCGTGGAGGTTTGTAATAAAGATGAAATAGTACTGCTGTTAAGCCGTGTGGTCTAACATTTAACTGGTTGTGTTCGTATTTTTTTGTTTTCAAGGTCTAGCATATGCTGGAACTGATTTATTCATTGCCGGCTTTGACGTAACGATTTCTCTCGCCTCTTGGAAACTCATTTTTCTTCCACATTTAACTTATTTAACTTTTTTAATCATTTCTGTCATACAGGGCAACCCTTTAACGATGACATGTGGTTGTTCTTATAGTTTGCACAGATGATATCATTGGTACAAGGCTCTGTACGTTGTTGAACACATCAGTGATATATTGACTGACCTATACATTTCGAATGTTCATGACCATATGCTTGTCATTTGAAGCGTGGAAGTGGATTTGGAATGTACACATCCTCTTTGATGTTCATGAATCCTACTTAAAAAGACTTGGATGGTTGAGGAATTGTATTTAAAAATTTATGCATTTGTTTGTATAGCTTTACCGTCTTTCTTATTTCTACTCTTTTAACATCGGTGATATCCTCTAATTTTAGTTCGTTTCTAATTTTGAGTACATCATTGCCAGAAAGCTTCCCTTTTCTACTGTTTGGCATCTGATGGGAAAAGGTGTTAACTTCCATATCAAGAATTTTGTCAGGTATCGGTAAATTTATGGCCTGAGATCCTGGGCTACATTCAACGATCAGTACTCCCGTTCTCAATTTCGTTACGTTTTTCAATCTGCTATTTATTCCCTTGATTGTTTTTCCAGTGCAAACGGATTAATATTTGATACTTTTTACCTTCATCTGCTGTATAAATTACTATACATTTTGACCGGGACCTTTTAACATTTGTTGTGTCATGGTCAGTATCTGTGTCAGATTATTTTACCGGCAGATCGTGACCTCGTTTTATAGTTTTGTAGTTTCTCCATATTGGATTTTGAATATTATTTAGTCAGTCCATGACTCTCAGCCTCAGGAGAGGGGTATGTTCGAGCTCAACACGTGCCTTTGACAAAATCAAAAATACATTGAAAGCATACTCGACCAGGGTGTTGCATACGCATACCGCTGATCGATTGACTCGTCGAGTGTGGATTGTGCCAGGCCTTCAGAAGTCAGTAATTCAACCAATTATTTTGCGAAAGCAGTGTAATGCAAACTGCCACATGCAACTAATCACAGACAGTGCAATAAAAGGAACATATTCAAAAATTCAGAAATTCGTTAAAATTCTGTGTACGATGGCAATGACAAAAGTGTCTTAACATAAATAACTAATTGAATAACCTCAGTAGAAGGGAAATAGGCTTCTAGAGCAGCAAAAATTCATTCCCCGATGGAACTCCACCCACCATTTGGTTGAGGACCCAAGGCCGGAAGGAGACTGGAGACGTGGAACAAAATGGTTGAGAATGTTCGATGTATTACCTTCTGAGTCTGTGATTGTCCAGTGGAGGCTGGAGACTTGGAACGAAAAGGTTGAGAACGTTCGCAGTACAGTGGAGCCCACTTAATTGGATATTTCTTAATTGTATATCCCTGTTAATTGAATATAATTTTCAAACACAAAATCATTTACCATACCTTCAGTACAAATTTGATCTGTTAATTGCATATGGGTTGCAGAGTAGACTCCTGTTAATTGTATATAATTTTTGTAATATGTTGAAAAAATTACTGTGACACGCACCAAATTCCCCTTATTTATCAACCTTTTTGGCCTCACTACCTCCAATACAGGCGTTTATTCTATTATATCTTGTTTGACAGAGCTCTGTGAGCTCTGTCAAACAAGATATAATAGAATACATGCTCAGTTTACCTCCAGAACACAGGAAACTGACCAAATCCCTGTTAATTTTATACTACTGTTAATTGAATAATTTTCACTGGCAAAATGGATATTCAATTAAGAGGATTCTACTGTGATGACTTCTTAATTTGTGGGGCGCGCAGAGCGCGCAACCTTTCATTTGATTTATTATTTTAAGGAAGTTATCAGTTTCTAAAACACTTAATGATATAATTTCTGACTTATTTGTATTATTGTAGAAATAATGAAATATGTTTTCGCGGATTTAATTATTTCAAAAATGAGGAGGTAATTTTTCAAACTCAGTATATTATCGAACAATAATCGAAATACTTCTCGCCGGAAGTAATCAAGTGGTCAAATTTTATAAAACACGAAAATAACAACCCGGAAGTGATTGCGCGCTCGCAGACTTGTAGTTAATGAAGGGAGTATCTTGGTTTTGTCTTCGAGTAAAACTGGAGGCGACACACACACAACAACAAATTTGATTGCACATCGCTTCACCACAGACAAGTAACTGACACTATTTATATAGCATCAAGTATGTGTCCTGTCTGCTGTTACGCTCACAGAACAGAAGTGAACTGAACTGATTTTATTTAACAATATACATCTATATGAGTATAGAAAACTGTCATAGCAATCAAGTTTCGATATTCCCACATGTATATTGTTGGGGTACAACGTAGCCAGATTGGTTGAATTGGGGAGATCGGACCATTAATACCATACACATGAACTAAATCTGTGACACAGTTGCTTTCTATGCAAAATGGGTTGTTGAACTGACACACCGACAAGAGGTGAACCTGATCGTCGGAAGTGTCGTTAAACTTCAATAAATATATAAATACCTACTGAAACACGGTCGTTAAGACGGGTTATGCTTTCGTTTCATCGGATAACTGATATTCATATTAATTTCGGCATGACTGTCATGTTGAAAATGGAATCAAACATCTAATACTCGGCCCTTAAATGATTATCGCCTCTAGTGACAAATTGTTACTCTTCTGTTTATTTTACTATACCTGGATTATGACAGCGCGTATGGATCACAGAATAAAGCTAAATAACTTTAAAAAAAAAAAAACACAAAATAACTCAAATATAACGGTGGGATAACATTTTATCTTCGGTAAGCCAATGTATCTCATCGATGTCTGATGACATCCTTCACCAACTTTTGCTATTCTTATCGGAGTTAATTGTCCCTTTTTAAAGGACTTGGCATTTTCTCGGCAAATCTGTTTGTTAGTTCTTTTGGGTCAATAACTCTTTATCATACTCGATGGAATGGCATGACGTCACACTCTCTTGATCCAACTTCACACTTCAGGTATTTCTTTTTGTATTTCGATCTTCTTTTCTGTTTACAGCCACATGGTACAAGTAGTCATTAGATATTCGAACGTGACTTTAAACACCTATATATCCATCGACTAAGGAACAAACACAAAACCTGTAGACTTGAAGTGTACTGTTTTCACAGCAGCTAGTCCTGTTCATTCCTCCACTGGAAGCGAAAATATACTATTCAAAAAAGTAGGGGATATTTGATAAAAGTGAGATATAAGATGAAATATATTTATATTTTCATCAAAAAGACAGTTTAGGCATTGCTCTGTGAGACCTGGTGAAAGATAGTTGGGTGACTGACAAGCACACATTTCACGCACTGAGTTGTAGAAGACATGGAATGTCAGTTAGAGAATTACCACATTCATTCCAAAACCTCGATACCCTGCAAATCCTCCTCGGTTCGCGAGGCTAGCGCGGATCCGACGTGGCATACTCCTCACCAAACGTCCAATATCAGCTTTACTGATGTTATGCCATTCTTACTGCAGTGCAGAGGCGAGTTCCTGGACATTGGGAGAGAGGCGCCTGCCAGGTATATCCCAGACGTGCTCGATTGGTGAAAGGTCTGGACTTAGTGCTGGGCAAGGCAGTGTAGTGATGTTCTGCTCCTGAAGGAACTCTGTAGCGATGTGCTCTCGCATTGTCATTTTGGAAAATGAATCGACGGCCGGGACGTCGCGCAAATGGCACCACATGAGCTGCTAACATGTTGTTACGTTAGTACTGCCCTGTGACGCGCCCTTGGGTGGCATGTACTGCTGTTCTACTTGTCATGGTTATGTCTCCCCACAACATTAAACGATCGTGCTGCCTAACGGCTACGTCATTATATCGTTCGTTCGGTCGCCGCCACACTCTGTTTCGCCTGTCGTGGAAGTCGAGAGTGAACCTCGATTCATCGGAAAATATGACATTGCTCCACCGACGATTCTCCCAGTGCTGTCGTGCTCCACACCAATTACGCCTTGTTGCGATGTGACATTCAATCAGACGTGGAATTATTCTAGGTCGTCGGGCGTACAAATTTCAGCCGTGAAGGCGATTTCGGATAGTCTGGCCGCTGACACGCATATCTGTCGCGGCTGTCCAATTTCCGAGGCACTTTGATTGCGGTTACGTAAAGCTGCGGGTCGGATGAAACGATCCTGGTTAGCAGTTCTCTCCTTTGGATGACCTGACCGACGTCAGTCAGCAACATTGCCTTTCTGGTCGTAGTGTTGCCACAACCTGCTAATCACAGAATTGAATAACGTTGAGAATTTGAGCCACAGCAGTCTGTGTGTTGCCAACTTCCAACATACCAACGGCACGTAAACGGTCGTTACGTGTCAGTCTTCGCATACCTCAAAAGTTGCGTTTACGACCAGAAACTATTGATGAGCGAGTTTATACCAAGAACATAACGATGAGACCTCCGAAAAATCCCGTACAGCACAATGAAAATCTCAAAACGTACCCCACAGACATTAACACAGCGATCGTGCGAAAAACCTGCCTGAAGTTTTCGTGGGCCGGTGACATTCATGATCCACACTAAACTTGGTAACATATTGATGTGTTCAATCACGCATATCCAATACCATTTTCCGAAAATATCAAATCAGTTTGGATATCCCCTACTTTTTGGAATAGTATATATATAATGGACTAAAACAAAGACATCACTGCTCTTTCCTTCACAGCACACAAAGAACGGAATGTTTTTTAAAGAGAGAATCCTCATCACAAAGTTTTCTAAAAGTTATATTCAGTCATGTATTCTGTATCTATATAATAATTGCAGGTGGCGTAATTAACAAGACCAATACCGGGTCTGTACCTGCGTCGCTGCATGCAATTGAATCGGGAAACAGGAAGAGGCTGCACAGCAGATCTGAAAATTGCATACACGATACAACTGATCATTATCAGGCTCCAGATGAAATATAAAATCAATCCCTTGCACAAAAGCCGAGAAAAGTTTGACGAAAAATTTCAATGTTCAGTGGGTACAGTAAAATTTCAAAGTATCGGCAAACAGGAAGTGGTTGCACAGCAGATCTGAAAATTGCATACACGATACAACTCATCATTATGAAGCAGCAGACCAAATATAAAATCAATCCCTTGCATATAAGCCAAGAAAACCTTGACGGAAAATTTCAATGTTCAGTGGGTACAGTAAAATTTCAAAGTATCGGCAAACAGGAAGTGGCTGCACGGCAGATCTGAAAATCGTTTACACGATACAACTCATCATTATGAAGCAGCAGACCAAATATAAAATCATTCCCTTTGATAGAAGCCAAGAAAACTTTGACGGAAAAAGTGTTTCGGATGGACTGACGGACGGACGGATGGACTGACGGACGGACGGACGGACTGACGGACGGTGTCGAGCGGTTACTAGACCTGCTCTGCGACGCAGGTAAAAACGCATTAAAATGGAAGTATTCATTCAAACACTTCGCTCATTGGCTCGTGATGGGAACACAAAATTTAACCCTTTACCCAACGTAACGGCCAAAACCGGCCAGCGCTATTCTCAAAAATCGCCAGTTAATTTTCATTATTTTTTTCATTCTTTGTCTCTAAAACATAGGTTATGACCCCTCATTGGAACGAGATCGTTGAGCTCGTTCCAATGAGGGGTCATAACCTTTGTTTTTGTGACAAAAAATGAACATAATAGTTATTCAAGATTTTTTTTTGCAAGTGTCGTCTGCTTTTCATGTTAGGTAAAGGGTTAATAGGGATTTATCAAAATAGAGTATAATTCAAATTAGTTAATGCCTCGTAATGTAAACCCGGAAAAACTGTAGAAAATTTATGTTTAAAAGTCAGATGAACGACAACGGAACTAAATCGGTTAGTTTTGCACAAAATGACCGCTTACTATTCTCTTGCACTTCCAGGCAGATCCACACACTCGGGAGGGTCGATCACCTCATTGTCTAATTCTGCGTGTCGAAACCTTTAAGTTGATGCGCGACATGACTACCTTCCTAAAAAGTGAGTTTTCGACGCCCTTCCTCCCGCCTCGACCACCTCGGGTAGAGTCCATTTTGAATTCCACGCGTCGAGACATTTCATTTGATGCATAACATGACTACCTGTACAAATTGACACTTCGAGCTTAAATTTCCTTCTTATTGTCACAAACAAATCCCCATTGGATTCACTTTAGCTGAAATACAAGCCCAGGTGAAAATTGACTAAGTCTTTTTCAGCTGTTTTTAGTTGGGCTAGAAAATGTTTCACGCTAAATTCCCATTGCTTCCAAGCTTAAATTTTGAGATGGGCCAGAAATGAATTTTCGCTAGGCTAGAAGCCCCTTTTCCACTCTACTGATCTGCAATGTCCCCTCGACGTCACCCTTTTGGGGGCCCCCGATTAGCTAGACCGGGACCATCCAACCATCCGTCTTCATCCGAAGTTTGGGCCAGAGCAGTGTATTGGCCAGGTATCTCCAAAATGGAGACGGCTTGCCTTAGCCGAGGAACTGTTAGTTCTTAAATATCAGTATTCCTTTTTTCCCCAGGCCCTTCGGAACAAACTTCACGGGAGAACAAGTGCGCTCTTCTCCTTTCCCAAGCAGGCCTTGGAACCGGCTATGGCGAAGTCTCCGCTTCTTTTAGTAACTACTCACCCCACTAACCATGTTTAGGTACGAGTGCGTTATCCTGGGAATAAAAACAGAGTAACGACTTCTAGCGTGGGTCACTTATAGTAATAGTATATGCTTAATAGTAATGTGCTCAGAGGTTGAACACGATTTGTTTTGCGAAGTGTGCTGACAAACCGAATGTAGATTTTTCCGTAGAAAAAGTTCAATTCATAAAGATGAACGGTTTATCGGTGTCAGAACAACTAATTCAAACATTTGTAATTGAAACTTTATATACTTATGTATATTTAGTGGACAGTTAGTGGATAATTTTCTGTATCACTTTACTCCCACCACCAACCTTTTGAGATACCTGGGTGAGATATACCTATCTTACCCATCCCACTTGAACACCCTCAATTGATCTTTATTGATCGCCAGACTATTGCATTACAGTCTGCATTTTGTAAAACAAATATCGAGTCCAGCCTCGCTTCATTTGATACAAAGATCCACCCCATCCTCACACCACTCTGGGGTTATTGTTCTTCCATCACACGCCACATGAAATCACCAAAATCAATGATTTATAAAATGATGTCAGCTGAATGTCAGCTGTTTCAAATCCCTTCAGTGTGTTAAACCATCGCTGCCGTGACTTACCGCTCGTGAACTGCTCGTTTTCGAATTAAATATTTTTGATATACGGAACTATTCGATCCTCCGGGGATGCTTGGGATCTTATTTGACCATATCTTACCAAGCGGGTCCTCTGGTGTCGGATAGAGGAACGGCTTGCTTAATAGAGCAGGTCTGCTGCGAAATACCTGAATACACAGTCAATACACAGACCAATATGGTTCGAAGCTGTTTTTAACAGGCGCCTTGTTACCCCGCGAGGTGTGTTCTGAAAGCCATTGATGACGGAATCCTGGGTGGTTGAAGACTACGATGGCTTCAGTTGGGCAATCCTATTTTAGTGTTTTGCCCAATAAATTGCCTTAGGTCATTATTCACGGTAGACAGTTGGCCGGATCAGACTCCGTTCCACCAATCGGGATTCCCCAAACATGAACGCCAGGTCGGAGAATGGAGTATTCGCTCAACTTACCAGTCTGTTAAAACCTACATGTACGTATCTCTTTTGTCATCGTACTTTTTCTGAATAATTCCGTTTTCCTCATCATGTTCGCTGCATTGTCTCTTGGAAGCCAGTATGTGTTGTATAATAATCTTTCTTGTCTGATGTTGCCAGTTTTCGACTGCTCATTTTTCTAGCTTCCTGTCGAAATGTAACTTTTGAGGTATGCGAAGTCTGACACGTAACGAAAGTTTACGTGCCGTTGGCATGTTGTAAGCTGGCAACAGACAGACTGCAGTATCTCAAATTCTCAACGTTACTCAATCGGTGATTAGCAAGTTGTGGGCACTCTAACGTCAGACAGGCATTGTTGAAGACAGACGTCGGTCAGATCGTCCAAGGGAGACAAATGCTAACCAGGACCGTTTCATCCGAACCACAGTATTACGTAACCGCCATCAAAGTGCCTCAGAAATTCCACAGCAGCTGCACTGAGCGACAGATGTGCGAGTCAATGGCCAGACTATCCGACATGCGAAATAGAGTGTGGCGGAAGCGGAACGAACGATACCATGGCGTAACCGTTATGGTGTGTGGGGGAGGGGGCGGCATAACCATGACCAGCAGAACAGGATTACATGTCATCCAAGGGCGTGTCACAGAGCAGTGCTACAGTGACAACATGTTAGCACAATTTGCGCGACGTCACGGCCGTCGATTCATTTTCCTAGATGACAATGCAAGAGCACACAGGGCCCGTGTCGCTACAGAATTCCTCCAGGAGCAGAACATCACTACACTGCCACGGCCAGCATTTAGGCTAGACCTTTCACCAATCGAGCACGTCTGGGATATGCTTGGCAGGCGCCTACGACTACGCCAACAACCCCGCTACCAATGTCCAGGAACTCGCCACTGCACTGCAGGAAGAATGGAACAATATCCGCCAAGCTAATATTGGACGTTTGGTGAGGAGTATGCCACATCGGATCCGCGCCTGTCCCTGGAACCGAGGAGGATTTACAAGTTATTGAGGTCTTGGACTGAATGTGGTAAATTCTGACCGTCACTGTCTTCTACAGCTCAGTGCGTGAAATGTGTGCTTGTCAGACAACCAGCTATCGGTGAAATCATTCACCAGATGTCACAGTGCAGTGCCTCAACTGTCTTTTTGATGAAAATATAAATATTCTTCATATATCTCACTTTTATCAAATATCCCCTACTTGTTTAACAGTATATTTGACGGAATTCATTGAGTTCTCTCAACCAAAGTTCATTTGATTCAATCCGTACTTCATTTTATGGGAAGAAAAGTAGTTATTTGCAAATTCTGTATTTTGGCATTGGGTTAACCTGTGTAAAAAAGCGAATAGGAAAGTCTCACACAGCTTGAGGTCCATGATTTTCGATTTGAGCCGACTTTTATCGATCGTTTCAATGTCATTGTTCCATCACTTTATAACTTTGCGTTTCTTTTTCCTGTAATTGGCTTCAGTCCAAAATTTAAATAGTTATCATTTCTATGTGACACTCAAAATCGAAATATTTATAAGCTACTGTAGGAAACTAATGGTCGGAGATAAGAGGTTTCTACTCTACTCCGGAAAACACGTTCGTTATTCAGCTACTTTTATCCCTTCTAACTGTCTTTGTGTTTGAATGTTTTTGTCTCTTGTATAGATTTTCTCTTCATTTCTCTCTGTTCTAAAGTATCTAAACAAAATCGACTTGCATGTAACAATCGTTACACAAATTTCTAAATAAAACAAAGAAGAAAAGAACGGTCTTCTGTTGCTGCAACTAACTACTGTTGTGGCAACTAATTACACTTGAGTGGATTATATAGAGAGTAATCGTTTGACTGGATGTGCGCGAATGAGCACGAGTGTTATACAATATAGTCCCTCGCCTCGAACGAATTATTTCACATAACCAGTCCAGTCAAGCGATTATTATGTTTATTACTTTTCATTATTAACGATAATGATATTACTTAATTGTTTACCTGACGTAACGACCAAAACCGACCAGCGCTATTCTCAAAACTCTCAAATTAATTTTCATTATTGTTTCACTTTTGGTATCTAAAACATAGGTTCGACCCCTCATTGGGTCACAAAATCACTCATTTCGTCTCTTTTCTAACCTCAAAATATGGCTTGCGTCTCCTAATTGGAGCGAGCTTGTTCAGCTCGTTCCAATGAGGAATCATGAGCTGTGTGTTTGGTACAAAGGATGAAAAATGGATAGTTATTCAAGAGGTTTAGTTGCAAATTCCCTCTGCCTTTCTTGATGGGTAAGGTGTTAACTACGATTGGAGGATCTTGACTTACCCGTACCGTGTTTATGAAATAGCTACACACGTTGGAACTGATCATATATATTAGTGTCACGTATATACTATTGTCACGTGAGAACCATGGGGTTCTGTCTTCCAGTGGAAGAGAGAGCATTGTGGTTGTCGGATGACGATATATCGTTAGAGGTAGCTTACCTACTTTATATGTGATGACAAAACACTGCATGCACCTTGCAGTGATGGGGCTCTTCTGGAACACTGCGGCCTGGTGAGTTGGCTGGAGACAGTTTGATATTTGTTTGATGAGTACAAGGTATCAGTCCCCCTCTTTTCTTCCCTCTCTTTTCTTTCGCTGAATATCTACCATATTAACACCATTGCAACCTTGAATGGCGTATTGTTTATCATGATGTGTATATATTGAAAAAATGCTGCATTTACTTGTTAATCGTATACGAAGGAGAGGACGTGTTTTAAGTGTTGAGCACTTGTTATCCAATCCTTTTTGTTTATTTTGACAAATAAAATATGTTTAAACTAAACTAAACTTTTCATTATTAACGATAATGATATTACTTAACCGTTTACCTAACGTAACGGCCAAACTTGAGAACGGCCAGCGCTATTCTCAAAACTCTCCAATTAATTTTCATTATTGTTTCACTTTTGGTATCTAAAACATAGGTTCGATCCCCTCATTGGAACGAGCTCGTTCCAATGAGGGGTCATAGCCTATGATTTTGAGACAAAAAATGAAAATAATAGTTATTCAAGAAATGTTTTGCAAGTGTCGTCTGCTTTTCATGTTAGGTAAAGGGTTAAAAAAAGAAAAGAAAAACAATGAAGTCCCCATTACACCCACGGCAAAGCGCACGGATACATGACACAATTGTTGATTGCATAATTCACTTGTGAAGTTATCGTTTATACTCACACTTTGGAAAGTAATAATTATTATTCTTAATGGTAGTGGGATTGGGAATGGAAAATCTCTCTCGAAGGACAAGATATTTACACCAAACACAAGGTGTGTCTTGCGCAATTTTCAAGTCCACACCCAAACCCCTTCAAAATCCATTGCAACATCATTTGGTTCCGAAGGCTCGTCATGTGTGACCCGATCTACCTAGATACGGCTTAGTCGTTGGCAAACCAAAATGGCACAGGGCGACTAAACATTTTCTGAATACCAAAACGAACGGAACTAAAGATGAATAAGTCATTAAAGCGTTGAACAATGAGACAGAGATGCATCAGGATAACGTGCATATATTTACGCTCACGCGACGTGAAGTTGTATGAAGTTGGTTTGTGATTTACATATGTTCCGCCCTAGTATCCCAAACGGGGCCACGGGCCTCAGCAGTATTTGGTGGTCATTTTAAACTATGCTGACGGAAACAAGAAACGCAAGTTCAGTTTTGGTGAGATAATTATTTTTTTATCCGTAGACCAAATGAAGTAAAATTTACCTCCGTACCAATTTCAGACGTTGGAAGAGACGGCGAGTCCGGTTGATGGCACTCATGGTCGCCGAATGTGTCCCAGAACAGTTAGAAGTCGGTTGTGGAAGTTCCATTTAAGGCCACCACTTCCCTACGTTGGTCCGCAACTTACACACATGCGACCTCAACGTCAATAGCAATGGCTGCGGACACATGCGCAAAATCGGCTACACTTGGTCCACTGGAGACGTGTGTGTTATTTACTGCCGAGTGTCGGTTTACATTTTACAGGTCAGATGGAAGACAACGTTGCTATCGACGTCGAGATGAGCGGTATTCGGACGCGTGCTTTAAGGAAAAGGACCGATTCGGGGGAGGGGATCTATGGTTTGGGGTGGATTTCTCATAGCGTGAAAACACCTCTCGTGGTCATTCAGGGCAATCTTACAGCCGTAAGATATCGGGATCAGGTCCTCGATAGGCCCACCATAGAGTCCAGACTTGTCCCCGATCGAGCATTTGTGGGGCGAGCTGGACAGGAGGTGTCAGAAAGAGCGTCAACGTACCAAACATCGTCGCTCAGCTCACGCAGATCCTTCTTCAGGGGTGGAATAACATCCAACAAAGGACCAAAAACAACTTGACTGGCTCAATGATAACGAGAGTTAAAGCAGAGATTAAGTCCGGGGTGGGCATACCCGCTATTGATTTTGATCAGGAAATGGCGTAGGGTACCAACGTTTGGACGTTACCTATACAAACACCGTCTGGGTTAAGACAACAAAACTCGTCAAAATTTAATCAGCAATGAAGAAATAGCATCAAAATCCAAACAATGAAATAATCATGCATAACGCATTTGAAATATTTACCACAGAAAAGAATTTGCGTTTCTTTTTTCCGCAAGCATACTTTACTCGAAGTGGAAATAAGAGGAGAGTTGGCGTCATTTTCGCGCTGCATGAAGACTGTAACGTTGGCTTCAATAGAATCCACTCGACCGACCATGCTCAAACGCCATTACAATTGTGAAAGAGAAGCCAGAGCGCATGCAAATGGTGAGAGGTTTGGCGTAGCGGTTTGCGTCAAGTGCATAGGCAATGGGTAGGTTGTCTATGTGGCTGAAGTGGATTATTTTAGGACTCTCAGTCTCAAAGGAGCCTGTTTTTTTTTTTTTTTGCCTTTTTTACCCTAATCCGGGTATGCTATCTATATTTTGATAAATCCACCGTGGATGTTTGGGCGACAGACGATCGTTAAGACAAGTACAATGCAGCCTCTAACAAAGTCGCCCATTAGGCGATTTTATTTTGTTAATACGCCTTATGATCGGCTCATTATGGCGATATTCCTATAGCGGGAACGCGAAAGTTTTGAAATGTTATGGCGGACGCGCTCGTGACAAAATATTTTCACAAGTATCGTTCGTAAGTTAAACAATGAAAATCACTGCGTTGAACGTTTTCCTTGCATTTCAACTTTCAACGACGGCTTGTAAGTTGTATAACTATCGTATCGCAGGAGAACAAAGCGTGTTGGATTGTAATGTGTGCTGGATTGAGCGTCACGCCAACGACTTCGGTAGACGACTGACGCATTATCGCTATAAGAATATCACGTTATTCAAGTACAAATGTGGCAAAAATCTCGAGCAACTGGACGCCAATGGCGCCTGCAAGTCGACACTTTATTGTAGCCGTAGTGTATACAGTAATTGTACGGTAGGACGTGTGACCTGGCGGCAGACTCGATTCAGCTGACAGTACTCTAAAATAGTTCACTACCGTTAAATCCTAGTTTTGGCTTCCTTTTCCTCTCATCCATAGGGTGTTATAAACCCACCAGGGACTCCCCTGCCTTAGATCAAATGTTGTATGAACGTGCGTACCACCATATGAACGAAATAGAGGTGTCGTATGTGTGTCACCGAAAGAAGGTCCGATACGCATCCACACTAAAGCTACACTCACTCGCCACCCATGATGCAATGCTGTGTCTTGGGTGCCAAATCTGTATATCAATTTTTTACATAATTGGCAACACCTGGTACGAAATTAATCAGTAACGTCACCACCCCCCCCCCCCCCTTCCAATTCCAAACAAATGGGTGAGCATGAGTGAGTAAATGCGTGGGTTTGAGTGAGCAAATGAGTGAGTAGGAGTTAGTTAATGAAGAAGTTGAATGTGGGATGGGGTATGTTGATGTCGTATGCTGGATGTCGTGGAATGTTTGATGTTGTGAAATGTCGAAGGAACGAACGAACGAACGGTGGGGTAATAGGTCTATATGACTAGAAATATATTTACCTATTACTGCCTTCCGTTGAGGGCACTATGCTCTCATAATGTTGCTGAGGGATGCAATAGTGCCCGAGCGATAGCGAGGGCATTATTTGGTTCCCGAAGCAACACTATGAGAGCATAGTGCCCGAAACGGAAGGCATTAATGGGTTTAGTACATCACACCCAGACCATCTCCACAACATATTAAAGAAGGAACGGAGAGATAACTAACACTTTACTATCCAAAATAAAACAATGAAATTAATAACATGAAAATGTCAGGAAAACATTAAACTATCAACTCGATTCGAACTCAACGGGTAAAGTAGAATAATGTAAATAAACACATGAAACCGATCCACCAATCATGTGGCACATAACTGGTTAACACGAGATATCATACAACAGAATCAACGTCTCACATATGGTGGTATTAACAGAGCTTGTGAGGCACTATAGAAATTCCATTATTCATGGCACTGAAGTTTTATTAACGTTCACCCCATTGAACGTGTTATGGGTACTTCCTCTGATGTACGAGCACATTTTAATTATTGTAAATATTTACAACACAATTGCTGAAATTGAATTTTGGGGCACAATACTGCATTTTGTTGCATATTTCTTTGGATTGCTTTCGAATGTCAATTGATGTTGAGTTTTTTTTAACACTCGATTTCCTACAACGCACTTATCAGATCGTCGTCATCAATATCGGTATCTAATAATTCGGGTGCTGATATTGTGGAATTTGCTGACTGGAAATAGAGTTGCGTTGTTGTTTTCTCAACAGCATTCCTCGCTGCAGGCATTTCGGAATGTTCAGCATCTGCATTATCGACCATGGAACTCAAGCTCTCTGACATACCTCGTTTGACATTAGCTCTTGTGTCCGAAACGTAACTTGACAATGATTTTTCATTTCTGTGTCCCGATAAAGAAATAATATCGCGATCTTTGAATCCACAATCATTAAGAATTGTTATGGTCGTAGCACGCACACAGTGGTTGGTATATGTATCAGAAAGACCAACTTGTTTAGACATTTTTACCATGAACTCTCCTATGGAATTTTTTCCCATTGCCCTTCGCTCAAACCAACATTCGTCATTCTCGTGGAATGAATTTTTGGGAATTTGAAAGAACGAATCACACTCATGGTTTCGTTTCATAAGATATCGTTGAAAACTATTAACAGGGCACATTTTTGTGCCAGTTTCATACATTCTAGGTCCATCACCTTCATCCTCATTCGTTACACCTGTGTGATTTTTTGTTCGCTCAGAAGTAGTTTTCAGGATGTATTTTCTTCCAGTGTCATCAGTTTTAACTACAAAATCACAAGCTTTAATTTCTCGAATGTTTTCTCTCCCTCTCCGACAAAAGTAAAATAAAAGCTCAAACATTACTTTATTCAAAAGACCTCTTGGAATGTCCAGATTAAACACAATTGGGTGCTGATATAATTTCCTTAGATCGCCTGAAATAGAATGAAACACTAAGCATCAAAGCAGAATAAACGTTTACACGGTCAATCACAATCGTTTATTGTGATCGAAGATAAATAATATTCAGTGCCCTCTCTAACACTCTTATTCAAAACTATTTAATTGATAGGTCTACAATTTATTTATTTATTCATGTTTATGATAACTTTCAACATACATTGCTCCCCGTAATTTATCTATTTATTTATTCATGTTTATGATAACTTTCAGCAAACATTGCTGTCCGTAATTTATTTACTTTCTCTCACAACTGTTCTTATGTGTCTCTTGTCGATTTGAGTAATAAACAACACTCGTCTATTTCATGTAATTAACAAGACTGTGTATTTATACGAGAACAAATAATTACAAGACCACTGTCTATTGCAGACACTGACTTGTTCACTTTCTAGTTTTGTTGTGTTTTATTTTATTATGTATTTTCTTATAGTTACCTGGTGGAATGGGTTTTTTTGTGTCGGACTGTTCCTTTTCCGTCTTCTCTTGTTTTCTTCAACATGCTGTCGAATACACGATTAGCACCTTTGAAAGCTGGGTCTGTTATTATATCAAAGTGTCTCTCATGTGGGGGTTCTTGCAAATATCTTCTTATTCCTTGACGAATGGCACAAATACTGCTTTTGGAATACAAATCACCATCGCGATTTCTAACGTTTGTATAAAAGTCTTTCAATAGCTCCGTTAATCTTCCAACATCTAACGTTTCAAATGCACCATTCCTTTTTCTGTTAGAACAGAACTGCCAGAGAATATTGACAGCATATTTGGTTAAACTAACAGTCTTTCGGCTCTGATGTTGTTCAAGAAAAGAATTAACATTCTCGTTTCCGAATCTCGAAACGCTCATTTTATTTCTATTCGTCTCCACATTTGCCGTCTGCTCAGAAGAAAAGGGGAATCCCCTCGGGATTCTGTTTGCAATGCGTGCGCACTATTGCATGACTCCGGGCACTATGCTTGACTCCGGGCACTATGCTTGCATAGTCCCTATCAATACAGCCAATGAGAATACGGGGATTTGTCACGTGATGTACTAATATAAATTATTTCGAACACACATTCAACTACGGCAGCGTATTGGCTAAGTCGTTATAACGATTTAATAACTAACTTTTCTTCTTGAATCGCTGCAAGAAAAAAAGTAAGTTAATAACTCATTATAACTCGTTGCAGGGAAAAAAGTCAGTTGCCAACTCGTTATAACGAGTTAGTAACTAAATACTGCGTGGTGCCCATAACGCTGTCGTATTCAACCCTGTGAGTTCTTGAGGATGTTGTTTCTGCCTGTGCAATTTGTAATCGTCACTATCGGAAATGATAATTTGAAGAGCCAAATTATGGCAGGACACGGTAAAATTCATCCCTATTCACGATGCAGTATAATTGTATACGTCACCAATAGCACACTATCAACATCTACAATACCACCACAACATTAACTATGTGCACAAGAACCAGCGAAAATGTGACCTCAGACTTTACCGATAGCATCACTCCCAATTCCCACACTAGCCCCGCGGCAGGAAATGTGTGTACAGGAACCTCCAAAACCGGATGGATTTCCACTTTGAGCATTTGTTTACCCTCATAGTGTTTTATCAACAATGGGTGAGTGGTAAGACAACTTGGTTAACCCTTTACCCAATGTAACTTCCAAAACCGGCCAGCGCTATTCACAAAAAATACTATCCAATTTTCATTTGTGTTTTCATTTATATCACAAAAACATAGCTTATGGCCCCTCATTGGAAAGAGCTCGTTGAGGGGTCATAAGCTATGTTTTAGTGATAAAAAATGAAAAACAATAGTTACCCAAGTATTTTATTTGGAAGTGTCGTCTGCTTTGCAGGTTAGGTAAATGGTTTTAAAAAGGAACTGCTTCGAAACAGAATAATTCTGATCAACCCTCACTCTAACAGAATAAAATAGATTCACAAGAGATGCTAACCTGCATATGTTGAACTGAAATTAACTATACCTCAGTGTCCTCAAATAAAATTCCCACACGGTATGACAGATAAAACTAGAAACGATTCTCTGAATGGAGCCCCGTTACCGAACGCTCATCGTTATTAACGATCTTATGAAAGATGCAACAATATACACTGTGATTTGTTAACTCTTTCCGAAGGAGCTTATCACTGGGACGCAAGTTTTGTGTGTGCGCTGGTGAATATTAATTTAATGCAGGACAAACGAATAGAACTGTTAACTTAAGCGATCAGAAACCCACGTGATCAGCAACCAATTAGAATGTCAGCCCGAACAAAAATGTATGCGAATAAATCGCATTTAATTTTAATTTTTTAAGTTTGTACCTCATGCCGTCATGCCGTACAGACGCTTTTTCGATATCGAGTGGGACGGCTGCGCAAATCCCTTTTGAGACAAAGAGATTTGCATATAATCAACCAGCAAGTATACATGCTCAATAAACCCCCTTTTATTTCGGTTGGCTTATTGCCATTTGTTAAAGTTCTTTGATTCTTGGTCATTTCGGAGTTTATTGTTGATTGCACATTCAAATATTTCTCCTAGACAACCGAGACGGCTTATGGGTCGGTAACTTGATGGGTTGTTAGGAGTTTTTACAGTTTTGGAGATTATAACCTTTCGGCTACTTTACGGAAGCATTTGCGGAAGTAACCGACCGAGAGGCAGTGATTCAGGCTATCAGAAAGTATATTTATTAAGTCAAGTGGAGAAGGGAGCTTCATAATTATGTAGGTGATCTCGTCATCTCCCGACTACGGTGGCTGATTTAGGACACTCAAATATTTATTTTTATCTCGTTATAACGAGATACGATCTCGTTATAACGAGAAAACATCTCGTTATAACGAAAAAACATCTCGTTATAACGAGAAAGTATCTCGTTATAACGAGAAAACATCTCGTTATAACGAGAAAGTATCTCGTTATAACGAGAAAAGATCTCGTTATAACGAGAAAAGATCTCGTTATAACGAGATAGTATCTCGTTATAACGAGAAAACATCTCGTTATAACGAGAAAACATCTCGTTATCTCGAGATAAAATCACGTGACTCTGATGACATGAAACATATAGTCCCCACCACCAAAACAGTTTATATATCTCGCGGGTGTTTTCAATATTCTGGATGTAATACATGGGGTAAACACCTACCCACCCCCACCCCAAGCATCCCAACCATGCCGTGAAATACCCCTCCTCTCCCTCGCACATGTTGTCAACGATAATTACGATAAGCGCATATAACTCTCATACCAATAAACACAGAAAATGAGATGGAATTCACACAAACAAATGAAACTATAGCGTAATAAACTCGCTGCCCTCCCCCCCCCCCCGCCCCTCCCCCACACCGTACGTGGAACACTTTTTCGACACACGGCACTCAAAACACGACTATAGCCTCAGCCCCAAAACAGTGTACATATCTTACGCGTGTGTTTAATACTGTGGGTGTAATACACGGGAAACACTCCTACCCCTCTCCTTCCCAAAGCATCCCACCAATGCCCGCGAAATACAATCCCCTCCCCCTCGCACATGTTGTAAAAGATAATTACGGCAAGTGTATTTAACGGTTATACTAATAGAACAAGGACAGGGACGTGAGAAGGTAAAAATATTGGGAGAGGGGTATCAAGGCGGAGATCCATGCAAAAGGGGCACCCATTGTGCCGACAGTAGCATGATTCGAGTCGCGCAGTGGCGAGGTGGGGGAGAGCACCAGATGCCGTATCCCCTTCTCGTTGGCGGGGTCCGGGGGCCCTTCCCTGGAAAAATTTTGAAAAATATGAGGGCCAAAACTCGCATTCTCAGTGATTCTGAGGCCGCTGTGACACTATCAATTCGAATTCTTTGCTCGTTTCGTAATTAGGCGCGCTTCTGAATTTATCCGTTTGGTCAACCTCTTCGTTTGTGTTTTGTTTTGGACTGACTTCAAACATCTCCACGAGTTTAATCGGGACCATGGGTTAATAATTTTTTGATTTTTTTTTTTTTGGGGGGGGGGGGGAGTGGGAGGTAAATATCCCCATTACACCCCCCCCCCCCCCCCGGTTTAACGCCACTGAGAAAGGATGGAAAACAGAAAAATGAGATGGAATTCACACAGACAAATTAAACAACAAAAGCGTAATAAACTTATTGCCACCCCTCTCCACATCCTTCCCTCCACACACAAGGAGAGATTTATTTATTTATCTATTTATTTATTGGAATTTGACGACTCTTTCAGCAGCCAGGGTCATGTCGTGTAATGTAGCTCTACGGGTGGAGGAAGAACCGAAGAATCGGAGAGAACCACTGAGCACCGGCGAGCAACCGTCGAACTCTCCAACGTACTAACCCGGCAGAATTTGAGTTACATATAGAGTTCTAACGCAAGTTGAAGACGACAGTATATAGCTTCACAAAAGTGATTTTAAACACCAATAAATAATTAAATAAATTCCCTATACCAGTGATGACTACATGTATAGTCGTCATGCTTCATATTCCATGTTCAGCTCAATCTGTCAGTGAACAAAATCAGAAGTTTATTGAAAAACTTAGTGCTGAAGCGGCAGGGGTGGGGGGGGGGGAGGGTTGACACCCCATCCAATAACATTGACCTCCACCCCACACCCACAAAAATTAAACTGCCACTTATAATTCCCAAACCCCCCTTCTCTCAAGATGCCCAGAATGGGCCCCAGAGCTTTATAATTTGAAAAAAAATCACCCCCGGACTCCACCAATGGGAGGGCGTACCTCCCAAACTCTCCGTCCCCTGCCTCAAACCTCGAGACATGCCCGTGGTATGTCGTTCTCGGCCCTCGCGATATTACTCCCCCCCCCCCCCCCCCAACACACACACAATTTGGGATCCTAGCTCTACACAGTAAAAAACAATTTTCTAGAGCTTCAGGATTCATACATTGCATTATTGTTATATTATTGACACCATTTAATTCTATTTCTAAGAAGTGCACAAGTTATCGGTATACCGTATATATTGGCCTAATCATGATAACCCTTTTACCGACCGCAGCGACACAAACCGTCCGTGTAATATACAAAATTCGCCACTCAAAATTTATGTTCATAATTTTTTCTCCCAAACCATAGTTTTTATATCGCATCGAAAAGAGCTCGACGAGCTCGTTCAAATGAGTGTCATAAGCCGTTCAGTTTGGAAGAAAAAAAATAAATTTCATTTATTTTTTTTTTGTGTGTAAAAATAATTGTGGGCCTACTGTTGTCTTCAACTTGCGTTTGGTAAAAGGTTAATGACGCCATAGTGTGTTCCCACGACAAACATGTACAGCTACCTACTATATAATTATGAGAGCACGGTAGCTCATTTGTTAGAGTATCGAGCTTGAAACATAGAAATCGACAGGTTCGATTCTGACCCGCGTTGTGTCTTTAGGACAAGACACTTGATCCCAATTGTCCACGTGGCCTGACGTGGGGTCACGGTGGCATTATGTGCTAGGGCGTACTGCACGTCGATGGTGCACGTGCCTTCAACCGCTCTAACTCTAATTCTGTCGGGTTAGTATGTTGGAGAACTTGACGGTTGCTCGCCGCTGCTCAGTGGTTGTCTCCGGTTCTTCCTCCACCAAGGGAACTACCCTACATGACATGCCCCTGGCTAATGAAAACGTCGATAATAAATAAATCTCTCCTTGTGTGTGTTGGTGGGGGGGGGGGGGGGGGGCAGTAAGTTTATAAGGCTATAGTTGTTTAATTTGTCTATGAAAATTCCATCTTATTTTCGGTTTTTCATCCTTTCTCAGTGGCGTTAAAACCGGGTAAGGGGGGGGGGGCGGTAGGGGGTATTTACCACCCCCACCCCACCTCTTCAATAAAAAAAATTATTAACCGATGGTCCCGATTAAACTCGTGGAGATGTTTGAAGTCAGTCCAAAACAAAACACAAACGAAGAAAGTTAACCAAGCGGATAAATTCAGAAGAACGTCTAATTACGAAACGAGCAGAGAATTCGAATTGGTAGTGTCACAGCGGCCTTAGAATCACTGAGAAAGCGAGTTTTGGCCCTCATAGTTTTCAAAATTTTCCCAGGGAAGGGCCCCCGGACCCCGCCAACGAGAAGGGGATACCACATCTGGTGCTCTCCCCCACCTCGCCACTGCGCGACTCGAATCATGCTACTGCCAGCACAATGGGCGCCCCTTTTGCATGGATCTCCGCCTTGATACCCCTCTCCCAATATTTTTAACTTCTCACGTCCCTGTCCTTGTTCTATTAGTATAAGCGTTAAATACACTTGTCGTAATTATCTTTTACAACATGTGCGAGGGGAGGGGATTGTATTTCGCGGGCATTGGTGGGATGCTTTGGGAAGGAGATGGGTAGGAGTGTTTCCAGTGTATTACATCCACAGTATTAAACACACGCGTAAGATATGTACACTGTTTTGGGGCTGAGGCTATGGGGTAGCGAGTTTATTACGCTATAGTTTCATTTGTTTGTGTGAATTCCATCTCATTTCTGTGTTTATTGGTATGAGAGTTATATGCGCTTATCGTAATTATCGTTGACAACATGTGCGAGGGAGAGGAGCGGTATTTCACGGGCATGGTTTGGATGCTTGTGGGTGGGGGTGGGTAGGTGTTTTCCAATGTATTACATCCAGAATATTGAAAACACCCGCGAGATATATAAACTGTTTTGGTGGTGGGGGCTATATGTTTCATGTCATCAGAGTCACGTGATTTTATCTCGAGATAACGAGATGTTTTCTCGTTATAACGAGATGTTTTCTCGTTATAACGAGATACTATCTCGTTATAACGAGATGTTTTCGAGATCTTTTCTCGTTATAACGAGATACTATCTCGTTATAACGAGAACTTTTCTCGTTATAACGAGATACTTTCTCGTTATAACGAGATCTTTTCTCGTTATAACGAGATACTTTCTCGTTATAACGAGATACTTTCTCGTTATAACGAGATGTTTTCTCGTTATAACGAGATAGCATCTCGTTATAACGAGATCGTATCTCGTTATAACGAGATAAAAATAAATATTTGATTGTCCTAAATCAGCCACCGTACCCGACGATGAGGAGGACTTTCATTTTTTGGACGATATCCATAACTTCTGCAGCGAGGATGTGGCCGCTAGCCCATCGTCGTCGCCTGGTTCAGGTGTTGAAATGAAGATTTGTTTGTCGCGGTCAACAAACACATTAACTTCAGCTGTTCGATTTCCGGATTTTTTGGGGCTAGTTGGGAGTTTAAAGTTGTCCCAGGATTTATGGAGTCTAGTATTCTGTTTAGGTTTCCTGTGGCTCCTTCCCACCGGTTGCGGTTCTCCTGGATGGCGGAATGTTGGACTGAGTTTCTTCTTACGCAGGTGATGGATTGATTATCGTTGACAAGATGACGGTCCTATTTTTCAATAATATTAAAGAGGGTGTTACCGTTAAGTTCTTTGGTGTTGCTCAGAACGAATGGTGTTTTGCGTCGAAGTCCACTAGAAAAATACAGTGTTTGTATTTTTTCTGGAAAAATTCGCAAACATGCTTCACTAAATAATAAAACTAGGGTCGTTGTAAAAGGTAACTTCGGCGACATTGGTTCCGTCAACTCTTATTTGTTACTACAACAACCTCTGCATCGCAGGAAGGGGGGGGGGGGTTATGGCATGGTCTTGATTTTAAGGTTATGTTTGATATGTAGGGCAACGCCCATCCTTGTCGCATTAGCGGCTATCCCGCCGCAGGACACAAAAACCGCTGACGTAGGAATTGTTATTGTTTTTTCTGAACACGGGTAAATCCAATCAACCTTTTACAATTGTATTTTCTTCCTGAAATAATGAATGACCGAAACAAACCATTTTAAAGACGTAGCAGTTTACATGCCGCTAAATTGCCAAATCTTTTAAGACTCGAATGACTTATTACAACCATTTAGAGTCATACAGAAACAATACAAGTTTGGAAAATGCAATTGTAAATGCTTTATTGGTAATTTTGTTTTGTTTATCCCTGTTTTTACACGTTAGCTGGATATTTGGATTAAGAAGAGAAATGAGTTCGCGTTACTCAAATCTTCACAGGTTTCTGTGAGACTAATATCTGCGTGCATTTTAAATACATTATAGCAGGTTTTCGCTTGACGGAGTTCGGTGGGGAGGCGTTGTCGGGTGGTTATCGAGTTTTGGTATTTTTAGTTGGATGTTAGTTTTAAGTTTCTTGTAGTGGGGATGTAACAACCAGTAGTGTAATAATAAACCAGTAGTGTAATATTAAGAAGAAGTGTAATAAAAATTAACCAGTAGTGTAATAATCAACCAGTAGTGTAATAACCAGTAGTGTAATAAACTTGACCAATAGTGTAATAAACATCCATGAAAACCAACAATTTTTCAACAAAATTTGAAAATTTTTTGAGATTCAAATCATAGTTTGGGTACATCTTATCGATTTTAATCATTTTATCGTACTTTTCAAGGCGTTTTGCAGGTCAAACATCATTTCGTGGTTTCAAAACGGCGAGAAAAAGTATTTTTATGATTTTTTATGCGATGTGCGTATTTTCTGGTGTTTAATGTCACTTTCTACATTTGTGGCTTTATGTAAATTCAAAGTTGGCCATTTATTTATAGTAATACTGTGCTTTTGAGAGACTGCTTACCCCAGGCATTAGCTGTCGAATTCTATCATACCAGAAAACTTATGGGTGATAAAATGTGGTATTCAAGGTCTAGAATTGTGTGATCCCCTGCGTTGTCTACAATTATAATATTTAATACGGCCCCAGCGAACTCTGAAGGTCTCTCTCACATCCACCCATTTCAGTCTTGTTGACCGTTGTGAATTCTAAAATTCGTTTTTCTTCTGGGAGTGGTGCTGATCATATTCCTTGAGCATAGACATTCTATTATATTTTCCGAAGGTGCGGGGGTGGAGGGGGGGGGGGGGTCCTAAAATCTGCGGTCAGTTATTTTTTTCTATCTTGAAGGAGGAGGTCGGTAAGAGAGTAGAGGGTATCTAAGGCGAGGAGGATAGGGTGGGTGCTTTGGAGGACCACTGCCATTTCAGTCTGCCATGTCAAGTGATTATTCTCGATTAACGAGAGATTACGAGAGTAGAGGGTATCTTAGGCGAGGTGAATAGGGTGGGTGCTTTGGAGGTCCACTGCCATTTCCGTCTACCATGTCAAGTGATTTTTCTCGATTACCAATGGTAGACAGCTGTTTAGATCCTGTGATGAATTACATTTAATGTAAAAAGCTTTAACTCATTCATGTAGAAAATATTGTTTCAGCAGTATGCAGATACGTGTTTTCGCCGTCTATTCTGTATTCTGGAGACCACAATCTTGGTTTTTTATGGTAGCACGTGGTTGCAATATGGACCCAATGGCCTCTAATAGAACGAGGATATGTTTTGAGGGTAAGGTCAATTGGACGGGAGTATAATGAATGCCCAACTACTACTACTACTACTACTACTACTACTACTACTACTTCTACTAACCACTACTTCAACTACTACTACTACTAACCACTACTACTACTACTACTACTACTACTACTACTACTACTTAACTACTACTATTACTACTATTACTACTGCTACTTTCTTGCTACTACTGTTACTACTACTACTACTTCTACTACTACTACTATTAACCACTACTTCTACTACTACTACTACTACTATTACTACTACTAACCACTACTTCTGCTGCTACTACTACTACTACTACAACTACTATTACTATTACTACAACTACTACTACTATTATTACTATTACTACAACTACTACTACTACTACTGCATCTCTTTCTACAACTATAACTACTACTAATTCTACTACTACTACTACTACTACTACTACTACTACTTAATAATATAGCATGCCAAAATAGTGGTCCTCGAGGAGAGGATAGTCCCGATTCGTAGCGGATGGACTATTCTCTCCTCGAGGACCACTATTTTGGCATAGTCAACGAAAAGTCATGCTATATTTATTATATTAGATGTGTGTGTGTGTGGGGGGGGGGGGGATTCATCGGTCATATATGCAAGATAATATTCTTATTCACAGCCAAAGAGAAAAGAAACTAGTTCAGGGTTTAAACAGGTAAACTAAGTTATTTCTGCCACTCATAGTTTTGGGATAGAGAGGTAGAAACCCAAAACCTCAAGAAACGCAATACCATTATTCCATTACCCCCCCCCCCCCCCCACCCCTAACACTACTACAAACACCACTTTCGTGGGACTTGTTCCCAGAAATAATCAGATGTTTTTTGGACTAACACAAATATTTAATTCCATCAACTGAGAGAACATGGTAATTCAGAACAATGAGAACATCAGTTCAGTGAAGTGATTTCCTAGAAATTTACCGCTCTGTTTGCTTGGCTGGGAGCATGTAATTATTGATGGTTACTGTACAGTTTGGTCCAAAGTTGTAGGTTGGATTAACTGTTACTGTGCGCGTCCATTGCTTGTCTGGGCCATAGAGTCAATTGCCTGAACTAATACAGAGTCTGGTATGTTTGAACCCCAGTCTGCATCACTGACAGATGCCAAACTATCCATCTGCTGAGGAGTCACACCTGAAACAGCCTGTGTAGAATTCGAACATGAACTGACAGTTTGAACCTGCGGAACATTTGCCGAATTTTCAGCATTACAACTATCAGTGGACAAAGCATTGGCCAGTGCATTTGACATAGTTTTCTTTTGTTTATCAGAAGTCTTGCAGTAGCTTAAGAGTGATTCAGCATTTTTGTGTTTACTAATAGCTCTGATATGTCGGCCTTTGAATCCATCTTGACTTAAAATTGAAATTGAAGTAGCACGAATACAGTGGTTTGTATAGTTCTGAGACAGATGGGCCTTTTTGGAAATAATGCTCATGAAATTTCCAAGATAGTTTTCTCCCATTGGCTCATTTTGAACCAAATGGGATCTTCATCATAAAAACTATCACGTGGATACTGGAACAATGCATGTGACTTAGGATTTCTTTTCTGCAAATATTTCTGAAAACTTTCAACTGGACAGAAAGGTCCACCTGTGGCATACATTAAACCCCCAGATTCTTCTTGTGCAAGGCGTGTATCATCACCCTGGTAGTTTTTCTCCTTCTCTGATTTGCATTTTTGAACAAACAATATTCCATTGCTATCTTTTTTAATTTCAAAGTGTTCGGGTGTTAGTTCACGTAAGTTTTGACGCCCACGTCGACAAAAATACAATATTATTTCCAAAAAAACTTTCGAAACAAGTCCAGCTGGGACACAAGTATCAAACGCTTTGCTGTTATAAAGTAATTGTAAATCATTTTCATTTATGGGGAACTTATGAGTTACATGCCCCTTCCCTTCGCTGCGACTTTTCTTCAACATGGCCTTGAAGGCCTTCTTAGCATCTGGGAATTTTTCATTTCTATTAATGTCTATTTTTCTGTTATCTTTGAGGTAGCGGTTAATGCCCTGTCGGATCACAAGCAAACTTGACTTTGTATAAAGTTCATCAGTTGTTGTGCGGACATTCACGAAGAAATTGAGAAGAAGATCATTCAGATCATCGAGCGACATTTCCAGCAAGTCAGACTGAATCCCTTTTTCAGTTGCAAAAGAATGAAGCACAGTCAAAGCAAATCTTGTTGTTCCTTGAGTTTTTTTTCGAGTCCAAATTTTCATCCACAAACATCTCAGCATCATCTTCACCAAATCTTTTGCTGTGGGTGGCCGTGGTAGACATATTTTCGCCCCCAAAACACTAAATCACGATGAAATTACTTCAAATTTGTGAACAAGTAGAGCAGACGATACAAATATTGTGAGAAATATAAGTACCGGCAGGTAAAGAAAGTTTGTTCCGGGTACGAAATTAAGCAAGACCGCAAACTTAGAGATGAATTGGAAAAAGGGAAAGTATGAACTCATTCCTGGTAAATAACGAGAAAAAAAAACGGTTCAAGTTGATGTATTTATTGACTCACCAAACATGAATTAAAAACATATCGGTTGAAAAATGCCCACTGCTTCACGAGCTGCCTGCCTCGCATTTCGTAAATAAGAGAGTCAAGATCACTGCTGTTTTCTCGAGAATCTAAAACAGGCAACGCAGATTTCTGTCGAATAATTCTACCCGAAATTCGGCTGCGGTAAAAATAAAACCTTTGGCGAAAGATACGATACACATATTTTTATTTCTCCAAACTAAATGTAATAATGTATATGGGACGAGATGTCTTGTAAAGTATTTACGCTTCAATGGAATTTTCTAAGCGAATTCGAATGTTAATATTTATAACCGTGCACTATTACCGTGCACTATTCTTTTTTCAAAAATGATAGTAGGTCTGTGCGATTTCGCTGACTAACTATCGGAAAATAGGGTGTTTCTGTTCAACCAATCAGAACGCGGGAAAGTCACGTGACACCTAATATTACTTACTACTACTACTACATCTCTTGCTATTTCTGTTACTACTACTACTCTGCTACTACTACTACTACTACTACTACTACTACTACTACAACTCTTGCTACTACTATTACTACTACTACTACTACTAACCAGAAGTAGTAGTAGAAGTAGTGGTTAGTAGTAGTAGTAGTGGTAGTAGTGGTAGTAGTAGTAGTAGCTGTAGCAGTAGTAGTAGTAGCAGTAGTAGTAGTAGTAGTAGTAGTAGTAGTAGCAGCAGTAGTAGTAGTAGTAGTAGTAATAGTAGTAGGTGGTAGTAGTAGTAGTGGTAGGAGTTAGTAGTAGATATTATTAGTAGGTAGTAGTCCCCGAAGACTGATCTCCACTAGTTCCCAAAGACTTGTCTCCAGTGGTCCTTACCAGTCCCCATAGACTGCTTCTGGTGATCCCCAAATACCTGGATGAGGATATGATGAATGGTAGATTGTGCCTTAATAAGGAATTTCCTCATAGTTTTCATGGCCTCTTGCGTTAAAAAGGGGTGCCAAATGTCAGTCGGGTGAGTATCATACCTTGCTAGGACTAGAGCTAATGATAAGGACATAGCCAGGTACCTACATAGATTAATAATGGGCAGTAGATGGTCTAAGCAGTCAAAAATGAGGTTTCTATACATAATTCAAGCCACATAAAGACGAGGATCCTGGAATAATCTGTACCTAATAAAATCCTGTAACAGAGTGGAAACGAGGATTTGCTTGCAAGGCCACTCTTAGTAAAACTACTCTGGTACTATCAAACACGGCGTTTTTAATGTCATATAGCACTGCGTGGTACTCTGGGCAGGCGACCGTGTCCGTTAGAAACGAGGATTCTGGGAGAACCCGGGGAAAGGCCAAGAACATAGTAGAAAACGAGCTTTCTTCGCGAATCCAAGCCAGTTAAAAATAGTTGTCGGTCTCATTTGGGTGTTCACTGTACTCGCGTCCAATCGAACTTACCCTCAAAACATATCCTCGTTCTATTAGAGGCCATTGGGACCATATAGGAACCACGTGCTACCACAAAAAACAAGATGGCGGTCACCAGTAGACAGAATAGACGGCGGAAACACGTATCACCTAATTACACTCGCTGCGCACGCGCACTTACATCACATATCCCTATGGGAATGACGTCACAACATGACCGCTTACGCGTGCTACCATTATAACACATCCCCAAATGAGGGGCATTCATCCACATAACACACTTCTAATGTAGTATAAGAGTAGTGTTAACCCACCAAGGAATTCTGCTGAAACAATATTTTCTACATGTTGAATGAGTTCAAGCTTTTTAAAATTAAATGTAAATAGCTGTCTACCATTGGTAATCGAGACCAATCACTTGACATGGCAGACGGAAATGGCAGTGGACCACCAAAGCATCCGCCCTATTCACCTCGCGCCTTCTTAAAGGAATATGATGAGCACCACTACCAAAAGAAAACCGAATTTTAGTATTCAAAATGGTCAACTAGACGGAAAAAGCCACGCATAATGATACAGTGACTAAAATGGGTGGATGTGGGAGAGACCTTCTGAGTTCGCAGGGGCGTATTAAATATTATAATTGTAGACAACGCAGGATATCACACAATTCTAGCCCTTGAATACCACACTTTATCAACCATTAGTTTTCTGGTATGATAGAACCTGACAACTTATGCCTGGGGTAAGCAGTCTCTTAAAAGCACAGCATCACTATAAATAATTGGCCAACTTTGAATTAACATGAAGCCACAAACGCAGAAAGTGATATTAAACACCAGAAAATACGCACATCACATAACAATCATAAAAATGCCTTTCGTCGCCGTAATGAACCCACGAAATGATGTTTGACCTGCAAAACGCCTTTGAATGTACGATAAAATTATTAAAAATCGATAAGATGTACCCTAACTATGATTTGAGCCACCTCAAATTTTTTTCAAATTTTGTTGAAAAATTGTTGGTTTTCATGGATGTTTATTACACTGCACTGCAAAAAATATTGGTTCTCTTTAGAACAAAAACTGAGTCTAATCTTGTCCCTGAGATGGAACCAGTTCAGTTTAAACAGCATTTATTTCAAATCAAACAAATTTTCCAAGATTAGCATTCAATTTTAACAGAATAATACATGAACTGAACTAGATTCATCAGTAAACTTGGAGCCTATTCAACGCAGTCGCCAAACATTTTGAAACAAAGCCAATATAAATACCTGGTATATTAGTTCTATACAGAATCAAAACTGGTTCGATATGGCAACTGTTCATATCTCCTTTGCTTAATAATGATTTGAGACAACCTCGTATAAGCTATAAACTTACGGCTGAAACCACCTCAATTTATGTTTAATTCTGTTAATATTTAATGTTAATCTTTATAAATTCATTTAGTTTGAAATAAATACTGTTTGAACAGAACTGGTTCCATCTCAGGGACAAGCCTAGAACCAGTTTTGGTTCTAAAGAGAACCTATATTTTTTGCAGTGTACTGGTTAAGTTTATTACACTACTGGTTATTACACTACTGATTGATTTTTATTACACTACTGGTTGATTATTACACTACTTTTAATTTTTATTACACTACTGGTTGATTATTACACTGCTGGTTGATTATTACACTACTGGTTGTTACAGGGTACAGTCCCGGTATATACTACTGAGCTTCCTTCTACTGTTGGAGCAGGTGATGGAGGTGGTCTTTTCCTGAACCGGGGAGGTGGGTTTCAAAGCATGTCAATGAGGTCACTTCCTCTCAGCACCTGTTGACTATATGTCCAAATTCCTGACACTTGTGATATTGGAGAGGGGATCTACTGTACTCCTCGGTTAAGTGGGATTAATTTTTGTTCGTTTGCCGATTAGATTCGTTTTCGTGGACTTGTCGAAGCAGGCTACATTTATTTTTTATGTTGGATTGCCTGTGTGTTTGGAGGTGAATCTCTCCCACATGCATCCCGATTGAACGATGTAAATGTTGGGCTTAGACGTCTTTGAGTGGATTCGAGTAACAACTATAAATGTTTGTGTAAATCTGGATGTTCGCTGAGTTGTTTCTTGTTGACCATCGCCTGTGGGTCACCAAATAGCTATTTTGCTTTATCTGCGAAAGTG
This sequence comes from Pictodentalium vernedei, assembly GCA_031216915.1. Classification (NCBI taxonomy): domain Eukaryota; kingdom Metazoa; phylum Mollusca; class Scaphopoda; order Dentaliida; family Dentaliidae; genus Pictodentalium; species Pictodentalium vernedei. Next base: position 144,503,885 of record CM062294.1, read on the forward strand.
GGCATAGTGGGCCGGACAGAATTGGGTGTCGATATGAAGGGGCGTGGGCATGACTTGAAATTCCATTAATTAGAGGATAATGCTGCCACCCCCGCCCTTCAGGGAGGGTGGGTCACTGTAGATTAGTTTGTAAATTTTTTGTCTCAAAAAATCGCCAGTTAATTTTCATTATTTTTTTTCAATTTTTGTCTCAAAAACATAGGTTATGACCCCTCATTGGAACGAGCTCGACGAGCTCGTTCCAACGAGGGGTCATAACCTATGTTTTTGAGATAAAAAAAGAAAAAAATAATGAAAATTAGTTGGCGATTTTTGAGAATAACGTTGGCCGGTTTTGGCCGTTACGTTAGGTAAAGGGTTAAGTTGGTTTGCACTGGTGTTGAGGGACTTCACCTGTCTCCGCTTCCTTATTACCAGGAATGTTGCTTGGAATGGGTATTGGGTGGTTGGTGTTTTTAGACTCGCCGCACAATGTTTCAGACGAGTCGCTGGACAGCTGTCTCATTTTAAGTTTTGGGTGCGCTTTCACATTACTGAGTAGCAATGGGATGAGAGAGAGATTTTACTTCAATGCAGGGGGGGGGGGCAATATCTGTAACGTTAGTGTCTAGGTGCCTCTCTGAGGACTTGCGAAGCTTAATCAGCTCCTGAGTGGGCCCCATTTCCTTTAGAATCGTTTCCTTTCAACAATATGTTCTCCATTTGTCCCCCTGTCATATTCAACGACCTTCTGGTTTTCCTACCGCTCATCGGCTAACTGAGCGGTCTGGCGTTTGCTCTCTTGTTGGTCTCCACATGAGGTCAGATAGCTCTTGGTGTTTTCTCTGACTTTCAGCGCTAAGAGCCGCCGGGTCCCCCTCGTGTCGTTCTCTCTAGCGGGCACGATCCCTTTCTTTACTAGCGTCCATCAACAAGATCCCAAACCCACCCCGCCATCTGGTTTTTCTGGATGGGTTTATAGGGAAGGGGGACCGCAAATGTTATCGCTGCTACTTCTCAGTGTGCTGTTTTTGTGACTGTTATTATTGTATTCCGGCAGTCCTATGGCCTAGTTGCCGGCAGGGGTGCTCGCCACTCTCCGCCATTCACCCCCACCGGTGGTTATGCTGGGGGGCAACACCGTCAGCTCAAATAATATTTCTACTACTAATGCTATTACTTAGCTTTACTTTAGTTCTCTTCCATCACTGTTTTACTTGAAATCTGTCCTAGCCCTCTTTGCGACTTCCATCTTGGCCTCCTCAGTAACTGCATTGCCATCTTTTCTGAAATTAGATGAGGGATACTTCAGTTGCCGAAACCGAAGATTTGCTGCTCGAGTGAGAATACCAAAAGAATACTCAATCAGTAAAACGTTTTGGGAGGAATAGTTTTAGAAAAGGTGTTCCTTTGGAAAAACTATGTGGCAGAGGGTTGGATTACCATGTTTTACTTATGGAACGAATGTGATCCCCCTGAACCAAAGGATAAGGTGGAACTTTTATATTTACAAGATGATGCTGGTCGGGGGCTGCTAACCGAGTCGAGTAACGCTGCAGCAATGGAAACAGACAGAGGGGAACGTGGGTGGACGTCGGTTAGAGATAGAATAGATATGACAACATTATGCCACCTGAATTGCCTTGTTAGCCTTTAAAGCAGGGGGTAGGACTTTAACATTCAGACAGGATGGATATTAATTTATTTATTTACTGGTTTTTAAGGTAACATATTTCTCCACCATGGCTAATCGAGGCAGCAATATAGAAATAAAAACAATCGTTTAAACCCAAGTTGCGAATTTTAGTGGACTTCCACCCCAGCATTGGTGATTGGGTCCTATTTTACTAGCAGCCAAACACAGCTTGTTCACCGCAATAAACAAGCACGGCTTCGCTTCTCGGGGTTTCCACGGGGGGATAGGGTGGATATGGCATGCGAGGGAGCTTGTGGAGAATTACTGTACTGAGACAGAAGATATAAAAGAGGGACTGAGGCAGAAGAGGAGCTCTTTCATTCAAATTTCAACAAAACCATATCATGCAACCTCTCTTGGGAACAAGCTCGTTCCAACGAGGGGTCACATGATATGGTTTTGCAGAAATTTTTGGAAAAATTTAAAAAATGATATTTAAAATAATAAATTTTGATATCGTCTGCATTGGGTAAAGGGATAAAGAAGGGTCCTCGAGGATTAAAATAGAAGCTGGTGAGCTGGAATTGGGACCGAAAGCCCTTTAGAGATGGGCTATATAAATAAGATGAGGAGAACCTAGATGTACTGTTTGGGGTTGGGAGAGTTATTGATGTTCAAAGTGAGACCCAGTCACTACAGTTGAGGGGTAGAATCTGAAAAGGTGAGGGAAAAGCGTGCCAAATGTACAACTTGTTTATAATAGGGATCCTGGAACATTTCTTTTTAGAATGCCCCAAATATTTGCATAGTAGGTCAGGACTTCTTGGGAAACGGATGCAAAAATGGGACGAAAACAAGCAGGACAAATGGATAAGCAATGAAATGGGGAAAGGGTCAGTTTTGTAGTTGGGGAGAACTAGAAAGCGGCAATGGGGGAGTTATGAAACTGTTTTTTAATGAATGCGGACAAAATAGGAGGGAACTTGGGGAGGAATTACCCGGCGGGAGACTGGATTGATGTAGGACTCCTTGTTAGACGACGGCGACAAATCGGTAGAAGGCCCAAAAATATTTTTACTAGTGGATGGACTCGTTTTTCAAAAGATCGTATCAGGGATGGTATTTACGAAGGACAACAAACACATAAGGGTATACTAATTTTATCACCGTACCATTTGTATCCAGGTGCACATTCATTATTCCTTATACAGTACTGTCCCCGTGGACTGGTCGTAATCAACGCGTGGGCTGTGATGTTCGCACATGCGTTTACCAGGTAATAAAGATCATCTTCAGCAAATTTTAATTAATGAAGCACAAGGTTGCATAAATAGAGGATATGAAATGAGTGTTTTTCTCATATGATATTTATGAAACGAGTCTAAGAATTTTCCGTTTGGGCGAGCCCCAAACGGAAAATTCGGACGAGTTTCATAAATATCATATGAGAAAAACACTTATTCATATTCTATTTATCATATGCAAATGTGACCCAGTTGTATATTGTTCAGCCAATCAAACTGCCCATATTTGAAATTGACCGATAAAATATTTCAACCCCAATTGTGCAAATTATGAAAATATGGCCCAGTTGTATTTTGTTCAGCCAATCAAATTGTCTAGTTTTGAAATTGACCAATGAAATCGACGGAAGGCTTTATTTATCACTGATTAATATGAAAGCAAAATAATAATAATAATATTCTTGTGTCTGTGGAAATATTGCAAGCAGTGGAAAGTGACTAGTCCACGGCGGTCGTACTGTATCACTTATTATTTTTGGAACCTACCCCAGTCGCAAGCTGAAAAAGAAATTTGAGCCGTATTTGACCTCTGTTCCCCGATACACGCAATGCAAAAGTGTTATAACCTCGCTGCAAACCGAGCAACGATCCCCAATGCCCTGGAGAACGCAGTAGTAACACAAATCTTGCACATGAATGTACGTGCCGACTGTCATAGTAACATAAACCAGTAGTATAAATCTTCGACATGACTTGACAAAATTTCCGATGGAAGTAAGAATCGATTGGTCTGTTCAGCAAAAGGATTTTGTAGTTATACATGAATTAGACCAAAACTATTTAACACATTTGGAAACTTCCCCAACCATGAAATGAAAAACAAATATGAGGCTTATTTGACCTTTGATTACCCGAAACACGCAATGCAAAAATGTTATCACTTCACTGCAAACAATCCAACAATCCCACCCCGAAACTCATTTCCCAAAACACCCCACTACCCGAAAAAACGCAATAGTAAAATAAATCAGGCAAATGTCTTCCCACTTTGATTGTCGCAGTATTTTTAATCAGCAAATCCTGCCTTTCTAAAAACGAAGGCCTCGCGTAAGACGCTGGCGATAGCCAGCGTTGAGTGAGACCGTTCTTCATGTTGTTTTCACTTTTTTATCGTCGGAAGTTTTTCGTGGGAGGTGATTCGCCGAGACTTCATTGTGAATCAAGAATTAGTCAGAGATATTCCAGTTCGAAATGTAGCAGTTTAAACATTCTCCTGTAACTATAATTTCAGTATCTTAATAACGGTATGGGGCTAATTGTGGTTTGGTATCAATATAATATGAGAGTTAACCTCTACACAGTGCACACGTTGGAATTATTCTCTTATTAAGGAGTAATGATGGCACACTACTACATATCAACGATGCCGCATCCTTAACAACGGTCTTATTATTGGACCGATTTCGATGCTATTTTGTTCATGGATCTACTCGTTCTTCCTACACTAAGGAGTAGAAAACTAGATCACGCGATCACCATAGCAATCACGCTGCTCACTTAGCAATGGACTGACAAATGGGGCGCTACTTGTTTGGTTTCTGGAATCGAACAATCTTCTTACAAATGTTCTGAGTGGTTTCGAAAACCAGAGAAGCACTGTGGGTCATTTAGTTACATTTAAAACATTCATCAGAAATACCGTTGCCAGAAGTTAAAATGTGGTCGCAATCGTCTTTGATCTTGAGAAGGCAAATGATACAATGTGGAAGTATGGATAAAAAAATGTTTTAATATGGTAGTTGAGAGAGAGCAGGTTGTTATTTGTAGATTTTTTCTTAAAGGATCGTCAATTTCAGGTTCGTTTTGGGACTAAATTATCTGATTCACACAAGCATAAATTGGGTGTCCCTGTGGCCAGTATTTTATTTGTTAACCCATTTTATGCGACAATCAATGATATCATTGACGCAGTTAGGAATTTGGTAGATACATTTTTGATTTTGTCTAGCAGAAAAAAAATGAATGCCATTGAGTGCATACTTCAGTTGCGTTTAAACGGAAATCAGAAATTGCCTACAGAAAACGGTTTTAAGTTTTCGAAGACGAAAACGAATTGTGCTCATTTTTGTACGCTCCTGAAGCACCATCTTGATCAGTAATTGTTAAAAAAGGTGGCAGTACCAATAAAGTTGTTGAGGAAGCGAAATTCCTGGGTTCATTGTTTGACAATAAACTGAAGTTCACTTCTCATATCATGGAACTGAGAATGAGAAGTAAAAAGGCATTTAACCCCCTGAAGATAGTTGAGGTGCGGACCTGAAAGCACTGGTCCATCTGTAAAGGTCACTTGTTAGATCAAAAATATATTACGGTTGTGCCGTTTTCGGTTCTGCGAGAAAGTCAAATTTCAAACTATTTGATGCAATTCCTAATTAGAACATCGCCAATAGATTCGGTGCTTGGTGAAGCCGAGAAGCCTTCTCTTGAAAAGCGCAGAATTAAACTGCCACTCCACTAGGTTGCTACACTGTCGATTGATCCATCAAACCCTGCTTATAAGTGTGGCCCTCAAAATGTTGAATTTTTTAACAGTCCAAATAAGACTGCAGTTCCGCAGAAATTTTCACTTTCACGGTAACAATAAAAATGGTGGCTTTCAAAGCATCACTTCAAGGTAAATACTTGTCAAATTATCACTGGAAATTCAATTTGTTTTTGTTCTAGAAACGTATAGCGAAAATAAAATCTAGTGTTTTTGAGTGGATACTGATCATTTTCAGCAATAATTCAACACGTATTCACCTTGCATTGATGCATGTAATCCGCTAGTCCAAACATGGCCTGAATGTCCGTAATATAAGTTTTTGGTTTGGTATGTCCTTTCAAAGGACATACCAAACGAAAAACGTATATTACGGACTTTCATGTCATGTTTGGACTAGAAACCCACTAGCTGAATCAGATCGCAATACGCTATCTGTTCCGAGTATCGATCAAATCACTTCCGCGTATCAATGATTCAATGCGCTGTTTACTTTCATGCATCAATTCAAGGTTGAAATGAGTGGAATCATCAGATACCTATAAAGAGCGTATAATAAAAACAAAATCAAGTGTTTTTGAGTGGATACCAAAACTTATCTCACGATTGACCGAGACAAATGGTTATTTTTCGCGAACTCCTGCGCGAGCGAAAATTACCATTTGTCTCTGTCACGGGTAGTGTTGTATCCACTCAAAAACACTAGATATCCTCTACTTACCCACCCTGGCCTTGTCACGTCCCAGGCCCTTGCGTTTTCTACTCCTGCTGTACTGATGCATCTAATATTTGAACTACACAATCAAGGCATGCCTTCGACGAAAGCATGCCTTGATGAGGGATTTTTTTATTCATTTATTGGTGTTTATCGCTACATCAGTAGCTACGGCTATATCGTGGCGAAGAAGAGTATGGATTACAAATTAGGCAAGCGTCCTCCATGACGCAAACAAAAGCATGTAAAAAAGTGCCGATGAAATATGCGGAATAAAAATTGGTTGTGAACCCAGTAATGAGAAAATGAAATCAGTTGTTTGAGGAATGATTTGCTGTTTAAATAAACCTGTTGAATAGATGAGGGGTTAAAAGAATAAAAATAAAAACAATTTAAAGTTTATGACAAAAATGTTGATTTCCTTTAGGAACAACAATATTTTTTTAGATTTAGAATCTGTGTTGCAAACTAGGTCGCTAAGAGACGCAACATTAAAATACTGCCGTCTGACAAGATTAAAATCTGTACAGTGCAAAAAAATGTGTTCCACTGTCAACACCTGCTAACAATGGAACACATTCTGGTAGCATGCCACCCTCAAACAAACAGGAATGTGTAAGTCGTGTATAACCATTATGACATCGCGTCAGAATGACGCAATCTTTTCTACAAAGTTTACTGGAAGGATACTTATCAGTTACAGTATTTCGGAAGCGATGGAGCTCGCTATTTGTCGCTCCCGCCTGCCTCACAGATTTGACGTAGTTACTGATATGTGATTTTAAATCACTGAAAGGAATTTTAAATTCAGTGAGAGGCTTTGTCAGGGCATTGTTGCTGCACTATCTGCCCTAGTGTAACCGGAGATACCAACATATCCAGGTAACTAGCAGAACACGATATCATATCTGTCAGACATCAGAGTTCTCAACTTCACACGAAGTTCCAGAATGAGAGGGTTCTTCAACCTGATGTTGAGTAAAGCTAACAAAGAGGAAAGAGAGTCGGCAAAAATAATCGACTTCCTTTCCTGTGCATTCTAGATGTGTTCAAGCGCAAGTTGTAAACCTTTAACTTCAGCTGTGAAAATAGAACTTTTATTTGTTATTCTGACTGAGGTGATCTGATAACTTGTAACAACGGCTGATGATTCTTTGTCACCATCTTTCGATCCACCTGCATAGATCCTTGTATATGCACTATACTTGGGCTGTATTTCCGATTATTTTTGTTTCAACTGTATAGATCCTTGTTTTTGCACTTTACTTGGACTGTATTTTGTTTAAACTCCAAAGAGACTATTTAAAAGAAGCAAGGTCCAAAAACAATAGGTTTTCTTAGCTTCCAGGGAGGAATATGTGGTTCACGGTTAAATTTTATCGAAGTAGATTCAAGTGTGGCTGACTCCATACGTTTAATTCTAATTTCCGATAGAGGAATATGTTTCTGGTGTCTGTTGAAAGACTCAACATTCTGAGGTCCGGAGATACAGTTATAAGCGGGGTATGATGGCTTAGTCAATAAGTTTTAAACATACTGCAGAAATTATTATGATCGACGATGCGTCTGGAGGTGAGATGTTGACATACTCAATTTATCAAGTCGTAGACCTTTCGAAAAACGAACAATTTCATCGTTAAGATCGTACAAAAGTTAGGTATATACTAGAAAATTGATTTGTAACACTGTCCATTAAGGGGTTAATGAATCTGCGCGTGTCAAACTCTAATGTAAAGGGCATTGTGAGATTATTGATCGATCGATAAATTCACGCAGTGATATTATTAAATCTGCAGAGAAACATGGGGTTGAAACAAATCAAGTTTAATATTTGAATAATAATTAAATATTGAGTCTATATCAACAAGGGACAGATAAATAGGTAATAAACGAACGCAATTTAAGAAGCGTTTGAACGTTTGTGAACACTAATTCATTAGAACTATTTAGAACGTCGATCTGTGAATCTGGAAATCGCTCACCGGTGACCTCAAGAAGTTTCTCTTCGGCTGTGACGAACCGGACTGAGTACCGAAGTTGAAGTTTATGGTACACTCGCTGAGTGTGGCACCTTGAAACGTGTTCTTCATAACATTCTGCGCAGTTGATATCGCGGAAGTTGACTGAGAAGAAGAAAAGTCGCATTGTTGATTTTGAATGGCACGTGGATTACATGCGGGAATTGGAACAGCTGATTCTTGTTGATGTTGTGAAAATGGTACACGGCCATGTAGACATTCGTCAGAAAGAATGTGTGAAATTGAACGTTTCTGGGATGTGTTGAGTGTTCTATAGTTATTGAGTGAGTTGACATTTTTGTGGCCGGTCACACAAACTTGGAGAGAATCTGAAACATGATGTCGGTCATTTTCTGCACCAATGTTTTTCTCACACTGGAGTTACTCAATCTTCTGTTTTCCAGTACAGGTAAGAGAGCCTTTTTTGCCATTGTACTCACAATTTCCTCAATTTTATGTTTTTCCATCAGACCCCTCAAAAACCATTGGTCACCTGGGCGTTCATTGTGTGTCACGACTGCTAAATAAAATGGGTCGACATGTCTACAAAAATCCATTGGTCTTCTCTCTTTGTATGTCAAATATAATTCTACTGGATATCTTTCCTTCCTGGAGGGGGTTTCGTACATACGTGGTGGGCATTCTCTGACAGCACTCACATCATCGCCCGTTCGGGTCTTTTGTTATTCTCTAAAAATAGTCTAGTAGCTGTGACTCGCTGTCATATCTATGCTTCATATCCCCCCCCCCCCCCCCCCCATCGAATTTGACGATGTTCAGCACTCCCTCCCCTAATACCGAAGTGAAGATTGTTGAGGTACAACATTATGTTTATTAAGGACATCGGGGTATCTGCGCTTAACTAACCTTTAGTATACAGCAAATCAGTATCGTCAGAGGTCAACGGGTCAGCTTTCTTTAGCTTCTGTCCTTTTCCCTGATCCTTCAAATAGCGTTGTTTCGTTCGCATTGCCTCCCTGGTTTCTGCAAACTCCAAGCACTGGGTTGTCATTATTTGTTTGCCATATCTCCGTTCCTTTAAAAGGCGATGAAAACTGCCTATCATGCCACGCAGAGTGCTTGGTTCATACCCTTTTCCGTCTTCTGTTCTCACGTTAATGATGAATTCAGCAATGTACGTATTGAGCAGCTCAACGGGAATCTCGTCTATTTGCCTTGTATTGTTGTGTTTCTCATTCAAAAACTGTTGAATAAAATTCAAATGGGCCTTTGTTTTTGCGGTCCGTCTCTTTATTCCTTTTCTTCGCGACAAATTCGTCAGTTTTTATATTTGCAAATCGTGAAGCCATTTTGTTTATTTACAATTGTGCAGCCGATGATGAAATGATTCCGACGACCTAATAAAATATGCAAATGAGTATGTCACGTGGGGCGGGTGGGATTATTATGACCCCCGATGAGTCTGGAGGTGGGATGGGGAAATCTCACCCGAGGGGCAAGATATTTGAACCAGACCCGAAGCATGCCGAAGGTCTGGTTCAAATCTCTTGCCCCGAGGGTGAGATTTCCCTATTCCAACCTTCAGACTCATCGAGGATGATTTTCTCCCCCCACCATGTAGCAATTACTTTAGCCAGAAGTAATCGGGAGTCACGTGCTAATTCAATCAACTCATTTTCTATTCGTTGTTTTGAGAAACTGATGACACCATCGGAAAACGCATGCACAAGTTATGTATATACCAAAGGTATATACCACGAAATCGATTAGGAACGGTGGCAGCTTGAGGGTTGAAGAGTTTTAGAGCATCGAACTTTGATCACACTGCATTCCGATGACGTCAATATGAATTAGTTGGTAGCAAGAAACTGATACGATATGCATAACGTCATAATAACGTTATAAATGTATAGCGTCACGTGGGTGGGATGGGATACATCTGTCTCTCTCTGCTATCTGACCCGGGACACACGTATGTTACACATGCAGTGGGAGAGAAAGAAATATCCCATCCTGCTGTCTCACCCGGGACACCCGTATGTTTGACGTATAGTGGGGGAGAAAATTTAATCCCCCCCCCCCCCTGCTTTAACATGCATGGAATCTATTGGTGAGGTTCTACCTGCACCCAGACTGATTCTAATACCACTGTTATGAATCGCATCAAGATGTTTGAGATACGACTTTCTAGCAGAACCGCAACCACAAAACTAATCTAATTTAGATCGAACAAGTGATCTATACAGATGGAGTAATGTTTTTTGGTCAGCACAACAATCAGTGCTACCAACAACCTTGAGGATGTTCAGTGTTTTTTACGTCTTATCCTAATTTGTTTTATGCGAGAAGTGAAATTCAGTTTGTTGTCAAAGAACAAATCTGAAAATTTCACTTCTTTAACAACTTAGTTGATACTTCCATCCATTTTCAACTTCGAATAGAGGGGGAATCTTTAATGGTATTCCCATCTATTTTCAACTCCGGATAGAGGGGAAAGCTTTAATGGTATTCCCATCTATTTTCAACTCCGGATAGAGGGGAAAGCTTTAATGGTATTCACATCTATTTTCAACTCCGGGTCGAGATGTTTCCGAACCTTACAAAAATGAACACAATTTGTTTTTGTCTTTGAAAACTTAAAACCATTTTCTGTGGCCCATTTCTGAATTCTATTTAAGCACAGCTGAAGTTTAGGTTCTATAGCATTCATATTTTTTGCTGCTATAGCAGATTAAAAGGTCATCGACACACAATGAAGAATCCACCATATTCTTAATTGCGTCGATGATGCTATTAATTTTAACTGAAAAAAGGATAACTGATAAAATACTATCCTGCGGAACCCCCAGTTCCTGCTCGTGTGGATCAGATAATGTAGACCTTACACGAACTTGAAGTTGATGGTAATAAAAACGTTTTCAATTAAAAGAAGCATACGCCCTCTCAACTCCATGTTAAAAAGATCGTTTAAAATCTCATACGTCCACGTTGTATCATATGCCTTTTCCAGGTCAAAAAAGATGGCGACCACATGTTCTTGTCTGGCAGAGGCATGTCTTATAAACATTTCAAGCCTAACCAAATAATAAACGGCACTTCCCTTCTACTGAAACCACACTGGACATTCGCATGTTGATTGTAGGATTCCAGAAAAAGGCAAGTCGATCATTGATCATCCTTTCCATTGATTTACACAGACAACTTGTTAAAGCTATAGGCCTGTAATTACCTGGGTTGCTGTGAACTGTATTGGGCTTTGGAATGGGAATAATCGTTGCTTGACGCCAAGAAGGTGGAAACTGTCCAGTTACTGCGTACAAAATCTACAATAAACGTTCAAGTCATGGCAGATGTTTTAAAATCGTGTAGTGTATTTCATCGGGTCCAGCGGCAGTATCAGTTGCTCTATGCAAATTGTTTGACTCTTCCATTTTCCTGTTGTTTTTAAAATGTTGATGAAGTCCGTATAACAATTTTTCGGCGACGAATGTTTAGAAAATGTGGAGGCAAATTTGTTTGAAATTTCTTTCTTTTTTTAATGTAAGTAGTATGTTGTTATCTTCCAGGTGTGGTACATTTGGTTTTGTTTCTTTACCTTTTATTTTTTTTTTTTAATCATTTTTCAGATTTCGTTCATGGGTGTGTGTTGGTTCAGTTCAGAGACATAAGTTTCCCAAGAAGTTTTCTTTTTTCTTTGTTTTAAAAGTCGTCTCGATTCATACGAAGTTTGTCCAAATTTTGTATGGTTGGTGGCTTATTAAATTCCTGTTCGGTTTTCCTGCGATCCTTTATAACCTGTTTACATTCATTTCAAACAATGGTTTGGTGAAACGTTCAGGATTTTCCTAGGTTTTGGGAACAGCTGGTTTACGATTCACGAGTAGAGTTTTTCACTTGATTGACACTTTCTACAAATTTCTCCCGTGTGAGTCGTACAGAACAAAGCGATGAGAACCTGTCCCAGTTTGCTTTTTTTTTAAATTCCATTGAGGCACCCTCTCATCGTCCGCCGGAACCACACTCTCTTAACATTAAAATCAATAATTTTGGTTGTGTGCATCAGGTTGTGTACCTGAACCTGTTTTGTACATTGTATTAATATAGTTCCAGATTTTATTTTTTTAATTTCCTTAATAGTTCCCGCAATAGCTTTGATGGATTTTTCTAGAGCAAATGGATTTATTGTGCTTAATTTCTTAGTTTCGTCTGTAGAATCAAAAACAAATAAATGTTAGAAGACTACGTGTATCATCTTGTGGTATTAATGATGCTAACGAATCGTCGACAGAGTCAGACTCTTTTGGTCAGTAACTGAAAAAGGTCGTTTGGTTGTGTTTGGTTGATGTGCCATATTGTATATTGTAAATGGTTCACTCACCACGGAGTCCAACAAGGAGTAGAGATACTGCTATGCAGTGAACCCTCCGAACTGCCAGTATTCCCACATACTTATACTATGGCAGTATACTCAGCCAGTCTTGATGCCACTGGCTGATTGGCCCATTTGTTGGAGTACCATGTCTTCAGATGTCGGTTATTCAACCAATCATTTTGCAAGACCTGTAACTGAAGTTGCCACTTGTAACGATCAAAGACAGTGCCGTAAAATCAAGAATGTTTTTAAAATACAAAAGTATTATTTGAAAATCAGTACACAATGGCAATGATCGGATTTTATTAAAAGAAATGACTGAATGAATGACCTCCAAATCCCTCCCCCCCCCCCCCGACAACACACCCCTTCTTGGGGCTCCCGACTGGCCAGAACGGACCGATCCGACCATCCGTCTACTCCCGAAGTTGGGGCCAAAGCAGTGTATTGGACAAGTATCTCCAAAATGAAGATTGCCCCAACCGGGGCCACTTCTGTCCTCAACTGCCAGGATTCCTTCCTCCAGGGCCTTCGGAACGCACCTCACGGGAGAACAAGGTGCCTGCAAGATGCTGCACTAGCAGGATAGTACCATTTTGGTCCAGGGCTGTGTATTTGGATATTCTGCGACAAAACCAGTTTAATTGAGCAAACCTGCTAGATTTAATTCAGCAAACCTGTCCAATTGAGCAGGTCGTCCTCTATCCGCCACCTGAGGACCCGCCTAGTAGGGATGGCCAAACTCTCTAGGCCTTGATAATGTGGTTGCAATATTTGTCAGTCAAGACTTGAACAATCACAGTTTGAACAAATCAAGTATACACCTCCCACACCCAGCCCACACGCCCAAGGGTCATTTTCGTGACGCCCTTGTTCAGATGTGTAAGAAGCACTGTTCGTGATAGGACAGGAGGATTAGATCGGGTGATCCTACAAGGTGTCCAAATAACACATCGTGGTGAAGATTGAAACAACTCAATTTGATGGACAGCAAAGATATGAAGCATAGTGTCTTTCAAAATGAATGCAAAGACGTATGTGATTTTTTACTGTAAATATCGTGAGATAGGTTAATTGTTTGGCGCTAAGCAGGCGAGATGATACAATGAACCATCAAAGCTGGTCTGGCAATGTCTTACCAGGCGAAGTGGATACTTCTGTGCTATGAAGTTGCCAATCACGGTTGACTATATTATTCCATGCAGCAATGGGTTTCTGGGGGAACACGGGTAAACGCCATTACCCTACTTTTTTCTGGTTCGACACCTTATTTGAGAATCCTGGTTGGCAGATTACTTTGAGAAACTAAGGAAAACTGAAATTCCGAATATTAATTACCGGGATAGAATAATTTGTTCTGACAAAGACAAGGCGGAAGCGTTTAACGATTATTTTTGAAGCATAGCAACTATTGACGATAGTCACGCGTGCCTTCCATCGATGCCATTTCTGGAAAGTCCAAAACTCAGAACTATAAAACTTGACCAACATGATGTGCGCTCCGCACTGAAGTTACAGAAAATATCGAAGGCAACAGGTCCGGACCTAATCAGTCCGCGTCTTCTCAAAGAGTGTTCCACCTCCCTAGCCCAGCCTCTCGCTACCCTTTTCAATATCTCATTGAGCCACCCCAAATTTCCTGAACTGTGGAAGAAGGCGAACGTAATACTGGTTCCTAAAAAAGACCCGGCAAATCTTTTATCAAACTATCGACCGATCTCACTGCTGAGCTGTCTCGGAAAAGTGTTCGAACGGTGTATCTTCAAAAAACTGTGGTCCTTTTTAGACGAAAATAAAATACTAAGTCCATTTCCGTCCGGGTTTACTCCCTGTGACTCAACTGTGCTGCAGCTTACGGATATCTATGACACATTTAGCCGTGCACTTGATGAAAGTAAAGATGTGAGGGTGGTATTTTGCGACGTCAGTAAAGCCTTTGACAAAGTCTGGCACAAAGGTCCAATCTTCAAACTTGAAAAAAATTGGAGTAACCGGCGAACTTCTCGACTTCTTTGTATCATATCTTTGTGATCGGATGCAAAGAGTGATGGTCAACTCCGAGGAGTCCTCTTGGAAACCTGTGACGTCGGGGGTTCCTCAAGGATCTATTCTTGGCCCACTGTTGTTTCTTATTTATATTAACGATATAACCCTAGGTCTAACCAGCAGTATTCGTCTTTTTGCAGACGACACAACCTTATATTTAATAATTGAAACCCTGACCAGGCTGCTGTTATTTTGAACAATGATCTTACTACAATCGAAAACTGGGCACATACGTGGTTGGTAGAATTCAATCCCATTAAAACCGAAACTATGACAATTTCACGCCGAACAGATCCCGCACAGCAGACACCCCTTGTAATGGCAAATGTTCCCATTAAAGAAGTAACGCAGCACAAGCATTTGGGTGTCATTCTCAATTCAAACTGTCGTGGGATGACAACATAAAACATATTTCCTCAAAAGCATGGTCACGTCTGGATCTTATGAGACGAACTAAATTTATCTTAGACCGGAACATTCTCGAGAAGATATACTTTGCTTTTGTTAGGCCCGTGTTGGAATATGCAGACACGGTTTGGGATAACAGCAACGAAACAAATCTGACAACTCTTGAACGAATCCAAATTGCGAGTGCTCGTATTGTTACGGGTGCAACTGCGAGCAAGGCATCACTCTACGTTGAAACTGGGTTGGAGACGTTACAAGCAAGAAGGCAGAAGCACAAATTAATACAGTTTTTCAAAATGTACCATAACATTTCCCCGCCATATATTTCCTGTTTAGTCCCACCCCCTATTTCGATAACCCAGAATTTCGAACTTCGAACCGCAACTAACCTACGAGTTCCTTATTGTCGAACCACATGCTACCAAAGATCTTTTGTCCCATCCACAACGTATTCTTGGAACGAAATTCCACCTAACGTTAGAGAAAATTGCTCTCTCGCAGAATTTCGAAAATACTTAAATCATAACCTTGTTCGTCCCCCAGCCTACTTTGTCAAATCAATTTCCCGTAAAGCTCAAGTATACCACTGCAGGCTACGACTTCGATGTAGTCATCTCAATGAGCATCTTTTTGTTAACCACCTGGCAGTGTCACCGAATTGCTCATGTGGTGAACGTGAGACAACAGAACACTTTTTATTAAAATGTCCTAATTATGACCGTATACGAAGTGAGACCCTAGGGCTACTTCCCAATCAAACTGACTGCAATACATTACTGTATGGATCCGAATTTTATACTCATGACGAAAACCATTTAGTTTTTAAAACAGTTCATAAGTACATTCTTAGTTCTGCGAGATTTAGTTAACTACTTTGGGTGACCCTCAGATCATAGTGAATAGTTAGTGTGGTGCTACTATTATAACCCTATGAATATATTTCTGGAAAAGAATAATAATACAGATTGAATGCATATTCATACACGCATTATGCAACTCAACACCCGTCCTCTGCTTTGCCTCATAATTGCCGTGCGTTCCACCTGGTGTTCATTCCTAATGTCTTGGTGCTAGGACACATCGCACCTATACCACATCACCAAGACCGGGCGGAGGCCACTGTTGGCTGGTGGAGATTTCTTTCTATCTTCCTACTGTGCCTTTTACTAACAAAAACTCAAGTGCCAGCCCGACATGGGCTAACTGGAATTATCGGACCGTCTCTATGTTTGGACTCCCACTTGCAAGCATAAAGCAATAAAGTGCATCTCGCATCTGGGAATAATACATGGTCCATCCCCGAATGTTGTCGCTAATGATCGATGAAAGTAGAATTCATCGCCGGAGAGTTAAGTGCTGTATGTACCACTGGGACATGGAACGCATTGGTATCCGGGCACCGAAATCTATTTATGCTACTATTGTTTAACTGTGAAAATCCACCAAAATATGCTCAGAATTATTGTACCACGATAAACTAACTCCCGGTAATTTCCACCACTAGAGTATATGTTCTTATGATAGTCCAACAACGTTAAAATTTAGAATTCGCTTGTTACATTATCAAGGTACAAACATGGAGGTGGTTCGGTTCGGACTAGGCGCTCCTTACTCTTTCTCTTCCTAAGAACTGTACTTCTATTTTCTTACTCTATATCAGTTAGGGAAATCTAACCAATTTGTATCTTTTTATAGTATTTTATATTTTTCTTTATTAGCGAATTATTTGTGCCAACAGGTATCTTATTGTACACGTCCTTGATAGAAGGAATTGGTCTCACTGTCTTCTCGTTTGCTACCTGTTAAAATTACTATGAGTTGAAACGACCACAAATAAGCTAATAGCTTACTGTCGAATCCACACCCAATGATAATGTAAGCTATGTATTACCTTGGAAATTCTTTTGAAATAAATACTGTTTAAACTAAATAAGGTAGCAGACTTCCAGGAGCCATTGGTGCCTGCTGTCAACTCTGTGAGTTGATTGCATATATTGTCCGTATTCTATACATCACAGCCTTCATTTTGATGTATAATTTGTGTACATTTAATTGGAATTTATGGACTATCGGAATTTCGAAGTAATCACATTTCCCCAACTTAAATAGCACCTTGAATGATGATATATTATACACAAATAAGAAACAACTATTTTCGGATAATATACACTTTCTCTCTGGCAAATTTTGTTTATGACACAGTATGACACCAAACAACCATATTCTAATTCTTTTTTCATATTTCAGATTTCAGCAACTTCAATAACTGCCACAGTCACATCAAGATCTCAAAGTGCACAAATCCGATTTCACGAAAAACAACAGCTACAAATGTATATTCGAGATTCACAAACACAATCCATTTATCAAAACCAGACACACAAACAAATTAAACTACATGCTCACCCAATGCGTATTTGAATCAAGTCACACGTTGAAATTTTATTCTACACATTTCTGTTATATTCTTGATGTTAAAACTGGACAGTTGACATGACCACAAGATTCACACAGAAAATACAAATCTCATCACAGGATTTCAGGATAGACCAACACACGTTGACCACGACTTTCTTTCTGTTCACAAGTCCACATAAAATGTAATTAACGACTGATCACCACGACGCACAAAAATTGTCTCAACGAAGTAAAAGATATATCACTATTTTGTGTACTATATGGGTAAATAATTGTACAGTTGTGCAGGTGTCCGGAGATATTTTGGACGAGGCGAAGTCGAGTCCAAATATTGGAGGACACCTGCACAACTGTACAATTATTTGCCCATATAGTACACAAAATAGTGATATATGTGATTTAATCCACAACCCCTCAATGTGAACAAAAGTAAAAATAAATATATTTTAGAAAGTTTGCCACGAGTAAAACCACATTTTAAAATACTTTTTGCTTGCTCTACCCACGAAAAACAAAATGGGCATAACCCATTGTTTCCTTGCTAGAAAGTCTATTGAAGTTATGACACGCATCAGGAGTTCAGATATTGTGAACAGCTTCGAAGTGAACTCACATCATGACGTAATTTGTTCTCCCGCTAATATAATGTCTCAGCTCAAGGGTGAAACACTTATTCAATCCTTCATTGAAAGTGCGGCAGATAAATTTAATAATCGTTCATTTTTAGAGCATTTGGAAGAATAATTCTTTTTTTATCTGAAGAAGAGGTTCGCTTTCCCTCAGGGGTGGTGGTGAGTTTTTTTAGGTTATTTATTTATTTACTGGTGTTTAAGGTCACTTTTCTGCAGCTATGGCTAATTGTGACCGCAAAAAAAGGTGTAAAGTCAAGTTTAGCCAATCGTTCACACCCATGCTGCCCATTTTAGGGGACTTCTACCCCGGGCACTGGTGACCAGGTCCTATTTTACCAGTAAAACTGAACTTGTTTACCACAGCAAACAAGCACCGCTTCACTTCCGAAGTTTCCACAGGAGTCCTTTTTAGGTTGCCAGGGCTGTTGGTTATTAAAAGCAACAAAAAATTAAAAACTACATTATAATTTGGACACGATGCACACTCAATTCAGTAACTCTGTCGAGAAAAGCTTGTAGATAATTCATGTGTTAGAAAGTTTTTCACACTTCCTTTACAGCATCTTTACTTTTGAATGGTTATGATTACAGTACCGTGACAATCGTACAAATATCTAGTTATTTTGACTGTTTCAAAACCGTCCCAATATCCAGATATTGGTACTGTTTTACTGAGCTGTTCTCATCAAAACCGTACTTGGTGTGATTTTATAGGGCTTGTTTCATGACAGATAACAAAAGAAATATTAGGTAGCTGTGGATTAAACTTTGTTTACTGTACCAACACAATTTCCACTCGGCGAGAGGATCTGTGGAATCCGAGGCTTTTCCTGGCTTTCAAAAAAAATTATCCCTTTAAAGGAAATATTGGAATAACACGCTACTGCTTTGAAACTCTCCATCTTGGAATTTGCCTTGTTTGTGTATGATAGGTGGAGGCAGACCGCTTTTTATTTTGTTCCTAATATTTTCAGAGAGGCATTTGTGACAATGCTCAGTGAAAGTTTCTTAGGAAAATTCGTCTGTAACGAGCTGTACTCGCGTATCTACTGTCCGTCTGTTGGAAACTACCGTGGGCGCAATGAAAGGGGAATGTTTGTATGGAAGAAACACTGCGAGCTGGTGTGTGCTCCCTTGTACCTCTGATGGAGGACTCCTTGACAATAGCCATACAACAGCAAAGGGATAACAAAACAAACTCACAATTTAGGGGTTGTATATCAGTTGGCTATACTCCAATTACAGCTGTATTTCAAATTAAAGTCGACTGTCTAGAGAAATTGGCGTGATCGCCTCCAAACAATGCGAAGAAAACTTATGACAAACTCACACTTATTTCCAGCTGCCCGATGTCCCCAAGCTGTTCACTATTATTCCATTAGCTCTTCGGGTCCCCGAATTTACTGTGGTTGGAGGTTTTATAATCAAGGCAACATCAAACGCAATCGACCCCCCCCCCCCCCCCCCCCATATCCCATTTCTTGTAAAATTACCTCAGGTGACAAATGTCAGCTCGATATCTATAACAGTAGGAGTGCAGCTTGACGTTGTATGAAATGTTGATCAATTGTAGGGTTAAATAACTATGTACCTAAAAGTCCCCCGCCATGTTCGTCCTAACAAAAATATCCCCAGTTACCACGTTTCAGCTCCATATCTTTGAACATTTCGGTGAGCATACCGGTTTTGTTTTGGTTCAAGTGTTAACACAACGTTCAATGTAATTCATTCGAAAAACTTTCAAAACTCATTTTAAGGCTGTAAAACGTAACTCAAATAGCCTTTCATCCTAACCTGGTCATAGAGCTCAAAAGTAGATTAGATTATCTTCTTCTTTTTCCGTAAAATAATACAAAATCCTTCAGAACATATTTTTAAGCAGAAAACATCGCAAAAGTAGACCATCGCACCAGCTCATGGTCAAGGGATCATATGGGTATTGCGGGTGGGTGTGGAGGGGGGGGGGGCGCTTGCAAATACCATTTATATGTAGTGTATCACACCTAGCATGCGATAGCCTTTGGCTTGACATGCATTATTTAGCGACCGTGTATATTGCGACGATAACTTCACCAGCTCATGCAGTAATGATTTCTCAGGTCGTTTCAATTGACTTAAAAACCAAACAATATATACTGGATCCACTAATATGTGGAATTCCTTATTTAACCCCCTACACATTGAAGTCAAAATATCTAAATTTCAGGCAGACAAAATATCCCATAATGCAACTAGAAATTTAACCAACTCAATCTCGTTTGACAGAGCTCATTCTAGATGCATTATGGGAAAAAACAGCTTCCTGAAATTTTGTTATTTTGACATCAGAGTGTAGGGTGTTAACTGGGATTCGCCGTATTCAATGTCTATTAATACACCTGTTGTGCTGTGCCACCTCCAAACTTAGAAGTACTTTTCTCAAAACATTTTTGTGATGATACATTCACCCTTGATTATGTTGGATGAGATGTCTGCGTGAATATTTTTTCTCATTTCGCGATATGCCTA
The DNA here is from genome assembly GCA_031216915.1 of Pictodentalium vernedei. Lineage (NCBI taxonomy): Eukaryota > Metazoa > Mollusca > Scaphopoda > Dentaliida > Dentaliidae > Pictodentalium > Pictodentalium vernedei. The sequence continues at coordinate 144,524,364 of CM062294.1, forward strand.
TATCCTACATTTAAGCATTTTGCTTTGTTTATTTCGTGACTGTGTGGAGGGATGGGGTAGTTTTCTAAGTCTTTTATAGAATGGAGATCTTAACCCTCAAAGTGTAGCCCCCACCCCCTCTCCCGCCCTTGTCCAGTAAGCTTGAAATTCTTTAAAAAGAATTTTCGAGAACCACCACTGATAATACTTGGAGATGTTGTCGGGGCTGGCAGAGGCATGAGAGTGCTGAATTTATTTTGAATTTTTGTTCATCAATGTGCTTTGTTACAGTTCTGTGTAGATTGTTCTTAGGCCCACTCCAATAAACTGTAATCAAACAATTTTGATAACAGTGTCAAATTTGGTACAATCGAGAATCTGAAGCTGAAGCATTTTCTCAGAAAAATGCAAAGCACTTGTGAGGGTACTAAACTACCTGCCTACGTGGAAATCGAGGGCAAATATTAATTTTATGAAAATGCTTTGTTACAAATTAGTGTAGAGTGACTATAAGGCACTCTCCAATAAACAGTAACAAAACAATTTTGGTAAAAGTATTGCATTAGGAAGTTTTAATCTGAAGCATATCTCAAGAATACTGGGCACTTGTCTTTTTGTGGGTACCTGCCTTCCCGTTGGTTTTAATAAAGGCATGATGGTAGGTCCCTGTCCCAACTTTGTTTTAATTTCACCTGAAATTTGAAACAAACTGTTGATGCCCGTTAAGATGAACTCAAAAGTATTTACAATAGCAACGGTACGAATCGCCCGTGTACGTCGGCCGCCCCGCCGCACCCCCCCCCCCCCCCCTTCCAACCTGGTGTGGAAAGGAGTTTCTATTATTTAGAAAGACTGATACAATTTCATTCCATTCAGTCCTCCCCTCCTCTTGATGTGGAAAGCAGTACGAAAACGTCAGTAGTAGTGTATGTTCCCCTTCACCCCCATTCTGGGGAACCCCGGTGGGGGACCCCGGAAGTGACGTCATGTCACGTGACCTAGTGCCGCCATGTTGTGTTGTCATGGTAACCCGCGTGAGCGGCCATGTTGTGACGTCATCTCCATAGTGATACGTGGTGTGAGTGCGCATGCGCAGCGCGTGTTGTTAGGGTGATACGTGTTTCCGTCGTCCATTTTGTATACTGGAGGCCGCCATCTTGGTTTCTATGGTAGCACGTGATTGCTATGTTACCCAATTTTTCTGCAATAAGACGGGGTATGTTGGGAAGGTATGTTCGATTGTAGAAGAGTAAATCTAATTACCACAAACAACCCGACAATCCTTCCAAATCACCAAAATCCACCCGAACATTTACTATTTCGAATTCTTCCAGAATTCTCTGCTTCTATCTATATGTGCAATAGTTATCATTTATCTGGCCATGTTCCTTTATTCTAGAGTATACTCCAGTAGCGTAGAAGAGCCTATTAGTTGGAACAGTTTACCGTATTATTACTATATTTAGCAATTTCTGGTCTATTCTTGTTAGTTCTGACCCTATTCTAAGTACTCTTGTTGTTTCATTTATCTCGATTATAACTAACCAATCAGATTGCTTGATTTCCCATAATCTGTATGCAGGGTTATATCCCTTGTGTATAACAAAAGACTATATCCTATGGCCATATCCCATGGAATCCCATTCTTTTTGCAAAACACCTGTGGCTATGGAATCCCTTTTTTGTCGTATGAGGCCATGAGGGCTATGTAAAAGTCCTCAACGAGTCCTCATTTATTATCCCTCATACCCTCATTGAATTTTGAGGTTATGAGGACCTTGAAAAATCCCTCAATGAGGTATAATTTACAACGACTCTTACCCTCATTTCAGTATTTAACAGGTATATCCTATGGAATCCCATTTTGGAAAACGCCTGTGACAGTGGAATCCCTTTTTTGTCGTATGAGGCCATGAGGGCTATGTAAAAGCCCTCAATGAGTCCTCATTTATTATGCCTCATAGCCTCATTGAATTTTGAGGTTATGAGGACCATTAAAATTCCCTCAATGAGGTATAATTTACTACGACTCTTAGCCTCATTTCAGTATTTGAGGATACCTATGGCCAGGTATTGTATTATTCGAGGATACCTATCGAGGATACCTATCGAGGATACCTTTTATAGGATACTTATCTGAGGATACTATATAGGCTGTACATATCCCTGTAGGTCTCTTGCTGGCCATTAGTACTATTAATCCACCCGATTCTTCATGTTATCCTATGACTGGTATAGGTAGTATGCAATGCTAGGTATAGGGGTATTGTGGGTAGGGGTACTGCCTGGTAGTTTAGAACGGTACTATAGTATGGCGGTATATACACCTATAGGTCCCTGTTAGTGCTTGGTACTATTAACCAACCGATTGCTTTGTTTTATTATATGGCTGGTATATGTAGTACTTATGGTAGACCTAGTGATTTTGTGGGGGTGGGGGTAATGCTTGGTAGTTTAGAACGGTAGTATAGCATAGGCTGTACATATCCCTGAACGTCTCTTGCTGGCCCTTGGTACTACTGATCCACCAGATGCTTCATATTATTGAGCGGTATTTTGGGGGTGGGGACAATGCCTGGTAATACAGAACGGCAGCAGAGTATGGTAGGTATATTCCCCTATGGGTCCCATCCTAACCGTTCATAGTATTAACCTACCAATGCTTTGTATCATCCTGTTACTGGTAAGGTGGTGCGTAATACCAGTAGTTCCTACCTTATTCCGAGTACTCCTGTTGTTTCATTTATCTAGTTCATTTATATATATTATAATTAACCAATTAGATTGCTTGATTTCCCTTAACCTGTATGCAGGGTTATCTCCCTTCTGTATAGTAAAAACCTATACCAATGGCCATATCCCATGGAATCCCATTTTTTGCAAAACACCTGTGGCTATGGAATCCCTTTTTTGTCGTATGAGGCCATGAGGGCTATGTAAAAGCCCTCAATGAGTCCTCATTTATTATCCCTCATACCCTCATTGAATTTTGAGGTTATGAGGACCTTGAAAAATCCCTCAATGAGGTATAATTTACAACGACTCTTATCCTCATTTCAGAAAAAAGGGATTCTCCAGAAGTCACCCCCAATTTCGGCACCCCTTTTTTGAAAAGCATATGGCCTTCGGCACCCCTTTTTTCTGAAATGAGGATAAGAGTCGTATTAAAAATCCCTCAATGAGGGATTTTTAATACGACTCTTATCCTCATTTCAGAAAAAGGGGTACCGAAGGCCATATATTTTTTTCAAAAAAGGGGTGCCGAAATTGGGGTGCCGGGGATATTGCCATTGATATAGGTTTTCACTATACAGAAGGGAGATAACCCTGCATACAGGTTAAGGAAAATCAAGCAATCTAATTGGTTAATTATAATTTATATAAATGAACTAGATAAATGAAACAACAAGAGTACTCGGAATAAGGTAGGAACTACTGGTATTACGCAGCACCTTACCAGTAACAGGATGATACAAAGCATTTGGTAGGTTAATACTATGAACGGTCAGGATGGGACCCATAGGGGAATATACTTACCATACTCTGCTGCCGTTCTGTATTACCAGGCATTGTCCCCACCCCCAGAATACCGCTCAGTAATATGAAGCATCTGGTGGATCAGTAGTACCAAGGGCCAGCAAGGGACCTTCAGGGATATGTACAGCCTATGCTATACTACCGTTCTAAACTACCAAGCATTACCCCCCACCCCCAAGGTTACTAGGCGGATATTTGTCAGTGATAGTTGTTCGAAAGCTTTCATTCGTGTGTGCCTCCCACCCCCCCCCCCCCCCACCCTCCGATGACTATGCGCCTGCTCCAGACGACCAATATAGTACAGTTGGACCAACAGATTGTCAGAATATATTTCTTACTGTCACATTCGTTCTTTAGGTATGTAAGCAGATCTTCCTTTCGTGCGCAATATGCCTCCATAGAACACTGACTAGTACAGTGAGGAATATAGCGTTGTTTCCGGTTGACGCGTCTGCTGAATTGGCCGTGCAGCCATTGATACTGTAAGGAGGTAGATTCGTGTTTATGCCATGTGAGATGTTTTACTTTTTGCCATTCAGAACAAAAACGCAAACACACCATGATCTGCGGTGACTATCAATTGGAGACAAGTGTATACACACAAATGCCAAATACAGAAATGTTCGCAGAGTCCCAGATCGGGGACATTGAAACTGAGATACGTAAAAATCGTTTAGTCATTTTCGCAAACTCCAGTGTATGATATATATAGAACCGCACCTTTGTTTCGATGAGTTAACGATTATAGAGCGAGAGCGACTGGCGAATGCAACGAGAGCAACGAGATTCTTTGTTTAGTACACACCCCGCTCTCAAAAGAATTCAGTGTATTTAATCACTTATTGAATTAAAATGACATAGAGAGTAATCGCTTGACTGGACAGGTTACGTGAAATAATACATGAGAGGTGAGGGACGTTGTACAAACACTAGTGCACGAATGCGCACGTGTGTTTTACAATATAGTCCTTCGCCTCGAATGAATTATTTCACGTAACCAGCCCAGTCAAGCGATTACTCTGAAGTTATCGTTTATAATCAAACCCAGATATTCCAGTGAATCACACTTTGGAAAGTAATAAAGTGGTTTTAACGTTTAAAATCCGTTCAGTACTATCTCACAACTTTGGCGGGGTACCAGTCATCAGTCTCCACTCGTGCCTCTTTACGAATTGATATCAATTTATTTTATTCTACTCGTTTCTCAAAAATGTTAATTCGAACTTTCAAAAAGCAAACGTTTCGTCAGACATCGGAAATTAGGAGCTTTGTTCTTAGCTATCTGAAGCATTTTGGGCCACAGGTTGTTCTACTGAAGTATTATTTTCTTATCAGTTCTGGTACAAATAAGGTAGCATCTCGGACCTCATTATTACTGGTGATTTTAACGATAATCTACTCTCTCAGAGAAGGGGAAAATTTAGTGACGTTGCCGACTATTTTAACCTTAAACAGGTTGTTTTAGAACCAACGTTTTTCAAGGAGACGTCAGCGACATTGCTCGACCTGATTGCAGTTAGCGATTCCATCAATGTGCTATCGACTGAGGTAGCTGATCCATTTTTACTAGATTTAACCAGGTATCACTGTCCTGTGTGTATCGCGGTTGACTTTAGGAAAACGCCTGTAAGGAGTTTCAAACGTCGGGTTTGGTTATATAACGAGGGCGATTATAATGGGTTGAATAATGCATTGGCAAATAATGACTGGGATACCGTTTTCTCACATACAAACGTAGATAATATGGTTAACAAGTTTACTTCCACCGTTCTTGAATTAGCTTCTAAGTTTATTCCCAATAAAATCACAACAATTAGGAGAAACGACCCAAAGTGGATGCACAACGAAGTTAGGCATCTGATTCGCCAAGGAAAACGCCTTTACCGTACTGCCAAGTCGAAAGGTCGACCCGAGGCTTGGGAGAAATATCGTTACAAAAGAAATCAAGTTGTTTCAGCCATAAGAAATGCAAAAAAACAATAACTATAAAAGAATGCAGGCCACTCTAGATAGCCCTGATACTAATTCTTCCCTGTGGTGGAAGACCCTCAAGATGTTTTAGGGAACAGGAAAACTGAAATTCCGAATATTAATTACCGGGATAGAATAATTTGTTCTGACAAAGACAAGGCGGAAGCGTTTAACGATTATTTTTGAAGCATAGCAACTATTGACGATAGTCACGCGTGCCTTCCATCGATGCCATTTCTGGAAAGTCCAAAACTCAGAACTATAAAACTTGACCAACATGATGTGCGCTCCGCACTGAAGTTACAGAAAATATCGAAGGCAACAGGTCCGGACCTAATCAATCCGCGTCTTCTCAAAGAGTGTTCCACCTCCCTAGCCCAGCCTCTCGCTACCCTTTTCAATATCTCATTGAGCCACCCCAAATTTCCTGAACTGTGGAAGAAGGCAAACGTAATACTGGTTCCTAAAAAAGACCCCGCAAATCTTTTATCAAACTATCGACCGATCTCACTGCTGAGCTGTCTCGGAAAAGTGTTCGAACGGTGTATCTTCAAAAAACTGTGGTCCTTTTTAGACGAAAATAAAATACTAAGTCCATTTCAGTCCGGGTTTACTCCCTGTGACTCAACTGTGCTGCAGCTTATGGATATCTATGACAAATTTAGCCGTGCACTTGATGAAGATAAAGATGTGAGGGTGGTATTTTTCGACGTCAGTAAAGCCTTTGATAAAGTCTGGCACAAAGGTCCAATCTTCGAACTTGAAAAAAATTGGAGTAACCGGCGAACTTCTCGACTTCTTTGTTTCATATCTTTGTGATCGGATGCAAAGAGTGATGGTCAACTCCGAGGAGTCCTCTTGGAAACCTGTGACGTCGGGGGTTCCTCAAGGATCTATTCTTGGCCCACTGTTGTTTCTTATTTATATTAACGATATAACCCTAGGTCTAACCAGCAGTATTCGTCTTTTTGCAGACGACACAACCTTATATTTAATAATTGAAAACCCTGACCAGGCTGCTGTTATTTTGAACAATGATCTTACTACAATCGAAAACTGGGCACATACGTGGTTGGTAGAATTCAATCCCATTAAAACCGAAACTATGACAATTTCACGCCGAACAGATCCCGCACAGCAGACACCCCTTGTAATGGCAAATGTTCCCATTAAAGCAGAAACGCAGCACAAGCATTTGGGTGTCATTCTCAATTCAAACTGTCGTGGGATGACACATAAAACATATTTCCTCAAAAGCATTGTCACGTCTGGATCTTATGAGACGAACTAAATTTATCTTAGACCGGAACATTCTCGTGAAGATATACTTTGCTTTTGTTAGGCCCGTGTTGGAATATGCAGACACGGTTTGGGATAACAGCAACGAAACAAATCTGACAACTCTTGAACGAATCCAAATTGCGAGTGCTCGTATTGTTACGGGTGCAACTGCGAGCAAGGCATCACTCTACGTTGAAACTGGGTTGGAGACGTTACAAGCAAGAAGGCAGAAGCACAAATTAATACAGTTTTTCAAAATGTACCATAACATTTCCCCGCCATATATTTCCTGTTTAGTCCCACCCCCTATTTCGATAACCCAGAATTTCGAACTTCGAACCGCAACTAACCTACGAGTTCCTTATTGACGAACCACATGCTACCAAAGATCTTTTGTCCCATCCACAACGAATTCTTGGAACGAAATTCCACCTAACGTTAGAGAAAATTGCTCTCTCGCAGAATTTCGAAAATACTTAAACCATAACCTTGTTCGTCCCCCAGCCTACTTTGTCAAATCAATTTCCCGTAAAGCTCAAGTATACCACTGCAGGCTACGACTTCGATGTAGTCATCTCAATGAGCATCTTTTTGTTAACCACCTGGCAGTGTCACCGAATTGCTCATGTGGTGAACGTGAGACAACAGAACACTTTTTATTAAAATGTCCTAATTATGACCGTATACGAAGTGAGACCCTATGGCTACTTCCCAATCAAACTGACTGCAATACATTACTGTATGGATCCGAATTTTATACTCATGACGAAAACCATTTAGTTTTTAAAACAGTTCATAAGTACATTCTTAGTTCTGCGAGATTTAGTTAACTACTTTGGGTGACCCTCAGATCATAGTGAATAGTTAGTGTGGTGCTACTATTATAACCCTATGAATATATTTCTGGAAAAGAATAATAATACAGATTGAATGCATATTCATACACGCATTATGCAACTCAACACCCGTCCTCTGCTTTGCCTCATAATTGCCGTGCGTTCCACCTGGTGTTCATTCCTAATGTCTTGGTGCTAGGTCACATCGCACCTATACCACATCACCGTGACCGGGCGGAGGCCACTGTTGGCTGGTGGAGATTTCTTTCTATCTTCCTACTGTGCCTTTTACTAACAAAAACTCAAGTGCCAGCCCGATATGGGCTAACTGGAATTATCGGACCGTCTCTATGTTTGGACTCCCACTTGCAAGCATAAAGCAATAAAGTGCATCTCGCATCTGGGAATAATACATGGTCCATCCCCGAATGTTGTCGCTAATGATCGATGAAAGTAGAATTCATCGCCGGAGAGTTAAGTGCTGTATGTACCACTGGGACATGGAACGCATTGGTATCCGGGCGCCGAAATCTATTTATGCTACTATTGTTTAACTGTGAAAATCCACCAAAATATGCTCAGAATTATTGTACCACGATAAAATAACTCCCGGCAATTTCCACCACTAGAGTATATGTTCTTATGATAGTCCAACAACGTTAAAATTTAGAATTCGCTTGTTACATTATCAAGGTACAAACATGGAGGTGGTTCGGTTCGGACTAGGAGCTCCTTACTCTTTCTCTTCCTAAGAACTATACTTCTATTTTCTTACTCTATATCAGTTAGGGAAATCTAACCAATTTGTATCTTTTTATAGTATTTTATATTTTTCTTTATTAGCGAATTATTTGTGCCAACAGGTATCTTATTGTACACGTTCTTGATAGAAGGAATTGGTCTCACTGTCTTCTCGTTTGCTACCTGTTAAAATTACTATGAGTGGAAACGACCACAAATAAGCTAATAGCTTACTGTCGAATCCACACCCAATGATAATGTAAGCTATGTATTACCATGGAAATTCTTTTGAAATAAATACTGTTTAAACTAAATAAGGTAGCAGACTTCCAGGAACCATTGGTGCCTGCTGTCAACTCTGTGAGTTGATTGCATATATTGTCCGTATTCTATACATCACAGCCTTCATTTTGATGTATAATTTGTGTACATTTAATTGGAATTTATGGATTATCGGAATTTCGAAGTAATCACATTTCCCCAACTTAAATAGCACCTTGAATGATGATATATTATACACAAATAAGAAACAACTATTTTCGGATAATATACACTTTCTCTCTGGCAAATTTTGTTTATGACACAGTATGACACCAAACAACCATATTCTAATTCTTTTTTCATATTTCAGATTTCAGCAACTTCAATAACTGCCACAGTCACATCAAGATCTCAAAGTGCACAAATCCGATTTCACGAAAAACAACAGCTACAAATGTATATTCGAGATTCACAAACACAATCCATTTATCAAAACCAGAGACACAAACAAATTAAACTACATGCTCACCCAATGCGTGTTTGAATCAAGTCACACGCTGAAATTTTATTTTACACATTTCTGTTATATTCTTGATGTTAAAACTGGACAGTTGACATGACCACAAGATTCACACAGAAAATACAAATCTCATCACAGGATTTCAGGATTGACCAACACACGTTGACCACGACTTTCTGTTCACAAGTCCACATAAAATGTAATTAACGACTGATCACCACGACGCACAAAAATTGTCTCAACGAAGTAAAAGATATATCACTATTTTGTGTACTATATGGGTAAATAATTGTACAGTTGTGCAGGTGTCCGGAGATATTTTGGACGAGGCGAAGTCGAGTCCAAATATTGGAGGACACCTGCACAACTGTACAATTATTTGCCCATATAGTACACAAAATAGTGATATATGTGATTTAATCCACAACCCCTCAATGTGAACAAAAGTAAAAAAATATATATTTTAGAAAGTTTGCCACGAGTAAAACCACATTTTAAAATACTTTTTGCTTGCTCTACCCACGAAAAACAAAATGGGCATAACCCATTGTTTCCTTGCTAGAAAGTCTATTGAAGTTATGACACGCATCAGGAGTTCAGATATTGTGAACAGCTTCGAAGTGAACTCACATCATGACGTAATTTGTTCTCCCGCTAATATAATGTCTCAGCTCAAGGGTGAAACACTTATTCAATCCTTCATCGAAAGTGCGGCAGATAAATTTAATAATCGTTCATTTTTAGAGCATTTGGAAGAATAATTCTTTTTTTATCTGAAGAAGAGGTTCGCTTTCCCTCAGGGGTGGTGGTGCGTTTTTTTAGGTTATTTATTTATTTACTGGTGTTTAAGGTCACTTTTCTGCAGCTATGGCTAATTGTGACCGCAAAAAAGGTGTAAAGTCAAGTTTAGCCAATCGTTTACACCCATGCTGCCCATTTTAGGGGACTTCTACCCCGGGCACTGGTGACCAGGTCCTATTTTACCAGTAAAACTGAACTTGTTTACCACAGCAAACAAGCACCGCTTCACTTCCGAGGTTTCCACAGGAGTCCTTTTTAGGTTGCCAGGGCTGTTGGTTATTAAAAGCAACAAAAAATTAAAAACTACATTATAATTTGGACACGATGCACTCTCAATTCAGTAACTCTGTCGATAAAAGCTTGTAGATAATTCATGTGTTAGAAAGTTTTTCACACTTCCTTTACAGCATCTTTACTTTTGAATGGTTATGATAACAGTACCGTGACAATCGTACAAATATCTAGTTATTTTGACTGTTTCAAAACCGTCCCAATATCCAGATATTGGTACTGTTTTACTGAGCTGTTCTCATCAAAACCGTACTTGGTGTGATTTTATAGGGCTTGTTTTCATGACAGATAACAAAAGAAATATTAGGTAGCTGTGGATTAAACTTTGTTTACTGTACCAACACAATTTCAACTCGACGAGAGGATCTGTGGAATCCGAGGCTTTTCCTGGCTTTCAAAAAAATTTATCCCTTTAAAGGAAATATTGGAATAATACGCTACTGCTTTGAAACTCTCCATCTTGGAATTTGCCTTGTTTGTGTATGATAGGTGGAGGCAGACCGCTTTTTATTTTGTTCCTAATATTTTCAGAGAGGCATTTGTGACAATGCTCAGTGAAAGTTTGTTAGTCAGGACAATTCGTCTGTAACGGGCTGTACTCGCGTATCTGCTGTCCGTCTGTTGTAAACTACCGTGGGAGCAATGAAAGGGGAATGTTTGTATGGAAGAAACACTGCGAGCTGGTGTGTGCTCCCTTGTACCTCTGATGGAGGACTCCTTGACAATAGCCATACAACAGCAAAGGGATAACAAAACAAACTCACAATTTAGGGGTTGTATATCAGTTGGCTATACTCCAATTACAGCTGTATTTCAAATTAAAGTCAACTGTCTAGAGAAATTGGCGTGATCGCCTCCAAACAATGCGAAGAAAACTTATGACAAACTCACACTTATTTCCAGCCGCCCGATGTCCCCAAGCTGTTCACTATTATTCCATTAGCTCTTCGGGTCCCCGAATTTACTGTGGTTGGAGGTTTTGTAATCAAGGCAACATCAAACGCAATCGACCCCCCCCCCCCCCTCCATATCCCATTTCTGGTACAATTACCTCAGGTGACAAATTTCAGCTCGATATCTATAACAGTAGGAGTGCAGCTTGACGTTGTATGAAATGTTGATCAATTGTAGGGTTAAATAACTATGTACCTAAAAGTCCCCCGCCATGTTCGTCCTAACAAAAATACCCCAAGTTACCACGTTTCAGCTCCATATCTCTGAACATTTCGGTGAGCATACCGGTTTTGTTTTGGTTCAAGTGTTAACACAACGTTCAATGTAATTCATTCGAAAAACTTTCAAAACTCATTTTAAGGCTGTAAAACGTCACTCAAATAGCCTTTCATCCTAACCTGGTCATAGAGCTCAAAAGTAGATTAGATTATCTTCTTCTTTTTCCGTAAAATAATTCAAAATCCTTCAGAACATATTTTTAAGCAGAAAACATCGCAAAAGTAGACCATCGCACTAGCTCATGGTCAAGGGATCATATGGGTATTGCGGGTGGGTGTGGAGGGGGAAGGGGCGCTTGCAAATACCATTTATATGTAGTGTATCACACCTAGCATGCGATAGCCTTTGGCTTGACATGCATTATTTAGCGACCGTGTATATTGCGACGATAACTTCACCAGCTCATGCAGTAATGATTTCTCAGGTCGTTTCAATTGACTTAAAAACCAAACAATATATACTGGATCCACTAATATGTGGAATTCCTTATTTAACCCCCTACACATTGAAGTCAAAATATCTAAATTTCAGGCAGACAAAATATCCCATAATGCAACTAGAAATTTAACCAACTCAATCTCGTTTGACAGAGCTCATTCTAGATGCATTATGGGAAAAAACAGCTTCCTGAAATTTTGTTATTTTGACATCAGAGTGTAGGGTGTTAACTGGGATTCGCCGTATTCAATGTCTATTAATACACTTGTTGTGCTGTGCCACCTCCAAACTTAGAAGTACTTTTCTCAAAACATTTTTGTGATGATACATGCACCCTTGATTATATTGGATGAGATGTCTGCGTGAATATTTTTTCTCATTTCACGATATGCCTATATCCTACATTTAAGCATTTTGCTTTGTTTATTTCGTGACTGTGTGGAGGGATGGGGTAGTTTTCTAAGTCTTTTTTAGAATGGAGATCTTAACCCTCAAAGTGTAGCCCCACCCCCTCTCCCACCCTTGTCCAGTAAGCTTGAAATTCTTTAAAAAGAATTTTCGAGAACCACCACTGATAATACTTGGAGATGTTGCCGGGGCTGGCAGAGGCATGAGAGTGCTGAATTTATTTTGAATTTTTGTTCATCAATGTGCTTTGTTACAGTTCTGTGTAGATTGTTCTTAGGCCCACTCCAATAAACTGTAATCAAACAATTTTGATAACAGTGTCAAATTTATTACAATCGAGAATCTGAAGCTGAAGCATTTTCTCAGAAAAATGCAAAGCACTTGTGAGGGTACTAAACTACCTGCCTACGTGGAAATCGAGGGCAAATATTTTTTTTATGAAAATGCTTTGTTACAAATTAGTGTAGAGTGACTATAAGGCACTCTCCAATAAACAGTAACAAAACAATTTTGGTAAAAGTATTGCATTAGGAAGGTTTAATCTGAAGCATATCTCAAGAATACAGGGCACTTGTCTTTTTGTGGGTACCTGCCTTCCCGTTGGTGTTAATAAAGGCATGATGGTAGGTCCCTGTCCCAACTTTGGAAATCAGAACCAAAGAGGTATTTTAAAGTTAACTGATTTTGTTTTAATTTCACCTGAAATTTGAAACAAACTGTTGATGCCCATTAAGATGAACTCAAAAGTATTTACAATAGCAACGGTACGAATCGCCCGTGTACGTCGGCCGCCCCGCCGCACCCCTCCCCCCTTCCAACCTGGTGTGGAAAGGAGTTTCTATTATTTAGAAAGACTGATACAATTTCATTCCATTCAGTCCTCCCCTCCTCTTGATGTGGAAAGCAGTACGAAAACGTCAGTAGTAGTGTATGTTCCCCTTTACCCCCATTCTGGGGAACCCCGGTGGGGGACCCCGGAAATGACGTCATGTCACGTGACCTAGTGCCGCCATGTTGTGTTGTCATGGTAACCCGCGTGAGCGGCCATGTTGTGACGTCATCTACATAGTGATACGTGGTGTGAGTGCGCATGCGCAGCGCGTGTTGTTAGGGTGATACGTGTTTCCGTCGTCCATTTTGTATACTGGAGGCCGCCATCTTGGTTTCTATGGTAGCACATGATTGCTATGTTATCCAATTTTTCTGCAATAAGACGGGGTATGTTCGGAAGGTATGTTCGATTGTAGAAGAGTAAATCTTATTACCACAAACAACCCGACAATCCTTCCAAATCACCAAAACCCACCCGAACTTTTACTATTTCGAATTCTTCTAAAATTCTCTGCTTCTATCTATATGTGCAATAGTTATCATTTATCTGGCCATGTTCCTTTATTCTAGAGTATACTCCAGTAGCGTAGAAGAGCCTATTAGTTGGAACAGTTTACCTTATTATTACTATATTTAGCAATTTCTGGTCTATTCTTGTTAGTTCTGACCCTATTCTAAGTACTCTTGTTGTTTCATTTATCTAGATTATAACTAACCAATCAGATTGCTTGATTTCCCATAATCTGTATACAGGGTTATCTCCCTTGTGTATAACAAAAGACTATATCCAATGGCCATATCCCATGGAATTCCATTTTTTTGCAAAACACCTGTGGCTATGGAATCCCTTTTTTGTCGTATGAGGCCATGAGGGCTATGTAAAAGCCCTCAACGTGTCCTCATTTATTATCCCTCATACCCTCATTGAATTTTGAGGTTATGAGGACCTTGAAAAATCCCTCAATGAGGTATAATTTACAACGACTCTTACCCTCATTTCAGTATTTAACAGCTATATCCTATGGAATCCTATTTTGGAAAACGCCTGTGACAGTGGAATCCCTTTTTTGTCGTATGAGGCCATGAGGGCTATGTAAAAGTCCTCAATGAGTCCGCATTTATTATGCCTCATAGCCTCATTGAATTTTGAGGTTATGAGGACCATTAAAATTCCCTCAATGAGGTATAATTTACTACGACTCTTAGCCTCATTTCAGTATTTGAGAATACCTATGGCCTGGTATTGTATTATTCGAGGATACCTATCGAGGATACCTATCGAGGATACCTTTTATAGGATACTTATCTGAGGATACTATATAGGCTGTACATATCCCTGTAGGTCTCTTGCTGGCCGTTAGTACTATTAATCCACCTGATTCTTCATGTTTCCTATGACTGGTATAGGTAGTATGCAATGCTAGGCATAGGGGTATTGTGGGTAGGGGTACTGCCTGGTAGTTTAGAACTATAGTATGGCGGTATATACACCTATAGGCCCTTGTTAGTGCTTGGTACTATTAACCAACCGATTGCTTTGTTTTATTATATGGCTGGTATATGTAGTACTTATGGTAGACCTAGTGATTTTGTGGGGGTGGGGGTAATGCTTGGTAGTTTAGAACGGTAGTATAGCATAGGCTGTACATATCCCTGAACGTCTCTTGCTGGCCCTTGGTACTACTGATCCACCAGATGCTTCATATTATTGAGCGGTATTCTGGGGGTGGGGACAATGCCTGGTAATACAGAACGGCTGCAGAGTATGGTAGGTATATTCCCCTATGGGTCCCATCCTAACCGTTCATAGTATTAACCTACCAAATGCTTTGTATCATCCTGTTACTGGTAAGGTGGTGCGTAATACCGGTAGTTCCTACCTTATTCCGAGTACTCTTGTTGTTTCATTTATCTAGTTCATTTATATAAATTATAATTAACCAATTAGATTGCTTGATTTTCCTTAACCTGTATGCAGGGTTATCTCCCTTCTGTATAGTAAAAACCTATACCAATGGCCATATCCCATGGAATCCCATTTTTTTGCAAAACACCTGTGGCTATGGAATCCCTTTTTTGTCGTATGAGGCCATGAGGGCTATGTAAAAGCCCTCAATGAGTGCTCATTTATTATCCCTCATACCCTCATTGAATTTTGAGGTTATGAGGACCAGCACCACCCCCACCGCACGCAGATGTAGAAAGCAGTTGTTATTATTTAGAAAGACGAAAATACATGATTACATTATTTACCCTCCTCCACCCTTCTCCACAGATGTGGAACGCAGCTGCTACATTTTATAAAGACCGATACGATTTATTTTATACCCCCGTCCCCCCCCCCCCCCCCCCAAACACACACACATACACTTTCTCCGACATACTAAGCAGGTGCCGGACAAAACTAAAATAATGGAGAGTATTTGCTCCTTAGTTTCTCCCATATTTACTATTTTCTCCGCGCACAGAACGCAGATGTCGTGGGGAACTAATAAAATAAAATATCAAGTAGCTGTACGCTTTGATAGTGTACAGGTTAACTTCTGTGAAACCTTTCAACAGCACGTGATGTTGGGAATTTTGTTGCTGTTTAGTGCAATTCAGTACTGTGAATGTATGTATGCGAAGCGATAATTATCTTGTTCTGTGGATGGTGCTAGGTCTACACAGCACTAATGGGTTTATTTATGGGACCCACTACACTATTTCTATGTTTAATTTTCAACTCATTGTACGTGAAAATAAATAGTTAATTGTGAGGTCTCCTTTGGCAGATTTTTTTGTAAACTTTCGCTAACACAGTGGTGGCGCCAAGAGAGGGGTCAGGGGGGCTATAGCCCCCCCCCCCCCCCCACCTCCCCCCGTCGGAGAGGTCCAGCCCCCCCCCCCCCCCCCCCCGTCGGAGATTTTTAGTCAGTTCGTTGGAGAGTCTCGTAAACCCGACTTCACGAGAAATTTCCGACAATCGAATGTAGATATCTCGTCTTGTATCGATCAAGAACGAGGTATATGGTTCTTCTTTGTGAGGCATTGTGACAGTTGTTATCCAACTGGCGTTCCATTACTTCCATACCTAATCATAGGTTATTGTCATGGTAAAAGTTTGGAATCTATCGAAATCTAAACAACAATGGAGTCCCGCTATAATGTGCGGTGTTCTGTTTGCAGCGAAATATTTCAAAACGATTATGCAGTCAGGCACACTAAATCAAAACATAAAGAACTTCCCGAAGCAGGTCGATGTGCCCCTACAATCGCAGGGTGGACTCGAACCCGTGCAGCACTGGAACTTTGATAGAGAATAGTGATTCTCACGAAATTCCTTAACCCTTTACCCAACGCAGACAAGAACAAAATTTAGTATTTTAAATATCATTTTTTTAAATTTCGCCAAAAAATGTCAACAAAACCATATCATGTGATTATTTTTTCAACTGCTGAATTTGCATTTCACGCGGGCGGATACGGCCGATTCGTTGGGTCAAAGGGTTAATGTCGTGGCTTTATCGATGAAATATTTCCCGACCTTATTATAATATGTTTACGTTAAATAATCAACAAACATACTCAATTTGCTTCTATTTTGGTTCTCCAATTTACCAATTTTCACTCATTTTCCTTCGTTTGGGAGGTCAAATATTATAGCCCCCCCCCCCCCCCCCCCCTGTCGGAGAGGTCATCCCCCCTGTCGAGAAATCCCTGGCGCCACCCCTGCGCCAACAGTTTCTGATTCGTTATCTCTGACCAACCTGCAAACAGACCGCAGATGTATACTACGCCTTGTTGCCTCCACCCTAACTAGGGTAAAGGGATCATAATGTAATATGAATTCTCTTCCTTTTTGCATAAAATCACTTGAAATCCTTTAAAACTAATTTTATTGCAGGAACACAATACCCAACTCTGGGTTTCTGGAGTAGATTAATCGACCCCCAAAATCGAGTCGAAGTCGACAAGTCGGCACCCCAGTTTCTGCCGCCAAGATTTACAGCAGTAATTCAGTCCTGGAAATTCACCCTCGACAATCCGCAATGTTGAGGAAAAATGCCATGGTATCCATGCACATTGCAGGCTAAAAAATTTCAGAAGGTGTAATGTTATAAAATATTCGTGTCGAGTAACATGTATTGATAATGAAAGCCCCAAATCTACTGTCTTGAAAATGTCACTGGTGCAAGTGTAGTGCACAACACTTTTTTAACAGTTTGCGACTACAACAAAAACAGCCAATAGCTTTACTGAGCTCAATGTGTCTTTTTAACTATAAAATCATTCATTTTAAGTTTGATGCAACGATTTCTTGCGTCAAAATTATAGTTAGTGATTTTATGTTTCAGCTTGCACATTGGTCTCATCTTCATCAGTTTATTATTCACTGCTGGACAAAGTCATAATTGCCAATTTTTTTTCCCAAAACCATGGAAAGAACAGAAAGTGGTGATTTTACAATTATTCTGTCGCTTGCAAGCTCGTGTCGGCTGTGGTGTGGAAGCAATGTAATGCTCTTACAGGCTTGCACAAATGATTGTTAATTGTTGAACAATCATGTGAGCATTTAAAGATTTGTTCTCTTAATATTTCTTTGCATGGGCTAACGCGGTGATCCATCCACAGAACATTTACTTGGATTTCCTTGGTTGAACAGTTAATCTTAAAGTCAATATTTGGATGAGTGTGATACGCTTTTTTTAATATTATTTATTTATTTATTGGGGTTTAATGACACTTTCGACTGCCAGGGTCTCCTCGTGTCAGACAGTTTTACGGGTGGAGAACGACGGAGTACCAGGAGAGAACCACCGAGCAATGACGAGCAACTGTCAGGCTCCCCAAAATACTAACTCCACACAAGCAGGATTTGCATTGGCTGAAGACAAGTGCACCATCGATCGACGTGCAGTACCGCTTAGTACACAATGCCACCGTGCCCCAACGTGGCGGAGAAGTGTCTTGCCACAGGACCCCCGACTTTCAGCCTACACATCTACCTACTGAGCGCCGCGCCCCCGGGTTTTCTTTACTTCGTAAATAAATATTTAGCCGGAAAACTAATCAACACGGAGCTGAATTTCTTTTATACAAGAAAGTGGAGGTAACCAGTGGCGTAGCCTAAGGGGGTCAGGAGAAGCCATGCCTTAACACCCATCCCTACATTTAAAATTCTGAATTATAAGATTTGCATTTGGCATCAGCTAATGAAATTACAGACGAGCCTTTGACAAAGTCTGGCACAAAGGTCCAATCTTCAAACTTGAAAAAAATTGGAGTAACCGGCGAACTTCTCGACTTCTTTGTATCATATCTTTGTGATCGGATGCAAAGAATGATGGTCAACTCCGAGGAGTCCTCTTGGAAACCTGTGACGTAGGGGGTTCCTCAATGATCTATTCTTGGCCCACTGTTGTTTCTTATTTATATTAACGATATAACCCTAGGTCTAACCAGCAGTATTCGTCTTTTTGCAGACGACACAACCTTATATTTAATAATTGAAACCCTGACCAGGCTACTGTTATTTTGAACAATGATCTTACTACAATCGAAAACTGGGCACATACGTGGTTGGTAGAATTCAATCCCATTAAAACCGAAACTATGACAATTTCACGCCGAACAGATCCCGCACAGCAGACACCCCTTGTAATGGCAAATGTTCCCATTAAAGAAGTAACGCAGCACAAGCATTTGGGTGTCATTCTCAATTCAAACTGTCGTGGGATGACAACATAAAACATATTTCCTCAAAAGCATGGTCACGTCTGGATCTTATGAGACGAACTAAATTTATCTTAGACCGGAACATTCTCGAGAAGATATACTTTGCTTTTGTTAGGCCCGTGTTGGAATATGCAGACACGGTTTGGGATAACAGCAACGAAACAAATCTGACAACTCTTGAACGAATCCAAATTGCGAGTGCTCGTATTGTTACGGGTGCAACTGCGAGCAAGGCATCACTCTACGTTGAAACTGGGTTGGAGACGTTACAAGCAAGAAGGCAGAAGCACAAATTAATACAGTTTTTCAAAATGTACCATAACATTTCCCCGCCATATATTTCCTGTTTAGTCCCACCCCCTATTTCGATAACCCAGAATTTCGAACTTCGAACCGCAACTAACCTACGAGTTCCTTATTGTCGAACCACATGCTACCAAAGATCTTTTGTCCCATCCACAACGAATTCTTGGAACGAAATTCCACCTAACGTTAGAGAAAATTGCTCTCTCGCAGAATTTCGAAAATACTTAAATCATAACCTTGTTCGTCCCCCAGCCTACTTTGTCAAATCAATTTCCCGTAAAGCTCAAGTATACCACTGCAGGCTACGACTTCGATGTAGTCATCTCAATGAGCATCTTTTTGTTAACCACCTGGCAGTGTCACCGAATTGCTCATGTGGTGAACGTGAGACAACAGAACACTTTGTCGGTCAGAGCCGGGTTGGTGGGGCCACCGATGGCGATATTGGGCTTGAAGTTTGTAAACAGTGTTCTATGATGTATGGAGACTGTCGCTCGATGGGATATGGAGAGGTATGTGCAAACTGTCAGGAAATCCTCCGCCTACTTGAGACAATTGTTAAGTTTGAGGGAGAGATTGCTGAGCTGAAGGGAAAACTTGGTAGGGCGGGGCTGTCTGGAGTTACGCCTGTGGAAGTGGCTTTCCGAGAAGGATGGAAGGTTGTCGGTGGCTCCAAGAGGAAACATGGGGGTAGAACCTTTGATGTGAATGAGGTAGGTGATGAGGTGGGGGCTGCTAGAAAAGTACGTAGGACAGATGAGGGGGGCCCAGGCCGGAGCAGTGCTGTAAAACGTTTGGCATGGACTACCAAAAGTGGTAGGAAAGAGGGGCCAGAGAAGCAGGTAGATAGGGGTGTAAAGTCCAAAGGCAGTGGGGAGTGCAGCACCAGAAACAGATTTGATGTGCTCGATTCGGAAGAGACAGAGGAGGAGATGGAGGTAGTTGCAACAGATAGTAGCTTGGGGTCTAGGCCAGGAAAAAGGAGGAGGGATCCGGGGGAAGACCAGGGGAGTAGTCCAGGTAGTTCAGGGCCTGGAAAGAGACGGAGGGACAAGGATAGGAGTAATCCTAGGTCAAAGATACCGATACCGATATTGATTCCGAGTGGGGCTGTTGGAGAGGAAGAGGACGCTGTAAACAATAGGAGACTAGAGGAGATAAATAGGGCGAGGGCCAAAAGTAAGTTGGTGGTTGCGGGAAGTAGCATAGTTCGGGGGATCGACAAGGTTGTCTGTGGTCCGGACAGTAAAAATAGAACAGTTCTGTGCTTTCCGGGGCTAAAGTGGAGGACCTGAGGGATAGAGTGGACGGTATTGTAGCTGGGTCGGGGCCTGATCCGGTAGTGGTATTACATGTGGGGTCCAATAACATCAGGGAGAGGAAATCAGTTCGTTTGGTGGACACATACAAGGGCCTAATTAGTAAGCTACTTAGCAGGAATGCTCGGATCATCGTTTCAGGGGTGCTCCCCGTTATGGGTGGTGGGAATGAGAGGAACTCACGGATTATGGCACTAAACGAGGAGCTGGAAGAGCACTGCAAAGACTTGGGAGTACATTTCATTGACCACTGGGATTCATTCTGGGGACAAGGAGAGTTGTATGGGCGAGACGGATTGCATTTAAGTAGGATGGGTACAGACCTGCTGGGCCAAAAAATTCGACAGGTGGCTGGGCCTTTTTTGGAGAAAAGGGGGATAGGGGACCACAGCCGATAACCCAGAGGGGCACAAATGCTGGGAACATAGGAAGAACAACAAACATGCACAATACAGGGACATACCAGGCTTATAATAATGTGCCAGTGATGACAAAAAAACAAAGATTCATTAAGTTTGGGTACTGCAACATCCAGGGTCTGCACAAGAAAGTAAGCGAAATATCAACAATGATGGACGAAGGAGACTTCGATATAATGGGTCTAAGTGAGACGTGGATACGACGGGATGAGCGGGTTGATCAGATAAAGGGTTGCGTGTGGATAGGAGCTGGGCGAACTGAGGGTCTGAAAAGGGGTGGGGGTGTTGGCATCTACGCTAAAGAGGAATTACAGCCCTCATTGATTACAGATCTCACAGAAGCAAGGACTCAGATTCCAGTATCCAACGAAATAGTATGGGCAAAAATCAAGTTAGGAAGCAGGAGTGTTGCCGTTGGTGTTGTATACTTAGCAGTGGAGGGAAGTAAGCCCAAGTGGAATGATTCAATATATACAACTCTTAGATCGAATATCACAGAGCTTGGTAGCAGAGGGTTCAGTATTGTCCTAATGGGGGACTTCAATGGGCACATCGGGGATAAGGAGGAGGGCATACAGGGAGGTGATAGGAAAATTAACACGAATGGGAGGAAGATGTTGGACCTATCAAAAGAGCTTGGTTTAAAGATCCTGAACAGGGATGCGAAATGTAAGGGTAAATGGACCTGGGAGAGGAACGATAAGAAAACAATAATTGATTATATACTCACTGACATTGGCGTATGGAGGGAGGTTATAGATGTAGAAATAGATGACGAGGGAAAAAATGACTTGGGTAGTGATCACAACCTGATAACAGTTAAGATTATGGGCAAAAAGACGAATAGAGACAGAAATACCTTCAAGGAAGTTTGGGGACTAAAACAAGGAGCCGACTGGAAGCAGTTTCGGGAAAAACTAAAACCAAATCTTGATTGTATACCTAGGGATGCAAATGTCCAGAGTATTTCAGATGGCATAGTAAATAGCCTAACAGAGGCAGGGAAGGAGTGTATAGGAAGGGTGAGGGTCCCAAGGAGAGAGCTTGGATACAGGGTTAACGAGGGACTGAAAAAGGCTATAAAAGAAAGGAAGGTAAAATGCGCTGCTTACAGAAGAAGTAGGAAGCTTAAAGGGGTGGATAACAATGACACGAGACTAATGAAAGGAGAATATGAACTGGCACGGAAAAAGGTGAATGAGATAAAGAATAATAATAGGAAGGAGCGCAATTGCAGTCTTGCCAGAACAATAAAGAAAACGGGGGGTTCGAGCTCAAACGTATTTTGGAACTGGGTAAATAAACGGGGGAAAAGTAGTGTACAGAGTATCAAAGTGGATGGGGAAAGTACAGAAGATAAAGGCCGTATCGCTTCAGAGTTAGTCAAGCACTGGGAAAAGATAAACGATAGGCGATGGGGCAGTGGGTCCCCACCAAAAAGAAATACACTGGTGGAGGAGAACCTATCCAATCGTGTTTGTAGCGAAATAACGGCAGAAGAAGTGCGGAACGTGGTCTCGAAATTAAAAAATGGTAAAGCGGGAGGGACTGATGAAATTCCGAACGAATTCCTCAAAAATGGAGGGGAGGCACTTATTGAAGTCCTGACAAACCTTTTCAACCTGGCTCTGCGAAAGCAAGAGGTCCCCAGAGAGTGGAGGGAAAGTAAGGTGTCGTTCATACACAAAAAGGGGGATAAGGAAGTTCTAGATAACTATAGGGGGATATCAGTTAGTTGTAACATCGGAAAAGGGGGATAAGGAAGTTCTAGATAACTAGATAACTATAGGGGGATATCAGTTAGTAGTAACATCGGAAAAGTATTCTGTAAGGTCATATACGGTAGACTAGAGGAAGTTATTGAAGAGAAAGGTTTTTTAGGAGAAATTCAAAATGGTTTCAGGAAAGGACGAAGAGTCACTGATCACCTATTTACACTCACCCAACTGATAGAATCAACAAAGGCTGAAAAGAAAAAGATGTTTCTGGCATTTCTAGATGTGAAAAAAGCGTACTACCGAGTGTGGAGGGAAGGTATGTAGCGAAAGCTCGAGGGCATCGGACTGGGGGGTGACTTTGTGGGAATCATGAAAGCACTGTATACAGATGTGCAAAGCCAACTCAGTCTAGGAAGTATCACTACAAAACGAGTCCCTATGGATATAGGCCTCAAGCAGGGGTGTATCTTTTCACCGATTTTGTTTGCATTGTATGTTAAAGATTTAGGGGACGAACTAATTCAGAGTGCGGAGGGGGTAAATGTTGGAGACATAAAGATACCAGGCTTATTCTTTGCGGACGACATGGTGTTAATGTCTAGAACTGAACAGGGGCTAGAGAAACTGCTGGAAATTGTTGGTAGATATGGGAACACTTGGCGGCTCGAACTAAATGAAAATAAAAGCAAGGTAATACCCATTGGACGCAAGATAGATATGACGAAGAGATGGAGAGTGGGGGAGTTCTCAATCCCCGAAGGGGAAAGCAAACAAATCACTGTAGGAGAAACGGGAGAGTATGAGTATCTAGGGGTAAGCATAAATATAACGGGAAGAGGGGTGTACAGAAATTACTCAGCCAAACTGATTCTGAAGGGGAAAAGAATTCTGAACCAACTAAAACTTTTAGGGAAAAATAGTTTCAACAAGGTCTTTGTGGGGAAAACACTGTGGGAGAGGGTGGGTTTACCAAGTATAACGTATGGCACGGACGTGATTCCTTTAAACCAAACCGTTATTAAGAAGTTGGAAAGTACTCAGAATGATGCCGGCAGATGGATAACAGGGTCGAGTAATGCTGCAGCTTTGGAAGCAGTAAGGGGGGAGCTTGGATGGATGAAAATCAAGGACAGGGTAGATTTGGGAAAACTGTGTTACTTTAACTACTTGAGAAACCTGCCTGACAACCGGTGGTGCAAATTGATGCTCGATACCATTTGGAATTCTAATATAGAAACGGGGTGGTCAAAACATGTGAGGGAACTAATTGACAATTACTCTATAGAGGTCACAAACATAGAAGTAGGAATGAAAGAAGGCAAAAGGTTTGTCAAAGAGAGAGTCATGGGAGATTGCAATCGAAACTGGCGAGTAGGGGTTAGCGTGAAAAGATCACTGCAGGGGTTACAATATAAAGAAAAGTCAGCTTTTGAGAAGTACCTAGATGGCACCTTTGGAGGGTCACTTCTGTTCAAACTGAGATCAAGATCACTGGAGCTTCGGGGAAAAATTGGGAGAGATGGGGAAAAGGGATGCCAAATGTGCCACTCTGGAGTAGTGGAGACCCTGGAACATTTTCTCTTGGAATGCCCACAGTATATACCTCATAGAATAAAATTTACTGGAAGAATAATGCAGAAGTGGGGTGAAGAAACAAAGGATAGATGGCTGAAGGGGGACACGAGGGAGAGGGTAGGAATGCTTATTGAAGAAATTGAAAAAGAGGAAGTGAGGGACACTATTAAGCAGTTTATATCTGAATGCTGGGAGGAGAGGAGGGGAAGAGGGGGTGGGGTGCAGGGGGAATGATGGCCATCTCTTATGAGGACCGCGACAAATCAGCGGCTGGCCAAAGAGTTATTATTATATCATTAAAATGTCCTAATTATGACCGTATACGAAGTGAGACCCTAGGGCTACTTCCCAATCAAACTGACTGCAATACATTACTGTATGGATCCGAATTTTATACTCATGACGAAAACCATTTAGTTTTTAAAACAGTTCATAAGTACATTCTTAGTTCTGCGAGATTTAGTTAACTACTTTGGGTGACCCTCAGATCATAGAGAATAGTTAGTGTGGTGCTACTATTATAACCCTATGAATATATTTCTGGAAAAGAATAATAATACAGATTGAAAGCATATTCATACACGCATTATGCAACTCAACACCCGTCCTCTGCTTTGCCTCATAATTGCCGTGCGTTCCACCTGGTGTTCATTCCTAATGTCTTGGTGCTAGGTCACATCGCACCTATACCACATCACCGTGACCGGGCGGAGGCCACTGTTGGCTGGTGGAGATTTCTTTCTATCTTCCTACTGTGCCTTTTACTAACAAAAACTCAAGTGCCAGCCCGACATGGGCTAACTGGAATTATCGGACCGTCTCTATGTTTGGACTCCCACTTGCAAGCATAAAGCAATAAAGTGCATCTCGCATCTGGGAACAATGCATGGTCCATCCCCGAATGTTGTCGCTAATGATCGATGAAAGTAGAATTCATCGCCGGAGAGTTAAGTGCTGTATGTACCACTGGGACATGGAACGCATTGGTATCCGGGCGCCGAAATCTATTTATGCTACTATTGTTTAACTGTGAAAATCCACCAAAATATGCTCAGAATTATTGTACCACGATAAACTAACTCCCGGTAATTTCCACCACTAGAGTATATGTTCTTATGATAGTCCAACAACGTTAAAATTTAGAATTCGCTTGTTACATTATCAAGGTACAAACATGGAGGTGGTTCGGTTCGGACTAGGCGCTCCTTACTCTTTCTCTTCCTAAGAACTGTACTTCTATCTTCTTACTCTATATCAGTTAGGGAAATCTAACCAATTTGTATCTTTTTATAGTATTTTATATTTTTCTTTATTAGCGAATTATTTGTGCCAACAGGTATCTTATTGTACACGTTCTTGATAGAAGGAATTGGTCTCACTGTCTTCTCGTTTGCTACCTGTTAAAATTACTAATAATAATAATATTGACATGACCACAAGATTCACGCAGAAAATACAAATCTCATCACAGGATTTCAGGATAGACCAACACACGTTGACCACGACTTTCTGTTCACAAGTCCACATAAAATGTAATGAACGACTGATCACCACGACGCACAAAAATTGTCTCAACGAAGTAAAAGATATATCACTATTTTGTGTACTATATGGGTAAATAATTGTACAGTTGTGCAGGTGTCCGGAGATATTTTGGACGAGGCGAAGTCGAGTCCAAATATTGGAGGACACCTGCACAACTGTACAATTATTTGCCCATATAGTACACAAAATAGTGATATATGTGATTTAATCCACAACCCCTCAATGTGAACAAAAGTAAAAATATATATATTTTAGAAAGTTTGCCACGAGTGAAACCACATTTTAAAATACTTTTTGCTTGCTCTACCCACGAAAAACAAAATGGGATTAACCCATTGTTTCCTTGCTAGAAAGTCTATTGAAGTTATGACACGCATCAGGAGTTCAGATATTGTGAACAGCTTCGAAGTGAACTCACATCATGACGTAATTTGTTCTCCCGCTAATATAATGTCTCAGCTCAAGGGTGAAACACTTATTCAATCCTTCATCGAAAGTGCGGCAGATAAATTTAATAATCGTTCATTTTTAGAGCATTTGGAAGAATAATTCTTTTTTTATCTGAAGAAGAGGTTCGCTTTCCCTCAGGGGTGTTGGTGCGTTTTTTTAGGTTATTTATTTATTTACTGGTGTTTAAGGTCACTTTTCTGCAGCTATGGCTAATTGTGACCGCAAAAAAGGTGTAAAGTCAAGTTTAGCCAATCGTTTACACCCATGCTGCCCATTTTAGGGGACTTCTACCCCGGGCACTGGTGACCAGGTCCTATTTTACCAGTAAAACTGAACTTGTTTACCACAGCAAACAAGCACCGCTTCACTTCCGAAGTTTCCACAGGAGTCCTTTTTAGGTTGCCAGGGCTGTTGGTTATTAAAAGCAACAAAAAATTAAAAACTACATTATAATTTGGACACGATGCACACTCAATTCAGTAACTCTGTCGAGAAAAGCTTGTAGATAATTCATGTGTTAGAAAGTTTTTCACACTTCCTTTACAGCATCTTTACTTTTGAATGGTTATGATTACAGTACCGTGACAATCGTACAAATATCTAGTTATTTTGACTGTTTCAAAACCGTCCCAATATCCAGATATTGGTACTGTTTTACTGAGCTGTTCTCATCAAAACCGTACTTGGTGTGATTTTATAGGGCTTGTTTTCATGACAGATAACAAAAGAAATATTAGGTAGCTGTGGATTAAACTTTGTTTTCTGTACCAACACAATTTCAACTCGGCGAGAGGATCTGTGGAATCCGAGGCTTTTCCTGGCTTTCAAAAAAATTTATCCCTTTAAAGGAAATATTGGAATAATACGCTACTGCTTTGAAACTCTCCATCTTGGAATTTGCCTTGTTTGTGTATGATAGGTGGAGGCAGACCGCTTTTTATTTTGTTCCTAATATTTTCAGAGAGGCATTTGTGACAATGCTCAGTGAAAGTTTGTTAGTCAGGAAAATTCGTCTGTAACGAGCTGTACTCGCGTATCTGCTGTCCGTCTGTTGGAAACTACCGTGGGCGCAATGAAAGGGGAATGTTTGTATGGAAGAAACACTGCGAGCTGGTGTGTGCTCCCTTGTACCTCTGATGGAGGACTCCTTGACAATAGCCATACAACAGCAAAGGGATAACAAAACAAACTCACAATTTAGGGGTTGTATATCAGTTGGCTATACTCCAATTACAGCTGTATTTCAAATTAAAGTCGACTGTCTAGAGAAATTGGCGTGATCGCCTCCAAACAATGCGAAGAAAACTTATGACAAACTCACACTTATTTCCAGCTGCCCGATGTCCCCAAGCTGTTCACTATTATTCCATTAGCTCTTCGAGTCCCCGAATTTACTGTGGTTGGAGGTTTTATAATCAAGGCAACATCAAACGCAATCGACCCCCCCCCCCCACCCCCCACCCCCCATATCCCATTTCTTGTAAAATTACCTCAGGTGACAAATTTCAGCTCGATATCTATAACAGTAGGAGTGCAGCTTGACGTTGTATGAAATGTTGATCAATTGTAGGGTTAAATAACTATGTACCTAAAAGTCCCCCGCCATGTTCGTTCTAACAAAAATATCCCCACTTTCTGGCATCATTACGGCTTTTTATTCACCAGAAAAAAGAAAAAAATATTGTATCTGTCCTGAACTGTGACATCGCCAATGAAAATATTTAGTGTGTCTTGCTAGGTCAATCATTTATACCCCCCCCCCCCCCCCCCCCCCCCTCGGCTTCTTATTCACCAGAAAAATATTGTTTTTGCCTTGAACATTTGTGGTGTGCATTAATCGGGGATAGGTAAATTCAATCGGATGACGACTGTGTCGCAATCCGATTGAAGTTATCTGTCCGCCTTCTTTCTGGTATCATTTCGGCTTTTTATTCACCAGGAAAAATATTGTGTCCGCCCTGAACTGTTACATCGCCAATGGAAATATTCAGTGTGTCTTGCTAGGTCAACCATTTATACCCCCCCCCCCCCGCCCCCCCCCCCCCGGCTTCTTATTCACCAGAAAAAATATTCTATTTACCCTGAACATTTGTGGTGTGCATTAATCGCGGATTGGTAAATTCAACCGGATGACGACTGTGTCGCAATCCGTTCGAAGTTATCTTTCCGCTTTCTTTCTGGTATCATTACGGCTTTTTATTGACCAGAAAAATATTGTATCTGCCCTGAACAGTTACATCGCCAACGAAAATATTTAGTGTGTCTTGCTAGGTCAATCATTTATCCACACCCCCCCCCCCCCCCCCGTGTTCTTATTCACCAGAAAAAAATATTGTATTTGCACCGAACATTTGTGGTATGCTTCAATCGCGGATAGGTAAATTCAACCGGATGACGACTGTGTCGCAATGCGATTGAAGTTATCATTCCGCTTTCTTTCTGGTATCATTACGGCGTCTTATTCACCAGAAAAAAAACTATTGTATCTGCCCTAAACTGTGACATCGCCAATGAAAATATTTAGTGTGTATTGCTAGGTGGATAATTTATACCCCCCCCCCCCCCCCCAATAATGCATTGGTGTGTCTTGCTAGGTCAACAATTATACCCCCTCCCCCACCCCCCCCCCCCCTCAGTAATGCACTGGTGTGCTTTCAACCTTTCAACTATCGCGAAAGAAATTATTTAGCGCGTCTTGCTAAGACAATGATTTATATCCGCACTACACCATATATGCATTGGAGTGCTCCCAACCGCGGTCAGGTAAATGCGATTGAATTTATATTTCATGTGCGTTAATCGCGGATAGGTAAATTCAACCGGATGACGACTGTGTCGCAATCCGATTGAAGTTATTTTTCCGCTTTCCTTCTGGTATCATCACGGCTTTTTATTCACCAGAAAAAATATCGTATCTGCCCTGAACTGTTGCATCGCCAATGAAAATAAATGACGACTGTGTCGCGATCCGTTTGAACTTATCTTTCCTCTTACTTTCTG
Source organism: Pictodentalium vernedei (assembly GCA_031216915.1). Taxonomy (NCBI): domain Eukaryota; kingdom Metazoa; phylum Mollusca; class Scaphopoda; order Dentaliida; family Dentaliidae; genus Pictodentalium; species Pictodentalium vernedei. Next base: position 144,553,542 of record CM062294.1, read on the forward strand.
GCATCATTACGGCTTTTTATTCACCAGAAAAAATATTGTATCTGCCCTGAACTGTGACATCGCCAATGAAAATATTTAGTGTGTCTTGCTAGGTCAATCATTTATACCCCCCGGCTTCTTATTCACCAGATAAAATATTCTATTTACCCTGAACATTTGTGGTGTGCATTAATCGCGAATAGGTAAATTCAACCGGATGACGACTGTGTCGCAATCCGTTCGAAGTTATCTTTCCGCCTTCTTTCTGGCATCATTACGGCTTTTTATTGACCAGAAAAATATTGTATCTGTCCTGAACAGTTACATCGCCAACGAAAATATTTAGTGTGTCTTGCTAGGTCACTCATTTATCCACCCCCCCCCCCCCCCCACCCGTCTTCTTATTCACCAGAAAAAATATTGTATTTGCACCGAACATTTGTGGTGTGCTTCAATCGCGGATAGGTAAATTCAACCGGATGACGACTGTGTCGCAATGCGATTGAAGTTATCATTCCGCTTTCTTTCTGGTATCATTACGGCGTCTTATTCACCAGAAAAAACTATTGTATCTGCCCTTAACTGTGACATCGCCAATGAAAATACTTAGTGTGTATTGCTAGGTGGATAATTTATACCCCCCCCCCCCCAATAATGCATTGGTGTGTGTTGCTAGGTCAATAATTATACCCCCCCCCCCCCCCCCTCAGTAATGCACTGGTGTGCTTCCAACCTTTCAACTATCGCGAACGAAATTATTTAGCGTGTCTTGCTAAGACAATGATTCATATCCGCACCACACCATATGTGCATGGGAGTGCTCCCAACCGCGGTCAGGTAAATGCGATTGAATTTATGTTTCAGCTTTCTACATTATATTTACATTATGGCGTATTTTCCATCGGCTATACTTATTGCACTTGCATCCGAACTGATACACCCCTAATGCACACTAGTCGTGTGTTTTACGAATGCATTTATCATTATTTAGGCCTGTCCATCTTATTATGCAATGAATTGCGTGACTGGAATCGCGGATGGGTAAATTCAACCGGATGACGACTTTGTCGCAATCCGATTGAAGTTATCCATCGGCTTTCTTTCTGGTATCATTACAGCTTCTTCTTCTTTTACACCAGATTAAATATTGTATCTGCCCAGTACTGTGGCATCGCCACCGAACATATTTAGTGTGTCTTGCTCTTTGAACACAGGGCAGCCTGTACACCGTGTAAGTTAATGTGTTGGTTCAATATTATGATTACCTCCGCTCTAACCCCACCCATCAACATGCAGTGTTATAGTTCATAAACTTCTCTGCAGTCCCCATGCAATGGCCCGATTTCAATCGCCGACAGATGGGCTTGATCGGGTGGCGATTGTGTTGCGGTCCGAACAAAGTTATCTCTCCGCTTTTCACCTTGTATCACTTCAACATTTTACTCTACGGTACAGAAGTTATTGTATTTACATGTAGACCGTGACAACCCTCATCGCAACAGTGTCGCAACCCGTTTGAACTTTTATTTCTTGTTGTTCTTAAATTCGGTATTGTGTTTCCGTCATGGCTTCAGTGTTATGGTAAGTTATGACAGCCTGGTTGCGACATAATATCGGAATTATCTCTTTTTGAACATAGGACAGTCTGTACACTGTGTATGTTAATGTGTTGTTTCAATATTATGATTACCCCCGCTCAGACCCCACCCATCCACATGCAGTGTCATAGCTGCAAAGCCGGATGGAAATCAGTAGACAGAACCAGCAGAACCAGCAAGACAGAACCAGTAATTGGCCTTGCTGGTTCTGTCTACTAACCTCCATCCACCAATATCAAGTGCCATAGTTGCAAAATGGAAAACCTCCGTTTTTCTCCCGAAAATACTGTTGCAGGTTTTGACTTCTGACTGTATTAGGGAAATATTGAAAACAGAAAGTGTTCTTCGAACCACATCAAGAGAATTGCAGGTTTGCGTCAGACTCATCAACTATAGGTGGGACGCCCTTGTTTTCTTCTTGTAAATGCTTTTATTGTTCTCATCCCTATTCACTTTGAGACATCTGTTGCAAGATGAACCTTTTAACATGGGTTGGTCCCCCTTCTCCATGCCATTATCCATACCATTCTATTACATAGGCGTAGAACTTCCTTCCAGCCAACTTTCGACACCTTTCGTGGCAGGAAGGATTTGTTTCTCCTTTTCACTTGTGACACGTTTCTGTGCTAATGGTATTTAATCCCCGATGAATCTCGCGCAACACATACTTACCATAAACAGTTCACTTCTTGTATTACATCAGTCACCAGTGGTCCAATGAGTATTTTTTTGCAGTGAGTACACCGGGTCAGGTGTACCATCCTTCACTGATTGTCAAATTGCTCTTAAACTGATACAACGAACATCATCCACGTGTCAAGGGTAAGCTTTGGCTTTGTATAAGCAGAACTACAACCCATACCTATACATAGCACAGTTATTTTGTATATACTTACTTATCCTCGTCTCCTTTTTGTTTATTGACTCTTGTATCTTCTACCATCAACTCTAATATTTCAACACCTTATATTCTACACTACATCATTCTTTCTCAATACAACTTGAACTCAGTTTGTTCCGGAAACTAAATGCATTTACAATGTGTGCACTGGAACTATACCGCGCCAGGATAGGCAATTTCAAGCTTACAATCTATTCCAGCAGCTTAAAGCATTGCTTGCTAAAAGATATATCTACTTGTATCCTGTTTTACTTACTCTTGCGTCTCAGTGGTGTTGACCTGCACGATAGCTTTACTGCTATGTCTGCTCTGTTTTTCGTGCAATCCAGAGAAACTGATACCTCCCTCTTAGATAAGTCTGCTGAAACATTACCAAGCCGTTGCAAGTCTCCGAATCACCAGAAGGCTACGTCAATATTGAAAGCAGTAACCACGGCTATCCTGTTCACTTCGTTTTCCCTCTATGTGATCATAAGCCTATTATTGTCCGGAGACATTGAAACCAACCCTAGTCCAACCACTCTTAATTCAGATCACGACCGGAATATTCTAACAATTGTTCATCTTAACATCCAAAGCCTTAAACCTAAACTTGATATTATACAATGTGAATTTGCACCATTTGACATTTTGGCTCTAACCGAGACATGGCTGCAAAATGGCGATCCAACTTCCGATCTTCAACTCCATGGCTTCCATGAACCATTGAGATACAATCGCTCGTCAAGGGGAGGTGGGGTTGCCATTTATATTAAAGACGGTATCTCATTTCGACACAGACCGGACCTTGATACACCGAATACAGAGTGTCTATGGGTCGAAATATTTACAAGACAGAGCAGGTCCTTACTGTTAGGGGTATTTTACCGTCAACCCAATAGTCCTCCAGACTCATGGGATGCCATATCAGCATCCATCGAAAAAGCCAGAGACACGTTAATTAGTAACCTAATTATCACAGGTGATTTTAACGACAACCAAATGGTATCTTCGAAAAGTAGCTTTTCTGAATTAACCAGTTACTTTCACCTCAAACAGATTGTGAGTGAACCAACTTGTTTCACCGAAACATCAGCTACATTGTTAGACCTCTTTGCTATCAGCGACACAATCAACGTGAAAGCATGCGAGGTCCTTGAACCACTTATTCCAGACATGATTCGCTACCATTGTCCAATCTCAATTGAAGTCGAATTCTTAAAACCTAACCCTTCCTCTTTTAAGAGAAGGATGTGGCTTTATTCTCAGGGCAATTATGAAGAATTGAACCAGGCTCTCTCCAACACCGAATGGAACTCTGTCTTTGATAATCCATGTCTTGATACTATAGTCTCTAATCTCACCGACAAAATACTTGACACTGCATCCAAACATATACCGAACAAAATAGTTACATCGAGAATGGGCCAACCGAAATGGATGCATAATGAAATAAGACTTCTGATAAGACAGAGAAAACGCTTGTATCGCACTGCTAAACGAACTAATCACCTGCACGCCTGGGATAAATATAAACTTAAACGGAATGAAGTTATATCGGCTATTAGAAAGGCCAAAGCCCTGCATCTTTCTAAAGTCCAGTCCACATTGAGAAGCAACGAAACCCCAGCATCACTGTGGTGGAAGACCCTAAAATCACTAATCAGTAGCAGTAACGCAACAGGATTTCCTACTTTGGTCTATTCAAATAAAATGTACTCATCAAGTGTTGAGAAAGCTGAAGTGTTCAACGAATATTTCAGTTCTATCTCAACAGTTGATGATTCGAATGCTTCCCTTCCAGACCCACCACCACATGCTTCACAACGTATTGATAGTATCACCCTACAGTGAAGCGAGGTATATGCTGCAATGAAGTCGATAAAGGTGTCCAAGGCGTCTGGTCCTGATAAAATAAGCCCGCGTCTCTCTAAGGAATGTAAATCCTCTCTATGCGAACCACTCTCAATCTTATTTAATATACTTCTGAAAAATTCATACTTTCCTGCACTCCGGAAAAAAGCAAATGTCACCCTTATCCTAAAAAAAACAACCTTCCAACTCAGTTACTAACTATCGTCCTATATCATTGATCAGCTGTGTTGGCAAAATATTCGAAAAATGTGTTTTCAAACGCTTGTGGCAGTTTTTGATTGAAAATAATATTCTTAGTCAATTTCAGTCAGGTTTTACACCTGGAGATTCAACTGTCCTCCAACTGACTGACATATATGATGAATTTTGTCGCGCACTCGATGAAGGCAAAGAAGTAAGGGTAGTTTTCTGTGATGTTAGTAAGGCCTTCGACAAAGTATGGCATGCTGGTCTTATCTACAAGCTGGAGAGTATTGGTGTCTCAGGGGATCTACTGTTGTTTTTAAAATCGTATCTGGCAGATAGATCGCAGAGAGTTGTGATAGCCTCGGAGACATCTTCATGGAGACCCATCAATGCCGGTGTTCCCCAGGGGTCGATACTTGGGCCTTTACTGTTCTTGACATACATTAACGATATAACCAGAGACTTACTTAGTTGTATACGCCTGTTTGCAGATGATACTTCCTTATATCTAATCATTGAGAACCCAGAGCAAGCCTCAAACATAATCAACCATGATCTGGCGTCAATTGAGCATTGGGCCAAAACATGGTTGGTTGAGTTCAATCCCAACAAAACAGAGAGTATGCTAATATCACGCAAAAGCAATCCCAACTCTCATCCACCTTTATATCTGGGAAGTTCTCAGATATCGGAAGTTACCGAACATAAACATCTGGGGGTCATACTAAATAGCACATGTACATGGAACGACCACGTTGACCACATCTGCGCGAAAGCCTGGTCTCGCCTAGACATGCTGAGGAGACACAAATTTTATCTCGATCGAAGTGTCCTAGAAAAAATATACTTTGCCTTTATTAGGCCCCTTCTGGAATATGCGGATACTGTCTGGGACAATTGTTCTGTATCCAATATTGCGGACCTAGAAAAAATCCAAATTGCAGCAGCCCGAATCGTCACGGGAGCAACAGTCAGTGCTAGTAAATCTTTGCTGTATTCGGAAACACGATGGGACACCCTACAAGAAAGACGCCGCAAACATAAATTAATTCAGTTCTTCAAAATGTATCATTGCATGTTACCTCCACATATCTCCAACAAAGTCCCCCCACTCGTCTCCGAGACGAGCTCGTCACTTAGTCTTCGCTCGAGTCATAACCACCGCGTTCCCTTTTGCCGAACCCAATTGTATCAGTCATCTTTCATCCCAAACGTTACAGATCAGTGGAACAAGCTCCGCTTACCTGTTCGCGAGAACACATCACTGATCAACTTTAAAACTTTTCTGAGCGATGGGAACCAAAGACCCCCAAAGTTCTTCAGTAACGCGAAATCTCGCGCGGCTCAAATATATCATTGCAGGCTGCTACTGCATTGCAGTAGTCTTAACTCTCACCTATATGAAAATCATTTATCACCCAGCCCCTCTTGTCAGTGTGGCGAGAGCGAAACTACTGATCACTTTCTCCTGCATTGTCCAATGTTCTCAAACGCTCGTAACTATACGATTAATTTACTCCCCTTTGAAGTAGACTCATCCACACTCTTGTTTGGCTCTGAGTTCTTGAATAATGAGGACAATCGCCTTATTTTCGAAGTGGTCCATGATTTCATTCTATCAAGCAAGCGATTTCATTGAGATGCAACTCAATACTACGTCCCACCAGGCCCCATCGGGAGTTCCGTTCTGTCCACCTGGTAACATAGGATCAAATGACCAATATCATGAGTGGAAGGACCCTTCACGCGTTATGGCTCGACGCCACTGAGGCTAGTATGCAAAACGCTTATCAAAGGAACTAAAAGTAAGAATCAAGTCGCGTAGTTATTACGGTATGAAGTTTTAAGTCAATATATCCTGTATTCAAGTTGGCGGAAATAATTGTGTTCTGTTCTTTTCTCTGAACTTTCTCTTCTCTTCCTTTTTTCATCGTTTATTCCGGGACTTTCTTGTCTTTTCCCATTCAACTTAAAGTCTAAACAATCCCACGTATCGTTGCCGGACGGCCGAGGCGGCCCTCGTCTCGTATTTAAATATCATTGGCTTCCAGCAACTTTGTCTAGATTAGTATAGATTGAAGGGGAACATGGGGGCCTCGGCCTTCATGCAACGATACGTGAGCTCTTTTGCCGATTTATACCACCTGAACGAGTAGTTTTTTAATGCGTTAGGGAGACGACTTACATAAGCTTTAAGCTTTCTGTCGAATCCCTTTTCTACACATCAACTATCTTTACTACTTCTATTTATTGGTTTCTTGTATACTACTGTATTTTGTATCTTGATAATTTATTTTTGGAACAAGTATTGTGAACTGTATACATTTAACTTATTCTTCAATAAATACTGTTTAAACTAAAAATATCCCCAGTTACCACGTTTCAGCTCCATATCTCTGAACATTTCGGTGAGCATACCGGTTTTGTTTTGGTTCAAGTGTTAACACAACGTTCAATGTAATTCATTCGAAAAACTTTCAAAACTCATTTTAAGGCCGTAAAACGTAACTCAAATAGCCTTTCATCCTAACCTGGTCATAGAGCTCAAAAGTAGATTAGATTATCTTCTTCTTTTTCCGTAAAATAATTCAAAATCCTTCAGAACATATTTTTAAGCAGAAAACATCGCAAAAGTAGACCATCGCACCAGCTCATGGTCAAGGGATCATATGGGTATTGCGGGTGGGTGTGGTGGGGGGGGGGGCGCTTGCAAATACCATTTATATGTAGTGTATCACACCTAGCATGCGATAGCCTTTGGCTTGACATGCATTATTTAGCGACCGTGTACATTGCGACGATAACTTCACCAGCTCATGCAGTAATGATTTCTCAGGTCGTTTCAATTGACTTAAAAACCAAACAATATATACTGGATCCACTAATATGTGGAATTCCTTATTTAACCCCCTACACATTGAAGTCAAAATATCTAAATTTCAGGCAGACAAAATATCCCATAATGCAACTAGAAATTTAACCAACTCAATCTCGTTTGACAGAGCTCATTCTAGATGCATTATGGGAAAAAACAGCTTCCTGAAATTTTGTTATTTTGACATCAGAGTGTAGGGTGTTAACTGGGATTCGCCGTATTCAATGTCCATTAATACACCTGTTGTGCTGTGCCACCTCCAAACTTAGAAGTACTTTTCTCAAAACATTTTTGTGATGATACATGCACCCTTGATTATATTGGATGAGATGTCTGCGTGAATATTTTTTCTCATTTCACGATCTGCCTATATCCTACATTTAAGCATTTTGCTTTGTTTATTTCGTGACTGTGTGGAGGGATGGGGTAGTTTTCTAAGTCTTTTATAGAATGGAGATCTTAACCCTCAAAGTGTAGCCCCCACCCCCTCTCCCACCCTTGTCCAGTAAGCTTGAAATTCTTTAAAAAGAATTTTCGAGAACCACCACTGATAATACTTGGAGATGTTGTCGGGGCTGGCAGAGGCATGAGAGTGCTGAATTTATTTTGAATTTTTGTTCATCAATGTGCTTTGTTACAGTTCTGTGTAGATTGTTCTTAGGCCCACTCCAATAAACTGTAATCAAACAATTTTGATAACAGTGTCAAATTTGGTACAATCGAGAATCTGAAGCTGAAGCATTTTCTCAGAAAAATGCAAAGCACTTGTGAGGGTACTAAACTACCTGCCTACGTGGAAATCGAGGGCAAATATTAATTTTATGAAAATGCTTTGTTACGAATTAGTGTAGAGTGACTATAAGGCACTCTCCAATAAACAGTAACAAAACAATTTTGGTAAAAGTATTGCATTAGGAAGTTTTAATCTGAAGCATATCTCAAGAATACTGGGCACTTGTCTTTTTGTGGGTACCTGCCTTCCCGTCGGTGTTAATAAAGGCATGATGGTAGGTCCCTGTCCCAACTTTGGAAATCAGAACCAAAGTGGTATTTTAAAGTTAACTGATTTTGTTTTAATTTCACCTGAAATTTGAAACAAACTGTTGATGCCCATTAAGATGAACTCAAAAGTATTTACAATAGCAACGGTACGAATCGCCCGTGTACGTCGGCCGCCCCGCCGCACGCCCCCCCCCCCTTCCAACCTGGTGTGGAAAGGAGTTTCTATTATTTAGAAAGACTGATACAATTTCATTCCATTCAGTCCTCCCCTCCTCTTGATGTGGAAAGCAGTACGAAAACGTCAGTAGTAGTGTATGTTCCCCTTCACCCCCATTCTGGGGAACCCCGGTGGGGGACCCCGGAAGTGACGTCATGTCACGTGACCTAGTGCCGCCATGTTGTATTGTCATGGTAACCCGCGTGAGCGGCCATGTTGTGACGTCATCTCCATAGTGATACGTGGTGTGAGTGCGCATGCGCAGCGCGTGTTGTTAGGGTGATACGTGTTTCCGTCGTCCATTTTGTATACTGGAGGCCGCCATCTTGGTTTCTATGGTAGCACGTGATTGCTATGTTACCCAATTTTTCTGCAATAAGACGGGGTATGTTCGGAAGGTATGTTCGATTGTTGAAGAGTAAATCTAATTACCACAAACAACCCGACAATCCTTCCAAATCACCAAAATCCACCCGAACATTTACTATTTCGAATTCTTCCAGAATTCTCTGCTTCTATCTATATGTGCAATAGTTATCATTTATCTGGCCATGTTCCTTTATTCTAGAGTATACTCCAGTAGCGTAGAAGAGCCTATTAGTTGGAACAGTTTACCTTATTATTACTATATTTAGCAATTCCTGGTCTATTCTTGTTAGTTCTGACCCTATTCTAAGTACTCTTGTTGTTTCATTTATCTCGATTATAACTAACCAATCAGATTGCTTGATTTCCCATAATCTGTAATCAGGGTTATCTCCCTTGTGTATAACAAAAGACTATATCCTATGGCCATATCCCATGGAATCCCATTTTTTTGCAAAACACCTGTGGCTATGGAATCCCTTTTTTGTCGTATGAGGCCATGAGGGCTATGTAAAAGTCCTCAACGAGTCCTCATTTATTATCCCTCATACCCTCATTGAATTTTGAGGTTATGAGGACCTTGAAAAATCCCTCAATGAGGTATAATTTACAACGACTCTTACCCTCATTTCAGTATTTAACAGGTATATCCTATGGAATCCCATTTTGGAAAACGCCTGTGACAGTGGAATCCCTTTTTTGTCGTATGGGGCCATGAGGGCTATGTAAAAGCCCTCAATGAGTCCTCATTTATTATGCCTCATAGCCTCATTGAATTTTGAGGTTATGAGGACCATTAAAATTCCCTCAATGAGGTATAATTTACTACGACTCTTAGCCTCATTTCAGTATTTGAGGATACCTATGGCCTGGTATTGTATTATTCGCGGATACCTATCGAGGATACCTATCGAGGATACCTTTTATAGGATACTTATCTGAGGATACTATATAGGCTGTATATATCCCTGTAGGTCTCTTGCTGGCCATTAGTACTATTAATCCACCCGATTCTTCATGTTATCCTATGACTGGTATAGGTAGTATGCAATGCTAGGTATAGGGATATTATGGGTAGGGGTACTGCCTGGTAGTTTAGGACGGTACTATAGTATGGCGGTATATACACCTATAGGTCCCTGTTAGTGCTTGGTACTATTAACCAACCGATTGCTTTGTTTTATTATATGGCTGGTATATGTAGTACTTATGGTAGACCTGGTGATTTTGTGGGGGTGGGGGTAATGCTTGGTAGTTTAGAACGGTAGTATAGCATAGGCTGTACATATCCCTGAACGTCTCTTGCTGGCCCTTGGTACTACTGATCCACCAGATGCTTCATATTATTGAGCGGTATTCTGGGGGTGGGGACAATGCCTGGTAATACAGAACGGCAGCAGAGTATGGTAGGTATATTCCCCTATGGGTCCCATCCTAACCGTTCATAGTATTAACCTACCAATGCTTTGTATCATCCTGTTACTGGTAAGGTGGTGCGTAATACCAGTTGTTCCTACCTTATTCCGAGTACTCTTGTTGCTTCATTTATCTAGTTCATTTATATAAATTATAATTAACCAATTAGATTGCTTGATTTTCCTTAACCTGTATGCAGGGTTATCTCCCTTCTGTATAGTAAAAACCTATACCAATGGCCATACCCCATGGAATCCCATTTTTTTTGCAAAACACCTGTGGCTATGGAATCCCTTTTTTGTCGTATGAGGCCATGAGGGCTATGTAAAAGCCCTCAATGAGTCCTCATTTATTATCCCTCATACCCTCATTGAATTTTGAGGTTATGAGGACCTTGGAAAATCCCTCAATGAGGTATAATTTACAACGACTCTTATCCTCATTTCAGAAAAAAGGGATTCTCCAGAAGTCACCCCAATTTCGGCACCCCTTTTTTGAAAAGCATATGGCCTTCGGCACCCCTTTTTTCTGAAATGAGGATAAGAGTCGTATTAAAAATCCCTCAATGAGGGATTTTTAATACGACTCTTATCCTGATTTCAGAAAAAGGCGTACCGAAGGCCATATATTTTTTTTCAAAAAAGGGGTGCCGAAATTGGGGTGCCGGGGATATTGCCATTGATATAGGTTTTCACTATACAGAAGGGAGATAACCCTGCATACAGGTTAAGGAAAATCAAGCAATCTAATTGGTTAATTATAATTTATATAAATGAACTAGATAAATGAAACAACAAGAGTACTCGGAATAAGGTAGGAACTACTGGTATTACGCAGCACCTTACCAGTAACAGGATGATACAAAGCATTTGGCAGGTTAATACTATGAACGGTCAGGATGGGACCCATAGGGGAATATACCTACCATACTCTGCTGCCGTTCTGTATTACCAGGCATTGTCCCCACCCCCAGAATACCGCTCAATAATATGAAGCATCTGGTGGATCAGTAGTACCAAGGGCCAGCAAGAGACCTTCAGGGATATGTACAGCCTATGCTATACTACCGTTCTAAACTACCAAGCATTACCCCCACCCCCAAGGTTACTAGGCGGATATTTGTCAGTGATAGTGGTTCGAAAGCTTTCATTCGTGTGTGCCTCCCACCCCCCCCCCCCCCCCCCACCCCTCCGATGACTATGCGCCTGCTCCAGACGACCAATATAGTACAGTTGGACCAACAGATTGTCAGAATATATTTCTTACTGTCACATTCGTTCTTTAGGTATGTAAGCAGATCTTCCTTTCGTGCGCAATATGCCTCCATAGAACACTGACTAGTACAGTGAGGAATACAGCGTTGTTTCCGGTTGACGCGTCTGCTGAATTGGCCGTGCAGCCATTGACACTGTAAGGAGGTAGATTCGTGTTTATGCCATGTGAGATGTTTTACTTTTTGCCATTCAGAACAAAAACGCAAACACACCATGATCTGCGGTGACTATCAATTGGAGACAAGTGTATACACACAAATGCCAAATACAGAAATGTTCGCAGAGTCCCAGATCGGGGACATTGAAACTGAGATACGTAAAAATCGTTTAGTCATTTTCGCAAACTCCAGTGTATGATATATATAGAACCGCACCTTTGTTTCGATGAGTTAACGATTATAGAGCGAGAGCGACTGGCGAATGCAACGAGAGCAACGAGATTCTTTGTTTAGTACACACCCCGCTCTCAAAAGAATTCAGTGTATTTAATCACTTATTGAATTAAAATGATATAGAGAGTAATCGCTTGACTGGACAGGTTACGTGAAATAGTACATGAGAGGTGAGGGACGTTGTACAAACACTAGTGCACGAATGCGCACGTGTGTTTTACAATATAGTCCTTCGCCTCGAATGAATTATTTCACGTAACCAGCCCAGTCAAGCGATTACTCTGAAGTTATCGTTTATAATCAAACCCAGATATTCCAGTGAATCACACTTTGGAAAGTAATAAAGTGGTTTTAACGTTTAAAATCCGTTCAGTACTATCTCACAACTTTGGCGGGGTACCAGTCATCAGTCTCCACTCGTGCCTCTTTTAGAATTGATATCAATTTATTTTATTCTACTCGTTTCTCAAAAATGTTAATTCGAACTTTCAAAAAGCAAACGTTTCGTCAGACATCGGAAATTAGGAGCTTTGTTCTTAGCTATCTGAAGCATTTTTGGCCACAGGTTGTTCTACTGAAGTATTATTTTCTTATCAGTTCTGGTACAAATAAGGTAGCATCTCGGACCTCATTATTACTGGTGATTTTAACGATAATCTACTCTCTCAGAGAAGGGGAAAATTTAGTGACGTTGCTGACTATTTTAACCTTAAACAGGTTGTTTTAGAACCAACGTTTTTCACGGAGACGTCAGCGACATTGCTCGACCTGATTGCAGTTAGCGATTCCATCAATGTGCTATCAACTGAGGTAGCTGATCCATTTTTACTAGATTTAACCAGGTATCACTGTCCTGTGTGTATCGCGGTTGACTTTAGGAAAACGCCTGTAAGGAGTTTCAAACGTCGGGTTTGGTTATATAACGAGGGCGATTATAATGGGTTGAATAATGCATTGGCAAATAATGACTGGGATACCGTTTTCTCACATACAAACGTAGATAATATGGTTAACAAGTTTACTTCCACCGTTCTTGAATTAGCTTCTAAGTTTATTCCCAATAAAATCACAACAATTAGGAGAAACGACCCAAAGTGGATGCACAACGAAGTTAGGCATCTGATTCGCCAAGGAAAACGCCTTTACCGTACTGCCAAGTCGAAAGGTCGACCCGAGGCTTGGGAGAAATATCGTTACAAAAGAAATCAAGTTGTTTCAGCCATAAGAAATGCAAAAAAACAATAACTATAAAAGAATGCAGGCCACTCTAGATAGCCCTGATACTAATTCTTCCCTGTGGTGGAAGACCCTCAAGATGTTTTAGGGAACAGGAAAACTGAAATTCCGAATATTAATTACCGGGATAGAATAATTTGTTCTGACAAAGACAAGGCGGAAGCGTTTAACGATTATTTTTGAAGCATAGCAACTATTGACGATAGTCACGCGTGCCTTCCATCGATGCCATTTCTGGAAAGTCCAAAACTCAGAACTATAAAACTTGACCAACATGATGTGCGCTCCGCACTGAAGTTACAGAAAATATCGAAGGCAACAGGTCCGGACCTAATCAGTCCGCGTCTTCTCAAAGAGTGTTCCACCTCCCTAGCCCAGCCTCTCGCTACCCTTTTCAATATCTCATTGAGCCACCCCAAATTTCCTGAACTGTGGAAGAAGGCAAACGTAATACTGGTTCCTAAAAAAGACCCCGCAAATCTTTTATCAAACTATCGACCGATCTCACTGCTGAGCTGTCCCGGAAAAGTGTTCGAACGGTGTATCTTCAAAAAACTGTGGTCCTTTTTAGACGAAAATAAAATACTAAGTCCATTTCAGTCCGGGTTTACTCCCTGTGACTCAACTGTGCTGCAGCTTATGGATATCTATGACACATTTTGCCGTGCACTTGATGAAGGTAAAGATGTGAGGGTGGTATTTTGCGACGTCAGTAAAGCCTTTGACAAAGTCTGGCACAAAGGTCCAATCTTCAAACTTGAAAAAAATTGGAGTAACCGGCGAACTTCTCGACTTCTTTGTATCATATCTTTGTGATCGGATGCAAAGAGTGATGGTCAACTCCGAGGAGTCCTCTTGGAAACCTGTGACGTCGGGGGTTCCTCAAGGATCTATTCTTGGCCCACTGTTGTTTCTTATTTATATTAATGATATAACCCTAGGTCTAACCAGCAGTATTCGTCTTTTTGCAGACGACACAACCTTATATTTAATAATTGAAAACCCTGACCAGGCTGCTGTTATTTTGAACAATGATCTTACTACAATCGAAAACTGGGCACATACGTGGTTGGTAGAATTCAATCCCATTAAAACCGAAACTATGACAATTTCACGCCGAACAGATCCCGCACAGCAGACACCCCTTGTAATGGCAAATGTTCCTATTAAAGCAGTAACGCAGCACAAGCATTTGGGTGTCATTCTCAATTAAACTGTCGTGGGATGACAACATAAAACATATTTCCTCAAAAGCATGGTCACGTCTGGATCTTATGAGACGAACTAAATTTATCTTAGACCGGAACATTCTCGAGAAGATATACTTTGCTTTTGTTAGGCCCGTGTTGGAATATGCAGACACGGTTTGGGATAACAGCAACGAAACAAATCTGACAACTCTTGAACGAATCCAAATTGCGAGTGCTCGTATTGTTACGGGTGCAACTGCGAGCAAGGCATCACTCTGCGTTGAAACTGGGTTGGAGACGTTACAAGCAAGAAGGCAGAAGCACAAATTAATACAGTTTTTCAAAATGTACCATAACATTTCCCCGCCATATATTTCCTGTTTAGTCCCACCCCCTATTTCGATAACCCAGAATTTCGAACTTCGAACCGCAACTAACCTACGAGTTCCTTATTGTCGAACCACATGCTACCAAAGATCTTTTGTCCCATCCACAACGAATTCTTGGAACGAAATTCCACCTAACGTTAGAGAAAATTGCTCTCTCGCAGAATTTCGAAAATACTTAAACCATAACCTTGTTCGTCCCCCAGCCTACTTTGTCAAATCAATTTCCCGTAAAGCTCAAGTATACCACTGCAGGCTACGACTTCGATGTAGTCATCTCAATGACCATCTTTTTGTTAACCACTTGGCAGTGTCACCGAATTGCTCATGTGGTGAACGTGAGACAACAGAACACTTTTTATTAAAATGTCCTAATTATGACCGTATACGAAGTGAGACCCTATGGCTACTTCCCAATCAAACTGACTGCAATACATTACTGTATGGATCCGAATTTTATACTCATGACGAAAACCATTTAGTTTTTAAAACAGTTCATAAGTACATTCTTAGTTCTGCGAGATTTAGTTAACTACTTTGGGTGACCCTCAGATCATAGTGAATAGTTAGTGTGGTGCTACTATTATAACCCTATGAATATATTTCTGGAAAAGAATAATAATACAGATTGAATGCATATTCATACACGCATTATGCAACTCAACACCCGTCCTCTGCTTTGCCTCATAATTGCCGTGCGTTCCACCTGGTGTTCATTCCTAATGTCTTGGTGCTAGGACACATCGCACCTGTACCACATCACCGTGACCGGGCGGAGGCCACTGTTGGCTGGTGGAGATTTCTTTCTATCTTCCTACTGTGCCTTTTACTAACAAAAACTCAAGTGCAAGCCCGACATGGGCTAACTGGAATTATCGGACCGTCTCTATGTTTGGACTCCCACTTGCAAGCATAAAGCAATAAAGTGCATCTCGCATCTGGGAATAATACATGGTCCATCCCCGAATGTTGTCGCTAATGATCGATGAAAGTAGAATTCATCGCCGGAGAGTTAAGTGTTGTATGTACCACTGGGACATGGAACGCATTGGTATCCGGGCGCCGAAATCTATTTATGCTACTATTGTTTAACTGTGAAAATCCACCAAAATATGCTCAGAATTATTGTACCACGATAAACTAACTCCCGGTAATTTCCACCACTAGAGTATATGTTCTTATGATAGTCCAACAACGTTAAAATTTAGAATTCGCTTGTTACATTATCAAGGTACAAACATGGATGTGGTTCGGTTCGGACTAGGCGCTCCTTACTCTTTCTCTTCCTAAGAACTGTACTTCTATTTTCTTACTCTATATCAGTTAGGGAAATCTAACCAATTTGTATCTTTTTATAGTATTTTATATTTTTCTTTATTAGCGAATTATTTGTGCCAACAGGTATCTTATTGTACACGTTCTTGATAGAAGGAATTGGTCTCACTGTCTTCTCGTTTGCCACCTGTTAAAATTACTATGAGTGGAAACGACCACAAATAAGCTAATAGCTTACTGTCGAATCCACACCCAATGATAATGTAAGCTATGTATTACCATGGAAATTCTTTTGAAATAAATACTGTTTAAACTAAATAAGGAAGCAGACTTCCAGGAACCATTGGTGCCTGCTGTCAACTCTGTGAGTTGATTGCATATATTGTCCGTATTCTATACATCACAGCCTTCATTTTGATGTATAATTTGTGTACATTTAATTGGAATTTATGGATTATCGGAATTTCGAAGTAATCACATTTCCCCAACTTAAATAGCACCTTGAATGATGATATATTATACACAAATAAGAAACAACTATTTTCGGATAATATACACTTTCTCTCTGGCAAATTTTGTTTATGACACAGTATGACACCAAACAACCATATTCTAATTCTTTTTTCATATTTCAGATTTCAGCAACTTCAATAACTGCCACAGTCACATCAAGATCTCAAAGTGCACAAATCCGATTTCACGAAAAACAACAGCTACAAATGTATATTCGAGATTCACAAACACAATCCATTTAGCAAAACCAGACACACAAACAAATTAAACTACATGCTCACCCAATGCGTGTTTGAATCAAGTCACACGTTGAAATTTTATTTTACACATTTCTGTTATATTCTTGATGTTAAAACTGGACAGTTCACATGACCACAATATTCACACAGAAAATACAAATCTCATCACAGGATTTCAGGATTGACCAACACACGTTGACCACGACTTTCTGTTCACAAGTCCACATAAAATGTAATTAACGACTGATCACCACGACGCACAAAAATTGTCTCAACGAAGTAAAAGATATATCACTATTTTGTGTACTATATGGGTAAATAATTGTACAGTTGTGCAGGTGTCCGGAGATATTTTGGACGAGGCGAAGTCGAGTCCAAATATTGGAGGACACCTGCACAACTGTACAATTATTTGCCCATATAGTACACAAAATAGTGATATATGTAATTTAATCCACAACCCTTCAATGTGAACAAAAGTAAAAAAATATATATTTTAGAAAGTTTGCCACGAGTAAAACCACATTTTAAAATACTTTTTGCTTGCTCTACCCACGAAAAACAAAATGGGCATAACCCATTGTTTCCTTGCTAGAAAGTCTATTGAAGTTATGACACGCATCAGGAGTTCAGATATTGTGAACAGCTTCGAAGTGAACTCACATCATGACGTAATTTGTTCTCCCGCTAATATAATGTCTCAGCTCAAGGGTGAAACACTTATTCAATCCTTCATCGAAAGTGCGGCAGATAAATTTAATAATCGTTCATTTTTAGAGCATTTGGAAGAATAATTCTTTTTTTATCTGAAGAAGAGGTTCGCTTTCCCTCAGGGGTGGTGGTGCGTTTTTTTAGGTCATTTATTTATTTACTGGTGTTTAAGGTCACTTTTCTGCAGCTATGGCTAATTGTGACCGCAAAAAAAAGGTGTAAAGTCAAGTTTAGCCAATCGTTTACACCCATGCTGCCCATTTTAGGGGACTTCTACCCCGGGCACTGGTGACCAGGTCCTATTTTACCAGTAAAACTGAACTTGTTTACCACAGCAAACAAGCACCGCTTCACTTCCGTGGTTTCCACAGGAGTCCTTTTTAGGTTGCCAGGGCTGTTGGTTATTAAAAGCAACAAAAAATTAAAAACTACATTATAATTTGGACACGATGCACACTCAATTCAGTAACTCTGTCGAGAAAAGCTTGTAGATAATTCATGTGTTAGAAAGTTTTTCACACTTCCTTTACAGCATCTTTACTTTTGAATGGTTATGATAACAGTACCGTGACAATCGTACAAATATCTAGTTATTTAGACTGTTTCAAAACCGTCCCAATATCCAGATATTGGTACTGTTTTACTGAGCTGTTCTCATCAAAACCGTACTTGGTGTGATTTTATAGGGCTTGTTTTCATGACAGATAACAAAAGAAATATTAGGTAGCTGTGGATTAAACTTTGTTTACTGTACCAACACAATTTCAACTCGACGAGAGGATCTGTGGAATCCGAGGCTTTTCCTGGCTTTCAAAAAAATTTATCCCTTTAAAGGAAATATTGGAATAATACGCTACTGCTTTGAAACTCTCCATCTTGGAATTTGCCTTGTTTGTGTATGATAGGTGGAGGCAGACCGCTTTTTATTTTGTTCCTAATATTTTCAGAGAGGCATTTGTGACAATGCTCAGTGAAAGTTTGTTAGTCAGGAAAATTCGTCTGTAACGAGCTGTACTCGCGTATCTGCTGTCCGTCTGTTGGAAACTACCGTGGGAGCAATGAAAGGGGAATGTTTGTATGGAAGAAACACTGCGAGCTGGTGTGTGCTCCCTTGTACCTCTGATGGAGGACTCCTTGACAATAGCCATACAACAGCAAAGGGATAACAAAACAAACTCACAATTTAGGGGTTGTATATCAGTTGGCTATACTCCAATTACAGCTGTATTTCAAATTAAAGACGACTGTCTAGAGAAATTGGCGTGATCGCCTCCAAACAATGCGAAGAAAACTTATGACAAACTCACACTTATTTCCAGCTGCCCGATGTCCCCAAGCTGTTCACTATTATTCCATTAGCTCT
This sequence comes from Pictodentalium vernedei, assembly GCA_031216915.1. NCBI lineage: Eukaryota > Metazoa > Mollusca > Scaphopoda > Dentaliida > Dentaliidae > Pictodentalium > Pictodentalium vernedei. Next base: position 144,572,515 of record CM062294.1, read on the forward strand.
TCGGGTCCCCGAATTTACTGTGGTTGGAGGTTTTGTAATCAAGGCAACATCAAACGCAATCGACCCCCCCCCCCCCCCCCCCATATCCCATTTCTGGTAAAATTACCTCAGGTGACAAATTTCAGCTCGATATCTATAACAGTAGGAGTGCAGCTTGACGTTGTATGAAATGTTGATCAATTGTAGGGTTAAATAACGATGTACCTAAAAGTCCCCCGCCATGTTCGTCCTAACAAAAATACCCCAAGTTACCACGTTTCAGCTCCATATCTCTGAACATTTCGGTGAGCATACCGGTTTTGTTTTGGTTCAAGTGTTAACACAACGTTCAATGTAATTCATTCCAAAAACTTTCAAAACTCATTTTAAGGCTGTAAAACGTCACTCAAATAGCCTTTCATCCTAACCTGGTCACAGAGCTCAAAAGTAGATTAGATTATCTTCTTCTTTTTCCGTAAAATAATTCAAAATCCTTCAGAACATATTTTTAAGCAGAAAACATCGCAAAAGTAGACCATCGCACCAGCTCATGGTCAAGGGATCATATGGGTATTGCGGGTGGGTGTGGAGGGGGGGGGGGGGGCGCTTGCAAATACCATTTATATGTAGTGTATCACACCTAGCATGCGATAGCCTTTGGCTTGACATGCATTATTTAGCGACCGTGTATATTGCGACGATAACTTCACCAGCTCATGCAGTAATGATTTCTCAGGTCGTTTCAATTGACTTAAAAACCAAACAATATATACTGGATCCACTAATATGTGGAATTCCTTATTTAACCCCCTACACATTGAAGTCAAAATATCTAAATTTCAGGCAGACAAAATATCCCATAATGCAACTAGAAATTTAACCAACTCAATCTCGTTTGACAGAGCTCATTCTAGATGCATTATGGGAAAAAACAGCTTCCTGAAATTTTGTTATTTTGACATCAGAGTGTAGGGTGTTAACTGGGATTCGCCGTATTCAATGTCCATTAATACACCTGTTGTGCTGTGCCACCTCCAAACTTAGAAGTACTTTTCTCAAAACATTTTTGTGATGATACATGCACCCTTGATTATATTGGATGAGATGTCTGCGTGAATATTTTTTCTCATTTCACGATATGCCTATATCCTACATTTAAGCATTTTGCTTTGTTTATTTCGTGACTGTGTGGAGGGATGGGGTAGTTTTCTAAGTCATTTTTAGAATGGAGATCTTAACCCTCAAAGTGTAGCCCCACCCCCTCTCCCACCCTTGTCCAGTAAGCTTGAAATTCTTTAAAAAGAATTTTCGAGAACCACCACTGATAATACTTGGAGATGTTGCCGGGGCTGGCAGAGGCATGAGAGTGCTGAATTTATTTTGAATTTTTGTTCATCAATGTGCTTTGTTACAGTTCTGTGTAGATTGTTCCTAGGCCCACTCCAATAAACTGTAATCAAACAATTTTGATAACAGTGTCAAATTTGGTACAATCGAGAATCTGAAGCTGAAGAATTTTCTCAGAAAAATGCAAAGCACTTGTGAGGGTACTAAACTACCTGCCTACGTGGGCAAATATTAATTTTATGAAAATGCTTTGTTACAAATTAGTGTAGAGTGGCTATAAGGCACTCTCCAATAAACAGTAACAAAACAATTTTGGTAAAAGTATTGCATTAGGAAGGTTTAATCTGAAGCATATCTCAAGAATACAGGGCACTTGTCTTTTTGTGGGTACCTGCCTTCCCGTTGGTGTTAATAAAGGCATGATGGTAGGTCCCTGTCCCAACTTTGGAAATCAGAACCAAAGAGGTATTTTAAAGTTAACTGATTTTCTTTTAATTTCACCTGAAATTTGAAACAAACTGTTGATGCCCATTAAGATGAACTCAAAAGTATTTACAATAGCAACGGCACGAATCGCCCGTGTACGTCGGCCGCCCCGCCGCACCCCTCCCCCCTTCCAACCTGGTGTGGAAAGGAGTTTCTATTATTTAGAAAGACTGATACAATTTCATTCCATTCAGTCCTCCCCTCCTCTTGATGTGGAAAGCAGTACGAAAACGTCAGTAGTAGTGTATGTTCCCCTTCACCCCCATTCTGGGGAACCCCGGTGGGGGACCCCGGAAGTGACGTCATGTCACGTGACCTAGTGCCGCCATGTTGTGTTGTCATGGTAACCCGCGTGAGCGGCCATGTTGTGACGTCATCTCCATAGTGATACGTGGTGTGAGTGCGCATGCGCAGCGCGTGTTGTTAGGGTGATACGTGTTTCTGTCGTCCATTTTGTATACTGGAGGCCGCCATCTTGGTTTCTATGGTAGCACGTGATTGCTATGTTACCCAATTTTTCTGCAATAAGACGGGGTATGTTCGGAAGGTATGTTCGATTGTAGAAGAGTAAATCTTATTACCACAAACAACCCGACAATCCTTCCAAATCACCAAAATCCACCCGAACTTTTACTATTTCGAATTCTTCCAGAATTCTCTGCTTCTATCTATATGTGCAATAGTTATCATTTATCTGGCCATGTTCCTTTATTCTAGAGTATACTCCAGTAGCGTAGAAGAGCCTATTAGTTGGAACAGTTTACCTTATTATTACTATATTTAGCAATTTCTGGTCTATTCTTGTTAGTTCTGACCCTATTCTAAGTACTCTTGTTGTTTCATTTATCTAGATTATAACTAACCAATCAGATTGCTTGATTTCCCATAATCTGTATGCAGGGTTATCTCCCTTGTGTATAACAAAAGACTATATCCAATGGCCATATCCCATGGAATCCCATTTTTTGCAAAACACCTGTTGCTATGGAATCCCTTATTTGTGGTATGAGGCCATGAGGGCTATGTAAAAGCCCTCAACGAGTCCTCATTTATTATCCCTCATACCCTCATTGAATTTTGAGGTTATGAGGACCTTGAAAAATCCCTCAATGAGGTATAATTTACAACGACTCTTTCCCTCATTTCAGTATTTAACAGCTATATCCTATGGAATCCTATTTTGGAAAACGCCTGTGACAGTGGAATCCCTTTTTTGTCGTATGAGGCCATGAGGGCTATGTAAAAGTCCTCAATGAGTCCTCATTTATTATGTCTCATAGCCTCATTGAATTTTGAGGTTATGAGGACCATTAAAATTCCCTCAATGAGGTATAATTTACTACGACTCTTAGCCTCATTTCAGTATTTGAGGATACCTATGGCCTGGTATTGTATTATTCGAGGATACGTATCGAGGATACCTATCGAGGATACCTTTTATAGGATACTTATCTGATGATACTATATAGGCTGTACATATCCCTGTAGGTCTCTTGCTGGCCGTTAGTACTATTAATCCACCTGATTCTTCATGTTATCCTATGACTGGTATAGGTAGTATGCAATGCTAGGCATAGGGGTATTGTGGGTAGGGGTACTGCCTGGTAGTTTAGAACGGTACTATAGTATGGCGGTATATACACCTATAGGCCCCTGTTAGTGCTTGGTACTATTAACCAACCGATTGCTTTGTTTTATTATATGGCTGGTATATGTAGTACTTATGGTAGACCTAGTGATTTTGTGGGGGTGGGGGTAATGCTTGGTAGTTTAGAACGGTAGTATAGCATAGGCTGTACATATCCCTGAACGTCTCTTGCTGGCCCTTGGTACCTTGATAACCCTGCATACAGGTTAAGGAAAATCAAGCAATCTAATTGGTTAATTATAATTGATATAAATGAACTAGATAAATGAAACAACAAGAGTACTCGGAATAAGGTAGGAACTACTGGTATTACGCAGCACCTTACCAGTAACAGGATGATACAAAGCATTTGGTAGGTTAATACTATGAACGGTCAGGATGGGACCCATAGGGGAATATACCTACCATACTCTGCTGCCGTTCTGTATTACCAGGCATTGTCCCCACCCCCAGAATACCGCTCAATAATATGAAGCATCTGGTGGATCAGTAGTACCAAGGGCCAGCAAGAGACCTTCAGGGATATGTACAGCCTATGCTATACTACCGTTCTAAACTACCAAGCATTACCCCCACCCCCACAAAATCACTAGGTCTACTATAAGTACTACATATACCAGCCATATAATAAAACAATGCAATCGGTTGGTTAATAGTAACAAGCACTAACAGGGACCTATAGGTGTATATACCGCCATACTATAGTACCGTTTTAAACTACCAAGCAGTACCCCTACCCACAATACCCCTATGCCTAGCATTGCTTACTACCTATACCAGTCATAGGATAACATGAAGAATCAGGTGGATTAATAGTACTAACGGCCAGCAAGAGACCTACAGGGATATGTACAGCCTATATAGTATCCTCAGATAAGTATCCTATAAAAGGTATCCTCGATAGGTATCCTCGAATAATACAATACCAGGCCATAGGTATCTTCAAATACTGAAATGAGGCTAAGAGTCGTAGTAAATTATACCTCATTGAGGGAATTTTAATGGTCCTCATAACCTCAAAATTCAATGAGGCTATGAGGCATAATAAATGAGGACTCATTGAGGGCTTTTACATAGCCCTCATTGCCTCATACGACAAAAAAGGGATTCCACAGTCACAGACGTTTTCCAAAATGGGATTCCATAGGATATACCTGTTAAATACTGAAATGAGGGTAAGAGTCGTTGTAAATTATACCTCATTGAGGGATTTTTCAAGGTCCTCATAACCTCAAAATTCAATGAGGGTATGAGGGATAATAAATGAGGACTCGTTGAGGGCTTTTACATAGCCCTCATGGCCTCATACGACAAAAAAGGGATTCCATAGCCACAGGTGTTTTGCAAAAAATGGGATTCCATGGGATATGGCCATTGGATATAGTCTTTTGTTATACACAAGGGAGATAACCCTGCATACAGGTTATGGGAAATCAAGCAATCTGATTGGTTAGTTATCATCTAGATAAATGAAACAACAAGAGTACTTAGAATAGGGTCAGAACTAACAAGAATAGACCAGAAATTGCTAAATATAGTAATAATAAGGTAAACTTTTCCAACTAAGAGGCTTTTCTACGCTACTGGAGTATACTCTAGAATAAAGGAACATGGCCAGATAAATGATAACTATTGCACATATAGATAGAAGCAGAGAATTCTGGAAGAATTCGAAATAGTAAAAGTTCGGGTGGATTTTGGTGATTTGGAAGGATTGTCGGGTTGTTTGTGGTAATTAGATTTACTCTTCTACAATCGAACATACCTTCCGAACATACCCCGTCTTATTGCAGAAAAAACTGGGTAACATAGCAATCACGTGCTACCATAGAAACCACGATGGCGGCCTCCAGTATACAAAATGGACGACGGAAACACGTATCACCCTAACAACACGCGCTGCGCATGCGCACTCACACCACGTATCACTATGGAGATGACGTCACAACATGGCCGCTCACGCGGGTTACCATGACAACACAACATGGCGGCACTAGGTCACATGACATGACGTCACTTCCGGGGTCCCCCAGAATGGGGGTGAAGGGGAACATACACTACTACTAACGTCCAGTGTACGGGTCTATTTTATTCAGCACCACCCCCACCGCACGCAGATGTAGAAAGCAGTTGTTATTATTTAGAAAGACGAAAATACATGATTACATTATTTACCCTCCTCCACCCTTCTCCACAGATGTGGAACGCAGCTGCTACATTTTATAAAGACCGATACGATTTATTTTATACCCCCGTCCCCCCCCCCCCCCCCCCCCCCCCAAACACACACACATACACTTTCTCCGACATACTAAGCAGGTGCCGGACAAAACTAAAATAATGGAGAGTATTTGCTCCTTAGTTTCTCCCATATTTACTATTTTCTCCGCGCACAGAACGCAGATGTCGTGGGGAACTAATAAAATAAAATATCAAGTAGCTGTACGCTTTGATAGTGTACAGGTTAACTTCTGTGAAACCTTTCAACAGCACGTGATGTTGGGAATTTTGTTGCTGTTCAGTGCAATTCAGTACTGTGAATGTATGTATGCGAAACGATAATTATCTTGTTCTGTGGATGGTGCTAGGTCTACACAGCACTAATGGGTTTATTTATGGGACCCACTACACTATTTCTATGTTTAATTTTCAACTCATTGTACGTGAAAATAAATAGTTAATTGTGAGGTCTCCTTTGGCAGATTTTTTTGTAAACTTTCGCTAACACAGTGGTGGCGCCAAGAGAGGGGTCAGGGGGGCTACAGCCCCCCCCCCCCCCCCTCCCCCCGTCGGAGAGGTCCAGCCCCCCCCCCCCCCTCGTCGGAGATTTTTAGTCAGTCCGTTGGAGAGTCTCGTAAACCCGACTTCACGAGAAATTTCCGACAATCGAATGTAGATATCTCGTCTTGTATCGATCAAGAACGAGGTATATGGTTCTTCTTTGTGAGGCATTGTGACAGTTGTTATCCAACTGGCGTTCCATTACTTCCATACCTAATCATAGGTTATTGTCATGGTAAAAGTTTGGAATCTATCGAAATCTAAACAACAATGGAGTCCCGCTATAATGTGCGGTGTTCTGTTTGCAGCGAAATATTTCAAAACGATTATGCAGTCAGGCACACTAAATCAAAACATAAAGAACTTCCCGAAGCAGGTCGATGTGCCCCTACAATCGCAGGGTGGACTCGAACCCGTGCAGCACTGGAACTTTGATAGAGAATAGTGATTCTCACGAAATTCCTTAACCCTTTACCCAACGCAGACAAGAACAAAATTTAGTATTTTAATTATCATTTTTTTAAATTTCGCCAAAAAATGTCAACAAAACCATATCATGTGATTATTTTTTCAACTGCTGAATTTGCATTTCACGCGGGCGGATACGGCCGATTCGTTGGGTCAAAGGGTTAATGTCGTGGCTTTATCGATGAAATATTTCCCGACCTTATTATAATATGTTTACGTTAAATAATCAACAAACATACTCAATTTGCTTCTATTTTGGTTCTCCAATTTACCAATTTTCACTCATTTTCCTTCGTTTGGGAGGTCAAATATTATAGCCCCCCTGTCGGAGAGGTCACCCCCCCCCCCCCCTGTCGAGAAATCCCTGGCCAACAGTTTCTGATTCGTTATCTCTGACCAACCTGCAAACAGACCGCAGATGTATACTACGCCTTGTTGCCTCCACCCTAACTGGGGTAAAGGGATCATAATGTAATATGAATTCTCTTCCTTTTTGCATAAAATCACTTGAAATCCTTTAAAACTAATTTTATTGCAGGAACACAATACCCAACTCTGGGTTTCTGGAGTCGATTAATCGACCCCCAAAATCGAGTCGAAGTCGACAAGTCGGCACCCCAGTTTCTGCCGCCAAGATTTACAGCAGTAATTCAGTCCTGGAAATTCACCCTCGACAATCCGCAATGTTGAGGAAAAATGCCATGGTATCCATGCACATTGCAGGCTAAAAAATTTCAGAAGGTGTAATGTTATAAAATATTCGTGTCGAGTAACGTGTATTGATAATGAAAGCCCCAAATCTTGGTCTACTGTCTTGAAAATGTCACTGGTGCAAGTGTAGTGCACAACACTTTTTTAACAGTTTGCGACTACAACAAAAACAGCCAATAGCTTTATTGAGCTCAATGTGTCTGTTTAACTATAAAATCATTCATTTTAAGTTTGATGGAACGATTTCTTGCGTCAAAATTATAGTTAGTGATTTTATGTTTCAGCTTGCACATTGGTCTCATCTTCATCAGTTTATTATTCACTGCTGGACAAAGTCATAATTGCCAATTTTTTTTCCCAAAACCATGGAAAGAACAGAAAGTGGTGATTTTACAATTATTCTGTCGCTCGCAAGCTCGTGTCGGCTGTGGTGTGAAAGCAATCTAATGCTCTTACAGGCTTGCACAAATGATTGTTAATTGTTGAACAATCATGTGAGCATTTAAAGATTTGTTCTCCTAATATTTCTTTGCATGGGCTAACGCGGTGATCCATCCACAAAACATTTACTTGGATTTCCTTGGTTGAACAGTTAATCTTAAAGTCAATATTTGGATGAGTGTGATACGCTTTTTTTAATATTATTTATTTATTTATTGGGGTTTAATGACACTTTCGACTGCCAGGGTCTCCTCGTGTCAGACAGTTTTACGGGTGGAGAAAGACGGAGTACCAGGAGAGAACCACCGAGCAATGACGAGCAACTGTCAGGCTCCCCAAAATACTAACTCCACACAAGCAGGATTTGCATTGGCTGAAGACAAGTGCACCATCGATCGACATGCAGTACCGCTTAGTACACAATGCCACCGTGCCCCAACGTGGCGGAGAAGTGTCTTGCCACAGAACCCCCGACTTTCAGCCTACACATCTACCTACTGAGCGCCGCGCCCCCGGGTTTTCTTTACTTCGTTAATAAATATTTAGCCGGAAAACTAATCAACACGGAGCTGAATTTCTTTTATACAAGAAAGTGGAGGTAACCAGTGGCGTAGCCTAAGGGGGTCAGGAGAAGCCGTGCCTTAACACCCATCCCTACATTTAAAATTCTGAATTATAAGATTTGCATTTGGCATCAGCTAATGAAATTACAGACGACATAACACTCTTTAAATGCTTTCGAGTCTCAACGCGAGAGGGGCACCACCACCCTGATACTTTTCCCAAAACATGACTCCACCTTCCATTTTTCTGATTCATGTATATTCCTATGCACACCCTCCCCCCCCCCCCCACACCCTAAAAAAAGAAAGTCACACATGTGCTCACACTAATATAGATTAGAGACTATGTGCCTGGGTGTAATGCTAAATAGCCACAGTAAGCAGACATTTACTTGTTACTGAGGCTATTCAGCATTACTTCCAGGTGTATATGAAAGAGGGGTCTCTTTTTAGGACACCATACAACGGGGCCTTCGTTTGTGAGTTCAATTAGTTGACAAGTCTGACTTGGAATGCATGGGCGATAAATCGCCCGCGCCAGATGAGAATTGTGCGGGCGATAAAATCGCCCGCGCTAGATTCCAGGCCTGCAGCAGTGTAACAATGCCCCCAAGTCATGTCTCTGCCCCTTAAACTGCTTCTAGACGGGGGCAGTCCATCATCTTTGTACGTATGTCATTCCACTGTGATTACTCGGTACAGTGATGTAACATTTGGTAACCCATCATTTGTCAGTTATGCGATCTTGGATTTAAAAAATGACCACATTTGGCGGCCATTTTGGACACATTATGGTTTAAATCGAAATTTCCTTCGCATTTATGATAATGATGCATTACATTCTTATTATTCAGTCCATTACTTGTGTTCTGGTAATTCACAGTGACGAGATTGTAGGCCAAAATCGTCGATTTCCAGGCCAATTTTGGAAAATTTTCGCAGGAAAACTTTTTTGGTAAACGTCTGTTACCAGTTGGTTATGGAAAAGTGTATTTATGACAAATCTTTGAAAATTTCAGACCATTCGCCCATTCGGACCAAGATATATTGGTCAATGAAAATTTTAGCGTTTTTTTCCACGTTTGGTGGCCATTTTGGACTCATTATGGATAAAATTGAAATTGTTTTTTGCATTTATGATAAAGATAGATTATATCCTTACTATCCAGTCCGTTGCGGGTGTGCTGCTAATTCACAGGGCCGAGATTGTAGGACAAAATGTCCGATTTTCAGGCCTATTTTTCATGTTTTAAGAAACTTTTGGCAGGAAAAATAATTTTCTTAAACTTTTGTTACCAGTGGGCTATGGGAAAGTGTATTTATGACAAATCTGCGAAAATGTTAGGTCATCGGTTCATTCGGACTAAGAGATACTGGTCAATGAATGTTTTGGCGTTTTTTTCTTTGGGGGGTGGGAAGGGGCGTTTTGGGGCTTTAGAGTGTTTAGTTGAAGGTGAAAAACTTAAGAGAACTACAACATACATACATCAAACGGTCTATGTCTGAGCAAAATTTCAGTAAAATCTGTAAGAGAGCCTTCGAGAAATCGTCTTCTCCAAAGTGTTGGAAGAAGTGAAAAAACGTTTTTTTTTTCCAGAAGATTAACAAATGTCTTTTCCTGTCAGGAAAAGCCAAATAAATAAATTTTTTTGGTCGTACAATACCAAATGTCTTTTAGAAAAAGCCAAAATAGACTGTATTAACTTTGGCTAGTCCACATTCCCTGCATTCAATAGGATTAAAATGTATACATAAATATGTGTGTTAACACACATTTGGGCAACTTCATGTCATCTTGAGAACTTATGTCATTGGGTAACTTCAGAGATATTTATACACGTACTTGTCAAATATCTCCTAAGAGTTCTATTTTATCAATAAATAATGCACTTGTGTATTAAAATCAAAACATTACGCATTTCGAAAGGATAAATGGTTTCACGTTGACCAAATCCGGTTGCTTAAATGCAGTTTGCTGAAACGTCAGAAAATGAAATAATTACAATATAAACATCATTTGGGCAACGTTTTGTATATTTGTTTTATCATTTGGGAGTTATTTAGGCAACGTTTTTGTTTTTGTTCGCTTTCTATATGAACGCCATTCAGGCAACATTTTGCATTTTATCAATATTAAATATACGACATCTAAACAACAAGTATCTCTTTTTGCACACTTCAATCTTGAATACCTGTCACAAACAGAACATCAGAGTCGACTTTCCGAGGCGCAATGGTTTTTGATCAGCACAATGGTCTTCAGATCGAAAGATCACGGTGACGGTTCGATCATGATCGTCATTCGTCATATAGAATGTGTCCTTGGACAAGGCTTTTGGTGTCATTTGTCCACGTGGGGTGAGTTACCATCATGTATTAATGCTCATAGCTCAACAGTACAGCACGCGGGGGTATGTATTCTTGCCTCTGACACTGTCAACCCCTTCTCTACCGAGTCAAAAAGCTGGAGAGTCTAATAGTTACTCGCCGTAGCTCGGTTTTCTCCGGGTACTCCGTCTCCGTTCAACAGCAAAACAAGCGTTTACATGTATGTTTGCGTGTCAGTGGTTCAACAATCAGTATGAACTTTAGATCCACCAGACCAAAAATAGATGGGATAAGGTGCTAGTCCAAAGTAAAAGGGCACATAAAAAGTGGAAATATGTGCTAATATTTTATGCGTTTTAACAAACGTAATCTATGTTTCCTTCATCAGCCCCGACTGGATGTGGTATCATGAAAACTATGCTTAAAGATGGATGATGCTCGAAATAGTTCCCACAAAGAAGCCGGTAAGCCCCACAAACAACAGATTCGAGGAAGGGTATGCTTTTTTTTTGTTTTTGTTTTTTTTTTGGGGGGGGGGGGGTGGGGGGATTTCTCATGGCGTGAAAACGCCTCTTCTGGTCATCCAGGGCAATCGTACAGCCGTACGTATCGGTATCAGGCGCTCACGCCACACGTTCTTCCACTTATCCATGCAAGTAATCTTACGTTGCAACAGGATAATGTTAGGCCGCACGTTGCTAGGGTTTGTCGTGCCACTCTACAGTCCAGAATTATCCCCGGTCGAGAATTTGTGGGACGAGCAGGACAGGAGGTTTAGGAAGCGCGTCAACGCCCACGGAACGTCGCTCAGTTCACACAGGACCTTTTTCGGATGTGGAATGACATCCCACAAAGGACCATAAACAACTTGATAGGGGCAATGGTGAGGAGAGTTAGAGCAGCCACTGAATCCCGGAATGGGCACACCCGCTATTGATTTTGATTAGGAAATGACGTAGGTTACCCACATTCGAACGTTATCCAAGCAAACACCGTATGTGTAAAGAAAACAAAACTCGTCAAAATTTAATCAGTAATGAAGAAATAACATCAAAATCCAAACAATGAAATAATCATCCATAACACATTTTAAATATTTACAACAGAAAAAAAACTTCCCTTTCTTTTTTCCGCTAGTATATATTCTTTACAATAACAAACAGAGAAATTTATTATAAATGAAGTCTGCTCTGTTACAAGATGGTTATTTATCACGGTCCACGTTACACCAAGGGGGTCATACACTCTAAAAGCAGTTGGGCTAAAATCAGCCCAAATCAAGTGGCAGGAGTGTATGTCGGGTTCACTCAACCCAGTTAATTTGGGTTAACTTTTAACCCAACTGATTTTAGAGTGCATTTCTGCTTTGACCCATGAGCTTGTGAGTGAGGGGTTTTTACGTGCATTTAACTGGCCGCGACCGCCTTTTATCGGATGGGGAACTCGTCCCCACTGCTCCGTCCAGGTCTTAAAAGAGGTTCTTCGTTCTACAATGTGTCGTGCGCATTGTACCGGAATGGCCCTTGCCTATAATACATTGCATTGCGTTTTGTGTGTGTGGGGGGGGGGGGGGGGGAGGAGGGGGGTGCAGTTATCGATCGTACTGTATCGGCTCAATTTTCAACAAATGGGGTGGTGCTTGCCTGCAGTAAAACACTCCGCGTTCTGACAAGGGCTGTGGGCACAGTCCGCTTCCAAACACCCAATCAAGTGCACTTCCAGAGCGCAAGAAATTTATCTTCGGAAGAGATTGCTAGTTACTACCGTTACTTACCGGCGTCCTGTTAACGCTCCTGTCGACCGTACCGACAACTTTTTCAAACAGAAAGCCCTCGCCTGCAAAGTACTGTTTCTGTTCCGCTGAAATGGTCCTCGCGTGAAATGCAGTCAACGATCAAAATCGAAGAGGCTCACGTCCTTCATGTGCTAGAGAAAGGTCAGCAGGGAGAGGTGGACTATCTTCAAAAGAGACTCCTATAGTTACTCTCGGCGTTTACCTGCTACCACATTCTTGACGCGGTGCCTCCGCCTGCTGTGGTGGGGAGGATCCTAGTTGAACACATGTGGACCGATTTTAGGCTCAGATTTCATTCAAATCTATATATTGAAAGCCTGGAGTACCCCTAGTGGCCACTAATCAGTTGTGCTATCATGATTTGGGCTCCTTTAGATGAAAAACCAGACCGAGTCGGCCCCTGGTTGGATATATCAGCAATTCACGGTGGATGGAAAATATACTACACAAAGTTTGCTATGCACCAAATATTTGACACATCATTGTGAAATTTGCTTGTGACATATTTGCGATATTTTTGTTGGATATGATTGAGGAATGTATTGAGATGGTCCCCAGTGTTTACATTAGCTCTCTTGACAGGCAGACTTTTCGTGACAGTCATGGAAAGCATGTACCCCTTGATTTTCATGATGTTTTCGTGTACTGTGTACATGTACATGACATATGTAGGGTATTCAATCTTCATTTAAACACAAACCCTTGTGATTTAATGGTTGAATATGGCAAATGCAAATGTAAGAACACATTTGTCTGAAGCAGAAATGTGGCGGGCTGTAGGGATGGTGGGGCAATGGGCTACCCATCGCCAGGTTGGTGAAGCCCTTGGTGTGCAACATACGGTGATCACCAGAGCCTGGTCAAGATTTCAGCAGTATGGCACACCAGTAAGACGGCATGGTGGTGGCAGAGACAGGGTAACATCTGCAGCTGAAGACCGGTTTTTGATCATTCAGGCCCGTAGGAACCGCTTTGCCACAGCAACCCAGCTTCGCAGTGGCCTTTCGGATGCATCCGGGGTAAATGTTTCGACGCAGACTATCCGGGCAAGGTTGCATGAAGGTGGTCTCCGATCGAGAAGACCATGCATTTGCATTCCGTTGCCCCAAAAGCACCACCAGGCACGATATGAATGGACCATGGACCACGTTGCATGGACAAGAGAAGATTGGCGACCTATCCTTTTTACAGATGAGTCAAGGTACTGCCTAGACCACACAGGTAGGCGTTCTAGGGTATGGAGAAGACCACCAGAAGGGCGATTCCATACAGCCAACATTGCTGAGCATGATCGCTATGAAGGAGGGTCAATCATGGTCTGGGGCGGCATCAGCTGGGATGGACGTACAGAGCTCTGTGTCCAACGTGGTACATTTACTGCACAAGGGTATTTTGATGAGATCCTGGATGTCCGCGTCAGATTGTATGCAGGTGCAGTGGATGATAGATTCATTCTGATGGACGATAATGCCCTTCCTCATGTTGCCCATGCTGTCGGGGAGTACCGACAGGGGGAGTGGATTGGGCGTATGGACTGGCCAGCAAGATCCCCTGACCTCAATCCAATCGAACATGTCTGGAATGAGTTGCAGCTTGCAATTTCAGCCCGTCCAGTCCAGCCAAGAATTGTCCAGGAGCTTGGTGTCATGCTGGTCCAAGAAAGGAACAACATCCCACAAATGACCACCGGGAACCTGATTGGGAGCATGAGAAGGCATTGTCAAGCTGTAATTAACAGTAAGGGGTCTCATACTCGTAACTGAGGCCACACCAGCTCGCCCCGTCAACTTTTTGGCACATTGAAAAATGTCCTCTTTTACCAAAAATATCCATTTTCCATGGTTAACGTATTCAAAAGCTAAAAAATAATGTCAACTACAAATAAAATCTTAATTTCTGTATTTAAATCATTAAACATATAATTACATAAAAATATATATGCTTTTCATTACAATATTTCATCTAAAGCGTAAAACAGGTAGTTGGATGTACTTGGTGCTTAGCAAATTTTACGTAGTATAAGAAGAGAAAAATAAGTCTGATGTCTTGCTCAAATTTCAATTAAAGCGATATCGTGAGTGCCTGGACTAGTCTCAATGGTGACCCTGGTTAAACACATACGGAGTGCCGGGGGGGGGGGGGGTGGAAAATAATAAATTATGATTAAAGGCCCAAATTTCAATGAAACTCACAAAGAGTCTGAGGTTATCTCAAAGGTAACAATTGATTCACATTATCGTTAGCATGAAAACAGGCCGCGTCGGTCCCTGACAGAACACACACCCCAGTTCACTGGGGAAGGGGCAACAAATAAGGAAAGTCCCCTTTTAGATCGTATTTCGATAAAAAAAGAAATATTTCTGGATAGCGTGTAGTTCCCCTGATGAGTTGTGTTATCATGATTTGGGCTTGTTTGGATGAAAAGGAGACCGAGTCGACCTTGGTTGAATACATCCCGAGTTCAGGGTGTGACAAATATAAATTGTCTGATTTGGGTCTCAGAAATCATTTTTACTTGGGTGTGACGGGGTCTCAAATGCAACCAATGACACGTTTATTGATAATTTGGACAGGTCTTCACGAAAACCAGAACAGACCGGACGTATCCGTAGTTCACAAGGGGATGGCAAATTCTAGTCAAGACCACCCTTCGGTCTACATTCCCATTACACCTATGTCTGAGAGTTTATAGTGCTCTCGAAGGCAACCATGACTCGTCTTTTCATGAGTTAGGTTCATTTGGTGGAAAACCAGGCATGGTCGAACGTCCGGAGTTCGCAGGAGTTTGTAAGAAAGAAAAGTCCGATTTTAGGCTCGAAATTAAAATAATGATCGACGTCGTCTCACTTTGGGCTCGTCTGCATGACATACGGGCCCATTCCGACCCTGGTGAACAAATTCGGTGTCGATAAGTGGATGGTAAGTAGAATAGTTTCATTTTAGGCACAGATTTCAATAAAAAAGCTAATCTTTAGAACCTCGAGTTGTCTCATTGGTACCTACTCACTTTTTCCCATGATTTGGGTTAAATTGCATGAAAACACGACGGGTCAACTCCTACTTGAGCACATCCGGGGTACACAAGGGGTGGCAAATAGAAAAGTCCCCTTTTTTGTCTCAGGATTCCACAAAATCCTTATCAATAGAACGAAATGGCTTTATACCATCGGCTACCGTTCGTATTCTGGGATATTTCCTCGATGAGTCGTTGGCAGCTGACACACGCGTCCAGTAGGTCTGTCGTGTTGCAGTCTACCATCTTAGAAATATCAGCAGGGTGCGAATGTTGATAGACAAACACACAGTTGAAAAATTACTCCACGCTTTTGTCACTAGTCGTCTTGATTATTGCAACTCACTACGATACTGATGCAAAAAGGCGTCACTGGATAAGCTTCAACATATCCAAAATTGTGCTTCTAGGTGTGTAACTCGAAATAGGAAGTCGTGTCGCATAACACCTATCCTAGCTGACCTCCACTGGCTTCCTGTCCAACAAAGAATTCAAAATAAAATAATCCTTCTGACATATAAATGTATAAATGACCTGGAACCATCATATCTCTCAGATCTGGTCACATACTATACACCTGCCAGT
The DNA here is from genome assembly GCA_031216915.1 of Pictodentalium vernedei. Lineage (NCBI taxonomy): Eukaryota > Metazoa > Mollusca > Scaphopoda > Dentaliida > Dentaliidae > Pictodentalium > Pictodentalium vernedei. Next base: position 144,588,660 of record CM062294.1, read on the forward strand.
GACCTCCGTTCTTCGGACTCGCACACCTTGGTCCAACCTGTTTCAAAATTAGCATCCACGGGTCACCGGGCGTTTTTGATCTCCGCCCCTAACCTCTGGAACCTTCTACCGAGTCACCCGAGACTACACAGGAAACCGAGTCATTCAAAGCTGGTTTGAAAAGGCATCTCTGCAATAGGCTTTCTGCACCAATATGTAGATTAGAAATCATTTCCCTTTTTTTTGTATGTAAAGCCAAAGAGCACATTTTGTTGATTTTAGGCTGAAAATTATTATTTATTATTATTATTATTATTATTATTATTATTATTAGCTCAACTTGGCGAAGCCAAATTTGAGCTTATGCCATGGCCCGTCGTCCGTCATCCGTCTGGCCGTTTGTCCGTCTGGCCGTCTGTCCGTCTGTCCGTCAACAATTGGATACGGCTCGGGCTAAAGGCCGTATTTATGAACCGATCTTTACGAAACTTCTTGGGTACCTTTGTTATGACCGTGGGACGAGAACGAGTGTTTTTGGGTCTGGTCCGAAATTCAAGATGGCTGCCAGCCGCCGTTTTGTACCGACGATGCAGAAATCTGTTTTTTGTACAGAACTTCCATATGAAAGCTATGATTTGAATAATTTTTTGTATGAATGTTTAGTACCATGGGATACATCACATATAATACGGGTTTTTTTCTCGTGCGTAAATTATGCAAATTAGACTAACTTTGATGTTTTTTGGTGTTACTTTCAGCATTGTAAGTGCAAATGCCAATACGGCTCGGGCTAGAGGCCGTATTTATGAACCGATCTTTACGAAATTCCTTGGGTACCTTTGTTATCACCGTGGGACGAGAACGAGTGTTTTGGGGTCCGGTCCGAAATTCAAGATGGCCGATGGCAGCCATTTTGTACAAAATTTGGTGCAATCAGATTTTTGCACAGAACTTCCATATGAAAGCGCTGATTTGAATAATTTTTTGTGTGAATGTTTAGTACCATGGGATACATCACATATAATACGGGTTTTTTTCTCGTGCAGAAATTATGCAAATTAGATGAACTTTGATTTTTTCAGTGCTACTTACACACAGTAAGTACACATGTCAATACGGCTCGGGCTAGAGTCTGTATTTATGAACCGATCTTCACGAAACGTCTTGGGTACCTTTGTTATCACCTTGGGACGAGAACGAGTGTTTCTGGGTGCGGTCCAAAATTTAAGATGGCTGCCAGTGCCCATTTTGTACCGAAATTAGGTCTAATCAGTTTTTTGTACACAACTTCTATATACGGCTCAAGCTAGAGGCCGTATTTATGAACCGATCTTTACGAAACTTCTTGGGTACCTTTGTTATCACCGTGGGATGAGAACGAGTGTTTTTGGGTGTGCTCCAAAATTCAAGATGACCACCAGCAGCCATTTTGTACCAAAATTAGTGCAATCAGTCTTTTGTGCAGAACTTCTGTATGAAAGTTCTGATTTGAATATATTTTTGTATGAATGTTTAGTAACATGGAATACATCACATATAGTACGGGTTTTTTTCTCGTGCAGAAATTATGCAAATTAGAAGAACTTTGATTTATTCAGTGCTACTTATACACTGTAAGTGCACATGTCAATACGGCTCGGGCTAGAGGCTGTATTTATGAACCGATCTTCACAAAACTTCTTGGGTACCTTTGTTATCTCCTTGGGAGACGAGAACGAGTGTTTCTGGGTGTAGTCCAGAATTCAAGATGGCTGCCAGTGGCCATTTTGTACCGAAATTAGGTCCAATCAGTTTTTTGTCACAACTTCTCATATTTGTGAACTGATCTTCACGAAACTTCTTGGGTACCTTTGTTTTCACCTTGGGACAGGAATGAGTGTGTTTTGGGGTGCCTTTGTTATCACTGTGCTATGAGAACAAATATTTTGGGGTTCAGTCAGACCCACTCAGGGACTCAAAGATTTTTTTCTAGTTTAGCATCTGACTGTCACCCACCTTTACAATACTTTCCCTATACATTTGTTACAGGCAACGGTCAATATTTATGTACATACCGTTACAATACTTTATATGTACCTTTGTTATCAGGTCATTACCTAGATGTTTGTCATTGCTGTGTCACATACTATACATTTACATGTCTTTGTCTTGACAAGTTGAGCTACAGTGTCATTGACACTTTCATTATTATTATTATTATTATTATTATTATTATTATTATTATTATTATCTTGCGCGCCTGTAGTTGTATCAAAGATAAGAAATTATTCACGTCGTCACGATTTGGGTTCGTTGGCATGAAACCCAGTGCGTGTCGGGCCTCGGTTGGACGCATCCCCAGTTCACAGGAGGATGGCATATAAGAAAAGTCCGTTTTTGGCCGCATTTCAATAAAGCCCATATATTGAGAGCATGGAGTGACTCTATAAGCAACTAGTAATTTGTTTTATCATGATTATGGCTCATTGGAATAATACGCAGGCCGAGTCTGACCCCATTTGAACGCATCCAACGTTTTCAAAGGGATGACAAACTTACTAAGAAAAGTCCAATTTTTGTCTCAGATTTGAATAAAATACATATCTTGGCAGCATGAAATCGTCTCAAACGTAAGTAATATCTTGTGGTTTGGCAATTGAGAAACGTCCAAACCTGGGCCTAGATTTTATTAAAAGTCTCTTACTTGAGAGCCCAGAAGCGTCTGAAAGGCAACTAATGAATCGTGTATTCATAGTTTGGACAACGAAAACCTGGTCGGGTCAGACTCTGCTTGGACACACCCGAAGGTCTGTTAAGGCCCATTACGTCCGCATCAGTCCATTACGTCCGCAGACCATTACGTCCACAAAAACAAAAATTGTCCCATTGTGTCCGCAAAACCCATTATATCCGCAGGAATTTTCCCATTGTGTCCGCAAAACGCATTACGTCCGCAGCATTTTGACCCATTGTGTCCGCAAAACCCATTATATCCGCAGGAATGTGCCCATTGTGTCCGCAAAATCCATTACGTACGCAGCATTTTGACCCATTGTTCCGCAAAACCCATTATATCCGCAGCAATGTGCCCACTGTGTCCGCAAAACCCATTACGTCAGCAACATTTTGATCCATTGCGTCCGCAAAACCCATTATATTCACAGCATTTTTACCCATTGTGTCCGCAAAACCCATTACGTCCGCAGCATTTTGACCCATTGCGTCCGCAAAACCCATTATATCCACAAGGATTTGCCCATTGTGTCCACAAAATCCCATTACGTCCGCAGCATTTTGACCCATTGCGTCTGCAAAACCCAATATATCCGCAGGAATTTGCCCATTGTGTCCGCAAAACCCATTAAGTCCGCAGCATTTTGATCCATTGTGTCCCCAAAACCCATTTCGTCCGCAGCATTTTTACCCATTGTGTCCGCAAGATCCATTGTGTCCATAGGAATTTGACCCATTGCGTCCGCAAAACCATTATATCCCCAGGAATATCCCCACTGTGTCCGCAAAACTCATTGCGTCACCGCAAGCATGTCATTAGAAAAATTCTTAGCCCTCCTTAACATGTTTTCATCGCTTCATTGAGCCAGCGAAGTGCACGTACCGTACACGCCACTGACTTCATGTCTAACTCCGCGCTTATGACCTGCTTCCGCAACACAAGTGCCCCAGATATTCCTCCAGCACTCCAGTGCCACGCTTGGTTGGCCTCTGTTGCCCTAGAGTACAGAGCCTTCGGGACCTTAGCGAATCATGGATTGTCGCCTCAGTGCCTCTTTTTATATGCTTTTTGAGCTCGGGCGCTGTGAAAGCCATTCCATTGTAACAAAAGTCTAGGTTTCGACTGAGACGCGAAGCGATAGCTTTAGAGATGAAAGCAAGGAAAAAAGGGACGCAGGAGTGACAAATTCATGACACCGATGCTCAGCAATGAAGTGTCCAGAAATATGTCAATGTTCCAGGAAGAGAGAGCACAGAGAACAAGGCACCAAAGAAATGTTCGACATTTTATCACTTTTCAAATAAATAGCTAAGAAGCCAGGGATAATGGGGCCAAGGAACAAGGAGCGAAGTTTATATTCAAGATGCGCAACAATGAAGAATCCAATGATCCAAGAAGCCTACGAGCGATAAACATTTTCAAAGATTAAGGGAATCAAAGATTTAAGGGCCTGTCGAAGGGGCGTTCAAATGAAAATGAAGGTTTCCAGGTCATGCGACACATCAGATGTATTGTTAAGTGTGTTGGGGTATTGGCTCAAGTGAGTTAGGGTTCGACCACATAACACAACGCAGGCCCTCGATACACAGTGGTAAACGCAAAGCAACACCGCGCCCCTTAATGGAAAGCAACACAACATAAAGCTTATAACATCAATGCATATAAAGCACAACACCACGAACAAAACACGAAACACAACATCCAACACTTCATAACGAAACACAGCATAAACACAAAACAACACAACACAATACAAAACGCAAAATAATACAGGAAATACCACAACACAACACAATTCCAGATGAGAAAGCACAGCACTACGCCGCACGATACCTCACCTGACCACGTGAGACAACATCCCATAACACAATGCACAAAACAAAACACAGCCCAATCCAACCCAACCTGCAGCAAAACAGACGACCCCAAAACGCAAAACTAGATGGTGTCATCCCCGCATTTGAATTCTTGATTATCGGTTAATGCTTGAAACATCCGAAACCTTTATGCAGATCTAGAGACCCTTCCGAAACGTATGAATACACTTTCAGCGTTTCGAATTAAAACCCCAAGGAGCCTTTTGCTGGAAACCATTTCTCTAACGACAAAAGTGGCGCTACGTGTGCCACATGAGACCGAATCAAAAAATTCAAAATCTTATGTACATCTAGATACCCTACCGGAACATATGAACACAATTTCAGTGTTTCGAATTTAAGCCTCTAGGAGGCTTTCACCGGAAACCGATTCTCTGACGACAAAAGTGGCGCTACGGTCGCCACATGAGGCCGAATCAAAATTCAAAACCTTTATGCACATCTAGAAACCCAACAGGAACATATGGTCACACTTTCAACGTTTCGAATTAAAACCCCTAGGAGCCTTTTGCCGGAAACTGATTCTCTAACGACAAAATTGACGCTATGGGTGCCACGTAGACCCAATTAAAATTCCGAAACCTTTATGCACATCTAGAGACCCTACCGGAACATAAAATCACACTTTCAGCGTTTCGGATTAAAACACCCAGCAGCCTTTTGGCGGAAAACCGATTCTCTAACGACAAAATTGGCGCTACGGGCGCCACATGAGACCGAATCAAAAATTCAAAACCTTTATGCATAAGAACACAATTTCAATGTGTCGAATTAAAACCCCTAGGAGCCTTTCACCGGAAACTGATTCTCTAACGACAAAACTTGCGCTACGGCCGCCACATGAGGCTGAATCAAAAATCCGAAACTTTATGCACATCTAGAGATTACCTGAACACACTTTCAACCTTTCGAAGTAAAACCCCTAGGATCCTTTCGCCGGAAAACGATTCTTTATCGACAAAGTGGCGCTACGGGCACCACATGAGGCCGAATAAAAAATTCGACACCTTTATGCACATCTAGAGACCCTACAAGAACATATGAATACACTTTCAGCGTTTCAAATTAAAACCTTTAGGAGACTTCCACCGGAAACTGATTTTCTAATAATAAGAATAAAAGTTGTTCACGTGGTTCCACTGGAACCACTTGGGGCCAACTCAAAATTCCGATACCTTTATGAACATCTACAGATTCTACCTGAATACCTCAGCATAATTTAAATGTTTCGGACTATATGCTGTTGCTGATATGAAATTCGGACGTACGAGCGGAACGGACGGGGCAGACTGGACGGACGGAGAGAACCCCAATATCCCTGCTGTTTTCAAATATGCGGGGATCACAATACAATCCTACTCAATCTCAGTACAACACAACCCCATACAACACCTAATAACATAACACAACAGAACATCACACAACAAAGTACCGCACAACATAATACAGCATAACACTGCACCAAACAAAGCACCACACAACACAACCCAACAATGCATAGAACAACACCGCGCAATACCGCAGAATAGAATACAACACCACGCAGTACTTTTGAGAACATCACAACACACAACAAAACATAATATAGCTCAACACCCACAACGCACATTACACGAAACTCAACACACAGCTCTCAACATTCCACATTACATGACACTACATAGTACAACACAACACTATTCCACCCAACACAGTGCCGCACAACACACCGCAGCATAATACAACTCACTACAGTACCACGAAACCCATTACGTCTGTGTCTAATATCAGCCAAATCACAAGCCACGTTCTTATCTTTCATAAAGTAAGCATAATCAATGCCCCCAACCACCCCCCCCCCCCCCCACACGCAATATAATCCGAACCACTAACAATATTACCTCTAGCACTGAGCACTATCACATCAACCACTAATAACAGTATCAGCGCTATTTCATATCATACTAGCTCCTAAGCCTACTAAAACACCACTTCTAGAACTACAATCGCGCAAACCGCCTCTACTTCTGCAATCAGCCCAACCACTGACAAGTACTCTGCACTAAATATCACCCGTCCACGAACAACCCCTATTCTGCTCTCACCCACCCCACGGCATCACTGCCAGTACCCCAAATATCATAACCGATAAATGCCTAGCAAAACTACGTGTGTCGCTAAAAACTATTATGTGAGCTTCTAACAACATTAGTATAAGTACTAAGTCACAAACAGCACTATCACCCTACTCTTACGGCAACCATCAACTCCAAATGAATCAACACTAGCTCTGCCGACTCTTTCTCCCGAATCTCGATCACCATTTACTTGGAAAGTACTTGGAACGAAGTCTAAAACAATATCTCAATCCCTACTATAAGGCAAATCAAAAACAACACTGCCTCTATCCAATTTGAACCCAAGGCCCCACCACTACCCTCACAATCGACCAAATTGCGACCTTTCACAAGAAGTATCATTCAGTTAACTAATAACATCTATTTTTTCTGACCGACCGACCGACCGACCAATAATTCCAAATTTTAAGAAGTGTTAAAAGACCTCTTGGGAAAAGATTATGCTGTGTACACAAATATTGACATTAATTTGGACCTTGATTCAATCAAAAAGGCTTGATAAACAAATACTCCAACTGTTGGAAATCAGTCTAAATAGTAATGATTTTGAGTTTGAAGGTCAATATTATCAACAAATCAAGGGCACCCCTATGGGGAAAACATACAATCCTTCGTTTGCCACCATTTTCATGTCAGACTGGGAAGAGGCCACCCCTTAGGCAAACCCCGCTGTAAGCAAAGTTACTTCTTCAAGGAGTCTGGCTCATTTTTCAGTCATCAGACCAAATGGCAATACATAATACTCGACGAGATGGACTGTGACGCTAAAAATATTATTTACCTGATTGCTTGTACATTGTGTAAATGCCAGTATGTAGGAGAACCCAGTTGGCCATTAGGAACGAGATCCACCCAGCACGTGTCCGACAGTGTCAACGAGAACGAGACACTTTATGAGCATTCCAACACCCCAGGCTATAACATCAGGCAACGCTTCAGAATAGTTTTAATCGAAAATAATCCACTTCAGCAAGACGAGAATTCCGTAAGATACGCGAAGATTTTGGGATCCGAGAACTTCAAACTTTGACACCTCTTGGTATAAACGTTCGCGTACGTCACCAGACAAGAAGCAATTTCTTCCTTTTCTCTTTCATTATAACCGCCAGGCCGTCCAAATCGGTCACATGTATAAAGAGGAAACTAAAATCCTCAATTCCAAGCCGAAACAGCCCATCCAGGCGCGCCCCTTCATTGCCTTTTCTAAAAATCGCAGTTTAAGGGATATCCGCGAGGGTTCCAAATTTAAGCCGGTGAGCGTAAACTTAATTTGTTCGAACATGACTTATTGTGAGCGGGTGGGTGGGGGGGGGGGGGGGGGGGGGGCTGAACGGCAGGCAGATGCATATCTCGCAACGCACCTCGTTTCTGACGGGTGCTGCCGCGCGTAAGTTCTTTTTGCCAAATTCTGCACCAGCGTGAAAACTAGTTGCAAATCTTGTTCACAGTCACAAAGAGTACTCTTCAGTTATCAAAACAGGCGCTAACTTTAACGGGGAAGACAGCATCATCCACCAGGGATGTACCACATTGAGAGAAGAAATGACGCAGAAGATATCAATAAGACTACCATACGCCAGCGCAGTTACAAAAGCTTCAAATCCTGAAGATTGCATTAAGCTGTGCCTTGTACTTCCAAGAAGGCTATCAAAAATCCTAAACTATAACAATGCACAAAGATGTATTACAGAACAAAGCATTTAGTCATTCCACAACAAAGGAAGATAAGAGAAGCAACAATGAAATCAGACAGACACAGAGAAGATCAAAACAAGCCCATAAAAACAAGGGATTAGGAGATATCAATGAGCACACGTCTCAAAGCCAAAATCACCAAAATGTAACAACCACTCAACAAAACACGCTCTACGGCCAATTAACATCTGATAGTGAATTTTTAAAAAAACTATACAACATGCTGAATAAGAAGTCAAAGAACCAATAAATCAGGAAAAAGATACAGCCTGGCACCATATCACCAGACAACTAGGAGAGCTGAACATCGATAAAGCATTCCGGAACACATTCAAAGTATTAACATGAAGTACCACAACGACCTAACTAAACCTGAGAAACATTTACTTAAGCCCGACTGATCACTAACTGAAAGTGACACAGAAAAGGCTCCAGTATTCGCCGACTTTCTAAAAAAAAATCCACAACACTCACGTCAGACCAATATCTGACGACTCCTTCAACACCACGGTAGAAATGTTCATGAAAGACAAAGGAACACTCTTCAGGCCACTACAGTAATGCATTAATGAGGACACCGACAGCCATGTCACAGCAAATGAAATCAAACACCAACTAAAACATGCAAGAATAACTCAGCGCCAGGCGAAATAGGTATCAAACAAATCCGCCATACTGAAACAGGCACGGACTAAACTCTTCGAGAAACTAGAAACCATCTTTAACAGGTGCCTACTCTTTAACTAGGATACTTCCCACAGACCTGGAGAAATGCAGTTGGAAAAATTACCCCAAAGCCCAACAAAGATGAAAAAACTTCGACAAATCACAGACCCATCAGCCTACTCTCCTGCATCGGCAAGCTATTTAAAAAGACACTAAACAACAGATTAGTAAACCACCTGGAAACTACGAACTTCTTTAACAAATGGCAAAAGGCGTACAGAAAGGGCAAAGAAGGAATCGAATATGTCACACGTCTAGCGTAAGACATCAGACTACGGGCAAGCAAAGAAATGGATTATCGTAGCGGTACTTCTAGACGTCGAAAAAGCTTTTGATTCAGTCTGACATGATGGGCTCAAATACAAACTCAGCAACATGAACTTACTACACAAGGTCATCAGAATAATATCATCGTTCCTCGACAACAGAACCCTGAAATTGAAAATAAACAGCGATAAATCTAGTTCGGTGGAACTAGAAGCAGGAATTCCACAAAGATCTGCCCGTAGCCCACTACTGTTCCTAATCTATGTGAACGACCTTCCCATCAACCCAATGAACAACGTGCAAACATCCCAATTTGCCATCAAACGAAAGAATCACCATAATCCAAAAAGACTACAAAAAACCCTAAATTACTCGGAAAGATGGTGCTCCAAATGGAGAATAAAACTGAACAAAACAAAGACACAAGTAAACCTCTTCTACAACAAAAGAACCGAGCCAAACATCAAAATTACTCTATTTGGAGAAGACGCCAAACAATGCAACGAAGTCAACATACTTGGCAACACCTTAGACAAAAAGCTCACCCTGCGTAGCCATGCAAAAAGAATATATAACTTAGCACGGAAAAGAATATGCTTACTCAAGAGACTTCGATAAACAAACCGAGGTATTAGCGCGTCGAGACTACTGCAACTCTGCATATCGTACATACGCCCAGTTCTAGAACATGGTACAACCATACTAAAAGTGCCTGCAAAACAAAACTCCTAGGGATACAACGCACGCAAAACTACGCAGTCAGAACAGCCTTATGCTTCCTGATGACACAACAACAAATTACCTCCATGAAACTTTAAATATCCCAACAATCCAGGAGCGCTACGCCGACCTTCAACAAAAAAACATCACCAGACTAAAACTATTTGAAGACCCAACCATTAGAACACAAATGCTAGAAAAACAGAAAAAAACAAGTCGCTCTTAGGATGAACACTCCTTGACAGTGGAGGTACCTCTCAGGGAAGCTAACCCATCTCACATTAGTCCACCCCAGTCGGGGGGTTCACCCTAAGTTGTCTCCATCCGAAAACTAAGAATAACTATAATAAGAGATATACCACAAATCAATAATTGCGAACCAGAACAAACGACATACTATAAATCAATAACCTTCAGACAATTTCCAAGAACACCATGCTACGCAGGCCTTCAACAACAGACCACTACCAGACTAAGAAATAGCCCACTTTTAAAGCCCTAACCATTAGAACACAACTACTAGAAAACAGAAACCTAAGCCCCTCTAAGGATGAACACGCCAACCCGACAGTGGTAGTACCTCTCAAAGAAGCGAAACCTTCTCACACTGGTCCACGTCTGTCGGAGGTCCATCCTAAGTTTCCTCCATTCGAAAACTAGGTATAAAAGTAAAACATATAGCACAAATCAATGATCGCGAACCGGAAGAACAGATATGCAATGAATCAACAACCTTCAGACAGCTGATAAAAACACCACGGACTAGTTATAACAATGTAAAACGCAGGAGAAATACAAAACAAAATCACACAGACGCAACAGATAAACAAACAGGGCATGAACGTCAAACAGACAGTGGTAGTACCTGTCAAGGAGGCCTTGTTCCCTTCACGTTGCTCAACGTCCTTTAAGTTCATACACTTCAAGAAAACAAAAAGACTGACCCAAACTTGCCTCAGACATCAGACAACCAATAGAACCTCGAACAACCAAAAGGGTCCAGTCCGGCCTTCGGCCGGATAACCACAAAACAATATCTCATTGGACTAGCTTCTTAGCTTCCGAAGAACAACGTTAGTTCTAAACGTACAGCTTGACAGTGCAATCGGTATTCCATTGTTATTTTTTCATATTTTTATTTATATTGACTAATCGGGTTTTCCTTTCTCGCCAGTTACTTTAAGATATTTTGGGGGTTTTGAAAGAAGGCTGACAATAGACGCAGCAGTAAGGCAAAGGGCCGGCCAAATTTTGGTAATGTCAGGCCGCGAAATGGTGGTGGAGACAGGGACCCTCTTTATTAGACCTTTGCACGTAAAGGCCTTATATAGAATGCCCGAGTTTTTTCACCACCTCTATTATTTTAAGGACTATTGGGAGAGAAAAACCTACCTCTCATTTCTTTTCAGGGAGCTGCAGCAGAGAAATGCCCCTGTGATGCTTGAGGGAAGTAGGGACTCGGTTTCTCCTGTCCTCCATAAAATTAGAGAGGCTAACAAAGTTAGGGCTCGTTCAATTCACGACAGTTGCATTAAGCATTACAGATGGAGTCTGGATAAACAGAAGGTCGAGATTTCACGTGTTTATTCTTCTAGAGATCTCGACCTCAGCCTGATTCGTTTCGTAGTTTGTGTGTTATGCTTCGTGGTTTGTTTATGGTGTTGTGCTTTATGGGTATTGATGTTATAATGCTTCATGTTCTGCTGCTTTTCATTAAGGGGTGCGGTGCTGGCTTATTCTCTGCTGTGCGTCTTCAATAGGAACTTCGCTCCCTGTTCCTTGGCCCCAATCTCCCTGGCTTCTTACATATTTGGAAAGTTATAAACAATTCTCTGGTGATTAGCTCTCTCTCTCTCTCTCTCTCTCTCACTCTCTCTCTCTCTCTCTCTTTCTCTCTCTCTCTCTCTCTCTCTCTCTCTCTCTCTCTCTCTCTTCTTTGCTGACCCCCAGGGTCTTGGATTTGTCAATCCTAGGCCCTTTTTCTTCCTTGCTTTCATTTCTAAAGTTTCCGCTACATGTCTCCGTCGAAACCTATACTTTTGTTACAACTGAATGGGTTTCACAGCGTCAGAGCTCCAAAAGCATATAAAAAGAGGCACTGAAGCGACAGTGCATATTCGTAGAGCGCTGAGGTCCCGAAGTCTCTGTACTCTAGGGCAGCAGAGGCCAACCAAGCGCGGCACTGGAGTGCTGGAGGAACTGAGTGGCGCAAGCAGGTCATATGCGCGGAGACATGAAGTCAGTGGCGTGTATGGCACGGGCTCTTCGCTGGCTCAACGTAACAATGAAAGCATGTTAAGGAGGGTTAAGAATTTTTCTAATGGCGAGTTTGCGGTGACGCAAGGAGGTTTGCGGACACAATGGGCATATGTCTGCGGATATAATGGTTTTGCGGACGCAATGGGTCAAATTCCCACAAACACAATGGGTCTTGCGGACACAATGGGTTAAAATGCTGCGAACGTAATGGGTTTTGCGGACACAATGGGTCAAAATGCTGTGGACGTAATGAGTTTTGCGGACACAATGGGAAAATTCCTGCGGATATAATGGGTTTTCTCGACGCAGTGAGTCAAAATGTTGCGGACGTAATGGGTTTTGCGGACTCAATGGGCAAATACATGTGGATATAATGGGTTTTGCGGACGCAGTGGGTCAAAATGCTACGGAAAGAATGGGTTTTGCGGACACAATGGGCAAATTCCTGCGGATATAATGGGTTTTGCGGACGCAATGGGTCAACATGCTGCGGACGTAATCGGTTTTGCGTACCCAATGGGTCAACATGCTGCGGACGTAATGGGTTTTGCGGACACAATGGGAAAATTCCTGCGGATATAATGAGTTCTGCGGACACAAAGGGCCAATTTTTGTTATTTTTTGCGGACGTAATGGACTGATGCGGACGTAATGGGCCTTAACAAGTTCACAGGGGGAGAGGAATTTTAAAAAGTTCACTTTTAAGCACAACTGTCAATAAAACATAGCCCTTGAAAGTCTAGAGTACTCCTAATGACTCGTGTTATCGAACGTTGGACTCTTTTGGATAAAAAATAGGCCGGGTCGGACCCTGCTAGAGCACAGCCAAAGTTCCAGTACGGCAACTAAGAAAAGTACAATTTTAGGCACAGAGTTTAAAAAACACCCATATCTGGCGAGCCATCAGTGTTATAAAAGGTAACATAATGGTCCACGTTATCATGATTTGCATGGAAACCATCCTCAGTCGAGAGTTATGACAAATAATACATGTCCGCTTTTGGGCCCGTATTTCAATAAAACCGATATCTTGAGGTCACGAAATGTTCTGACAGGCAAAAGAGGGCACTTATTGATCGTGATCTCGGCTAGTTTGAATGAAAAGCAGGCCGGGTGATACCTCGCGTGAACACACCCGGGGTTTGGGGGAGGCAAATTATAAATTATCCGAAAGTGGACCCAGATTCAAATAAAACCAATATCACAAAAACTACCCGGAATAGTCACTGAGCTAACTATTGGCTCGCGTTTCATGATTTAAACTCGTTTGCCTAAACAACAGGCCAGGTCGTACCATGGCTGAACACACCTGGAGTTCACAGATGGATGACAATAATAGTAGTCCTATATCAAGCTTGAATTTCAATAAAAAACTTAAACTTAATCTTGGCTGTCTAGAGTGGTGTTAAAGGTTCAGGACGACTTATGCTCTTATGATTTGGGTTAGTTCGCCTGAAACCCAGGGTGGGTCGGATCCAAGTTGAAAACATCCAGAGTTCCCATGAGATGAAAAATAAGAAAAGTCCGTTGTTATGCCTGAGGCCCGATCGGTTGAACACAACCGTAGTACACAGGGGGTTGCAAATAAAACATGTCCGCTTTTAGACACGGATTTAGAACAAGAGGCCCCAGGGGGGGGGGGGGGGGGCTGAGGTCGCTCACCTGACATGGTAGCCTAAATATAAAACCCAGGGAATTGAATTCAACAAGTTGCATCTGACCCTCCTTAAAAGAACTTATACCAAATTTCCAAAGATTCAGACCAGTGGATCTAAAAAAAATATTTTTAAAGAATATTTTTCATATTGAATTATGTTGGAATTCTGGTTCCCATAGGAAGCCCAAATTTGAACACATGGACTTGCCTTGAACAAACTTGAATCTCACCTCCAGTTTTCCAAATATCAAAAGATTCTGACTGGTGGGTGAGAAGAAGAAAATTTTTGAAGAATATTCCTTATATTGAACTAAGTTATAATTTAAGCTCCCACAGGGTCCCTAAATATCAACCCAGGGACATGACTTGAACAAACTTGAATCTCTCCCCCTCTAAGGATGTTGCATGCGAAATGTTAAAACATTCCGACCGCTGAATCTGAAAAAGCAGATTTTTAAAGAAAAATTCCTCATATTGAACTTAGTTATAATTTGAGCCCAAATATGAACCCAGGGACTTGGCTTCAACAAACTTGAATCTCACCCCTCTAAGGATGCTGAATACCGAATATCAAAATATTCCGACTGCTGGATCTGAAGAAGATTTTTAAAGAAAATTCCTCATTTTGAACCAAGTTACAATTCGAGCTCCCACATTGAGCCCAAATATGGACCTAGGGACATGGCTTGAACAAACTTGAATCTCACCCCCTAAGGATGCTGCATACCAAATATCAAAACATTCCAACTGCTGGATCTTAAGAAGAAGATTTTTAAAGAAAATTCCTCATTTTGAACTAAGTTATAATTTGGGCTCCCACAGTGAGCCCAAATATGAACCCAGGGACTTGGCTTGAACAAACTTAAACCCCACTCCCTAAGGATGCTGCATACCAAATATCAAAAGATTCTTATTGGTAGATCTGAAGAAGAAGATTTTTAAAGAATATTCCTAATACTGCACTAATTTAAATATTTGGGCTGCCATAGAGAGCCCAAATATAGGCCCAGGGAATTGATTTCAGTAAACATGTGAAACAATCTTCCAAAGATGTTATATGTGACATTGTGAAAGCCTTTGGAGCAGTGGTTTGGGAGAAAAGTAGTGTTAAATGTTTTTCCCATTACCCACAGTGTTATAAAATGGTGACTCAGCACTTTTTCAAAGTCCCCCAAAAAGTGCCCCATGGTAAAACCGACAGCAATTCTTTTTAACCATTCCATTCTGTTGGTCCTAAGGAAGCTTCACACCAAATAAGAATTAGTGCTGCCTAGTTTTGGAGATATGGGCGTTTTAATTTTTTTCTATTTTTAGCTCCTATGGTTCCCATGGGTCGACGGGAAAATTAGCGCATAAATTAACTACTTATGTCCCAATAAAACCTCATGTCAAATTTGGTTCAAATCAGTCTCTCGGTTTGGAAAATAGAAATTTTGGGCGGGGCAAAAATACTTACCCCTCCCATAACGATGTCAAATATAACCCCTAGAACTTCTCTTGAACAAATCTGAGTCTACACCTCAATTGGAAGCTGCACACCTAATATCAATCTCTGCCACTGCTGGTTCATGAGAAGAAGATTTTTTAAGATTTGGGCTCACTTTTTGGGCGTGGCCCTACCAAGGGGCGGGTCAACTTGATTTTAACAAACTTGAATTGACATATGATAGGGAACATGCCTAGCAAATTTTGTTGAATTTGGTCCAGCAGTTCGTGAGAAGAAGTCGATAGTGTAAAGTTAACGGATGATGGACGACGGACACCGGACGACGGACACCGGACGACGGACGGAATGTGATTAGTAAAGCTCCCCTTGAGCTGTGCTCAGGTGAGCTAAAAAACGATATCTTGGGGAACCTGGAGTGGTCTTAAATGCAACTAGGACCTGTTTCATTATGATTTGGACTCGCTTAGATGCAAACCAGGTCGGGCTGGCTCATGTAGAACACACCAAGAGTTCGCAGGGGGGTCGCAAATAAGAAATATGAGTTGCTTACCATATCTTGAGAGCCTGAGTGGTCTAAAGGCAACAAATCATTCGCGGTATCAAAGAAGAAAGTCCGTTTTTATGCTGGATTTCAACAAAACCCATATTTCGAAAGCATGGAATTTTCTCAAAAGTAGTTACTGACTTCTATTTTAAAGATTGAGGCTCGTTCAAAGCATGTCGGGTTGGACTGTGAATACAGACATCCTGTGTTCGCAGGGTATGACAAAGAGAAAACTTCGCTTTTTAGTCGTATTTCATCAAACCCATTTGTTGAGGGTCAAGACTGGTCTTAAAGGCAATTATTGACTTGTATTTTCAGGATTGGGCCCCTTTCGATAACAAACATGATGGGTCGGAATCTGGCTGTACACATCCCGAGTTCACAGGGGATTTGAAATGAGAAAAGTCCTACTTTATACCCAGATTTGAGAGCCTGGTGTGTTCGCAAAGGCGACAATGCCTTGTGTTATCGTGTTTTGGGTTCATCTTGCTGATGTTCTAAATGCACCTGGGCTAATTCTAATACTACCATTATGAATAGTTTCAAGTGATTTGAGG
Organism: Pictodentalium vernedei; assembly: GCA_031216915.1. Taxonomy (NCBI): domain Eukaryota; kingdom Metazoa; phylum Mollusca; class Scaphopoda; order Dentaliida; family Dentaliidae; genus Pictodentalium; species Pictodentalium vernedei. The sequence goes on from CM062294.1 coordinate 144,605,218, forward strand.
TATTATTTCTTGCAGAACCCATAAACCACACAACAGTAATCTAATTTTTATCTGATGAGTTATCTATACAGATGGAGTAATGTTTTTTGGTCAGCACTCCAAACAGTGCTACCAACTACCTTCAGGAGGTTAAGTGTCGTTTTGCATCTCACTCTTACAACAAACCTAAGAATTTCACTTCTTTAACAACTTTGTTGGAACTTATATCTATTTTCAACTCCGGTTAGAGGGGAAAGCTCCCGAAGCTTACAAAAACACGAACCTTAACATGAAATTGGTGGTCCTTTTTCTATAAAAAAGAGGCATATACTTCCACGTTGTATCATGTGCCTTTTCCAGGTCAAAGAAGATGGAGACCACATGTTCTTTCATAGCAGGGGCATTTCTTATAAACGTTTCAAGTCTTATCTAATGATCCAGAAGGCTTTTCTGGTTTCCGATACCACACTTAACATTCGCAAATAGATTGTTCGATTCTAGAAAGCAAACAAGCCCATCAATAATCATCCTTTCCATGGTTTTGCACAGACAAATTGTTATTGCAGTTGGTCTGTAATTACTTGGATTACTGAGGTCTTTATCGGGCTTTGAAATAGGAATTATTGTTTCTTTTCGCCAGGAAGGTTTAACGTGGCCAGCCACCTATATGTCATTGCAGATGGATAGTAAAATTTCGAATGAAGTATGACACAGATGTTTTAAAAGTTTATAGTGCATTTCATCGGTCCCAGTAGCGAATGTTTAGAAAATGTTGAGACCAATTTGTTTGATATTTCGTTCTTTTGATGTGGTTATTGTGTTGTTATCTTCCTGGTGTTGTGCATTTGATTTTTTTCTTTACCTTTAATTTTGTTTTAATCATTTTACAAATTTTATTAACCCTTTGAACCCTAGCGGCCGTTTTTCCGGACAGCAACATGATACGTCATAACGTCATTAAATAGAATGGCTGCTCAGTAAATGTGTGGTGTAGACCAATCAATATTGGCCCGCGGCTGCACGTTGAAAATTGATTGGTCAACCCCAAATAATGAATATGGACTCTTCTGGTTGCTGTCATTGAGCTGGCATGGAGGATACCGCTAGAGTCAAAGCGTTAATGGGCATGTTCCGGTTAAGTTTGGAGACATATTTTTGCCAAGAATTTTTCTCGTTTTTGTTTTATAAGTCGTCTTGTTTTTTCCGCCTTATGCGTAGTTTGTCCAAATTATTTGCAGTTGGTGACTTATTAAATTGCCGTTCTGTATTCTTTCGATTCGTTATGGTATGTTTGTAATCATCATCAAATCATGCTGGGATGAAACGTTTTTGGATTTGTCGAGGGTTTTGGAATGGCTGTTTTTGCAATATCAAGCAACTCTTTAGTGAAATGTTCTTTTTGGCCAGTACTTTCTTCAAATTTCCCCTGTGTGAGGCGTTCGGGATTGAGCGATTAGAAGATGTCCCAGTCAGCCTTTTTGGAGTTCTACTGGGGCACCCGCTCATCGTCCGCCGGAACCACACTATCCAACATATTTGTAAAGTGATAACTCCCGCATAAGTCATCATCAACCTTCCAAGAAGATTCGAGGACGATAGAAAGGCAAGCAATAATAAGATCAGTTTAAGTATATGAACCAGGAGCGGGATGCAGGTATGTATCTGGCCCCTCATTGAACTAACACATTCTTCAATTCTTTACCTTTTAAGTTATCTTTGTTGTAGGAGTCACACCTAAACCATTAATCGAACATAATGCAACCGTCTTGTTCAATGTTAGGGTTAGGTGCACCGCGACAGCTTGTATAATCTATTTGCAAAAGGTACACCACTGTGTATAATGCCATTCCTAAGTACGACGAACGTGTTCGGCGAACAGGAAGGTCATTTTCATCTGCCCAAACATGTTATGACGCATAATGCTTAAAAGCTGAATGATCCTGACAGTCAGGTTTCTTTAAACGTGGTTCCTGCAGATAAGAGGCAGCAGGATTACGTTTTGGGCTTAAATGGGCGAGTTTATTATGATTCGCTCTAAAACCTCGTGAATTCCATTGTATGAAATTGATTTGATTTTATTATCAATGTTTACATGTGGAGTTAGATGATGGGTGCATGGGCGAAACAGTCCCGGTAGTTTTATCTTGTGATTGTTTCCCCGGAGACCTACTCTTGAACGAGTTCGAGCTCAGTGGCCAGAACGTTCGTCGATGCATTTATCGACCGCCATCTCATCAAAGCCTTCAAGCCTGTTGCGAGTAATTGTGTTTTGAAGAGCTTTTTTGTTATTATATTTTTTATCTGATGCTGACTCATACTTTATTCTGATATTTGTTGTGGATCGTAGCTTCTTTTGTTTGGTTAATTTTTTTCTAGTCTGATGTTATTTATTTCTTATTCTGAGCAGTTTTAGTTTGGTTTTTCCCTGCTTGTGTTCTGTTTTATCTCCTGATATTTTTTACTTTGGGTCTCTTTGATTTGGTGTTGTTGCGTATGTTGAATTAACGCGAAGCATAAATATTACAGTGTCGCTGGGCTGTGTAAAACTTATTTGTCTGTCACATTTGATTTTCTGCATGTTCTTTTTTTTTTGCCAGACATGGCAATCTTTCGAGGATGAAATGTAGTTGCGCTGACAGTTTATACATTTAATTATTTTACTGTGGTATGGCTCAACATGTTTTTCACCGCATCTGCGACAGGATGGTTGACCTCTGCAAAACTTCTGACTGTGTCCGAACGTTTGACATTTCAAACGTCGAGGAGATTTCGGATGTACAAATTCAGTCCGACGTTGAGGTATCCTATATTCGGCGATTTCGGTGACATTGGTGTACTGAAATTGAATATACATGTGTTTGGAGGAATAACGTTGCCATTTTTCCAAATTGAAATTCGTTTGAGCCCTACTACTCCTTGCAATTTCATTTCATGCGCCATATTTTATTCAACAGCATCGGTAAGATCACGAGTTCATACAACACCTCGGCTGTAATTGAGGACCCTGTGAGCTTCCACTTTTACCTCTGTATCTAAGATTTTCTTACGTTTTTACAAAAGATATGATTTGATATTTGTTGCACATTCGATCAAAAGGTCACCAGATATTTATTTTGTAACACTTTTGACCGTTCCAGTCATGTCAGAAATCGCCTTCTCCAAAGAAAAGGGATTGATGCTACTAACATTTTTGTGTTCCTCTTTTGAGATAATGGTGATAAATTTAGACCAATTGTTTGTTATGTTGTCTGTAACATTACAGTCAGAGTCAGAATCAAATTAGTTTTTCCGAGGTCTGAACATACAGGGCGTAAATAATTTTATAAAATTTCTTCCACTTATGATTTCTACCCTCAGAGGTTAATGTCGCGGATCAACATCAAATGGTATCAGAAATGCATACGCAGCATACAAGACCAGTGTAGTGCATAGGCGAACCGCTGACAGATTGACCCATCGAGTGTAGGCAGTGCCAGGTCTTCAGAGGTATGTCATTCAACCAATTATTTTGCGACATCAGTGATTCGAAAACTGTCACCGACCACAAGTCCAGAGTGTGCAATAAAAAAGATCTGCGAAATTCGAAACAAAATCGTAAAACAATACGTATACAGTGGAAATGGCAGAATTTAGCCAACACAAATAACTGACTGAACGATCTCCCAATACCCCCGCCCCCCCCCCCCCCCCCCACCCCTCGATGTGACACATTTCTTGTGGATTCACGCTGGGCCCGACCTGAAGTATAATGTGCCCCTCTCCTTTCTTAACCCGGGCTTGGTATCGGTTATGGCGAAGACTTTACAACTTCTAGTCAGCAACATCACCCCCCCCCCCCCACCCGTCCCCACCCCGGGCAGGTTACCTGTTTCCTGATATTCTCATCTAGAAACTGAAGAAAACGCCGGGAACGAGGAAGCAAAACACTGTTGCATCAGGCATGAGACTGATATTCTGTTCCGTAACCCTATGGTCACTCTCAATATCATTGCAATTTCTAACGTTTCCTTAGGAAAGTTAACCATGGCTTGATGATCCTGTGAGCTTCCACTTTTACTGGGACAGGACTTTTAAAGAAGCTAGCAGTTGATATAACTATCATTCTGTCCCCCTAGACACTTTCCCTCCTTGGAAATCCAGGCTACAACAACGATCTCTCTCTCTCTCTCTCTCTCTCTCTCTCTCTCTCTCTCTCTCTCTCTCTCTCTCTCTTCGCTATCTATGTCCAGTAACGCAGACGCTTAGGTGGATGCCGGTAAATATAGAAGAGATGTGGAAAAACTATGCTACCTGAATTACCTGGTAGACTTCACAATCACAAACAACAGATGGCGTAAAACCACCCCAAACAAACAAACAAATTAAAATACATGCTTACCCAATACGTATTTAATTCAAGTCACAAGCTGAAATGCTGTTTTACACATTTCTGTTAGATTCTTGATATTAAGGTGATATATAAGAAGGAGAAATTTGTTTATTTGCAATTCCCAACTCTGATATTCCATACATTCATATTAAATATGCATGTACACAGATTATACATCAAAATGAAGGGTGTGATGTATAGAACACGAAACCTATATGCAATCAACTCACCGAGTTCACAGCAGGCGTAAATGGTTCCTGGACGTCTGTGGCCGTTTTCGTACCAGAAATGATAATATAACAATAACATGATTTTGAAGGGCATTACAGTGTATTAACGGCTCAACAGAAATGGTTAACAGCCCAAGAGTTTATTAGCGGCCCGCGACGAAGTCGAGGGCCGCTAATAACCTCAAGGGCTGTTAACCATTTCTGTTGAGCCGTTGATACACTGTAATGCCCGACAAAGTCATGTTATTTCTATTATTGCCACTTTCGTACATCGGGTACATTACAATTAAATTATATGGGAAATAAGATAAATAAATGATGTTTGACATTTTAGAATTAAAAAACAGCGACACTATCGTCTGATTTGTTGACAAACAAACCGGGTAACATGACTATCGTCTGATCAGTCTACGGCGAAATTTGGGAAGTTAGATGATGAAATATATCTTCGAAATGCGAACTTTAGTCAAGGAGTTTATTCATCAAAGATGTCATCACTTACTTTGTGCATTTCGCTTCCTATATTTGATACATTATCTATCCGTGACACAAAGGGGAACACTTGAAACAAATGTGTCAATTGTGTTTACTAATTACAAAAATCCGAATTGAATTTCGATCCCAATGGAAATCTGGGAAAAATATTGTTGATCGGCTGAGAGATGTGACGCCATTGTCTATATTTAGACGTGTCGGGCTGTTATTGACGTGTTGGTCTGTTATAGTCAATAACGGCCCAACACGTCACATGACTTGTACTTGTTGAGCATTACGAGGTTTCAACGCCCGGTAAAACATTGTTAATGTGCTAGGAACGCCCGCAAAAGTGGTAATAATAAAATAATAATTCACGAGACGAAAGCTGGGATATATATATAAATTAAAACGTGTTAGATAATTATAGTCTTGCCTTAAAGGTAGGGTCAGTCGAGTGTACTATATATAGTATTCTCTGCTGATTAATTCCCATTAACAATGTCCGTTGCCTTCGCAGACTCCATTTTCTCACAAACTCACCACGGAGCATCAAGCAAAACAGTGTGTTTCCTGACACTCGATCAACTCTACTTTTAAGGCCAGACTATAATTATCTAACACGTTTTATTTTATTGAGGTCTCATTTCACAAACTTGGCACCACAAGTTTGCAGTAATCGTTCTTAGCATGCGTTTATGCCTTCGGAACAATGCCGTTTTATTAATATTAGTTAACCATTTTTAATACGAAACATCGTTTGTTGAAGGGGCACGCAGACTTCCTTGAATAGGACTGAACAGTGATGGTGAATGGTTTAACAAAATTTCATCTAGCATTTGTTAGGAAACACATTTTATCTTGGCTTTACAAAATATTTGTCATATAGTTGGCCTTCCGAATTTCATGTTTGCTCCTCCCCCCCCCCCCCCCCTCCTTCAATAAACTGGCTTGGGAACCACCTATTATAGAATCCTAGCTATGCGCCTGACCCTCACCGCTAAAGATACTGATTATAAGCCCAGGTAGACTCACAGATGGGCGCTTGCAGATAATTTATATATTCCTCTGGCTGCTTGTGCTGCGATAAAAATTCAAACTATCTATGATAGCTCCACAGATAATTACGGTTCCAAACCTGACATAACGAGAGAGAACACCAGTTTTAGAAAGGGTATTTATGATCAGCTTTTCATTTCCCGAATTCTTAAATTACGATTTAATGGGGAAACTTTAATGCGATCAGTCTAACACAATCCAGGCTCATACTAATAAGAAAATAAGGTGATCCGAACATAATTTTGTACTTATGTGTTTCCTTGTGTAAATGGGAGACTGAGATGATCAGCTTAGAACACCTTAGCTTACTTCAAATTATTTAAATAACCATATGACATGGTGTGACGTAATACACTGTTTGAGAGATTCGGTTGTTCTTTACAACAGTAATTTACATCACTTCCTCGCCAAAGTCAAAGATCATCATTATTTAGAGGTTCGTGATTTTAGAATATCTATGAAATGGATACCAGGGCAATTGGTATATGCTGCCTTACTGCATATACATGTATAAGGTCTGATAGTGTCATCGAACAAAAAATATTTCGACTCACTCCATTTGAGTCGAAAACGGGGTCACGAAACGTTCATTTGCCCAATGTGTACAGCGGACGACAGATGTGCTGAAGAAAATTGTTTTGGACGTTCACGACACAATTTGGAGATTATTGAAACTCCACTAGTATTTTAATACATTGGAATAGCTTTCTCAGTTATTTGTCCTGATTGCTGTCTTGCTATACCTGTTATCGAGCGTCAATACAGGGGATTTTAACACAACCAATGAACTGAGAAACAAGGGGCGGATCCAGAGCTTCGTCCATATTTTTGCCAGCTATGTTTCACTCGTTTTGTTTAGTTTCGATTGATTTCGGATCATTTTTTGCAGTAAGTGGCAGCAAACGCTAAAATGTATACAGTCTGTTAAAAAATCGGTTAACTGAAATATATCGTAATCTTACAGATATACAAGTACCAAATCCACTCCCAGACAAGATAATGCACAGACAGTACAATTGCTGTTAACGCCTGGTAAAGCATACAAGTTATGTCTATTTATCAGTTTTGGTCGTCACGACGAAAGCTGATAAATAGACCTCACCTGTATGCTTTACCGACGTCTTTTAACGGCTCTCAACTAGTGAAATCTTTCAAATACATCTCCTGAAAAATCTCAGAATATCCGCTCAGATGCATGGAAATGGGGGTTTTGGGACCCTGCAATTTAACATTTTCGTACCACGGGCCGAACCATGGTCGGCTAGTCATAGCCACGACCATCCATCCCACGATACATCCCCCTCCACCACTTCGAGAATCGTTCCGCTGCCTCTGCAATAGGGGAGTCGGTTTTGTATTTCATGGGAAATCGGCAATAATTTAATATGTTTGTGGGCTGAAACAGATAGGAGCCGCAGATAGTCCTATATAATTGAAGAATTACGCAACTTCAGTACTCAAAGATATTATCCAGCTAAAGATAAGTATAAACAGTCCGTACTAATCCATTTCCCCATAAGGCAACTAAGAATTAACCAATTCAAACATGTTTGGGAGAGCTCATTGCATGAGCTCTGCCCTACTCGATTGCATTTGTTAAATTTCTGGTGCATTATAGTAGAAAGTTGCAACTTCAGATTTTTTTTTTCTTTTACATCAGTCTGTAGGGGGTTAAAAGCTTCTATGGAAATAAATACAAATCATTTTGAAACCCAAACTCTAATGTATTATTCTGATGGTCGATAAGGAACATTTAAAAGAAAGGTGAAATACAGTAAAGACTTAAGAATGCTACCAATCAATACAATCGGCCTCCAGCCAACCACTGGTGTGTTAGTTGATCATCGGTTGCTTGGGGCAACCAACCCTCCTCCAAGTTTATTCATCTTTATTGTCATTTCCAATTTGTACGTTCAGAGTTTTGGACTAGGTTTGATGACTAAAATACTCTGACCGCATGCGTCTTTACACTAGTTGTTAGACGTGGTATAACTACTAATTATACGAGTTTGTTTTAATACCTGAAAGTGATGGTTTGAGAAAAAAGATGAAGGGTTTAGAGAACTGTTCAGTTGTCTGGCTGCTTGTCAGTGTCGTCCCATTTACTCTTTCATTACCCCCTCAAAGAATTTACATCAGGAGACAGGACACGGTTCATGGAGATAATGTGATCTTAACAGACGGTGTCTCGTATACAGACTGTGCACGCCAATGCTTTTTGCAGCAGACTTACAAAAGATTGTGCAGAAGATTTGCATACAGTAGTGATGAACGGAAATGCTACATAGCAGAAGACACCCTGCTCGAAACTGTCACTGGGGGAATCACCTATAGTCGTAAGTAGAATATACTCACGATATAATTCTGATTTTGTTCCAGACGTACCCGACCTGTAACGGAAAGTGTCGAAATCCCTGAGTTTTAACTCCCTGGTCATGTTCGAAAGATATTATTACATAAATGACATGTAATGTTTCATAGCTTATAACTATATTTATTTTATTCTTATTGGTATGACGAAAATGTAGAAATAAGTTTGCGCGTCTGTTGTATTTAGTATTTTCGCAATGACGAGTGCAGAGAATTTCAAATAGCAGGTGATTGGTCGGGAGTTTTGATATTTTTTATCTTCATTGAAAAACTCCCTATTTACAGGAGATCTCGGAAAATATTTCCCTAGAAGTAAACAAAAGATGAAGTTATTAACTATTTATCAGGAAATGAATGTAAGATATATAGAAAGAATGCGATGTGTGTTTGAATCGGTGGGTGATTTACATAGCGAGTTGGAATGGCGTAGTCATATTTCGCGAGAGTCGTAGGCTCGAGCGAAATATGACTGTGCCATTCCATCAAATTGTGTAAAACACACATCACGTTCCGTGTTTATTTCACATCCCCGTGCATTAAAATTTATTTAAATAAACGAATTTTAATTCCGACCTTTAAATACAAATGTGAAGAGTCCGTTATTTGTGTTTGAAGCGGTATTGATCAAATGGATCAATAAAAAAAATCACAACAACCTTTTGGGAACCAAATTCGCATCGCTTTTTCTCTTCCACAGCTGTCCGTTCACACCTAACTATTTGGTGGCTATTTCAGATAGTAAAAATATAAGTACAAATTTGGGCGGATTCGCAAAACAGCTGGGAGAAACTTTTTTAAAGAGGTTTGAAGCATGGCAGGATGTCCGACGATTTATCAAATAAAGTTGACCAATTAAGATATAACGGGATCCGCAGACGAGACGGTCATGGGACTGGGTTAATGTTGTGATTGGAAATGATAGTTTATTTAATGTTATCTCATTTTTGGTTTACTTATTTTTTTGTGAACCGACTTTATTTTGCTTTGGGCGTTTTCATTTTCACACTACGTGACAGACGATCGATAATTGTATAACGAAATTTGGAAACATTACGAAGCGAAACTAATGACTCGATGGGAAAAGATCTAGTATAAACGGTGTTGGGGAAAAGGTTCCGGCTTGTACATCACCAGTTGAATACAGAAACATTTATGTCATAGCAGCGATTCCGTTAAATACAAGGATTTAAAGTTTAATGGATGTGTAATAAAAGACGATGATAGAGTATCATTTTTGTAAAAGTGAAGGTGCCATCATGTGTAAAAAGAATATTGGAGTTCTTTTTGTTTTTTATATTTTTTTATTCAGATTTTGCATGAATATTTACAAATAATACATTTTATTTAATGCTCAGGCATCAATTCACGCTGAAAAATTAAGTCATATTCCCCTGTCGGACGGCAAAACGAAATATCAAAATGATATTTAGAAATCGATATTTCATCGTAGGTTCATTTCCACTGTCTTCGATGTTCAGTGGCAGCACGTTTAATGGGCCGATAAACATTTACATGCAATCATCACAGAGTCAGCACATCAGTAATGAATTCCAGAGTCCCAAATACAAACGAATTCGAATAATTGATAGTGACAGTGACTAAATCAATTCATTAAATCAGCGGTTTCAAAGTTTGACTTTCTCATTCACCTTCCAGCGAAAAGCCGAAATCACTTTCAAATTTCTTCAGTTCAACTTCACACGTCTTCAGTGCATTGAGTTCAAAAAAAATAAAATGACGTGTCTTGTTATTGAAAATAAGAAAGTGGTGTTTTTTGTTATTGTTCTATTTCTTCGAAACACATTGCGATTATTTCAATTCGCCAGCCTTGGTAAATCGTAAAGTTAGGGGAGAAATAAGACGGGACTACTTTTTGTGCGGATATTCACACATTCCAATGGTTGGAGTTTGGTTGTTGTAATTTTTGTATGGACGCCGGTTCGGCACATAAATTTTGCGCCTTAATGGCAAATAAAGGCCACAAATTGGAGAGTTTGTAGTCGTAAAGCATTAAATAAAAAGAAAATTCACGAAAATTTGATGCGTCGCTCGTGAAGATCCTCATATTTCTTGTAGCCACTCACGAGATATTTTCGGTATTCATCAAATTTTCGTGAATATCCTCTATATATTTTTTTACAGTAATTCGAATGTATTTCCCATAAACCATTAACATAGTAGCATAATGGATATTTAAAGTTTTTCGTTTCCAATTAGTTATGCAATTGTTTGCTACACGCACATGGTTGTCTTTTACCTTCATGTGTGATGGAATAGGGAAACTGCCGGTGTGTTTCGATGGGATTATCGATCCCATGTACAATCGATAATTCAAAGCCAGTACCACCCGATGTTTGATTGCCAAAGGTGCCCAATCAGAATTTTATTGGTAGCATTAAAAGGTCATGGTCACGTCCCTCTGGTGGAGACTTGCAGCACGTAGAGAGTGGATTGTAACTAAATCAACCGTGGAGTGGAGTTATCACCCATACTATAACTTTCAAATTTTGTACATATCGACAAAAAATATAAGCAATGTTTCAGCCAATGGGCCTCCGGGTTTAACCCGGGGGTCCATTGGCTGAAACTTTGCTCGTTCTTGTTATGCCTTGCAACAAATTTGCAATTATTACTTGGGTGGAATCTCCACTCTGCGAGTAATTTAGTGATAATACATTCTCCACGTACTGTACTGGAGTGAAGCAATCGCGACTTGAGCTATATTTTGTAATTGAATTCATTTCTCTTTCTTCACACAGGGAGGACCATCTTCCCAACTTAGACAAATGCACTCGTAGTGCTTTCGTAGTAGTTTCGTAGATAATCAAATGTTTGGGGGAAATTGCCCGGGTGCATTCAGAGTTTATCAGTTAAGCAGACAATTGACAGGATCCCACCTAGAATTTGGGTATGAAAGTCGAGAGGTGAATTCTCGGTTCGTGTAGTCTCGGGGTTGATTAAGAAACCTGAGATAGGTCGGTTGACTTTTTTCACTTTGCACGAGTAAATGAACCTCTTATAAAGAACCATACAGGCGTCTGTTGTGCTATTGAAAACATCCCAGGTGTTACTGCAGCCCAAGAGGACATCTCCTGTTGTTAACCCTTTACATAACATGAGAAGTAACATGAGAAGTAGACGTCACTTGCTAATAAAATTCTTGAATAACTATTTTTTCATTTTTTGTCTCAAAACATAGGTTATGAGTCACTGATTGGAACGAGCTCGACGAGCTCGTTCCAAAGAGGGGTCATAACCTATGTTAATGAAAATTAATTGGCGAATTTTGAGAATAGCGCTGGCCGGTTTTGGCTCTCACGTTGGGTAAAGGAAAAATTACTTTACATTTTTCTTTTTAATTTTCCATAAAATATCAAAATAAAAGTTTTGAAACAGTTTTGAAACAGAACATTCAAAAAACTGATGATGTATAGTCTCTTGAATTATTACACAATGTGCGCAATTCCGTTTTTGAAAAATGTTACATTTGTGTAGTTTTGAGTTCGTGTACAAGACTCTATGGACGATTTTATATTTTATGTATGTATCGTCTGTGATTGCAAATTTATATCGGGACTAAATTTAAGGGCTGCGATCAGGATTTTCTACACAAAGGGTAAATAAAAACGATATAACGATAGGGGATCGCCCTGCCTAAGGCCTCTTCCTCTTTTTGAATCTTTCGGAGCAATGGCCATCGTTAAGTACGCAACTAGATATATTGTTACAGAAAGTTTGAAACCATCTTATCATAGATGGTCCGTAGTTTAGAAACTCCATTGTCTTTTGGATAAAAGTCCATTCCAAAGAATCGAACGCTTTTTTCGAAGACAATAAGAACTATGATACCCGGCAATATAGTTAATATAGTTGACTCTCCACTGTATCGACCTTTCATAAAACCGAGCTCCGTACCAGAAATTAGATTGTGAAAAAATATTTTCAAACCATTAGCAAATACAACAGTGCCAATCTTTGCATCAACATTGATTAACGATGTTGTCGCCAGTTTTTTTTTTATATATATTTCTTAAGTTTCTTTTCTGGGTATGTATATAATAATTCCAAGTCTTTCGGTACCTGAGAGTTCCTTTGTTTCGTAGACGTAATTCAGTGAGTTGATAAGATAGGATCCAAAATCATTCTCGACATAATTTATAAACCTCGGCGGTGAAGCCATCTGATCCTGGATTTTTATTATTTTTCATATAGATTTTAAACCCTTTAGACCTTCAGAGGGCGACAATGGCTCTTCAAGAGAATCTTTTTCTTTGTCGTTTAAAAAAATTTAATAATGTGTTGTTTTTTTTTTAAATGCTTCATCGTTTTGTACAGAATGATTTTTTTGATAATTTTCAAGGATATAGATTTTTATTTATTATTATTATTATTATTATTGCCGCTACTGCTGCTGCTGTGGTTGTGGAAAGTATATTGGTCTTCTGGTTCGGCTATAACCTATTTAATAGAGTTTACGTATTCTGTTCTGGGTCACTGGCTGGGCTGTTGTTAAACTTTCAAATACATTTTCCATGGTGTTGATTGCTGAATAAAAATTTGAGGCTTATAGGGTTATGATCGGATCGATATCCAGTATGGATTTCTGTTTTATTTTTTTTAAAAAAAGAGTTGCTGGTCTGAAGATAACAGAAAGTAATCTAGTCTTGCCATCTTACTCTGCCCCCACCTCCCCCCCCCCCCACCCCCATCTATAGTGCCTCTCCTCCAGTTTGTCCAATCGCAAGATATCGAATAAATCAAATCTTTGCATTAACAGCTTTTTTTTTTTTTTTTGCTTTCATATGGTGTGGAGTTTTGTTTTACCTTATATTTACGAGTATCGTTCTCGCGATCTCGTAGCACGTTCCAGTTAAATCCCCACCTGTTTGTATTGATTCATTACCTGTACTTTCCATTTTAGAAAATAATTTGTGGTAAACTTGTGGTCTATCATCATTACTTGAACTTGAATGAGAACAGAAACAGCCTCGTAACTCCACTCACTCACCCAACAGTTTTCTACCTTTTTGCTTGAATGGGTGTTAACTACGAGAGTACTCATTGCCCACGTTGGGGCATGGTGATGTTGTGTACTAAGGCGTAGTGCACGTCGATGGTGCACTATTTTCAACCAATGCTAACCCTGCTTGTGTGGAGTTAGTATGTTAGAGAGCTGACAGTTGCTCGCCTGTGCTCGGTGGTTCTCTCCGGGTACTCCGGCTTCCTCCACCCGTAAAACTGTCGAGGTCATGATTAGCCATTGTGCAGAAATATGTGACCTTAAACATCAATAAATAAATAAATAAATAATATAACTAAGAGAGTAATGTCGAATTTATATCTGCGCCGAGAAAAAAGTCTGGCCGTTTATTCTGGTCGGATGATAGCCCCTGATAGTTTATACTTCCTATTATTATGCCAACCATTTGAAATATGGTTATAAATAGAGTAAAATCTGAATGTACAGCTACTACTATTATACGAAAAATTCATTCCTTCAATCTTTGCTTTGGTTTTCAGTGCAGAGTGGTCATTGAAGAATCTGTTAAATCTGAAAATTAGAATTTTATCAATAACAAAAGCAATAACAAAAACCTATAACAAAAGTAAATGCATTTTGACTTCCGAATTTTGCTTTCCTAGAAACCTCCACATTTAGTCAATATTCAAAAAAAGTAAAATAATCCTGTACAGTTAAAACTAGAATTCTCTCACGAACTGTGCGCTTGTATAGGCTTAATTGCGCACAATCGAATGGCATCCAATGCACGGCAGGTTCTCCCGATTACTCATAGCAAAAAGGCAATGTTTCTGCCAATGGACCCCCGGTTACCAGGAGGTCCATCGGCTGAAACATTGCTTGTGCACGGGCCATATGTACAGATGTGATAGCCTTACTATGGTCATAACGCGTAGATTAACGCGCAGATCGACGTGCTATTTGTGCACATTTCATGAGAGGACTTCTAGATTTAACTGAACCTCCCCACAGTACGGTAACTACCAAAGCGGTCTCTTGCGCGATTTTATGGTAATATGATGGCGAAACAAACGGATTTGGTGATTCTGACTTTTGAGTCAGTTTTTTTTGTTTGTCAGAGGCTGATGTGCCGAAGTTCACTGGTGACATTCTCCAATTATTCTCAACAAAACAAGACTTGATTTTGTTAGTCTTGGAGGTAGTAGTTTAGGTGGAGCAATAGCGAAAGACGATTCGTGAACAGCTTTTCATAAGGACAGTGCAGCATTCGACCAGACGTTAGCCCAGAACGTTGGCCAAGATAATTTAATTTCTGACTCAAAGTCCACTCTTCCCTGAAACCTTGTTTTCATGTCAAAAATTCCAACAATTTTGACACATTGGGCAACAATTGGAGTTAAAAACATAAAGTGTTAATTAGTTTGCTCGCTCAAACATCAATAACTCATCGAATCTTTGAGGATAAACTCCACATAATTCATTTTATGTATAGCATCCATCGATATAGTGTGCTGACCTAAAATAAAAGTGGAGGACCATAGTAAGACAGAGAGGCCGGATAGGACAGACAATTAGGCAACGGTTAGGGCAGAAAAATTAAAAGGTTCATGTAATATTATGCTTACGGTTGCTCATACATGGATAAATAACGAAATCTTTGAGGATAAGTACCGCGTAATTCAGTTCATGTATTGCATCCACCGATATGGTGTGCTGAGATAAAGTTCCCTGAGTTCCGGTGTGTTCTATGTGCCTATTTGCAAAAGGAACACGTTGAAATTTAGCTGACGGTAAAATACAAGTAAAGGGTCATAGTAAGATAGTGAGACCAGACAGGACAGCCAATTAGGGATAAAAAATTAAATGGTTAATTAGTAATATTATGTTTGCGGTCGCTCATACATGAATAAATCACGAAATCTTTATTGGAGTTCTTGGTATCCAGAACTACGAACGTTTCCCAGCTCGTATAGACTTCTGCATTGGAACTTGTGGTCGTTCCTGGAAATTCTTCAAATCTCAGAGATCTGAGAAGAAAAAAACTGCAGCAATGTATACTGAGGCCTGAAGCTGATGTATTGTCATTTTCTTGCGTAACTTTCCTTACAGCTGCAAATCAGTGTGTTCTATTTTTAACCAAGTGAAGTCTGATGTGATTTAGCCAAAGGAATCATTCACAGGTTTTTCTCTTCTCAAATTACGTATTTAAGGGTGGAGGTTGTGTTTAAAGCCATGCTGACGTACAGGAATTCAACTTTATTTTGAAACAGAACAAATTAATATTTCTAGCCTACATTGAAAACAACTTAGGCCACAACCCCAATAACCACTTAAATCGAATTTGGCCTCTTAAACAAAACAAAACACACGGGCACACCTTCACCTTCATCCCTCCCACCACACACGCGTAAACACACTCTCTCAATGTGGTGGGGGCTTGTTCGGATTTTGTTTTGTATTGCGGATGACAAACATGTCCTCTCAAAGTCGGAACGAAATATGCTAACCCATTGTTTCTTTGCGAGGAGTTGAAGAAAAGAAAACACTAGTAAAACAATTCTCACAGAATCCGGGAGACAAACCCCTGTATCTCTTCTCATACATATGCCCTCACACAATATCTCCTCTCACACTTATTTACTGAAGTTATGGCTACAACCGGCTTATATACCAGTGTACTTGGTGATGGGCAGCATATCAGACAACAGATAACGTACGACACACAGACATGGCGAGAAGAACCAACAAATATTCGCACATCTCGACAATGCACTTAATTCGTAAATCTATGATGGAGCACAAAATCTTCTGAACGCACTTTGGTTGGATTTGCGCACTGGTGTGAGTAATGTTGCCACATAATTTCGGAAAATTCGACACACTTTGTAAACTGTGTCACAGTTTGGAAAATTGCATGGATCGTAAATCCGGACCGCTGGGATCCCAAGGGAAGAGGTACCCTACACGCTAGCGAGACCAAAAAAGCAATTTCCGTGGTTCTTTTGTATCAGTATTTCCTCTGTTGCTTCGGCGGCGTCAGCTCCTCAGTAACCTTTACCCTACGTAACGTTCAAAATCAGCCAGCGGTATTCAAAACAATCACCATTCAATTTTCATTAGTTTCTCATTTTTTTCTCAAACACATAGCTTATGACCCTTCATTGGAACGAGCTAGTTGAGCTCGTTTCAATGATTGGATCATAAGCTATGTTTTTGACGCAATAAATTGAAAAAAAAATAGTTATTCAAGAATTTTGTTTGCAAATATCGTCTGCTTTTCGCGTTGGGTAAAGGGTTAACCCTTTACCCAACGTAACGGCCAAAACCGGCCAGTGCTATTCACTAAAATCGCCAATTAATTTTCATTATTTTTTTCATTTTTTGTCTCAAAAACATAGGTTATGACCCCTCTTTGGGTCGAGCTCGTTCCAAAGAGGGGTCATAACCTATGTTTTTGAGACAAAAAATGAAAAAAAATAGTTATTTAAGAATTTTGTTTGCAAGTGTCGTCTGCTTTTCATGTTAGGTAAAGGGTTAAAGGAAATTCAGAATAACTTACCCAGACTGTGGGACTCGAGAATTGCTTAACCTGTAAACAGAATGTCGGACAATCGGGATGACAATCTTAAATCTAAAGAGAAAATATTGATGTTTTCATTCGAATGCACATATAGGGTACAAAAACTTAACACCTCTGCTATTGCATCAATAATAATGATATAGGGGCGCGGTGGTTATTTTACTGCAAGTGAGTTGGCTTTGACTGAAGTACAGATTTACACCAAATTAGAAGTAGTGTCAACAGTAATAATTATACTGATTTACAGAACCAATTTTCTCTTTTCTTCATTTTATTTCCCAAAACGATTTCTATATGCAGCGGCTGGCTACCTCTGTCCCATACGCAACGTTTTTCATTTCAATACATGCAAGGCACATGCATCGTCCAAAAAAAAAAACAACCCAAAAGTCGTTAGTTTGCGCAACAACAAGCTCGATTTTCTTAAAGGATGAATGTCGGTCAACAACTTAAAAAACAACTTTTCGCCCTTTATTGTCGAGATGTATCTGGTTTCCGATATGTAATGAAAAACAAAATCTGGATTAACAAGCATGGTCCGAACAGAAAAAAACTAGTAAGCGTCAAACAATAAAAAATGTCATGTCTGAAGAGAGACATTCCTGGTACAGTGGTACGCTCTGTGCGGTAGGGGAATTTCGGAAATCATTACGTTTGCAATCTAAATCGCAAAATTTCCAGGGATGAGGCTTTTACAATCACTCACGAATAATTATTTACTTTATTCACTCCTTTTAAGTTATAAGAACTAGAGAGATGTGACCCCGCCGCCTTTCAAAAATATAAAAAAGTACACAATAAGACCGCATTGTTCTTCTTTTTCAAGAAGTTCTCTTGATATTACTAGTCGTGTGGACATCATCCTGGAGATTGTCAGATTGTAATCTACATAAGTACCGTTGTTATCGATATGCATGGTCATACCGGTGTGACAGGAGTGATAGTCCGTAGGAAAATTAGTCCCTCTGGACTATTATTCCGCGGAATTATAGTCCTAGGTCTAACATTTCTAGGAATAGTAGTCCGGCGGACTACTATTCCTAGAAATGTTAGACCTAGGACTATAATTCTGCGGAATAATAGTCCAGAGGGACTAACGTTCCTACGGACTATCATTCCTGTCACACCGGCTTGGAATCTCACTTACGGAATCTCGTTTACAGAATCCCTACAGAATACATTTTGGGGAAACGTCTGTGGTTATAAAATCCATTTTTCCGAGATGTGTCGAAGAGTCGCAAGACTATTTGCTCATTGACTACTATTCCTAGAAATCTTAGACCTAGGACTATAATTCTGCGGAATAATAGCCCAGAGGGACTAACGTTCCTACGGACTATCATTCCTGTCACACCGGCTTGGGATCTCACTTATGGAATCTCGTTTACAGAATCCCTACAGAATACATTTTGGGGAAACGTCTGTGGTTATAAAATTCCTTTTTCCGAGATGTGTCGAAGAGTCGCAAGACTATTTGCTCATTGAGCAATTATGGGCATTGCCCTATAGCTCACTTGCTCATTGCACAGTTATGAACAATTATGTGTAATTGCTCGATAGCTTATTTACTCGATGAGCAAATGATCTAGGGTCTCGTCGACTCATCTCGGAAAAGGGGATTCTATCACAACAGATGTTTCCCAAAAAAGGGATTCTATAGAGATTCTGCAAAAAGGTTTCCATAAATGGAATTCAATTAGTGGGGTTACAGGCTCCTATACAGCTCCTGGTAAACTTGCCATCGACTTTCACATTGTCTTGAACTACCTGTTCTATGACCACATATGTATTGAAATCACCTTTAGTATTGTGTTATACAGCCCTTCTACTTGTGTACCATTACTGACTTGTACCACTAGTAAGCCTATTGGCTCTACTATTCTGTTTTGTACTAGAGAGTCAGGCCATTACTAATTTGTGGCACTACTATGTCTCTTAGTACCCATCATTACACTACTGCCGCTGTGGGTCCCGGTTCATACCAACTTCAAAGTTATTTGGCACTACTAGAAGCAGTCGAATGCAGCCTGCTTGCCGTGACGACTTTTTCATTCCCATTCCAAGTTCCCCTAATGAGCTATCGAGTAATTACTGAAAAAAGTCATTGCTCGAACGACTCGAATCCTATCTTGCAAATGAACTGTAGAGCAATTGTTCATAATTGCTCTGGGAACAGATGAGCTTTTGAGCAACTTCTCATAATTGCTCAATTAGCAAATCCTCTAGCGACTCTTCGACTTTTTTGACAAAACAGATTCTATGAAGGGATTTTGTACGTGGGGTGCCGAGAAACGTGGTTGATGATTTCATCGAATGAGCCAACAAGAGTAATAACTCCATGAGCAAATGCTCTTACGACTTACTTCGGTTTTATGTTCTAAAAGGGATTCTGAATATGAGAAAAATAGATCATGATTTCATCACATGAACCACCGAGCAGTGACTGAAAAAGGCATTGCTCAAACGACTCGAACCTTATAGAGAAAATGAACTCTCGTTTCACAAAATGGGCTTCTCTTAGTGGGATTCCATAAGTGGGATTCCAAGTCCCAAAACAGCTCCCGGTGGTCTTAAAATCGTCTTACACCATGCCCTCATTTATCTGTCCTATGATTAGCCTGTATTTTATTCACCAGTGCTATAGTGTTCAACCAGCCTTGCAGTCTTGTACCATTATTACTGACTCAGAGCATTCCTAATGACCTGCTAAATATCTCAGATTACGACCTCTACCCACGGCCAAGTCTAAGAATGTCCAAAAGACCTACCATGCTTCTCTGCGATACCAGAAACCAATCATCACTACACAACACTGCCTCACCTAACATTCCAAACTATCCACGGGATAGTACAAACCATTGATTGATTTTGTAGTACTATGGGATATACTCACCACGAACGATTGCACCTGGAATATAATACTGTTTGCACCGGCAAAGCTTCTGGTAATGGGGCGCGTTCGGGTACATGTTATACTACTCTTATGGTTCTTCAGCTCGGGGTTGAATAAAGCTAACTAAGCGGAGAGTGAGTCGGAGAAAATAATAGTTTTCCCCTCCCTGTCCAATCTAAAATTATTCCTACAGTGAAAACATTTTTCCTTTTGATTAAGGTGGTTTGATCACCACAAACAACAGTCACGACGCTATTTCGTGATCTATCTCTTTTGTTATTATCTGCTCTCAAAGCTGCTAGTTAAAATAACTTATAGTGTTACCTCTACTGCTGGATAAACAATACTAACGTACATTCCTATGGCTGTCATCTACTGCTACTGGCTCCGTTTTTCCTCTACAATAACCCTTGCAACCTCGTCAACTGACTGACTTGGATGACTAATCCAATTTCAAAACCAATCATCCAGCAAAATGACGCCTTTGCTTTTCGTCAACGCCGATTCATACATTTCAAAACAGCGTTACCTTCCTTGATTCTCGATACGTGGATTTTTGTTTCCGGAATTACCCCTTTACCCAATGTAACGGCCAAAACCGGCCAGCGCTGTTCTCAAAACACGCCAATTAATTTTCATTTTTTTTCTCAAAAACATAGGTTATGACCCATCGTTGGAACGAGCTCGTCGAGCTCGTTCGAACGAGGGGTCATAACCTATGTTTTTGAGACAAAAAATGAAAACAATTAGTTATTCAAGAATTTTTATTGCAAGTGTCATCTGCTTTTCGTGTTAGGTAAAGGGTTAAATGAACTGTTATGTGATCATTGTGCATGTCTAGACTCTTTCATCGCGGTTTTCGGAGATGAACGGCTAATCGTTTCGCAAGCGCGACTCCAATTTATACGTTCTCCAAAGCGAGTCGCGTCCCGGTAAAGGATTATGTATATACACATTAAGCACATAACACATAATGTATCATGAGTTACCAAACGTCTGTAACTCTGCACATATATTTTACACTTGCATATATTTTACACTTGGTCTGTTTAATCTCATTTTTAATCTTTGTATTTGTGGAGTGCATTTTTATCTGACGTTTGGAATATGTTTTGTCTGGAGTGATTTCGCCCTGTCATCGCTCAGCATTTCTTAACAATACTTATTTGTGTAAAACAAGCTGTTAACTCTTAACCCACTGAGTATTTTCTAGATATTTTTCATCAGATCTAGTCATGGCTGCTGTAAAGCAGCTATGGCTAGATTTGACGGCAAACTAATCTGAATTTAACACAAGAAATCATTGGTGAAAAACTCTATTCCATTTACAGGGGGACATATGATTGAATGTGTCCAAATTACACTTATTTCAGTGACAAGAGAAACTCTTTGCTGGCCACGAATACCCGACAACAGCTTACAAAGAGTTAAAAATGTGTCCTGTTCCACATGTATGAACAAGTGTTGGTTGTGATAGAAGGTATTATCATTTAGTACACCTACTGGAATTTTTATATAATTTTTCCCACCATCTAGCGTGTTTGTTATCACCCTTCTACGGCAGAAAAACTACAAAACAAAACTATTTTTAAATAGAAGTGGGAGATTTAAAACAAACGCTGAAGTAGAAAATTGAAAAGAATAAATTGAAGCGAATGAATAGATAAAAATGACGAACAGTTAGAAACCTGTTATCCTATTTGCCGAAAAATGTATTTAGTGATAGAACATGTGAGCTGTGGTTTTGTCAAGTAGAGTGAACAAAACAATTGATTCGAGGTAAAACGTGGATCCATTTTGGTTAGCAACAAAAATAGCTCAGTTGTCTTTCCATTTTAACGACGGTAGCTGTATAGTAATTTTCCGACCATTCCGGGGTGGGGGGGGGGTGTTGTGGGGGGGGGGGGGGGTATTGTGGTTTGTAGGAAAAAATTTGCAGACACCGATGCCGAGTTTTTGTTTTTGACCGGTCGGAGGACCCACCCACCCACCCCATGTAATTTCTTTCCAGTTTTACAATTTTCCCGGGGTTATCTGAACCACCCACCCCCACTAAATACATGCTTCTGCATCATCCTTCCCACCATACTGCACCATAACCAATTTTATCATACAGTATTGAGTGATTGACCTGGTACAGTAGGACAAGTCTTGAAAGAACATCCGTTTTATCAGACCAAAGTGGTCTCTTAAGGCAGATGGTCTCCCATAACAAATCAAATATAGAGTAAAGCTTGATTGTCCTGGTATGTCCATACAAAACATGGTCTCCAAAGACATCGGTCTCTTAAGGCATTTTCTATTGTAATTCATTAACACTCTTGAATGTCATATCATTAACTTTTTACCTACAGTTATCTCTCCATGTGTTCAGACATGTTGTAGAAACCAACAATATATATGGTATTCGACAGAATTCAGAGAGCTTTGTAAAATATCATACAAATTGTTTATTTTTTTGACGAAGGTTTGGGTGGGGCATGGCTGGGTTGGGGGAGGGGATTTATTACTTATTTTAAGTCCAGCCCTAGAATTTCTGGTACATGATTTTGTTGACACCTGTGTTCTCAGATGAGTTTGAAATAAATAAGCAGTTCAATCAGGTTCAATGTTTAATAGTTTTTGTGTTACATACTTCCTACAATGTCAATAAGAGTCATTGGTGTTTTCGTAATAGGTCTGGATACATCATTGTACAGAATTGTTCCTGCAGCTGAAATCTGTAACTGTTCCTGACTTCACATAATTGTCTTTGCTCCTCATCTAAGCCAGCCGATCTCACCAGGGTGAACATATTAAAAATTTAATCAAACGGAACACCCTCAAGATAACTTATCCTTAGAGTGCAGTTTTTGATAAATTGCAATTAGTGGTGCATTTTAACTTGCATTATTCAATATGTCATAGATTGTATCACTATAAGCCGAATCATAGCTCAGCCGCAATAACAGTTTTATAATCGTATATAACCCATGGTAGGTACCCCCTGATAATTTGAGTGTCTTTTTATAGGTTCTTGAATGATACTTCACTGATTATGGTATACAATTTTGCCCAAAAGTGTCTGAGGAAAAAGTTTGCAAGCATCGGAAAAAACCATTTGTGTCCTCCTTGACCACCCACCCGCCCCGGCATCAGTGTTTTGCAAATTTTTGCCACCCCCCCCCCTCCCCCTGACCATTCCAATATAAAACTGCTGTAACGATGTAAAAAAAACATTTTTTTCTAGCAAAATTGTGCAATGTGCTCACAAAAATGAAATAAATGCAAATTTCACTTGTGCTCCATAGGAGCTAAATGGTGAAGCCTGCAAGCAGTTATTCAATTTAGCTAGGTACCGCAACTTGTAAATAATAACATAAATAGTATTTATCCTTTACAACATTAAAAGAAATGGACGATTTAAAAAGTGTGGAGGTAATTATACAGAACACAGGGAGTCTTGAGTTCGGAGAGCAGGAAGCAGCGACCAGAATTGCACATCGAGTGTAGCGTGCAAACCTATAAAAAAAAAACTGAGTTTATTTATTTATTTATTTATTTATTTATTTATTTATTTATTTATTTATTTATTTATTTTTTATTTATTTATTTATTTATTTATTTATTGGAGAAGATTTCTGTAAAAGGTCTTCTAAATTTTGACATTTTATTTTTCAGGGCATTGAAATCAGATCAAACTGTTTTGCCATTTATCTTTCAAGTCATCAACTTTTCTTTTCTAATTGCAGGACTATGCTTGACAGAACACGGTTATGAACAACGCATCGTCGGGACAAAAGAACGATGTCTTAAACCATCTGCTTCGGGAGTCTTTGCAGATTATGCAGATGCAAAAGCAATTTGCCTCCTTGCAAATGCTCACCTGTTCACTCTGGAATCTCTGGACGACCTGAATTATCTTGCAACTGCAGGTAAATGACTATCTTGAACATTATATTTTGTTTATTCTCTAAAACATAGAGGACACCTACTTTTTTGAAGAAATACCAAAATCATCTCATTAGTGGCTGCAAGGAAATTTGTGCTTTCACGAGCCGGGGAAGATTCTCTTCCTGTCACAAACGGGCCAGTTTTCCCACCAACTCAAAAACAATAGGTATTATTTTTTTATTACACGCCTGTTCTATGAAATCCCTATCTTCAGCAACTCTAAACCATGCGGAAAATGGCAATACGTTCCGCACACATATGCCGACCGAAAATCGTTGAAGGACTATTTTGAAATAGAAGCGAACTTTCACTGGAATTGTCTACAAATCGTGCACTGCAGTTGCAATCTTAATCGCTAGCGATAGCTAAAAATATTAACAGCAATAAAACATCGCAACGAATATCATATATACACAGAACGACATGCGCCTGTGAATGGGTTAATCGATATGACACTTGTGCCATTGCTGAAGGATAAAACTCGAGGCCTGCGACCTCACGTTTTTTCGTTGCGCTCTATCACTCTTGCCATATCGATTAACCCATTCACACACTCATGTCGTTCTGTGTATATAGGATACGATGTTTTATTGCAATTAAACCACCCAAATGCTGAAATCACGCTGCTATATATATAACAGAAGTTTATAAACAAATCCTTGTGCTGGTAGTTATAAGAAAAAATTATTAAAGTGCAAAACAAATACAACGACATCACTGAATATATTCCTGCTAGCGCTTTCGCCGCTCTCTATGCGGATCTTCAGGCATTTTTACTTTTATAAAATACGTTATACAAATATTTACAATATAACGTTATGACGTAAACCACTGGGTGTGGTGTAGATCGATTTTGGAGACGTTGTTCCAGAAACTGCATATACATATATATATATATATATATATATATGATCCTTTATCGAAAGAAATTATAACGAAATTATCAAAACAAATAACATAATGATGTTTCTTTTATCCTAGAAATTAAGTTATAAAGGTTGTGGCCTCCGCAAAAACCCGGTATATTTGTTTCCCACAAATGCTTCCCATGCTAACTCTCTATATATTACCATGTTGGTAATACCCATATTTCTGCATAATGTTAGGGAATAAACTCCTTACTCCGACTCCAGCTCGAACCCCTGAGAATGTTTGTCACTCTCGAGGAGTCGAGCCGGTCTTGGGGCAAGCGCCATTGTACATATGACTTTGGCTAAGGGAGAAGAAAACGTTGGGTAAGTAGGGGGCTATACACAAAGACTCACTGTACCATTCGTGTTATTTCTATGAAATATAACATATAAAACTATGATGTTACCTTCATACTAGAAGTAAAGTTTATAAACTCTGAATATATGTGTTTTTCCACGAATGTTTCCTATGTTAACCATCTATTTATATTTATCTTCACGATACCAATATTTCCGCATAATTTAAATTCATGGCTGTGAGCGCGGGAATTATAAGGATGAACAAATTAATAATACTAAATGAGCTGGTCATCCAACTCACTCCGCCCCCCCCCCCCTACATACACACACACAAACACCAAACTAATGCTTACAATAATCCCCATTATATTGCATTACTTAAACTCATCCTCAGTATCAACAAAGAAAGTTCCCTCTCCCAAGTGAACACCGACAAAAGCCTTGTAAAAGGCAAGCAGGTGTTGGTAATTACTATTATTAAGAGAGCCATCCCAAACGATTTAAAAGGGAATTTAAATATACAGCCATGGTTTTAAGAAAAATCATAAAACAAATTCATCTGTACCCCCCCCCCCCCCACACCCACCACCACCAACCTAATGCTTTAAAACAATGCAAGCTCCAATGTACTGCTTGGTGTCAACAATAGAATCCTTTTCCCCCAAGCAAACAGCGAGAATATCTTACTAAAAACACGCTGGTATTACCAATCACTAGTATAAAGGGATCCACCCTAAGCGATTGAAAGGGGTTAGTTATCTACCCTTCAATGTCAAGATAATAATAATAAAAAAGTAGCGTTTCATTATAATGGGGTATATAAACTGTAATGTAAACGTAAGTATTAAACAACACTCTTACTCATCACCCCCTCCCCCACCTCACCCAACCAACTAACACATTCAACCATCGCCATTACTTTACTTAATTTAAACTCATCCTCATTGTTAAAGAATATTCAACCCCCTTTTATCCTCCCCCACCCAAGTGAACACGGACAAAATCTTTCCGAAAGTACGCTGGTATTAGTAATTACTTGTCTGAAGGGAGCCATCCCCAACGACTTAGAAGGGGTTAGTTATTTACTCTTCAGAGTTAAGACAATAATAATCAAGTCGCGTTAATTGCAGCGCCTGACAAGTATGAGGCTGAATGTAAACTAAAGGAATATAAAGCTAGGGGACCCCCCACCCACCCTCGGGGAACCACAACCTTCACCAATCTAATACTTCCACCGCCACGACATTATGTTTGGAATGCAGTAGCACTGGTCAGAAGCATTAGATTGGCCGTTGCTTGAATTAGTGAAGACTGTAAATCCACGGCAAAGACGAACTACGACCTAGCCACATTGATAAACATCTCGCACAAAGGTTCAGTTCAGGCTGTAGGCTGTGTATGAAAAATAATTCCTTCTCATCACGCAATATATCATTATCGTTGAATAATTTATATAGTGGGAACACTTTGAAATTCCCTCCTGAACATTGATGTAAATGTTTGTTGACCTTAAGAATTCTATACTCCCCTTTTTTAGTTTGCTGTAGATGCAAAGTCATACGATTCCGCAATTCAATTTTAGTTTGGCCGATATTGAAATCTTTGCATTTGTCACAAATAATAGCATATATGACATTTTTTGTAGTGCAAGTCATTCCTTGCTTTATCTTGAAGGTTTTACCGTTTTTAAATTTTATGTTTGGACCTTCGATAATGTTCAAACATGTCTTACATCTCTTCATTCCACACTTTTTGACACTGATGTCCGTGTCAGCAAAGTCGAATTTAGATTGCGTGAGAATTCTTTTCAAATTTTTAGGCTGTCTTTTGCTGTTTATGATTTTCTTTTTCTGAAGAACCTTTTTCATTTTTTCATTTCTATTCATCAATTGTTCACAAAATTTTACTGTTGGAAACATGTTCGTATTGGATGGATTGTGCGTTGTGACAAGTGGTAACACATTATACGTTGATGGTCCAGTTTTTTGTTCAGTTGATTGTATAGTAGGTCCTTTTGCCTTTGCTCTATGAATTTCATTACTGATAATTTCCAAGGGGTAGCCCTGTTTTCTAAGATTATCTTGTAATTCGACAATACGCCTCTCCTGTGTCGCGGGGTCTCTTACTATTGTTATGATTCTTGAAGCAAGGTTGAATGGGATGTTTACCTTTGTGTGTTTTGTACATATATACAGTTAAAACTAGAAGTCCTGTCATGAATTGCGCGCTTATCTTGACACAATTTCGCACAGGAATTGCGCGTAATTTTCCTATTGAAAATACCCAAAGTACCACAGAGTCTTGCCATTACTCACAGCAAACACAAGCAATGCTTCAGCCAATGGACCTCCGGGTTAAACCCGGAGGTCCATTGGCTGAACCATTGCTTGTGCACAGATTGCGTAGAGAATGTGATAGCCTTTGCATATGACCTAACGCGCCGATAAACGCGCTAAATGGCGAGGTGTTTGCGCGCAATTGATGACAGGACTTTTAGTTTTAACTGTATATGCGGAATGCGTTCATCTTCCGTTTTATCATCGTGGATAGAGATTTTGAAACATACTTTCTCGACACTTTCCATTATTTAATATGATAGCATGTAGAACAAATGAAAACTTCATTCAAGCGAAGAGACAAAAACACAAACACAAAATGTTGAACACGGCTAAGCAGTCACCAAAAACAGAAATTAAGACAATCAGAAAACAGTTATTTTAACTTATTCATAGACCTGCTTCCTCAAACCCTTAGCCACAATGTTCTGCAGGTAGTGAGATAAAGTGATATGGAAACGTTGATAACTTTGAGTGCAACTGTCGCGATGAGACACCAAGAGTACTAAACGATAATTTGTTTGACGCAGTCTATGACAGGATTCTGTCCCCAGAACGGAATGATCCTTAATGTTTTTTTGAGAAAACTGTAATGCTAGATCACCATTCGCTCCTCAAAACTCATTGGTCTTGTTCAAATAATATTTAGTAGAAAGAAATACAGTTCAGTCCAGTTCAGTCGCCCTTTTATCGCTTTCGCTTAGTATGTGTGTATTCATTTTATCGGATCGTGTGTGAGGTTTTTTTGTTCACCGACACTACAAAGGGGTGTGCAGGGGAGCGCGGTGGCACCGTGTTTACGTCATTGGACTTCAAGCCGAAAGGTTCACCGTTCGATCCCCGCCAGGGGTAACTGCGATGTGCCCTTGGGCACGGCACTTCATCCAGAAAGCCTGCGCGGGGACCCAGTGGCGTCGTGTACAAGGGCGTACTACACGCCGATGGTGCACTTGTCTTCAACCAGTGCTAACCCTGCCTGTGTTGAGGTAGTACGTTGCGTTGTCTGGCATTTACTCGCCGTTACTCGGTGGTTCTCTTCGGTTATTCCGGCTCCCTCCACCCGTAACAATGTTCGACACGAGATGACCCTGCTTGTCGAAAGTGTCGTTAAACGCCAATAAATAAAAAATAAATAAATAAATAAATAAATAAATAAATAAATAAATAAATAAATAAATAAATGCTTAGTCCTTTGCGCCCCAAATATTCGATATTCGATCACTGAATTCAGAAGACATTGTCTGTCCAATCAAATAAGTATCTCGATCCATGAGATTTTCCATTCTTTAATAAAAATTATACTTGATCCGACCTCGGTGTCCCACGTTAGAATGGTCGTTAATTCTTAAAAATGGAATACTTTTTAATATTGACCTAGTTATGGAGTTATGGAGTGAGAATGGAAGTGGTTCTTATATTGATGGAATACTAAACAAATTATTATGCATCACCCGGTGACGTATATTCATATTCCGCACATCATGTGAATTCATTTGGCGGTCTCCTTTTCTTTGTTTTTAGCGTTCAGCCTTTTTCGGCTTCCTCTTTATGCAGTTGCATGTACTTGTTGCTGGAAGTTTGGGGGTCCTTAGGGATATCCTTCAACCATGTCCTACTCGGGGGTCCTTAGGTCCTACTCAATTAAGCACGTTTATTGCGAAATATCTGAATACGCAGCTCCGGACCAAAATGGTACGATCTTGTTTTATCCAGGCACCTTGTTCTCCCGTGGGGAGCGTTCCAAAGACCTTGGAGGTGGAGGAAGGAATCCTGGTAGTTGAGGACAAAAATGGCTCCGGCTAGGGTGATTCCATTTTAGAGATAGCTGTCCAATCCACTGCTTTGGCCCTAACTTCGGACGTAGACGGATAGTCGGACGGCCCCTTCTGGCCAATCGGGAGGCCCCAGAGAAGGTTCACGTCGGGGTCACTTGGAGGTCATTCAATCAGCCGTTTCTTTTAGTCAAATTTTAATTGCCATTGTATATCAACTTTCGGAAATCATAAAATGTAAAACGTGTTCGATTTTGGGGGGAGGGTGGAACTAGCAGGAATAGTTTTCATTGGTGACGTAAATCTCAGAATATTGGAAACTGATTGCTTGAATAACCGAGATCTGAGGACCTGGCACCACTCACGCTCTGGTCAATCAGCCAGTGGAGTACCCTGGCATTAAAAATTGCTGAGTATACTGCCCAAGTATAAGTAGGTGGGTATACTGCAGCTCGGTGGGTTCACTGATAGCAGAAACTCTACACTTTGTTGGACTCCGTGGTGGGTGGGGCGGGCCACTCGATTATTTACAAATCTCCATGGTAAGCCAACTAAAAACTAAACGACTTTTTTTCTTCTGCCGGCCTTCAAAACGCTGACTCTGGCGACAATTTGATAGCTTATTTGATACCACCAGGCGATAATATCCCAAGATTTATTATTCTGCACTCAACAAACGAAAATAAAAAATAAGCACTATTAATCCATTTGTCATTGAGAAAGCCATCAAAGGTATTGCGGGAACTATTAAGGATAGCAAGAAATTGAGATCAGGCGATATATTAATGCAATGAGTTAAACAAGTTCTAGAACATAATCTTATGCACACTAACCAATTTGTTAATTTTAATGTTGAAGCCAATTTCCATAAAACTCTAAATTCTAGCAGAGGCGTCATAAGAACTCGAGAATAGACTGATATGAAAGAAAAAGAAAACGTGTGCAAAATCAAAGCAGATGCAAACAAATTGAGACAATACATACGTTTGTACCTTTGATGGCACCAAACCTCTAAAAGCCATCAGCAATGGTTACTTGAATCGTCGGAGTGGATTTGTACATTACGAATTCACTTCGACGTTTTAGGCGCCAAAACTTTGGACATCAGCAGGATTCTCGTCGAGACAAGCACATTTGTTATAAATGTGGCTTCAAATATCATGGACCATGTGAAACAACAACATATAAATATTTCAATATTTCAACGGTCAGGATAATGGCATGTCATCGTCTAAGGATTGCCATGTCTGGAAGAAGGAACGCGTGACACAAACAGATTAGTTTTAAAGACGAAAGGGACATCGTAACACCAAAGCCTGGCACGAATACACAAATGCAATCTTATGCCTCGATTTTAAAACAAAGGAAATCAACTGAATCAATTGCATGTCAAACTGAATTTATTTGGCCCATGGACATAATTCCTACCTCGTTACAAACCTGCACCATTGCAAACAACCGATGATGTCAACAAAAACAAACTGACTGCCCAAGCCACGTTTTAGACGCAACACAAAACACCAATAGACACCAGTCGTGTATTGCTGGTTACCTGGACATGTTGGTATCTCCGGTAAAACCAGAACAGACAGTGCAGCAAAACAGGCTTCAAATAAGCATATCACTGATTTCAATATTACATTCAGTGACAGAAAGCAACATATCAGTCAATACATCAAATCTGTGTGGCAGGCGGGTTGAGGGGAGCAACAAATAACAAACTCCCAGGCCTGGCATTCTGAAAAATGCAGGAGGGCAAAAAATCGCTCTCCTCAATCAGCTTAGGAGAGCAATTAGCTTTACACAGCATTTTAAGTATCCAGTTGAACGAACTCATTGAAACTGAAACCAACAGACTACATCAGTGATTTTATTAACTTTACTAAGGTAAAGCGAAATCTCTTAGACATCTAGATGTCTCACTCAACAACCGAACACACACTTGACAAGACCTGTGTGTGTACCCAGACCGGGGTTGAAGGTGGTAGTGCTAGGCGTATGACTTTCTTGGACAACAGGCCTGCTTGAATCTACAGTCACATCCTGGTGCAAGTGCTTCAAGTGACAGGATAGTAGTAATGGTAGTATATTATAGTGTCAATATTCCTTGAATAATTACCCCTCAAACTGTGATGTCAGTTGTTGAACTTGAAACCGACAGAAAAAAAAATATTGCTGTGACCCATTTTGCTTCAAATGATTGCAACTGTGTTTGGGTATGGTTGCAGCCATTACCCTTTACCACTAAACCAGTTTCAAAATGAAATTACGTGATGTTATGTGACTTCGAAGTTAAATTACATTTCTGCTTTACAACAAAAACTTAATGTGAGCATAATACATGTAATCTCAATCATCCCAGACCAAAATATTTAGGAGGGCAATTTTTCGCTCTCCTTAATTCTTTCAGGAGGGCAGTAAGGAGAGCTAAAAAATCGCTCTCCTGAAATTGCCAAGCCTGAACTCCATTGCTTCCGACCATATATTTAGGATCATTACTGGCCTTGTAACCTTTGCCGAAAAGATCATGTAATTTTACACTATCTGGTTATACAATTTCTTTTACATTGCATTGATTTTAATCATTCAGTGGACAGTGTTTCACTGAAGGATATCACAAGATTTTATCATTTCTGAAAGTAATCAACATTTTAACCATTTGAACACCAGAGGCCGTTTAATCGGCCGGGTCACAAGCTACGTCATAATGTCATTAAGTGGAATGGCTATAAGGTAAATGTGGCGTAGACCAATCAATATTTTCAACGTGCAGCCTTAGGGCTGCACGTTGAAAATATTAATTGGTCCAACCACAAATAACAATTATGGACTCTTCCAATTGCAGCCATTGGACTGACACGGAAGATACCACCGGTGTTCAAAGGGTTAATAAATTTTAAAATTGTTTTTATTGTTTTAAACCAGACGCTTCAAGTTTTAAATCATCAGGTTGATTTATAAGATATTTACATATCTCGTATCGACGCTCATTACTATTTAAACCATTTCTATTTTTTATATTTCTGTTGTAATTACTTCCCATTTTTATTCAAACCTTTTATGTCATAACTGACTATGATAAGTTTTATTTTCTACCGTTTTCGATATAGCCTTTGATGTCGATGTTGTGTTAAGTAGCAATAAATAAATAAATAAACCAGAACCATTGTTTACCAAGGTACTATCGCAGTAGGATTAATTAGTTTTACTTATTCGGGGCATTTTAAGAGCGTAACAGTAGGACTGAACATGCGGGAATTTTATGCCGTCTTTGTCTATTGTGTTAATGATAACCCTGCGATTGATGTTTTCAGTTTGTCCTGACCACAAAGTGTTGCAGAATAAAGTCTGATTTTTCGTTAGAATATTCGCAGGTGGATTTGATAGAACTTTCAATACGTCTATTAGAATGGGAAGAGCAAGGGATTTTATTTAGCGCTGTGTTTTTTTCCGAAAATTGTCATAACGGTGGTATTAATATTCTTGTAAATAAAC
The DNA here is from genome assembly GCA_031216915.1 of Pictodentalium vernedei. Classification (NCBI taxonomy): domain Eukaryota; kingdom Metazoa; phylum Mollusca; class Scaphopoda; order Dentaliida; family Dentaliidae; genus Pictodentalium; species Pictodentalium vernedei. Next base: position 144,637,900 of record CM062294.1, read on the forward strand.
TTGTGCAGATATAACAACTGTTTACGTCAATGACCCATAAAACTGCATCCACTGTCCAAAGCAATCACTGGCTTGACTCAGTGACCATGTCAATACAGCAATGTCCAATGAGAATCAATGAAGTATAGTTAACACACAAATATATGGCAGAAAAAAAATTACATTTACACGAAATGGTGAGAATTAGGACAGATAACTATATTTCTAATATACCTATAGTCATATTGCAATCATATGTTAGAAACAAAATTTCCAAATTCCTGAAGTCCAGAAAAATAATTCACAGATAACAAACTGGCAAAAATCACAAGCAAGATCCTTCGTGTTACTTGGTGCAGACGAAATTCATATTCAGCGTAAAAGATACAGCTTAGTTCAAACAATATTTATTGAAAAAAACAAGTTAACTGTATACATGAGAACAAATGTAAACGGATTCAATGTTTTGTGCATAACTTTCAGTGAAGGCAATCAACACAATGTATCAAACTAAATTGTTTTATTATGCCTCACGTTTGCAACATCAGTCGTGACTGGTTAATTTGACACCTTCTAAAAGTCATAGTACTGGAGTTTTGGGGCAAAACACGGGCACTGTCAGAACGTTCTTCCCTGGAGACATGAGAACAAAGAAAATGTAAGCTCCACTTCCATTGATCAGCGTGGATTACGCAAGCTCTGGCTGGAATTTCTCAACACCAAACGCTGGCGCCGTGTCCGTTTAACGTTTTTCGTCACCGATAGACACAAACTTACCAACAAATATGTCATCTTCAGTGGGTGTGTTTTCAATTTTAACTGCAAACAATGAATTCCAAAAAAAAAAAAAAAACGTGTTGTTCACCACTTCAGTGAATCCTGAATATGAGTTATGACTTAAATCAATTATATTTCCACAAGTTTAGTACTCCTCGACCTCACTGAGCCTCCGCCTCGAGTTCAAAATAAATTGTTTCACTCTGCTTAATTCTAAGAACGGTCGTCGTCCAAGAAGCATGAATTTATATTCCATTAATTTATATCACTTATCACACAAGCATTAACAATGAATTATAACATGAACAGCATGATGCAGTTGTAAACACTGGTATTTGGTGATACAGAAACTCCCAAAGCGACGGCACTTGTGACAAGTCATTTTCGAAGAGACGTCATTCGTTCGAAATGACGTCATGTTTTTGGATTCGACTACATTGTTATTACAAGATTGATGGCATGTTACAGTTAACGCTTAACAATGAAAGTTATTTTTTGTTCGGCATAATAAAATAATTAGAACGTTTCTTTTCATGTTCTATCGGTCGATAGTACCTGAGTTTGTGTGATTTCTGAAATAAACCTTCAGCAGCTTCTTTGCTACAGGTTTTATTTCAGAAATCAGACAAACTCAGGTACTATCGATCGATAGAATATGAAAAGAAACGTTCTAATATTATAGTAGTAGTGGATTCGGTAGACAAATAAAAGTTTATGTGAACCGTCTCCCACATACACAGTTTATTCCAATGTGGTGATGAATCAATGGATGTCGCGATCGCCCGACGAAATTTACTTGCGTTGCGTGTTAACACATTGCGCACTGTAACGGTACCGTTATATATATATATATATATATATATATTACACTAACAGGCCTTATTATATATTAATATACGATGTGACACTAGATATGTATCATGAAACACAACTGCTGATATTGATAACACAACAGATGATCCGTCAAGCAATATCACGCGTGAAAACAGCAAGTAGAAGATAGTTGTGTAGTCATTACTGGAACATCTTCGTGGCGATATTTGGCTGCCTGAACACAGGAACGTTAGGCGCAATATTTAACCCGGTGTTGAATTTCTCCAGAAAAGAAGAATATCTGCAGGTCCACTATTTTTTACATCGTCATGTCATATACAATCTTGACAACCATAAACTGAGTCTACAACTCCAAATTTATAACAGATATAATAATTGCAGATTAATCACAAGTCGACAGTATAATGTGAAGGTGAAATCGAATAATGCCGAATTTGTCAAATCGAACACATTGCAAGAAACATGATCGCGGATATGCAAAAATCGACCCAATTGTAAAAAATGCATCACACCTACCCGATATGTATGACCCAAACAATCTTAAACTACACGAAATAAGTGGGCTGTAAACTTCTAGCAAATTAACAATGGAACGTTTGGTGGGGAATAAGGTTAGTGGTCATTCAGCTGCAAGTCAGAAATAAGAATCATTGAATATTTCGCTGATAATTCGGGAAGTATGAAAGTGTTACACGACTCCACTGCACACGCATACATAGAGATATGCATATAAATAACAATTACTTAGGTTACATTTGTATAGCAATATATTTTCGACCTGGTGGGTTGTGCTTGACCATCCAAATAAACGATATGTGTTACATTTAGGAAAAGAACTTTGAACGGTTTTCTTTAAAATGTGATGACAAGAAGGTGGTCAGAAGGATAAAAGAACGGATGGGTGGAAGGGCGCCCAGAAGACGGCAGGACAGGTAGAAACAGTTTCTATATCCACCCTGCACGTGGCGGAGGATAATAGTTTAAAAAAACACGAGGAATGATATCGATAAAAGGTTAACCTGTTTTCGATGTAAACCCAGAGCAGTTTCTTCCCTTAATAATACACCGGCTGCAATTTTCCGAAACTATTTTGAAATGTTTCCACAAAAAGTCGCAAAGCACATCGAACTGATTTTGACAAAAGAAAAGCTGAATAACTCAAAATACCCGCTCGGATACGTACGTATAGAATATACCCATAGCAGCTTGGTGTTCCAAATGTTCACTACGAGTGGTGTACACTTGGTACACCAAGCTACTTTGGGGTATATTTATTTTATTTATACCATGATCGTCAGATTATTAAGAGCTATTATTTTTTCTCGATTTTCCTGAGCACCAGACGTGCATGCGAGAGAATCTGTTTTTGTTTACACGAGCATCGGTGGGCGATACTTCCGCTGTCAATTTTATCGCCGAAACGAAATGAAAAAAAGAAACAGCCTTTTTCGTTTTAATAACATACTAGCATACAATTTCGAGTTATGGATGCTTTATTAACATGAGACAATGCATGTTTGTTAATTTTTGGTATCTTATGGGGTAAACCCATTTAAAAACGTAATAAATAATTGCTACTTCCATTTGACTCTTCGCGAGGCGACGTGCGATAAATTTAGACAAGTTTTCATTCAGGTCGACGTCACCAAAGGCCAACGGGGATGTAGTTCTACTGTAGCTGTAAATATTTACAACTGAAATCCCATTGCTGGCGTGTTCATCGCGGTTGGTGTATAAAGCTAAAAATTATGTCATAGGCCTTTCATATATAGTAGAATGGGTAATCATGGTATAAATCTCCGTTCGTCATAATTACAAGACGATAAAATATAGGAAAATGATATCACTTCCGCACATGACCCGTGGTATAAATGCCCTAGGCACTAAATAAATTATATTCGGTTTATGAAATGAATACGCAAGGTGATCAGAAATAAAAACAAATCATGTCGTCCCCAACACTTTGTAGTTTTGTTTTAATTTATCAACGATTTCAGAGATTTTCCAAACCTGGTCTGTCATAAACTTCTGCTGAGTTATTTTTATTCGAAAAAAGTCGGTTCTTAAATTTTTATTCAGTTTCATTATATAACCTCCCATAGAGTAACAAAATGAGTTAGTGCGAACGTAGACTGGAAGGAAGGAGTATATCTCCGACAGGAGCCGATGGCTTGAGGTCATGTATTCGCGGGTCGATCTAAACAAATGTTCACTATGGTACTTTCTAGACTACATGGAAAACTAGGGATGTGAGAAGATAATCCTTCTTTCCGGATTTTTATCAGAGCAGAATGTTTTTTTTTTTCTTGCAGGTGTGTTCTCAGCTTGGGTGGATGGTGGAACGGACAATCTGACTTGGTATGGGGCACCATTGCCATGGACGCCATTGGTATTATCCTACCCAGCTTCAGGTGTATGTCCTTTTGGAATGCAGCCGACTGCACGTCTAATGGGCGTGGCTTGTAATCAACAAAAGCGTTATGTCTGTCAAATAGACATATAGAATCCTGGACGAAAAATGCATTATGTTGCTGATAAGACGATTGAATGCTTAATAAAAAATATTTATTTATACCGTGATCTAGTAGAAACAGTGCCCTCATATGCACACGAGTAGTACAGTAGCGATGATTCGACCCTTATTACCCGTAACTTTGCCGGAGCAGCTAGTGTTAAATTCCTGCAGGAACCGGAGCTTTGCTGTAGCAACTCTTTACTGTGAAAAACGTAAACATCTGGCGCCATGATCCGGCAGTGGTATACGTTTTGTATATAGTATGCTATAATATATTATTTTATTATTATTATTATTATTATTATTATTATTATTATTATTATTGTTGTTGTTGTTGTTTGTTATTATTATTATTATTATTATTATTATTATTATTATTATTATTATTATTATTATTATTATTATTATTAGTATTAAATAACAGAATAACACCTTGAGACACCCATGAATATTTTAAACGTCTTCGAGCAAGCTTACGCCTTACGGCTGCATTGCCCTGTAATTCTGAAATGTACAGGCTGCGAATATTTCAAACAGAAGTAATAGCGATCAAAATGGTCAGTTGTTTAATACTTTATGAGTGACTAAATGCCGAGGGTTCTATATCGTCGAAAACGTCAAAAACATAAACTAATAAAATAATGTCACTGAGATTGTGTGGTGATAGGGTTCATAGTGCACACACGACATATAAAGTTTACAGTATATGATTTTGTTGACGGTAAGAGGCTTGGCATGCAGTGGTTCATTTGTTAGATGATGGAACCCTAGATCAATGAGTCGTACGTGCGATCCTGAGTCACGTCATCCATGTTGTTTCCTTGGGTAAAAAATTTCCCAAGTTGGAACTCGAAATCGTCGTGTGATAAGGCTTACTGCGCGTAGATAGTACGCATGCTTTCACGGATTGCTAACCTTGCTTATGTGCCGTTAGTAATTTGAAGAGACCACCAGTTACTCGGCGTTGCTTGCTGATTTTCTCCGTGCACTCCGGCTTCCTCCAGCTGATATGAAATTTGCTATCGAAACTCGTTAAACGTCAATAAATAAATAAATATGAAGGCAAATGACTGAAAGCTTTTGCTATAAGATTATGTTGATAGAGAGGAGGCAAACGTACTATTACAAGGGACCTGAAAGCAATGTACCGCACAAATGTATAGCCCTTGCGGCTCCAGATCAGTTTCAAACATTATGAAAGTTAGACCTCGAAACTCTGTGATAAGACGTTAACTGTAAGAAGAGGTTTCTTTGTATATTGGGGTTTCACGGCACTTTTTACAGCCAGGGTCTTTTCGTGGCGGAGAGTTTTTGGGTGGTACAAGCCGGAGAACCTGGCGAGATAACCAATGAGGAGCGGCACACTATTCTCAGACTATCCTACTTTGTAACCGGTGTAAAAGGAATGGAAGTCCGTAGGAACGTTAGTCCCTCTGGACTATTATTCCGCGGAATTATAGTCCTAGGTCTAACATTTCTAGGAATAGTAGTCCACCGGACTACTATTCCTAGAAATGTTAGACCTAGGACTATAATTCCGCGAAATAATAGTCCAGAGGGACTAATTTCCCTACGGACTTCCATTCCTGTTACACCGGCTACAAGCAAAGTTAGCAGCGGTTGAATGCAAGTGCATCAACGACGTGCAGTTCGCCTTGGTACGCCGCGCAACAGAGGCGATTTAGGATTCAGTACATTGCTCAATGATATAACGCAGTGGAGGCATTCTGAATCGAAAGGTCTCATCTTCGCTTTAAAGTCTAATTCCTAAACACATTGGCCACCATGTACCCCGAAAGAAGGTGTACCTCGAAGCCTTTTAGAACAATTGAATCGCAAAATGTCTTCCTTCCTTTTGAAGGTCTAGTGCGATTAAACCACCACAAAACGTTACAAAATCTAAGAATGGAGGAATATTTCCCACTGGAAATATGCCAGTCCCCTAGGGCATGACTTTAAATTCAACGCGGATGCAAAAATACGTAAAACTACTGCTTGGCGCACGAGGCTTCAGTTTTGTGACCTTACCCCCATTCGCTTTCTAACATGAACAGTTTCTCAAGCAATTAAAAACGCGACATCAGATATAGAAGATAACACTGAAACCAACAAGAGGTGCTCTAAATTGTTATAGCCCCCCCCCCCCCCCTAAACTCTGTAAATGGCGCCTTATTTCAATTTGTTTTTGATGACCTGAAAATCCGAAGAGTTACAACGTCAAAATATGACGGTCCAAGCCCAGACCAAAATAAAGTAGTTCAAATAAACTACCGACTAAATAATTCTATGATATGTCTGCGGTGACAGAATCCCGTTTTCATTGCTTTCGGGTACTTCCCATCAAGCTATCCTCATAAAATTTGATACCTTTATAGTGATTTGTGTCCAGTTCTCAACTGGATTTGATTTTTTATATCGCGCCTTTACAAAAACTGCGCTCAATTTAGGCGGTTGTTTTTAATCTTTATCAACGCCTGTATCAAGCCTCCTACTTTCAACTCTTGTAAATCATATCTAAAAATGTGTACCGACCTGGCAAATTCCAAACGGTTGAGGCAGAATTTTGGGGTGACGTAACGGACGCCAACGTCACAAACAATTAAATCCCGACCGAGTTTATTGAAAGTTTAGTACGCTTGCAGCTCGAGGAAAAAAAAAATACGTGTGTTTGGATTTTTTTATTCAATCCTTTACCTTAACAGGAAAAGCAGACGACACTTGCAAAAAACATATTCTTAAATAAATATTTTATTTCATTTTTTGTCTCAAAAACATAGCTTACGACCCCTCGTTGGAACGAGCTCGTCGAGCTCGTTCCAATGAGGGGTCATAACCTATGATTTTGAGACAAAAATGAAAAAATAATAAAAATTGACTGGCGATATTTTAGAACAGCGCTGACCGGTTTTGGCATTCAGGTTGGGTAAAGGGTTAACGCCACTTTAGCGTTTATACCCAAGTTGACAATTTTCCCCACCACTCCCCTCCGGCGACAGCAATACATAGCACTATCATAATATCACACACCATAAGAGGAACAGCTCAAAGAGGTAAGTGGAGTATAACTGGGGATGTGAGCACAGTATCAACACGGCTTTTTGACTTCGGTAATTTCTTGCGATTTTCAAGCTTATTTTCTCGAGAAGCCGACTAATTACACTTTAGACATCTCACAAAATGTGCTCGTACACCACAAGATGACACGTGACTTTTTCGAGTCGGAACTTGGATGGGAAATCGAATCGCCGAAAGAGATACTATGACGATTTATTCCGTCTTGGAGATCGAATCTCGGAGATCGAGCGAAAATAAAAATATTCGAACTCTCTTAGAAAATTCCGAGATCACCCATTTCGAGCCCAGTCCGAGAATTCGTTGCAATTTTTCATAGGATGACAGGGATGGCAGTGAAGATACCGCGAATTTGAGATGAAAAATCCTAAGTTGATGGCAAAAACCATACCATGTATTTTTTATTCGATTGTTAAGAGTTCTCTCAATTGATTTCATCGACTTCGCAGAGATCCCTCGAATGTGAAATTAAAAATCGCGAGTCAAAATGTGTGAAAACGTGTAATTTTTTGTCGGTTTTCTCAAGTGTTCCACCGACGGATTTCGTCGATTTGCCGTTAATCTCTCGTATTTGAAAGATTCCCAATCGAAAAAATTGAAAAATCAGTGTTTTTACGGTTCGCGAGGTTGATTCGGTAGAGATCTCTCAGATGAAAGAGAAGCTTTCCTCTCCCCTCCAATTCGAGCGATAGCGGTTCTGTCTGTGTGAGGTCCTCATCAACGGATGTGGTTGATTCGACAAAGATCTCTCGGATGAGTGGCATGCGGAATGTCGAATACTTGGATCCTAATGGGATGAGTGAAAGTACGGCAAAAAATTCGTGAACGCACTGTGACAGAGCAGAGATCTGACTATCAAGTGACAAACGGCAGGACTGTGGTCGCGATGAATATATACGTTTCTGAGCGGATGATAGAGAGATACTTTTTGGACAAGAGATTCGTGAACGAACTGTGACAGAGATCCGACTTTCACATGGTAACCGATAGGACTGTGGTCGCGATGAATATATATGTTTCTGGGCGGAAGATAGAGAGATACCTTTCGGAGCAATTGGAGCAATCGATAACGTCATTATAAATTTTTTTTATATTTTTTTAATTGTTTTAAATTTGTTTAACCCTTTACCCAACGTAACGGCCAAAACCGGCCAGCGCTATTCTCAAAAATCGCCAATTAATTTTCGTCGAGCTCGTTCCAACGAGGGGTCATAACCTATGTTTTTGAGACAAAAAATGAAAAAAATTAGTTTTTCAAGAATTATTTTTGCAAGTGTCGTCTGCTTTTCATGTTAGGTAAAGGGTTAAGTTGGGTTTTTGTAGTTTTTTATTTGTTTGTTAGTTGATGTTTTGTGTTTTAATTAGATTTTTAGAAAATCTCACGGCCATATTGTGACATCATTCTCCTGATAATATTATCCATGATGGGTACTCACATGATCAAACCAGTTTCAATTTCAAATTCAAGTTTAATTTTTGATTTTATAATTTCAAACATGGCCTCCCCAAAATAACAAAGAAGGGCTACTCTCTCCAATCACTCACCATCCACCCCTCACCCATCTAAATAAGTCTTTTGCAATTTTAAAGCCTATTTTTTAATTTAAAGTTCAAGTTTAATTTTTGATTTTATAATTCCAAACATGGCTTTCTCCAACTAACAAAGGATAGGGACTCCTATACCCCCACCCCCCATCACCCCACCCCATCTAAATAAGAGTATTTCGTGATTTTAAACTCTTTTTTTAAATTTAATTATCTAGTTTAATTATTTTGTTGCGGTTCTTTTTATGTGGGTGTATACATGGAAAGGCAACATGCAACTGTGTATCCAACCATCTGTCTGATAACTTTATCAACAGATACTCTGGTAAGTTAATCCTCTTATGACCGACATTCAAAGTAATGAGTAAAGTTTGTGTTTGACCATTGATACACAAACATTTATGTGGTAAGCCAAAAGATAAAGCACTATCTTGTAACTAAACAGAACGTGTCCAGTTCTTAGAGAATGAGATAAATCTTGTGGCGTAAGTTCCAAGACCTTTTCATCGATATCCAATAACATCAGCACGAAGGAAGGTCCGCTATCAGCGACAAAGATCCACACATCCAACTTCACACGTGGTCGACCTAACCTCCATCCGGACATTGAACCACGTTAATCCAACCCCTTATATCTCTGGAGGAAATATACACAAAGTCCTCACAGATATTTCTAAGTCACTCAAACTTTTTTTCCAGTAACTCGGAGGGGTTTTACACATCCCCATACGGGTTTTTGGCGGATATTGCAATCGACGTGTTTTCATTTTTAGATTAACCCTGTCACGGTCGAATCCGTTTAATCTGAAACCCGTCGCCACCAAGCCCCGACACCCATTCTAGGACCCATGCCACCAGGTCAACCTTCTTTCTCTGCAAATCGACAACTCATTGTCTAGCATGTCAGACTTCTGATCGAGAAGTCATGTGTTTCACACACACACACACACAAACAGTCACAAAACCTCTCACACCCTCACAAAACTTCTCACAAAACCCGTCATTCCCTCATACCCTCACAAAACTCCTCACACCCTCCCAAAGCCTCACACACCATCACAAACAACCCCCTCATACCCTCAAAAACCCAACCCTCACAAACAACACCTCATATCCTCATACGACATTTGAGGATACCTATGACATGGCTATATGTCATTTGAGGATACCCTTTGAAGATACCTATGTCATGGCTTTGTCATAGGTATCCCCAAATACGGGGACGTGGTGACTCAGTAGGTAGAGGCACAGGATGCAATACATGATGTCCTCAGTTCGAACCCACCTGCGACAACCACGCTGTGCCCCTGGGCAAGGCACTTCACCCCCATTGCCCACGTGGGGGCACGGTGGCCTTGTGCACTAAGGTGTACTGCACGTCGATGGTGCACTTTTCATCAACCAAAGCTAACGCTGTTTGTGTGTAGTTAGTATGTTGGGGAGCCTGACATTTGCTCGCCAGTGCTCAGTGGTTTCCTCTGGGTACTCCGGCTTCCTCCACCCGTAAAGCTGTCCGACACGAGGTGACCCTGGCTGTTGAAAGTGTTGTGAAATCCTAGTAAAATAAAATAAAAAAATCCTCAAATGGCGTTTGAGGGTTTGAGGGGTTGTGTTTGAGTGGGTAATGAGTGTTTTCTTTAACCTCTCATGTCCTCATACGACGGAAAAGGGGGATTCCATCGATTACCACATTTACTTGAATAGTATTTTATGATATGTCTGTGGTGACAGAATCCATTTTTCATTGTATGAGGGCATAACCGCTTATAAAAGGTGTGGTTGAGACGCTCAGCCTAGCGAACTAGGATCAACACCGCATATATCCGAGACGGGTCGCTGTGGTAGAAAGCTCGAATTAAAAGTTTGTAACGACCTTTAAGGAGGCTTCCATCACATTTCATCAACGGTTAAAACAAGCTAACTTTAATTTTAAAAACATTCACTTTTCTGACTAATATAAAGAGTCGTACACGAAAATGCACTCCCTGTACAATATTTCATCTTCGGTGTTAACATCTTCTGGTGTGTCAGGTGATTGACTTTGTATGTCCATTAGCACAAAATCTGTAGTTTATCCCATTTTGCATCTTGCGTGTTGTTAAGTTTTCTGTGGTGTTAGTCGGATCTCTCTCTCTGTATGTTCACGAATCTCTTGTCGAAAGTTTATGTTCCACTCTCTTGAAATCGGGTAGGAAGAGTAGTCAGATATCTACTTTGTGGAAGTACATTCACCAGTCTCTTGCTAGAAAGTGTGTCACGTTGGACTCTCCTGAAATGAGGTTATAATAGTAGTCAATTTCTACTCTGTCACAGTACTTTCACGAATCTCTTCCCTGCAAGTTTGCCATGTTCCACTGTCCTGAAATGTGGAAGGAGTAGCAGTCAAATCTCTGTCTCAGTATATTCACGAATCTCTTCCCTGAAAGTTTGTCATGTTCCACTCTCCTGAAATGTGGAGGGAGTAGTAGTCAGATCTCTGTCTCAGTATATTCACGAATCTTTTGCCTGAACGTTTGTCATGTTTCACTCTCCTTAAATGTGGTAATAATAGTAGTCAGATGTCAGTCGCAGTACGAATCTCTTACCGAAAGTTTGTAATGTTCCACTCTCCTGAAATGGGGTAGTAATAGTAGTCAGATCTTTGTCGCAGTACCTTCACCGATTTCTTACTGAACGTTTGTTATATTCCACTCTCCTGAAATATGGTAGTAGTAGTAGTAGCCAGATCTCTGTCACAGTACGTTCACAAATATTTTGCCTGAACGTTTGGCATGTTCCACTCTCCTAAAATGTGGTAGTAGTAGTCGAATCTCTGTCACAGTACGTTCACTAATCTCTTCCCTGAAAGTTTTTCATGTTCCACTCTCCTTATATGTGATAGTAATAGTAGTCAGATCTCTGTCACAGTACATTCATGAATCTCTTGACTGAAAGTTTGTAATGTTTCACTCTCCCGAAATGTAGTAGTAGTCGGATCTCTGTTTCAATATGTTCACAAGTCTCTTGCCGAAAGTTTGTTATATTCCACTATCCCGAAATGTGGTATTACACCGGGAATACCAAACCAGCAGAATCATCAACCAGTTGATGGAGGCTGGTCTTAAAAAGAAGACATGTAATAGTAGTCAAAATTCTACTCTCTCTCTCAGTACGTTCACGAATCTCTTCCATGAAAGTTTGTCGTGTTCCACTCTCCTTAAATGTAATAGAAAACGTAGTCAGATCTCTCTAACAGTACAATCACGATTCTCTTGCTCGAAAGTTTGTCATGCTCCACTCTCCTGAAATGTGATTGTAGTCGGATCTCTGTCTCATTATGTTCACGAATCTATTGCCCGAAAAGTATCTCTCAATCGTCTTCCAAGAAACGTTTTTATTCATCGTGATCATAGTCCTGTCGGTTGTCACGTAATACTCGGATCTCTGTCACCGTACGTTCACGAATCGCTTTTCAGAAAAGTATCTCTCTATCATCCGCCCAGAAACGTATATATTCATCGCGATCACATTCATGTTGGTTGTCACGTGATAGCCAGTTCTCTGGCGTGTCACAGTGCGTTCATGAATTTTTTGTCGTACTTTCACTCATTCCATTTGGATCCAAGCATTCGTCATTCCGAATGCCACGCGGTTGAAAGTCTCTCTCATCCGAGAGACACTGTCGAATTTACCACATCCGCTGATGAGACACTACACAGACAGAACTGCGATCGATCGAATTGGAGCAGTAAGGGAAATCTTCTCTCTCATCCGAGAGATCTCTACCGAATCGACCTCGCGAACCGTAAAAACCCTGCAACACAGAGGCGGAAAATTACATGGTTTTTTGCAATTTTGACGATTGGGAATCTTTCACATACGACAGATCACCGCCAAATCGACGAACTCCGTTAGTGGAACACTTGAGAAAACCGACAAAAACTACACATTTTGACATTTTGTCTCGCGATTTGTAATTTCATATCCCAGAGATCTCTGCGAAATCTTAAAAAGCCGAGTAAAAAATACTTGGTTTGGCTTTTGTCAACTTAGGACTTTTCATCTTGGATTCACAGTATCTTCACTGTCATCACTGTCACTATAATAATATCACATACCGCTCAATGAATAGTTAAAGGGAGTAACTGCACCATTTATTTCCATCGTATCTGAAATTTGTTAACGCGTTTACGATACCTACAAAAGATCGGAAAACGTCAAAATTAAATTTCCTTCTATATTAAAAATCAAGAGAACTTTTTGGAATCGTGGTCCCGATTAACAAGTTTAAAACAGTTTTAAAATCGACTTCCAGAGATATGACGCCAATACTGCCATGTTTTACCCACTTATATGATGTCATCCCTAACCCCCAGAACTACATAACATACAACAATGATAATACCAAACAAGGAAAGCGGAACACTTGAGAACAGGTTGTGTGTAGTTTCATCCAAATTGTCGGAAAACTTTTAATGCTCCGACCTTACTCGGGATGGAAAGTCCAAAAATGTAAAAATTATATTTCACTCCAAGTATTTTAAACTTTTTCATATTATGGTACTAAACACACACACACACACACACACACTTTATTTAACCTCTTTGTTGGGCTTCTCTGTGGCTGAGCTGACTCGGTCATGTCCACGATGCGTTGCATGGCTTCTAGTATTTAGCTTGCGAATTCAAAATAATCTAGTTATTATATATATCTTTCCAAGAGGGCAATTATCGAAAACATGTCCAGGGCATTGTTTGCCTATATGTGATTTTCTACACAAAATTGAAATAATCGATAATAAGCTTAGGCTGCTGATTTTAGAACTCACCTTAGATTGCAGGTACAGTTAAAACTAGATGCCCTGTAACTTATTGTGCAGTTTTCGAAGTAGTAGCGCGCTTAGTAGTGCACTTTTACTACACTTTTACTTCTTTCAAAATGCACCATTAGAAGACTCAATTACTGTAGAAAACCATCCTGTCCAACTCTGTTTAATTCTGTACTGGGAAATAGAGATTATAAACGACATTCCTAACCTCAAATGGTATACATGTACATGTAATGACGAAAATATATAATAAAATTCCTCTACTACATATACGGAATGAAGAGAGTGGATTACTACCTAATCCCAGCGCCATATATTCTCCACTCAAAACGAGTATTTATAATTGTTCATCAAAGCACAGGAAACATTTGTAAACTTTCACCATATGGACCACCGGGTGCAACCCAGTGGTCCATATGATGAAGGTTTGCAAGCGTTTCTTGTGTTTCGTCCTCAGAAATTGTAAATAACAACTAAGTGAAAAATCTATCACACAGCGATTTAATAGTAATCCGCCCTCCACATACTGCAGTCTCAATATTCGTTTTATCTGTTTGATAGGTTCAGTTCGTGATTTCACTACCGACATCGCTAATAGCGCATTATATTTCCCATCGCACAGTGCAAACGCCTTTGTGTATTTCAGACTACTTCATTCTTATGCAGTAAGGAGTGCATTAACTAACGAGCATTTTCTGCGCTAATTGTGACAGGACTTTTAGTTTCAACTGTATAATGCTAGGATCACATAAGTGATATTCCTGCAGATCAGATTTTGATCCCTCGAGACAAATTTTTATCTCACAATCGGGGCGTGTTTGCACTGTTACACAACTAAAGTTTAATGTATCTGTGCCCTTGTTCCGAATCCGTATCAAGGGCCCCTGAAACAAGCGCGTGATTCTGCTGCTGCCAAAACAACGGCATTAATATCATTTTTCGATCGCTTTGCGTTTTCCCTTCAGAGAAAACAATATTAGGTGAGGCGAAGCCGAACCTAATATTGTTTTCTCTTAGCCGTATATGACACTGTATCTGCCAACTAAACGCCCTGTAACGTATTTATTATGCACGCATGCTAAAATGTTACTGGGGAAGTTAACTCAACGAATAGTTAACTTATGCGCACTTTTCGGCATCTAGGGCTGGTTTGTAGCCTATTATTGGGATTTTCCTGAATCGATATACATCGCGTCCTCAGATTCAAAGAGAAGGATTGGATCAAAAAATCCATAGATCACAACACGTACTTAAGAAAGCTGGTCAAGACCGAATTCGAAAGATATTTTTTTCAAACTCATGAAACATTGCGTGTACGACAAATCGATGAAAAACATCAGGAAGAAGACTGACATTCCTCTCATCATAAATAAACGGATAATAAATTTTGAATCCCAATTACAAACAGATCTCAGTAAGATCCTGATGTATCTATTTCACTACGACTACGTTAAGAAAAGATACGGTTCGAAAGCGAAGCTCTTGTTCAACGACACGGATGGTTTAGCTTATGAGATAGAGACGACGGATTTTTACAATAATAAATCCCCCAAACATGTCAAAATGAGACTAAAGCAACCATCCCATGGATTACGAATCGACAATTCCATTAGAAGTGAATATGGAGGTAGTAGGGAAATTCAAAGACGAGACCAGAGAAAGACGAATCACGGAATCTGTAGGCTTAAAATCGAAACTCTATGCTTAAAACACCGATCATGGAGAAACCATCAAGCGATGTAATGGTGTCAACTGAAGTGTCGTGGAAATTCACATCACTTTGAAAGCATCTAAAAGTGTATATTTGAAAGGCAACCAATGCTCACATTGAAGTGCACGATCTAAAGTTGTAAAGATGACGTCTGTACAGATATTTCCTTATCGGCTGAAGATGACAAGAAAATCATATTAACTGATGGAATACAAAGCATAATAGACGGACATTGATCGACGATTACATCCGTTTCACAAAATCAAGAACATCAACAAACATCCTGACAGCATAAAAAGAAACAAGAAAAGAAATGTATAAAAAGGGAGAAAATAAAAACACAGTATGAACAAATGAAGGTGTTGTTCCTCCAAATCAACCCTTATCCATTACAGATCTCAGAGAAGTGGTCAAAGCATTAAAGATAAAACACTTTGATGTGTTTTTGCTTTTTTCTCCAGATACATTGCCTAGTAACCCATGAAATCGATGAATTGAAAATGAATTCTCAATAGATTTATAATCGTCCTGAAACAGTTGATGTCAGCAGCGATGTCAGAACTAAAAATATAAGGACCCGATAGTCGCAAATTTTGAGAGATACTTGAGCGATAATTACGTGGATACAAACGCGAATGTCGATCTAGAAGAAGATATCGAATCTACCGGAACCCACGTGATAGATTCGTTCTGATGGACGATAATGCCCGTCCTCATGTTGCCCCGACAGAGGGGGGGGGGGGGGTTGAGCGTATGGACTGGCCAGTAAGATCCCCTGACCTCAATCCAATCGAACATGTCTGGAATGAGATGCAGCTTGCAATTTCAGCCCGTCCAGTCCAGTCAAGAAGTGTCTATGAGCTTGGTGCCATGCTGGTCCAAAAATGGAACAACATCCCGCAAAGGATCGCCAGGACCCTGAATGGGAGCATAAGAAGGCGTTGTCTAGCAGTAATTGACAGTAATGGGTCTCATACTCTTTATTGAACCCATACCAGTTCGCTCCGTCAACTTTTTGGCAAATTAAAAAAAGTTTCTTCTTTTGCCAATAATATCCATTTTCCATGGTTTTCGTATTCAAAAGATAAAAAATAATGCCAAACACAAATAAAATTTTAATTTCTGTACTTAAACCATTAAAGATATAATTAAATAAAAAATATATACACTTTTTATTACAATATTTCAACTAAAACGTAAAACAGGTAGTTGGATATACTTGGTGCTTAGCAACCTTTGAGTAGAATATATCATCGAGAAGCCGCAGAATCAATATTCTAGTTCGAGTGTGTTCACCACACCATTTCCAGTCGAATTAGGAGAAGATAAAATTCATTTCAAGACCAATTCTAGTAATCCAAAAGCTGCGAGTTCTATAGTGTCTTTGTTTGTCGAATACGATCCTTGAAGAAAACCAGTTAAAACAGTAACAATGGTATCGTCGTCCACAATGAAACAAATGTGTATGATATCAATGCGTGCTTTCTCTTTTGCTTTCTTTTATGCATTTTTTTTTGTTTGTTAAAAAGTAACAAAAAATCCCGAATTATTTTTACAGTGTCTTTTTTATCGAACGACCGACATTTTGTTTCTATCCTATTGAAACGAAAAGAATTCGTCGGAAATGACTAGAGCGAATTCTTCGGTTCGCTTAGGTACGTTTTTTATCGAACTGTGTTTTGATCAGAATGTCTAAAACGCTGTTCTTCCTCTCGCTGTGTTTCTTACATCGAAACGTACAGGGGATAGACCGTCTTGTATTGGTGGGAGTGATGTTCGAATTGCTCATCGGTTCGTCCAGACGACGATATTTCCATCTGATGTGTGCAAAATCGCCATACATCCTAGAAAAGTCGTTCTTTTCAAAACGAGGCGTTGTAATGTATGACCGGATACCACGTAGCGCTGAGTATCCCGTGCACGATTCTCGCGTTCAAATGATCGAATAGTGATGGATTATTTTCTTGAAAACCACCCATGTTGTGTTGAAAGGCCATTATGATAACACGCGGTCCTTCTGGAGAAGATTTCACCATCAATCTCGAACTAACATGTTTCGTAATGAGAACGCCCACGATACCGTACTCTCTCATTCTGAAACCCACGGGTAATAGATCTTTCGATTTGATAGTCTTTTGAAGTTTTAATTTATCGGCATCGGGTGTTAGCACGTGTGGAACGAAAAACGGTATCTTGTTCAGATCCATCTTTCCAGCATCCTCTCTACTTTCTCTCGCAAAGGAATCATCTTCTCCCTTGTGCACTAGTCTATGGTTGAATCCATATAGGATTTTGTCGTAATCTTCAGGGAATCCAAAAATATGTTACAAAAGTATCCTGAACGAAAATGTTCCTTTGGGTATCGAGGTTTCATGGATGTGTTTCTGTCTCACGACTGTACCCTTGTTGTCTGCACTCAGATCAGGGCTGGTATCTTTTTAAGACAAATGTATTGGCAAATTCAAATATGTCTTGTAAAGCCTAAGGTGAAAATTAGTTGAGATGTCTCCTGGGTGCTTGTTCGGTTTGTTTAATGAAAATAAACAAAACGCGAGTTGCTTAGTTTATTTTAATATGAGTAGTGTATTTATATTTTTGTATTATAATTGGCTTACAGTTACAACTAAAAGTCCTGTCCGGAAATGCGCACATATAGCACATTGATCTGCGCGTTAATCTACGCGTTATGACCATAGTAAGGCTATCAAATTGTGTACATGTGGCCTGTGCACAAGCAATGTTTCAGCCAATGGACCTCCGGGAACCCGGAGGTCCATTGGCAGAAACATTGCCTGTGTTTGCTATGAGTAACCAGGAGAACCTGCCGTGCTTTGGATGTCATTCGATATGGCAATTGTGCGCAATTCCCACGCGCAATTAAGCCTAGATAAGCGCACATTTCGTGACAGGACTTCTACTTTTAACTGTACTAGTCATGCTTTTTATCGATGGTTTTAACATACGGTGATCTACGTATATATAGAATAAACAGGTACTAGGGCCGGTAATCAGATTTAAACCACGATTAGGATATGTGTTTTAACCACGAGGCTCCCTCGAATTCTAAATAAATAATCGACTTTGTCACTTCAAATGGAGAAAAAACTATACGTTCTAGCAAACGCATGGGTTCGCTTTGTTTACATCTGTGTCGGTGGGGAGAACTTCCGGCTGCACGTGAACTCTTGATTGACAGCTAGACACATCGCGAATGTTGACCGAATTTACCTTGCTTTTTCAGTTAAATTATTATTATCAATTCTTAAATTTTATTTTAAATATTTAATTGTAGGTATTTTAAACATAATAAGTCATTGCGTGTAGTAGATAGTACCGTAAAACTTCGTATGTTTGAATGAAACATCGCGAAGTGTGAATGTATCGAAGTCGGCAAATTTGATCATGTCAAAGGTACAGTTGGATATAGTTCCTATTATAGGTGTACATTTCTGTGATGGAATTCCCATTGAAAACGTTTTAACCGCAGTAGAAGCTTTACGCCAGTAGTGGGGTTAAAAGCTAAACTTTAACACACAGTCCAGTGTCCATATACTTTAATATTTGTCCACATAATTTAAGTGAACACAAATAGACGGTCTGTTTGGTCTTTTAACAGTATAATATAGTAGTGGGACGGAGAATCCTAAATGAAAATAAATGTTTTGGAGTACAAAACGTTTTGAAAGGGATGGACATCCATGTTTTTGTAGAAGAATAAACAAATTTTAGGCTGAAATATCCCGAGTAAAAAATTTAGATGTCGTATCTTGGAGGGGAAATACTTTATTGTTTGTTGTGAAAATGTCTGGAGAGAGGTACATCATAACATTTTCCTTAACACCCTAATACCAGCAAAACTGGAGGCGGTAACTTGTTCGCGTTGTTGGAATTACTGCATATAGCGACATCGACGCTCAGACGGAGAAAATAAACGAATGCACTTCCTCCCACATGATATTCAATCGACGAGTGGTAGATGTCGATCGCTATTGATCAGATATTTCTTAGTCTCCCGCCTCCAAAGAATCAGATTGCTCATTGCATACCTCGATTAAAAATGAAATGATTTTGTACTTATCATCCCTGTTTATGAGTCTCATCGAGAGAGCTTTGAACTATAAAATGGTGCCTAAATTATCAAAATCGGTAAAATTGCGCAAGGGATTCTCAATTGGACCATCACTTTGTCGTCTTTTCTCCATGATTAGGAAAGTGTGAGCAACGCCTAATTCAACCTGAAATTCAACGTAATCCAGAAAACCCAATTTGCCAGGCTCTGTGTTCAACACCACAAAACGTGCATAAACAGTCGTAATAGAATGTCTAAAAGAGAATTTCAGTAATTGGATCCATATGTCTAAGACGTCAAAATAGAATGTCTCACATGAAAGAGAATTCCGGTCATGGCATATATATGCTTTGGCTGAAATCATAAGATAAATACAACTAATCACATAGAATTAACTATTAAGTCTATGTATGGTACCAATCAGAATATCATTTATAACATAATCCCGATCGAATAGTTCATTTAAGAATTGAAAGCAATTTTGATAATCTTTATTGGAGTATGAACATATGGGAATGGGTACAAATTATGTATGAATCCCGAAGGATTCATAAATAATTTTTTTCCATTCCCACACGTTCATACTCCAATAAAGATTATCAAAATTGCATTCAATTCTTATAATTACATTTCGTAACTGTTTAAACTACTTTTTACCTTTTTACCAAACAATAAAGCAGAAAGACGAAATAAAACATGTACGAACGAATGAGGCGAAAAACCACCCTCACACAAAAGACAAAGCGCACAACTCTGAGTTGAGAGCCGATTTTCGGCCTTGACCCAAATTTGTCAAATTGCCGTCTTTCGCAATGAAACTTGGAATGTTCAAAACAATTTATTTAACATATCAGTAAACTATAATCACCTATGAAACGACAACAAGTTCAAGAATAAAATCACTGAAATAATTTCACATTGTCGATTTACTTTTCTTGTAAGTTGTTTATCACAAATTATTAACTTGAACGTAAATGCAATGACCAATGGGAATTGCGTATTTAGACCCAAAACGTATAACTACATTAACAATGTAATTATTACGAAATAAATGTTGCTCACAACACTTTTAATACGTGAATGACGTCCGAAGTCAACGTCGACGCTGTAACAAGCTCGACGAACCAATTCCGGTGAAGAGTTATAAGATGTATTTCTGAGGTAAAAAAATTTAAAAATAAAGTTTAGATAGCGATTTTCGTGAACAGAGCTGGCCAGCTTTAGTTGTTAAGTTAGCTAAAAGGTAAAATTGCATAATATGCGACAGAAAGAAACTCACATTCGTTACGATTTAATGGAAAATTCTGAACCTCGTTCACTGAGTTTCGGTACTCGGCTCAGATCGTTTTTAGTGAACTCGCTGCAGAAATTTCATATTCAATGGCGGCTTATTAGAGATCCTCTATTTACAAACAATTGGCGAAACCATTCCTGTGTTTGTGGGATACGTTCTTATATATCTGTATGATCCCATAACTGCTTATTTTATTACTCGTCCGACACTTTCTTGTTTATAGTAGTCTTATCCTGAGATATCAGGGTGTTAAGTAGAGAGTAGGGTTGTCATCAATTGATGGTTTAAAAATTCACCAAGTGAGTAGTAGGAGATGTGGTAAACGTGCCTCATTGGATGGATCTCATGCTGGATCTCATGTGACGTCATAGTCACATGACCTGATGGCGCCATGTTTGGTTGTCATGGTAACCCGCGTGAGCGGCCATGTTGTGACGTCATCTCCATAGTGACACGTGGTGTGAGTGCGCATGCGCAGCGCGTGTTGTTAGGGTGATACGTATTTTCGTCGTCCATTTTGTATACTGGAGGCCGCCATCTTGGTTTCTATGGTAGCACGTGGTTGCTATGTGACCCAATTTTTCTGTAATAAGACGGGATATGTTCGGAGGATGTGTTCCTTTGTAGAAGAGTATTACGAATTACCACAAACAACCCGACACTCCCACCAAATCATCAAAATCCGCCCAAAATCACCGAAATTGACTTTATTTGCTATGGATTCCCCACTTTATCGGTGTAGCACGTAGTGCTATAGTACTAAGGGGGGTACATGGGGTG
Source organism: Pictodentalium vernedei (assembly GCA_031216915.1). Classification (NCBI taxonomy): domain Eukaryota; kingdom Metazoa; phylum Mollusca; class Scaphopoda; order Dentaliida; family Dentaliidae; genus Pictodentalium; species Pictodentalium vernedei. The sequence continues at coordinate 144,659,284 of CM062294.1, forward strand.
TGTTCGATTAAACTAGAGTATATCTAATTACCCAAATAATCCCCAACAAGTTGTATTATTTCGAATTCTTTCAGAATTATCTGCTTCTATCTATATATGCAATAGTTTTCGCCTATCTGGCTATGTTCCTTTGTTCTGGAGTATACTCCAGTAGCGTATAATAGCCTATTAGTTGGAACAGCTCTGACCCTATTTCAAGTACTCTTGTTGTTTCATTTATCTATATCATTTATATAGCCAACCAATCAGATTGCTTGTTTTCCCATAACCTGTATGCAGAGTTATCTCCCTTGTGTATATCAAAAACAAGCACGTATTGCAATCATTCACCGGAAGGAACTAGCCCTATCAGTAATCACTGCTCTTTAAATACTCCCCTCCCTTTAGTTGACAATTATTTGAACTTGGAATGCTAGTGAGCGTCACTGTCAAAACGCACTTCAAGAACAATGGTTACATATATTTATAGCATGATATTATACATTCTTGAAATAATGCAAACGAAACATTTCCTCTAAACAGCCTTTCAAAAGAGGTGGCACCGTCTCGAAACTCTTAAGTCATTTTGAGGTAGAACTAAAGAAACACTTGTCGTCATAAAAATAAGCACACAACGACATGGTCATGAAGTCATACCATGGTCTCTCCTTTGCACTGTCATGGCAACCCATATAACGTCATTGTTTTTGTGACTTACAGTATGCGGAGAGTGTAGGCTCACTAGATCACCAAAAGAGTGGAGAGTCCACCCAAACAATAATTGCAAATGTGTTGCAAATCATAACAAGTACAAGCAAAGTTCCAGTCAATGGACCTCCGGGTTGTACCCGGAGGTCCATTGGATGAAACATTGCTTGATTGCTTGTGTTTTTGTCCACATGTGCAGAATTTGAAAGAGATCCTTTGGCTGATAACTCCACTCCCTGGGTGATTTAGTTTCAATCCAATCTCCACATATTGTAGAGGGCCACATAAGATCATCCCAAAATCGTCTAAATTTGCCCCATTTTAGCTACTGAAATACCAGGTTTAGCTCAAGTTAGGAGTACAAAATCGGTCAGTACATTTACGGATTTGTACATCTGTTCACTGACCGGGATAAAACTAGTTACAGTTGAAATATAGTATATGGTTTAGGCGGTACCCAAGAAGAGTGGCATAACCAGTCGTAAAACAAAAACATTTCGGGAATTAATAATAATTCTCATTTGTTGCCTCAAGAACATACCTAATGACAACTGAGTGAAACTAGCTCAACGATGGTCGTGATAAGCTATGTTTTCCAAGGAAATAGTGGAAGAATAGCACAAGTTACTGTACTTGTTATTTTTTACCATTACAGGAAGGCGTAATCCACCCTCACCAACATGAATTTAAAGTCAAATCACAGCGCGTTATCTACATATTGAAGGGTATTTACGTTTTCGCAACCTGGTAAAATACCAGCAGAACGGTTATACCGTTAACTGTTGCATAAGATCGTAATGCCACTGAAGTTCCTTTATATTCACTTATCTGCCACGACTCTAACGAGACAGTTAGATGATTATAGCCATCTCAAAATGACGTTCTGGTTCGAAAAATTGTGTCACTTTAATGATATTGTAATAGGGTTTATCTGCGGTCTTGGAAGCCCATTTTTACTACACTTGAGTAGTAGGAGATGTGGTAAACGTGCCTCATTGGGTGGATCTCATGTATTTAATACATACAGATACTGTCATTTTGTACATTTTCCGTACTTAAAATGCGCAATTGTTACCACCAGCTTGCTGTGTCATATTTTTTTCTTGAGAATCACTCTCTATCAACCAAGCGCTTACGTACTAAACACAAAACACATGCAACCATTAAGCTTGCGTCAACTATTTTTGAAAAAAATTCAGTAATCAAAATGTTTAATTAGTTTAGTATCAGTGACGTCGTGAAGGAGAGTCTGTGGGCTGACACCCCTCCCTCCCATCCCCAGCAATTTTTCCAGTAGGGACATTTTCATCTCGACTGAAGTCTTAGATATCGATATGTTCTTATTGGTATCGTTACCTTTTACAAGACTAGCTTTGATTCTTATGCTTCTATCACATACCTAAAAATGTAAGTCTCTGACATCCGATTCGCGCCGTCAGGGGCTCACCATGACCAATTCGGAGTCCGGTAAATGCTAATTGGACAAGACGTTGGGATGTACATACATCTGCGACTACGGCACGTATTTATTCACAAATAAATTTCTAAGAACTCTAAGGTTGTTTTAACTATTCTCGGTTGACCAATATTCTAACTACATTATCGACGAAGGCTTGCAATGATGCTGTAGTTGAAATGTTTTAAAAATCAGGTTGGGGCTAAATATGGTTTACATCCCACAGGTAGTCATCTTCGTGATGGTCCCATACATCAAACCAATCAAAGAATAATTTCACACTGATCTATTAGGCTCCAGCACGCGTTTTGTTATAAATCTACACTCAGCCTAGCGATTGAACGTCTGCAGCCTATGTAATACCATACAGGTGTAATGCACATAAGCATAACAATTATGTTCACGTGCCTGTTAGTAGTGTAGCTCGCACCTTTTGGGCCTCATCAGCAGGACCTCGGAAGTGACGTCATATCACGTGATCAGTGGCGCCATGTTGGCTTGCCATAGTAGTACGTGTGAGCGGCTATGTTGTGACGTAATAACCGTAGTGATACGTGGTGTTACTGTGCATGCGCAGCACGTGTTGTTAGAGTGATATGTGTTTCCGTCGTCCATTTTGTATACTGAAGGCCGCCATCTTGATTTCTATGATAGCACGTGGTTGCTATGAGACTGAAAGTCTTATAATAGAAAAGGGGAATGTTCGATTGAATATGATTAAATTCAATTACCCCAAACAACCTGTCAATCCTTTCAAATCACCAAAACTGTCTAAAACTACCGAAACGCTCTTGGCGAAACTCCATTTTGGGCATATAAGAGTAGCACATAGTGCTATAGGGAGCGTTCTATTGTATAGGTTTTTGGTTCGGATTCTTTCAGAATCCTCGTTTGTTCTATCTATCTTGGTCTTACTGTAGCTTATTCTCTCCATTCCTGAACCAATTCTACCCATGCTATGAGTTCTATCCGCTTTAGACTAAGAGTTCTGACTTATCTAGATGTGTCTATGTGCTAGTGCGCAATGTATATACATTATAGGTAGCACATAGGCACACCATGGATGTGCTGATATATGCGTGTGTGCTTATACACAATGTGCGCACATCACATGCAGCACATATGAGTGTCTTATCATTGACTTGTGGCACTACTGCAAGCTTAGCCGCTACCCTGATTCTGTTTCAGCACCTGCCCTTGGCCAAATCTAGGCTCCATCAGATCACCCCATTCATCTAAGCTTGTATCGATCTATACAAGGCCGAGACCTAGTGCAAGCTAGGGATATAAGAAACTGTATGTTGATCATACCGAGATGTGCTTATGTATTAGTACATATTGTGCCTCAATGTGTACACATTATAGGCATGACATAGGCACATCTTGGATGTGCCGATTTGTGCTTTTGTGCTATTGCACGAGGTGACACATTGTGTACTAGGCCATGGGCACATATGATGACAAATGGATTCTAGAAATACAGTCGGATACTAGAAAGGGATTTCGCGGAACGTGGGTCTGGTGGTTGGTGGAATGTGCTTGTATACTAGAGTCACAAATTTCAAGTAACACAAAGGATGTGTGTTTATACACAATGCGCGCATATCACACCACCGGGTGTTTGGAAATACTTAGAATATGGTGGTGTACTCTCGGAAAACACCCCTTGGGGACTGTTGGAGGATACTTGTACAGGATTTTACTTCCGGATACTTCACTCTACATCCGGGTACTTCTGTTGAGTAGCTAATAATAAGCAACAATATATAACATTTTATTCATTTTTATTCTTTTCACTCACACATTGTTCATAGTATTCAATTACTTTTACAATTCAATTGCTCAAAGCATCTTTTTCGCCGAAGATATCTTTCTTCGTCTGTCTTCCCTCATGCGATAACCATATCATCTGCTTGTTGGTCTCTTACGGAGCTTCTTATCATCGCTTGGCTCTGTCGATATTCTTCATGCAGAACGCTGGTAGTTTGATTTATTGTCTGATATCTTTCTTCCATTTGGGTTGGGCTGCCCCTTTCGTTCTCTTGTCTTCGGGCTGTTTCGTTATTTCATTCTTGTTTTGATCTTCTTCAGTCTTCTTTGGTTCGTTCTTAATGGGATATGGCATCGTTCTCTTATCTTCATGCTGTTTCGTAGTGGTAAAGTCATTCCGCTTTTGATCTTGTTGAACTTCGTTCTTGTTTTGGTCCATCCTTTATTCTTCTTCAGTTTGTCCTTTATGAGAACAGTCATCGTTTCCTGTCTTCGGGCGGGGCGGTTTCGTAGTGGTAACTTCATTCTTAGTTTGAGTAGAAACTTCAGTCAGTACGTTCGGAGCTGCCTTCTTTCTCTTGTTTGTAGTTTGAGTGGCAACGTCGTTGGTTAATAATTGACAGGTAACAGTATCCACACATCTTTGTTTCTTTCCATCAGGTCCCATGCACTGATGTACGTTTCTTCTCATGGTTTCATCTACCACACGATTGACTTGGGCCCTTTCTTGGGAAGTCAGCTTTAATCCGGCATCATTCTTGAAGATTTATATGTGTCAGTCATCTTTGAATCGGAGCACTGTTGTTGACAGATATCTTTACTCTTCGGTGTTTCAGAACGGAAATGAGCTAAAAGCCGAGGTTTGCCCTATATATACGTTTTTTCTCTAGTCTTTTTCTCTCTCGTTTGCCATAAGGCTGTCGAACAGAAATCTTCGTTTTTCCAAGGCATATTTCTGGGATTCTTCGAAGTCAAAGTCCTCTTCTTCACGAAGACGCTTTGTGGTTTCTTGAATTTTCTTGTGTATTGGGTCCTTGCGCAAATGTCTAATGAACACCAATGTATCAGTGTATTTTGCGTCAATGGCTTCTCTGACACTGTTTTTGAAGTGCTAAATATGACTTTTCTACTGCATCTTCTTTATCCATTCCATCCTCGATATACTTGTTCGTGAGGTTGTCAAAATCTTCTTGGTGTTCGTCATAGACATTTTCTTGAGATAGTTCCAACTCATCCACATTTGGTGAATAGTTTCTTGTGATCAACAGGACTGCATTGCGTCCGGTCTCCTCGAATGTCAGTTCAAAAATTACAAGTTTCTTACGAGCGCGCACTTTTTATAGGATACTGGACAATATATTGACGACGTGCTTGAATAACTTCTCTAAAAATCCTCCTTCTTGTATGACCTGTTTTTTTCCTATAAGATAGATTACATTTGCTATCCTCCTAATCTGGTGTTTATATGGATCAGCTGAGCTCTCTCAGTTTTCCTCATTGGCATATTATAACCAATACGTTCTTGGCACAATCGCATATACAATGTAGATAGAAATCAGCAGTGTATCTGAATTTTTATTCAGTTTTTCAGTGTTGTTCGGTATTTCCGTTTGCCGCATGGGGCACTAATCATCTTCGTGTCTTTTGCGTGTGAAGGTCCTGGAAAATTCTTTATCACAATATCTGCAACGATGAATTGCCATGTCCTTACTATTTCGTGATCGTAGAAAAATCAGTATTTGGTGTCTGTACATCCCTTTTATACTTTTCCAGGACTAGGATTGGGGTAATGAGTGGCGAGAGAAAGCAACTGTATCTAGTGATACATCTTCGTGGGTAAGCAGCTTCAAAACACACTCGTGCTTTCCAAGGTCTTTAAACTCCGACAAATGCGGTGATATTTTATCTCATCGAGGCTCTTGTTTGTACATCTACATCTACATGTAATCAAAATCTTCATCAGCAGCTCGAAGAACGGTACCGACTTCAACCGTGTCAGCATCGCATAAAAATTTTAAAAGTACTTTATTCCGGTCAATCATTGAGTCTTCGATATCTCCCTGTGGGTAGTCTTCGTGTTCTGTTCTTCTTGGGCAATGATGTTCTTCATGTCTCTTCCTACTGAATGGTCGTACAAACAACTTTCTACAATATCGGCATTGGAACCGACTCTGGCGGCAAATAGTTCTTCTGATACATCAGAACAGTATCCTACCGAACTAGTAACATGTCTTCACTTGACGATGGTCAGGACAAAAATTAGCTTAAATATGAGATCGCACCATTTTTATACCTTTCCCAACAGATGTACCCTGATGTAGCATGTAATATCCGGATGTAAAAACCTGTTCGACAAGTATTCTCCAATAGTCCTCAAAGGGTATCATCCAATAGTACATCAACATGTTATAAATATCCTCAAATACCCGCATGTGCCTATGTGATGTGCGCACATTGTGCATTAGTACACACGCACATATCGGCACGCCTTATGTGCTATCTGTAATGAGCACACACCGTGATACAACGTGTACTAGCACACAAGAACATTCCAGCAAACATCGCCAAACGCACGTTCCGTAGAATACCTTTCTAGTGTCCGATTATACCTCTATAATCCCTTTTTATCGTATGTGCCTAAGTTCTAATGGACAACGTGTCCCATTGTGCAATAGCACACAAACACATATCGGCATTTCCCAGATGTGCTTATGTGCTACCGGTAATGTGTACACATTGTGACACAATATGCACTAACACATAAGCACATCTCGGTACGATCAACATACACTTTCTTATATCCCTAGCCTGAACTTGGTCTGGCCGGTGTATAGACTGATACAAACTTAGATGAATGGAGCGTTCTGGTTGATCCTAGATTTGGCCATGGGCAGATGCCGAAACAGAATCGGGGGGAGCTACTAAGCTTTTAGCAGTGCTACAACTCAATGATAAGACACTATAGGTCAGGAGGGAATAGTGATAGCCAATAGTAATAGTACATAGCAGTAATGGTGCAAGACTGCAAGGGTGGCAAAAGTGTATAGCAATGGATGACTGCAAAAGCGGCTAACCATGGGACAGATAGTTGAAGACAAGATGGAAGCCGACGGTAAGACCACCAGCAGCAGTATAGGAGCTTGGAATCCCACTTACGGAATCCCACTTATGGAATCCCTTTCACAAAATCTTGTAGAATCCCTTTTTAGAATATGTCTGTGGTTTTAGAATTCATTTTTCTTTTTTGGCCGTATGTTGTACACATGTGCTGCATGTGATGAGCACACAAGCACATATCGGCATATCCAACATGTGCCTACGTGCTGCCTGTAATCGTGCCCATTGTTCACGAGCACATAAACACATTTAGGGACGTCAGAATACTTAGTCTAGAGGAGACAGAACTCATGACATGTGTAGAATAGGTCCAGGAATTGGCGATTAAGTTATCGTCAGACCAGGATAGATAGAAAACGAGGATTTTGAGAGAATTCGAACCAGAAAACTAGTCTTATACACATGAATTCACACTATAGCTTCTTCAAGTCCGTTTCCGTGTTTTTTGACAGTTTTTGGCGATTTGAAAGGATTGTCGGGTTGTTTGTGGTAATTGGATGTAATCCTATTCAATCGAATATACCCTCCGAACATACCGCTTTCAGGCTCATAGCAACCACGTGCTACCATAGAAACCAAGATGGTGGCCTCCAGTATACAAAATGAACGAGGAAGCATGTATCACTCTAAGAACACGCAATGCGCATGCGCACTAACACCACGTATCACTATGGTAATTAGTTCAAAATATGGCTGCTCAAGTGGGCTACCATGATACACCAACATGGCGCCACTGGTTCACGTGATATGACGTCACTTCTGAGGCCCTGCACAGAGTTCGAGGCCCGAAACTTGCGAGCTTTTTCTACTCCTGTTGCTCTGTAGCCACGATGAATATATTAATTGAACTCTATCGCTATTCATGTGGAACCAGCACTGTAATATTTTCCCCTTAATATCTATAATTTTGTTTCCTTCCAACCCACAATTGAGTTCGTAAACAGCAAAAATCCAAACAAGTTCATCCAAAACAAGAGTGTTGAGAAAATAAGAAAGACCCAAACTAGGAAGTCGATGTCTGTTTACAACACCTATTAGATTTGACAGAATTGTCAATTGAAGGTTAACCCGGATGTCGAAATATCCAAATTTCAGTCTGCAAATTTTCCTAAAAACGCAACATAACCGATCCAGTGGTGTTTGACAGAGTCAATTGAACAAAGACGATCCACGTGGTTAAATTCCTATTTTCTCTATGGGAAAAAAATGGCCACTTGGAATTTCAGTAATTTGACATCAGTGTGGTTGGGGTTAACATGGGTCTTGAGTTAGTTTTGTGCTTAGAAAAGTACCACGCATTTCATTATCCATGCTCCTTGAATTAAACAGCTTTTCCGTCGATCGTTACAATGTCTTTACAACAGCGCTTCATGACTTTGTGTTCGCTTCATGACTTGTGTTCCTTTTACTGAAGCTGTCCTTCATTCAAACTTGAAAAGCAACACAATCATCCACTATTGTATCATACAAAACCGAAATATGTATAAACTACTTCAGAAAACTAAAGGTCCTTGATAAGAAAGAGGCTTATACTCAAGTGGAAAGACACATCCATTATTTAACCGTTTTCTTCCCTTTCCGAGTGTCTTTGTCTTTAACTATTTGTGTCTCTTGTATAGATTTTCTCTTTGTCTCTCTGTTGTGTCCTTGGACAAGGCACTTTATCCCGGTTGCCTACCTGGGGGCACGATGGCGCCGTGTACTAAGGTGTACTGCACGTCGATGGTGCACATGTCTTCAACCGCTGTAACCCTGCTTGAGCGGAGCTTGTACAGAGTTGGAATGTTGAGGAGCTGACAGTTGCTCGTCGTTGCTGGGTGGTTCTCTCCGGGTACTCCGGCTTCCTCCATCCGTAAAACTGTCACGGTCATGATTAGTCATAATGCATAAGTATGTGACTCTAAACCCCAATAAATACATAAATTCGTCTCTCTGTTTTCCAGTATCTAAACAAAATCGACTTTACTATAGTTCCATAAATTAACAACAGAAGACGGTTAACACTATATTTTGTTGTTAATACCAATTAGTGTTGTTTGCCAAGATGTTTGCACCGTACACGAGACGTGCTGAACGATAGGCACAGATATCTTGCTCCGGGTGTTAGGTTTAATGATCCTGCACCCAGACTCCACAGTGGAGAGTTTTAAATTAAACCAAATGCCAATGTAACATCATTTTGCTTCGAAGACTCGTTATTTGCTATATAATCTGCCTCCAGGCTGATTGGTTGACTAAAAGTTGTAGTATAGGTTAAACAATATTTGCCTCAAGTTTGTAGAGGTGCACACTAACAATTCAGATATTAACTTACATAGTTGTTGAAAAAGATTCATCATCAATGTTGTAGCTTATATAGGCTGGTTCTCTGAAACAAATTAACCCTTTGAACTTTACTGGTATCTTACATGCCAGTTCAATGACAACAATTAGAAGAGTCCATATTCATTGTTTGGGGTAGACCAATCAATATTTGGAACGTGCACCCTCCGAGCTGCACGTTGAAAATATTGATTGGTCTTCCCCAAACATTTACTGAACAGCCATCCTATTTAATGACGTTATGATGCACCATGTTGCTGACTGGAAAAACGGCCGCTAGTATTCAAAGGGTTAAACAGTGCAAATTAAGACGAAGTGTGTAATCTGGATTTTAGGATTATACAGAGCCGAAGGAGTTGAGTAGATTAGACGAGGAGGAAAATGAAGATAGTCATGCAGAAACGCTAACCGGGGGGGGGGTGATATGATCAAACACTGATCTGCCATTAGAGCCCAGTCATTATGCTTGTATGGTGTTAACGTCTGATAATTTAAGATGTTTGATGTTTTTAAGATGTCTGAGGCCTGTTTTCAAGCTAAGCTTAATTAAGGCTCCCAACTTGCAACAGGAATACCCGTAGCGCTTCCACCTTTTGAAATCAACGGAAAAAAATACTACTGAATACCAACATTTGTTGTCGCATTATATTGGTAGGGGTTATGTCAAGTTTAAGATTAAACATGTTTACTAACCATAATGATGAAATCGTGCAACGTTTCGAAAAAGTGTTTATCAACGCTCTGACTGTCCCAACACAGTCGTTTAGAAGTATATCTGTGTCAATAAAGTTAGTTATCTGGCCCAACTGGGTGGTTCTCTTTCCAGAATCTTTGGTACTAAAAGTGTTATATTCATTTTGAAAACGAACGTATTTTTTCATAAGCACAGCACTAAGGCGTTGAACGATGAGACAAATGTCGAGATGCACCATGGCAGCACGATGTGGCCTTGATTTCGCAGTATTTTCTTTAGGAAATCTCGACCCACTTGTGTTATTGTGTCACAATCACGTTCAAAGTACGCACACTTCCAGTCTTCGAAATGCGGAGCGATGTCAGAGGTGATATTTTATTATTTCCAAGCTTTAACAACAACATACACCAAATATTTTGTGTAGATCTTGTGCCCTGTATGTAGAAGAGTATTATTTTCTTCGAGTTTGTTACTTATTTAGTTTCATATCGGTCGAGATATCAGCCCGAGGTAACTTTCTATCAGCCTGAGACCGAAGGTAGTAGGCTGATGTGCGTTACAGAGGGCTGATATTTTCGGCCGATTTAAAACTAAACAAGTAATAACCTATTTATTTATTAAACCAAAACAAATAATTATAAATAATTATAAAATGTTCTCAGATCTGTTATCAGACAGTGTTATTGTTTCTCCTCTTTTCATCAAGTCCGAAGTTTCTTTTTCTCCTGGCTCAGCTATCCGAACTTCTAAGCTTCCCTACTCGAGAAGCCGTGGCGTTTGGATAGCTGAACTATCTTTTCTCCCACTTCGACAAAATCTCTACTTACGATTCAGAATTTTATTTTGCGTTAAATTTTCTATGTAATTCTGTTCTTCCTTCTCCTTTGCCACTCAATACTCTTCCATTGTCGTCATTAATGCCTCGCCATTCACTCTATTTCAAAGCACTTCATTGTGCGTTTAACAAGTGAAGGTTAAAGATTTTTACGTAAATAATTTTGTTGCTCCTAGTAACGACCCATCAAGTGTAATAATTCATGCTTACTTCATATCTGCCGAAATTGTCGACACGAGTTTAAAGTTATATCGGCTGAGTTTGATTACGGGCATTCTGGGAAAGATACCGAATGTCTCCACAAAAAGTTCAGAATTGATGCATTTCTATTTTGAAAAAACAAGCATTGCTGACCTTGTAGACTACATGGATTTTTAGAGGTCTGCAGTGCAAACTAAGTCAATTTTGAAACAAAACGTTTCCTATGTAGACACATATTTTGTTCACTGTGTAGACTACACAATGTTAAGAGTAGAAAACATTGCGTCCACTGAATAAGGGCTTCATTTGTGAGAAAATAACCACTTCCGTTTTAACATGTTATTTCGAAAATGTCTACCCATCGCTTCTTAAGCATACCAACTCTCTCCCTTGTTCCACACAATAATCATAAACTACTCAAATTTTGCTAAGCACCAAGTATATCCAACTACCTATTTTACGTTTTAGTTGAAATATTGTTATGAAAAGTGTATATATTTTTTATTTAATTATATTTTTAATGATTTAAGTACAGAAATTAAGATTTTATTTGTGTTTGACATTATTTTTTAGCTATTGTTGGTAGAAGAGGAATTTTTTCAACATGCCAAAAAGTTGACGGAGCGAACTGGTATGGGTTCAGTATCGAGTATGAGACACATTACTGTTAATTACAACTTGACAACGCTTTCTCATTCTCCCAATCAGGTTCCAGATGGCTCTTTGTGGGATGTTGTTCCATTCTTGGACCAGCATGGCACCAAGCTCCTGAACACTACTTGGCTGAACTGGATGGGCTGAAAATGCAAGCTGCAACTCATTCCAGACATGTTCGATTGGATTGAGGTCAGGGGATCATGCTGGCCAGTCCATACGCTCAATCCCCTCCCTCTGTCGGTACTCCCCGACAGCATGGGCAACATGAGGACGGGCATTATCGTCCATCAGAATGAATCTATCACCCACTGCACCTGCATACAATCTGACGAGGACATCCAGAATAGCATCAATATACCGTTGTGCAGTCAATGTACTACGTTCAAGGACACAGAGATCTGTACGTCTATCCCAGCTGATGCCTCCCAGACCATGTTTGATCCTCTACCATAGCGGTCATGCTCAGCAATGTTGGCTGCATTGAATCGCTCTCCTGGTCTTCTCCATACCTAAGAACGCCTATCTGTGTGGTCCAGGCAGTACCTTGACTCATCTGTAAAAAGGACAGATCGCCAATCTTCTCTGGTCTATCCAGCGTAGTCCATGGCCCATTCATATCGTGCCTGGTAGTGGTTCTGGGACAGCGTCATGCGAATAAACGGTCTTCTCGATCGGAGACCACCTTCGTGCAACTTTGCTCGGATAGTCTGCGTCGAAACAACATTTACCCCGGATGCATTCTGAAGGTCACTGCGAGGTGGGTTGCTGTGGCAAAGCGGTTCCTACGGACCTGAATGATCAAAAAACGGTCTTCAGCTGCAGATGTTGCCCTGTCTCTGCAACCACCATGCCGTCTTACTGGTGTGCCATACTGCTGGAATCTTTCCCGGGCTCTGGTGATCACCGCATGGGGACTTCACCAACCTGACGATGTGTAGCCCCTTGCTCCGCCATCCCTGCAGTCCACCACATTTCTGCTTCAGACAAATGTCTTCTTACATTTGCATTTGCCCTACACATGTCATGTACATGTACACAGTACACGAAAACGTCAAGAAAATCAAGGGGTGCATGCTTTCCATGACTGTCACGAAACGTCTGCCTGTCAAAAGAGCTTATGTAAACACTGGAGATCATCTCAATACATTCCTAAATCATATCCACCAAAAATATCGCAAATATGTCACAAGCAAATTTCACAATGATGTGTCACATACTTGATGCTTAGCAAACTTTGAGTAGTATGTACCCTTCATTCTCCCACTCCACGTCTCCTTTATACCCCCACTGAATCCCGTTCTGTCAGACTGATATTTTGGACAACCTAGGAGAAATTGATCCAAAGCCTCTGTTACTCCAAAATTAAACATTTGGCATTCCTTTTTGTCGTTTTTCTTCAATGTTCTCGCTAACCTCTAGCGACCTCGACCATTGTCTGAGTTATAGTGGTCCCTAAAGATGCCATCAAGTCACTCCCCAACTCCCGGATTCTTTTATCACACAGGTTTTCCAAAGACCTCTTTCATCCGACCCGTTCTCGTGAATTTCAGTTAAAATCTTCCGTGACGCCCTATATAATTTATTGATACCATTGGTTTCCCCCACAACCTCCGTCCGATATCTCTGTTCAATAGTTAACTCACCCACTCTCCAATCCACCCTGTCCTGACATTAGAATTCCAAATAATTTGGAACATAAGTTTACACCACCGACTGTCATTGAGATTTGCCAAATAGTTAAGACAACAGAGTTTCATCAAATCAATCCTGTTCTTGAACCCCACCCCCAGCCCCAGCATAAACACTTGTAGCCAGTGCTGCAGAATCTTTCGGTATGTTATCCGTTAATCTGCATCGTTTTTCAGAGTGCCCAACCTTTTCACAGCCGTTTGGTTTAGATGTATCACTTCCGTATAAAACGTTACGGTTGGTATACATACCATTTCCGACATGGTGTTCTTCACAAACACTCTACTGGATTCATTCGTTTCCTCTTCATAGTTAATATTTTTGTATGGTTTCGGTAAATGCCTCTTCTAGGAATATTTACATTGATCAGCAAAATATTCATAATTACCTGTCTCTCAAACTAAAAAAAATGCTTTGATCTTCCAGAATAGAGATCCCCACCCCCTCACACCACCCTTTTGAATAGACTCCATTTTACGGATCACGGATGTAACCTTTCTTTTGTTTTCATGCAGTTCGAGACTCCATCTATCCCCATATTTCCAAACAATTGCCAATCTGTTCCCTCTTCACTTTCTCCCACTTGCTGCATATTATTTGAGAAAAATAACCTTAGGTTTCCAGGCCCTCAACTGCTTCTCCCGTATCGCATGATCTTTAATGGGCTGAACTGAATTGGTGAAATGATACACACTTGCTCGAGGCCTGTCTCAGTAGGTACCCCTTACGTTGCTAAGTTATTCCAATTAAGTTCAATTTGTACATCGTTTCTAACAAACTCGCCTCCCAAGCCCAAGGTCTCAAGCTTTTGCCCCGTACTCCCTTTCCATGTCTGATCATATGCATTTTTAACACCCAGAAACGCTATATACCTCCTTTTCTCACATTCTCTCACTTGGGCTGCTGAGGAAAGATGGTCCGAGCCTCTCCAGCCCTACCTGAAGCGATTGTGGATTTCCTCTATAAAAAATCTTCTATTCAATCACCTCCTCTAATCTCCCATACATGGTTCACGGAATATCTGCGAGACCTCTTGGCAATTAACCAATAAGTCATTATCCAATTTTAGTGTACAAACGTTACATTGCTTTCGCTTCTCTCTCTCTTTGCGACCAAGTAGAATAGTGCTGCCATGCGTCTATCTAGTTCCTCTATCGGCCCTCCACCTTTCTAAGGAACTCGTTACGAAGTCTAACCCCTCTGTAGTTGAGAGACACGTTTCTCACTCTTCTAATTTTATGTCGCAGAAAACGACGTTCGATCAATTTTCCCCGCTTTCGTTTTTGAACTTTGGTGTTTCACGATGCCCCATCAAGTATAGTTTGCGTGTTCCAATTGTTTGACTAATTCTGATGCAGTTTGGTCTTGGGCGTTTGTATGTCCCTCCTCTGTTTAAATTCTCTGTGAATTACTTCTTTTGTTTTGGGTTTTTTTTTGTGTATTTATTCATTTCCAAAAAAGGTCTGAACACCCCAAAAAGTCTGTACTGCGTATATTTTCTCTTCGGAGTTCCCCACTTTCATTAAAGCTCATTTTCCTTCTAAACAAGAAGATGTAGAATAGGAGAAATCAAGAAACGCCATTATTCTGAGACTGTTGATCACAACTCGGGTAGATTACAGGGGATAGGAATCAACAACCCCTGATTGAGTTATTTAAGAAATAACCGTTGTTTTCCTTCGGCTTATGTGACTGTAGATTCAAGCAGACCTGTTGTCCAAGAAAGTCATACGCCTACCACTACCACCTTGGGGGGGGGGGGTGAAAGTGGTAGTGGTAGGCGTATGACTTTCTTGGACAACAGGTCTGGGTACACACACAGGTCTTGTCAAGTGTTTGTTCAGTTGTTGAGTGAGACATCTAGATGTCTAAGAGATTTCGCTTTACCTTAGTAAAGTTAATAAAATCACTGATGTAGTCTGTTGGTTTCAGTTTCAATGAGTTCTTCAACTGGATACTTAAAATGCTGTGCAAAGCTAATTGCTCTCCTAAGCTGATTGAGGAGAGCGATTTTTTGCCCTCCTGCATTTTTCAGAATGCCAGGCCTGGTTGAGTAAAGCTAGTAAAGAGGAAAGAGAGCCGGAAAGATAATCGACTTCATCTTCTTACAATCTCGATGTTTTGAAGCGGTAGTTGTAACGCTCTGACCTCAGCCGTGAAATGATAACTTTTATTTGGTATTCTGACTGAGGTCACGTGATCACCAATAACAACAGGTGATCACAAATAACAACAGCTGACGATACTTTGTCACCATCTTAGATCCATCTGTTTTTATGCACTATACTTTAAATTTTGTTGGCATATTTTGTTTGTCTCATATATTTTTGAGGAAGCAAAATCCAAAATAAAAGTAGTTTTTTAACATTTTATACCTAGCATGAAAAGCAGACGACACTTGCAAACAAACTTCTTGAATAACTATTTTTTTCATTTTTATCTTAAAAATACAAGCTCGTTCCAAAGAGGGGTCATAACCTACGTTTTTGAGACAACAAAATGAAAATATAATGAAAATTAATTGGCGATTTGTGAGAATAGTACTGGCCGGTTTTGGCCGTTACGTTGGGTAAAGGGTTAAAAGGCGAAGGAGGAATATGTGGTTCTGGGTTCTCATTTATTGAATCAGAACCAAGTGTGTTGCGCTTCATATTGGGTTTAATTCTTATTTCCAATGTATAAATATGTTTTTTAGTGTCTGTTAAAATGTTCCACGCTTTGAGGGTCTGGGGCACAATTATAAGCGGGGTAGCTGGGTTGCCAACAGTTTTACACTGTTTAATGCTGCGCTTCTCAAGAGAAGGCTCCTTTTCTTCAACAAACATTGAGTCTATTGGTGATGTCATAAAAGCATCAGAACTAATGTTAACACCACTATTGGGAATTGCATCAAATGTTTTGAGATACTACTTCGTCGTCGAACCCTAAACCTCACTACCGCAATCTAATATTGACCTAACGAGTGATCTATACAGATGGAGTAGTGTTTTCGTTTTTTGGCCAAAACACTAATCAGTGCTACCAACTAACTTGTCAGGGGGTTATGTGCATTTTACATCTCACTTTTAATAGTTTAATATGCGAAGTGAAATTCGGCTATTGTTTAAGAGTAAAACCAATAATTTCACGTCCTAAGCAGCTTTAATGGTACTGCCATCTATTTTCAATTCCAGGTCAAGGTGAGGCTCCCGGGGCTTGCAGAGATGAACACAAATCGGATAATTTGTTTTGATCTTCGAAAACCCGAAACTGTTTTCTGCAGCCCATTCCTGAATTCGTTTTTAAAGGCATTCATGTTTTTTTTCTATATCAAATCAAAATGTCATCGACATGCAATGAAGAATATAGCGCATTATAAATTGCGTCAATGGTGCAACTGATTTTTACAGAAAACAGATAACAGACAGAATACTACCCTGAGGTACACATAATACTTGCTTCTTTGGATCAGATAATGCTGACCAACACGAATCTGAAATTCGTGTTGGTCAGTATTATCTGATCCACACAAGCAAGTATTATGTGTACCTCAGGGTAGTACACATAATATTTGCTTGTGTGGATCAGATAATGTTTTTTTAAATAAAAAGAGGCATACGCCCTCTCAACCCCTTGTCAAACGGATCTTTTAAAATCCCATACTCTCATGTTGTATCATATGCTTCCTGCAGATCAAAAAAGATTGCGACCACGTTCTTTTCTGGCAAAAGCATTTCTGTTGAACGTTTCAGGTCTAACCAAATGAACCACAATGTTTCTCTGGCTTTTAAAACCACACTGAAAATTCGCAAGCGTGTTGTTCGATTGCAGAACCAGACATACACAGAACGACACGCGCATGCGAATGGGATAATCGATATGGCACGAGTGCCAGCGCGGAAGGATAGAATGAGGGGCCACAGACCTCGAGTTTTATCCTTCCGCGATGTCACAAGTGCCATATCGATTAACCAATTCACACGCGCGTGTCGTTCTGTGTTTATTAGACAACTTCCCGTTTATAAAAAAACAGTTATTAGAAGGACACTCAGCAATTCATTTGACGACTATCAACAAAAAGAAAAAAATTTATCACCAACCAAATTTGCGAGAAGAACCCGTGTTACTATTTCGTCCCCTGAGTTCCAATATGTCCTATGTGCCTACTGGCACATAGAACACATTGGAACTCGGGGACGATTTTAGCTATCGCTTTATAAAAATAGTCCGTCAAAATTTTTCAGATTGAACAGATTGTCAATTTCATCATGGTTTGGTGTTGCTGTAGGTGTGGATTCGTAGAATAGGCGTGTAATAAGAGTCGATTCTTGACCATCATTTCTATGGGTTTGCACAAACACCTTGCTAATGCAATAGGTCTGCAATCACTTTGATTTTGGTGGTCTTTATCGAGCTTTGGATCAGGAATTATTGTTACTTTTCGCAAGGATGGCGGAACTGGCCAGTGAACCACACGTCATTGAAACTTGATAGCAAACGATCAAGAGCAGTTTGAAGCAGATGTTTTAAAATTTGATGGTGTATTTCATCGGGACCCGTGGCAGTACTTTTTGCTTCTTGTAAAATGTTATTTAACTTTTTCATTGAGAAAGGTTCATAAACACCCTCTAAACTGTCAGAGGTAAATTTGATGTTTTTCCTGTTATTTTTGTAATGTTTTATGAATTCTGGATTACAATTTTCAGACAACGTTTATTTAGAAAATGTTGAGGCTAATTTGTTTAATAATTCATTTCTAGAAATAATTAGTGTGTTATTATTCTCCAGGTGTTGTACATTTCATTTTGTTTCTTTACCTTTTATTGTTTGATCCGTTTTCCAAATTTTATTCATGGGAGTGTGTTGATTAACTTTAGAAACAAGATTCCCACAAATTCTTCTTTTTTCTTCATAAGTGGTCTTGTCTTTGTCCATATGTTAAGTAGTTTGCCTAAATTAACTGTTGACGGTGACTTATTAATTTCCCGTTCAGTTTTCTTGGGGGTTTTTTTTGTTACGAACTTGCAATCTTTATCGAACCATGATTTGGTCAAACGATTTGGGTTATCCGATATTTTGGGAATAACAGTGTTTGCAGCGTTAAGCACCTCTTTAGTACACTTAGTGTCTTGATCACCACTGTACCAATTTCACCCATCTCATTCAGAACAAATCGAAGAGAAAGTCTTCCATCATGCACCGAAAACATACTTCTCAACACAACCAGGAAGTGGTCACTACCGCATATGTCATCTTGTACCTTCCACGAAACACTAAGGAAGACTGAAGGATATACAACTGTAGGATCAAATGAAGTGTACGAACCAGATGGTAGATGTTATTGTATGAACCACCACTGAACAAGTTCAAATCGTATTTTGAAATAAACTCTTCTACTGTTCTCTCTTTGGGGTCCTCTTTGCTGCAGGAGTCACCCCAAAGAGGCTTATGAGCATTCAAATTTCCCAACAAAATGTGTAAAGTTGGCAGCTGGCGAACAAGTTGCTCAAGGTCATTCAGATGAAAGGTCTTATTTAATGAGAAGTAAATAAAACAGAATGTAACTGTCTTGTCTGAGGCTTGTAAATTTGTTTGGAAAGAAACCGGACTGTAAATAATGTCGTTTCTGACTACGACAGACGTTCTAAGAATACGAAGATAATTTTTGTCAGCCCAGGCATCATATGAAGTACATTGTTTAAACGTCGAATGAGCTTGAGTGTAAGGTTTCTTTAAGAGTGTTTTCTGTGAGCAAAAAGCCGAAATTTATACTTCTGGACAGTACTACTTGAGAGAGAGTAAATCTCGACCTCCTTTTTGTTTTTGTTGTGGTTGAAAATGCATGTTAAAAGTATTCTATGTATCTTCTCTTTTCATGCCTTGCCCCCTTACTCCGAGCCCATCTTGGGGGTTTACGTCGCAGAAACCCAGGGTATAACACCAAAAGTAAATCAATAGTATTCTCGCTAGGAGGTGGTACCGAAGTATTCCACTGGAGATTGTCCCACAGAGAGTAGGTGGTGACATGCATTCAGAAGGTAGTCATTCGGCCAATTATTTTGTGATACTAATGCAACACAACTTCACAATTTCGAAATTCGCACAACGTAAGTATACAATGGCAAATACAAAATGGTATTGAAAGATATAACTGATTGAATGACCTACAAGTGCCCTCCCCAGGTGTAACACCCATTTGGGGGTTCCAGGGTGAGTAGAGCGAGCCCATCCAGTACTCCGATCCGCAGGAGTCCGAAGTTAGGGCCAAAGCATTGTATTGGACAGAAAACGTCAAAACTGAAACTACCCAAACGGGGCACTGTTTGTCCCCAACTGCCAGGATTCTTTCCCCGGGGTCTTCGGAACGCACCTCACGGGAGAACAATGGGCCCTTCTTTCACAACCAGAGCTTGAGACCGGCTATGGCGAAGATTTCAATCCTTTCAGTTTCGTTCCACATTGGGGGGGGGGGGGGGGACCACTCAGCCCATGAATCACGTCAAGGCAAGTGTGCGTTATGCTGGGTCCAATGAATAGCAAGCTTCAGATCGAAGCGAATCTCGAATCTTATCTGGCAAAACAGCTCGAATAGAATCAAATCTTGAATATCGCCACTCTACAATTCGTAGATAGTACACTTCCTTCAACCGTGAATCTTGTCAATCTTCCTTCAAGTGTTGTTATCAACGGTGACTTATCTGTTAGGACAAAAAGCGGAATATTCCAAAACAGAAGCAATAATGTTCCAGTAAAATTAAAATCCTTTTCCTCTGATTGGACGAGAGCTCGCTTAGTATATTCTATATTTACGGCTCAAGTGCAAATGTTACCGTCTAACGTCACAACGTGAAATACTGGAAATGATGTCGCCCGTTTCGTAACTGCTTCATCAACGGAGTGACTAGCAAGCCGCTTCATTTTTCTGGATGTTTCACGTGTGCAGCAGACGGTGTTGCGGGTGAAGTGTTCTTTAAATTACGGAGTGACTTTATCTGGTTTATTGCTTATTTATCCAGTGCCGTCGTGAATACACGAGAGGTTTATTTACTAAACTTGTGATCGTTAAAAGTTGCCTTGAACAAGGCACCTTTTAACGATCACAAGTTTAGTAAATAAGCCTCTCGTGTTTCACAATGTAGGTTTTAGGCTATGGGTAGTGTCTTATTGGAACATATACATTATTGTGATGAGTTGACGGTAACATGGTCTGAGGTTTGCGGCTCGGAGTGTATGTTCAACATAAGCTCCGAGCCGCAAACCTCAGACCATGTTACCGTCAACTCATAACAATATTTTATATTATTTCAGAAGCTGAACTTCCTTGAACTCCTCTTCGTCTATCATTAGGTCTCCTGTACAAGAGACCTGATGATAGGTTCAAGAGGAGACACTGGGAGATTTTTAATGAATGACTGCAAATTCAAGTTATTCCAGTAGCGCAAAAACATAAAATCGTTCATCGTTGTTTTTTCGTTCGAACCGGCATGCAGAGTGATATTATTAAACGTGTAAAGCATATGTGAACTACGTGTACTTGTCTAGTGACCTAATCCGTCCCTATTTGAGGTTTACTGGCTACAAATTAGGTCTTCTAAATTTTCTTCTGACTCTAAAAATAAGAATGTATGGACGTTCAACCCTAAAGTGATACAGGATGTCAAAGAACGTGGTGTCAAAGTACAAAGTGTTTAATTTATCGAAGAAAATATTCAAGATACCTATAGTTGAAAAGCAATTTATTTTCAAAAAAGATTAACACAAGAAGTAAAATTATACATATATATTATATGAAGTACATGGTTTAAAGAATTTGACAGTAAGCTGATTATTACGAATAGTGGTATCAATAAATCAAAATATAATTATGTAAGGTACTAAGAATGGTGCGTACTGCTTAACAACTTAATAGATACTAATATACAGTATGTGGAGAGTGTATTATCACTAAATCACCCGCTGAGTGGAGACTCCACCCAAGCAATAATTGCGAATTTGTTGCAAAGCACAACAATCACAAGCAAAGTTCCAGCCAATGGACCTCCGGGTTGAACCCGGAGGTCCATTGGCTGCAACATTGCTTGCGCTTTTTATCCATATGTACAGAATTTAAAAGTGATACTCTAGGTGATAACTCCACTCCGCGAGCGATTTTGTTACAATCTACTCTCCACGTACTGTATAGAGGATATCTACGCTGTTTTAAGGAATATCGGGAATTATCTCATGAGTGTGGACCCGAAAGATTTATTTTTCAAGAGCACCTGCGTGAGTGAAAAATAATACTTTCCAGTCCACACGAATGAGATAATTCCCGATATTCGCTAAAATAGCATAGACTTTCTTTTTATTATATGCCACGTGACATTTTACTGCGCATTGTTCAGTCCAATTCGATTGCTAACAGCTTCAAGACAACAACAAGGACCTGTTGATCGTCCCTTCAAGGTGACGTTTAAGGCGACGCCATGCGCTGAAGCGTAACGTCATTTAGGAAGCTACTGAAAACATTCATCGTGAGGACGTGAAAGTATTACTTTTCACTCGAGCAAGCACTCGTGAAAAATAAAACTTTCAGGTCCACCCTCTTGAGATAATTCCCGAAATTGACGAAAATAGAGTATACTTTCCTTTTTATTTTATGCTACGAGACATTTTATTGAACAATATTCAGCACAATTCGACACCAAATGCGTCCGTTCCAAAACAATAACAAAGATCAGCTGATCGTTCCTTCAAGGCGACGTGATGCGGCGTAGCGTGACGTCATTTAGGAGAAATATCTTTTAACCCTTTACCCAACGTAACGGCCAAAACCGGCCAGCGCTATTTTCAAAAATCATCAATTAATTTTCATTATTTTTTTCATTTTTTGTCTCGAAAACATAAGTTATGACCCCTCGTTGGAACGAGCTCGACGAGCTCGTTCCAACGAGGGGTCATAACCTATGTTTTTGAGACAAAAAATGAAAAAAATTAGTTATTCAAGAATTTTTTTTGCAAGTGTCGTCTGCTTTTCATGTTAGGTAAAGGGTTAAATAATTTGCAACAATTCACAGACTGGCATATAATAAAGTAATTTGCATTGCACTTTGTTGTATACGTTTGGCAATTAAATGTAGTAATGGTAGTAGTAGTAGTAAGTAGTTGTAGTAGTAGTAGCAGTAGTAGTATTATAGTAGTAGCAGTAGTAGTAGTAGAGAGAGAGACCTGCAAATATTTCTTATGCTGATCAAAAGGTATAGCTAGTTGACAGAAAAATGCACTTACCTACACCTTTACCGAGGTATTTGATCACACGTAGCAATTAGAAACTTAACTCTTTACCCAACGACCAAAACCTGTTACCGTTATTCCAAAAAGTCACCATTCAATTTTCTTTTTCATTGTTTGTCTCAAAAACATGAATTACGCCTCATCATTGGAACCAGCTCGTTGAGGGGCCGTAAGCTATGTTTTTGACGCAAAAAGAACAATAGTTATTCAAGAAATGTATTCGCAAGTTTTGCATTCCTTTTGCGTTAGGTAAAGGGCCAACTCATTAGAATTTTGATACCATAATGGTCAATGATATTGGTTGGCTGTAAATATGTAGATTAATTGCAAGAACAAAGTGAAGAAAAATACTAAATCAAAACGAAAAAAAAATTTAGAAGTCGCCAGAGTCCAGTGGAACACCTGCAGCAATTCAGTAGCGTGATTGCAAAAGCGGACAAATAATTTCAATCGGATCGCAAATAGATCGCGAGCTCGTTGAAAATCTTTATCCTCGTTTTCCTTTCATGTATTAACGAATTTTAAGTTGTCGAAAGACTAACATTTAATATCAGAAGGTATTTTGTTTTCATTTTCACTCTTTGTGTAATATTTTATCTAATTTTGTTCTGGAATTGTATTGTGCAGTTATGACTTTAAATTGGTTGAAATGAATAATTAGCATATTCAAAGATGTGGCATTTTTTTTAAAAATGCTAATGATTCTTTTCAGTCAGATAAATTATGTTAATAGGTAGAAGTACATTTTTAGAAAATACAAGGTGAAAAGTTTTATAGTATTGGCCCCAGATCGCACAATCTGATTGACAAAAAGACTAACTTTGCTACCAGAGTACTGTACACCCAGATATATTTATTCACCCCCACCCCACCACCCATTTGTGCAATATTATTTACCTGGTGTTTCAGCAGTGAGTACGGTACTGTTCTACCCTTCTGTGATTCGTATTTCCTTATACGAATCTCAGAAGGGTAGTACAGTCTCGTACACTCTGCTGAAACACCATGTGGCGATTTTATTACCTGCCCTTTCGGTCTGTCGAGTTTTGTTTGAATATTTAATCCCCAAACGGTATTCCAGTGACGAAAACCTGGATAAAAGTAATAATTAGAGAAACTGAAAGAAACATATCTTTCTTTATTATTAAACAAGAACGATGGATACAAATACATACGGCTCAAACACGTACTTACCCCCCTTCTTTTTACAATGCACAGTTTACCTCTTGAATATATTTGCAATATGTTTAGGGCAGGTTATCAGTTCCAGGAGTGTGGCATCATACAGTTATGTTGTGAAAAAAAAACACAGCTTATAACCTAGCACTGGAACGATCTCATGAGTGGAGTGAGAAGTTATGGGCTATGTTTTGAATGTTTAAAATTTAAAACAAAAAACAATTTAAACGCCTACATTTTGTTCGTGTTGCTGTTGTTGATAGCAATAGTATAATCATGCCCGATGCGTTAGTTACACTGTTAATGGTGATGCACTGGACCTACACTGAATTTGATAAAAACAGAAAATACAGTGGCTTTATGGTCAGCGGAAATATACTGCATGTTTTAGTACATAGCGGCAGCGGCGAGCCATGCTTTTGCCGGCTTCCATCCATCGCTCCTCCCTCCCCAGCCCATATGGAGATACATACTCCGTGTCCATTGAGTAATCCACTTGCATCGTTTCCAAAACAGAATTCTGCGACATTTACGAACCCGCCTCGATCGTTGTTTGTACTGGGTAGCTACTGGATAGTGGCCTGAAAATATACCATTGATATTCAGTCCTACAATAGACGGCCAACCTTTCTTCAAGTGCTCAATCATTAAATTCCGAATATAGTCCCTATAAATGGGAATTCCAAGAAATGTTTTCTTTCGGAAACTGATTCGTGGCGACCCTGTAGTCTGTCTTTGGGTGAAGAAAGATTTCACCCGGTTCATATTTTTCGGCCATGTAGCACCATTGCCAAATATGCAAAACGTTTTTAGGACGCCATGCAGTGCTTCTGTGTATTTGTTAATAGCTGCAGTGGTGTACTTTGGGGCGGAACACTGGTTTCCACCTATGGTTCCAGATGAACCACATCGAAAAAGACCTTGGCTTCCGGTTCCATACACGGATGGTTTTTGATGTGATCTCCTGTCATAATACCCAAAAATCATTGCCCACGCAACCGGACCACAACCAACAGAACACCGCTTCCTCGAGTGTCTGTGCTGACGATAATGGGGGAACAAATACCCATCAGGTATGGAATAACGTGCCCAATTTGACCAAGCAGAGCGTTTTGTTCGGATGTTCAAATCCAAGAAATAATACTTGGAAACATCATCACCCTGATCTCCGTCTTTTATGTTTATTTCGAAAGAAATGCCGGGTAGGTCATTTTCTGCTAGCCAGGCTTCATCAACTGAGGGTTCAATTTTTAAATATCCCTGACCATAATCTGTGTACAAAAGCTTAGAGGGATCAATTTTGTCACCGCTGCATATTTTAATTATCTCGCATAGAATGCCAAAGTCAGCATCACTGCCGTGAACTTTAATGGTCACCAGTGACGGGTCATCGACTGGAATTTTATCAACTTGCCCCAGAGATATTAAATAATCGTATTCATCCACAACCCGTATTGGGTCATTTTCATCTTGTCTGGTATTATTTAGTTCTTGGAAGTTGACATTTGTTTCCTCGCTCCATACCTCTTCAAGTTTTACTTCTTGTGCTCTCGTGTTCCATTGTTCTGCAAACGAATGTATATTCTCTGCGATGAATAAATGCTGATTTGTATAGTTACCGTCAGTTTCTACCTGTCAATACAAAAAAGTAAATACCTGTTAAGGGGGTGTTGGCAGAAACAATATGCAAAAAATCACCAAATGTCACACTATGCAAAACGGCTATTAATCCAATGATGCATTTTCAGTTCATTTCAATTTCTTTGCCTTCTATACAAAACATAGCATATGCCAAGAGATGCACTTTTATTTTTAATTTTTAGTAATTTTTATTAATTTAAATATTCAATAATCTCAATTTCAACGATCATTTTTAAAGGTATTTATTCTCATTGTTGTGAGGTCCAACCTCTATACGACCAATGTCAATAGGTCTATATTTGCGTGATAAAATTTAAGCCAATCTCTAAACAACCAATGTCAACAGATCTGTATTTATGTGATATAATATAAGCCAATCTCTACAAAACCAATGTCAACAGATCTGTGTTTTTATGGGATAAATGAGCCAACCTCTACAAAATCAACGTCAACAGATCTGTATTTGGATGGTATATACAGTACGTGGAGAGTGTATTATCACTAAATCACCCGCAGAGTGGAGATTCCACCGAGCAATAATTGCAAATTTGTTGCAAAGCATAACCAGCACCAGCAAAGTGTCAGCCAATGGACCTCCGGGTTAAACCCGGAGGTCCATTGGCTGAAACATTGCTTGTGTTTTTTGTTGATATGTACAATATTTGAAAGTTATAGCTTGGGTGATAACCCCACTCCGCGGGTGATTTAGTTACAATCCACTCTCCACGTACTGTACCAGTCAACCTCTGCAAAATCAGTGTCAACAGATCTGTATTTTGATATGAGACAACCTCTACAAAATCAATGTCAACAGATATGTATTTTATGATACAAATGAGCCGAGACCTCGGAATTTATAACAACAAAAGTAATATCTGAGTGTTTTGAAATTGTGCAAAAGGAGTTGATGTGAACAAAACTAAGTTCCACGTTGATGTGGGAAACAGATTTTGTAACGAACGTATGTTGAGTCATTTCAGTCATATTTTATAAGAGAGTCACTTTGCTCAGTTCAAGTTCCACTGTGCTGAACACTACAAAATGCCAGGAACACGCAAATATAATCTAAGGGGATGTGATCTGAATAAACTTGATTTGGCAAACAGTGTGACACGTGTTTGTCCATCAATTGCATTTCGATTGCCCCAGTTGCATACAAAGAGAAATGCTGCAAATATTGTAAATAGTTCAGCTCATCAGAGAAAAGTCCCATGAAGTGTACCTGCTATTTTTGTTTCTTGTGTGATCATTACTGTACTTTTTGCATCATGCCCAGTCAAGAGGAGTTTGGTTTGAAGACTATTCCCGATGTTTGTCTACTAAATAAACAGAGGATATGGAATGAGTATTTTTCTCATATAATATTGATGAAACGAGTCTAAGAATTTTCCGTTTTGGCGAGCCTCTGGCGAGCCCAAACGGGAAATTCGGGCGAATTTCATAAATATTATATGAGAAAAACACTCATTTCATATTCTATTTATCGTATGACACACACACGCACAAATTAGCCAATTAGTATGATCCATTTAACCCATCACCTAACTTGAGTTGCAGACGGCACTTCGAAAAAACATCCTCGTATAACTAATTTTTTTTTTATTTTTTACTTCCAAAACATAGGTTATGACCCCTCATTGGAACGAGCTCGTCGAGCTCGTTCCAATGAGGGGTCATAACCTATGTTTTGGAAGCAAAAAGTGAAAATATAAAAAAAAATGAATGGCGTTTTTCTTGTAGGTAAAATATTAATACAATATAACCCGCCCAAAATAGGATAGGTAACGCAAATTCTCCCTACCGTACTGAAATTATGCAAATGTGACCCAATTGTATTTTGTTTAGCCAATCAAATTGTCTAGTTTTGAAATTGACCAATGAAATTGACGGAAGGCTTTATTTATCACTGATTAATATGAAAACAAAATATCAAATGTTTTAAAGTGAACAAAACGGACGTGCCATATGATAAATAGAGGATATCTAGTGTTTTTGAGTGGATACCGAAAATTAACTCATGGATGACCGAGACAAATGTTTGTTTTTCGCGTGCGCTTGCGTGAGCACTTGCGCAAGCGAAAATAACCACTTGCCTTAGTTGCGAGTGAGAGAATTGTCGGTGTCCATTGAAAAACACTAGATTTTTTTTTTATTATAAGTTTTTTATAAGAATCTGATAATTCCACTCGTTTCAACCTTGAATTGATGCATGAAAGTAAACAGTGCATTGAATCATTGATACGCGGAAGTGATTTGATTGATACTCGGAACAGATAGCGTCTTGTGATCTGATTCAGTTGGTGGGTTTCTAGTCTGATAGGACGTATCAAACCACAAACTTATTTTACGGACTTTCAGGCCATGTTTGGACTAACGGGTTTCATGCATCAATTCAAGGTGAATATGTGTTGAATTATTGCTGGAAATGATCGGTATCCACTCAAAAATGCTAGAGTTTCTTTTCATTTTAGGTTTTTAGAACAAATTGTTCATTTCCAATAATAATTTGACTCGTATTCAACTTGAAGTGATGCTTGGAAAGCAGCCAATTTGACTGATACCGTGAAAGTGAAAAAGTCTATATCTTCACAGTGGGGGATACGATTTCCATTTTCCGTAATTTCTTCGATAATCTATCGTTTAGCGTATAATAAAGTCTCTCACCCATGATACTGACTAGACTAAAACGACATCATTTTTCCAGGGTGTTTGAAACACACCTACTCCACCGAACACCACTGACTGGTTCTGATTGCAATACCATTTAAAGAAAACTTCAAGTTATAAACATGACAAAGATCGTCGGTGTTTGTTTACACCAATTCCATTAGCATATTTACAGAAATGTTACTCATATTTCTTTCATGTCACAATAAAGCTAAATTCCAGGCATCCGCCCTTATACACTGAAAAACAGAACTGTCAGCAGAGTTTTTGTAAGGGCTGGAGTACACTAGAATGAGAATAACGGCCTCGAAAAAATACCCCTTAAGTAAAAGTGACATAATGCACAGTGACAAGTCAGTTTTGTGTTTGTCGATGACCTATTAGGCTAAAGTGAATTGCTACTACAATATCCGGTATATAGTAAATTATGTCAGAAAAAAACATCAGAAGAACCAGTAATCATTTAGTTACTGAGTGTGCTGGCTTAAAACCCATTGTACAGGACACAATAGTAGTGAAAAGCTTTGCAGATAAATGCTACGCGACATATCATAAGCCATGAGCTACCAGGGTAACACACTTGGGAATTTTCTGCACTATAAGTTTCTGAAAACTAATGTCTCTGAAGTATTTGCCACTTGAGACTGTGACTTGTGTACATTGTAGTAAGTAATATACGTTACCTTAACAAAAGTTACGAAAAAAATTCTAAAATTTGAAAGTTAACTCGACACTTCTCCAAAAACAGCCAAACCACTTTGGTTTATGCATTTTAATATTGATTATTCAGCGTGCTTCCCAGTTCTGTGTCCATTTTGTAAATTGTTTTACTTCAATTTGCGTTAACGTGCGTTGATTCAAAGGACAAGGAATATTTATTTCATTTATTACTTTTTCTAAACACAAACGTACACCAAAACACATCATTACCAAGCAATTGAAGCATAACAAATAAAATTAATGATATTTAACCTCAATTATTTATTTAGTAGGGTTAAGCGACAGTTTCGACAGCCAGGATCCAACCTCAGTTACTTGAGAGTTAGTTGAGTATTTGTTCTCAAGGGGTGCTCTGAAAACGGAGCGGTGCTCAAGAGTTTCTTTCACCGGTAATATTGGACCCGGCAACCAACGCCTGGGGTTGAGGCACATTAAAGTTGGCCGCATTGGTGTATATGACTGGGTATTTGAGACGTCACATCCATGTTGCAGTGTTGAATTTACCGTAGTAGCTGAAAGTTACCTTTAACACCAGCAAATATATAGCTTGAATAGTATATGTTACCGATGTCATTATATTTAGGGCAGAAAATGTGCACGTATGTAAACAGTTGTTGCCATTATACATATATGCACAAAACTGTGTAGATTGAATATAGAAAAGCAACATTAAAATAAAGCCCGCAGTGTAAAACCCTCTTTACTGAATAGCCGCATTGCCAGTGAAGTTTTTTTTTAAATCATAGAAGCACTCATTTATTCCGAATTGTTTTTCTTTTTATGTATTGCGTAGCATTTATTCTGTTAAGAAGAGTGCGCCGCCAAACAAAATATAATAGATTCAATTTCTACATTGTATGTTCTAAAACCAAATAGACTTGGATACATTGGACATTTGCTGGTTGTCGCAGGAAATTTTCGATTAATTGAAGGTTTATGTCAGGAGTTAGCTTAATGGCCAAGCGGTAACTGATCGATCAAATTTGTAGTAAAGTTGTAATGGGTGATCTGGGGATTGTAAGTTTTCTGACCTTAACGCGGTTATTTAATTAGAAGATATCAAATTAGTATGAAATGTAGACAGCAAATATTTGAGGGTTCCGTATATTTTTTCTCTCATTTACATTATCGTACGCTAGTATCTGAAATAATATACATACAGTACAGTCGTCGTGGATTGGTCGTAATTCACGCGTGGGCAGTGATGTCTACGCATTCGTTTAACGTGTAATAAAAATCGTCATCAACAACAATTTAATTAATGAAGGACAGAGATGTGCCCTGTGCTTCATTAATTACATTTTTGATGATTATTCTTATAGTTTGTGTTTGGAATCTAATGTTATTGCTTGCCTGGAAATATTGCCCACCCATGGAATGTGACCAGTTCACGACGACTGTACTGCACATGTTCTTATCACATTTAATGCTTCTAGATGACCCTAATAAAATACCATGATCAAATAATCAGTATTTTGTAACTGCAATGATGTTAAAACACAAAATATTTGGGTAGTTTGCAGTCCCAATGTTGTTATTTTTGTTGGATGAATAGAAGCGGAATCGTTATAACAATAGCAAACCTGAAATAATGGCTGCTGTTAAACTATTCTCATGTCACTTTTCACAAATCACTAAAATGTGTGCAAGCAACACACCTCCTCCACCACTCAGGCTCCTATGTGTCTACTCTCGAGCAAAGTCTGGACGAAGGTAGCTGGTTGACAGAGGAAGTGATAGTTAAAAGTCACAACTGTAAATAACTACGCCTGGATAGTCGGTTGAGGCTATTCAGGGACCGATCAGGACTATTTAAAATACGCTCTAGCCTCGGAGCCTATTTTTTTTCAATTCATGCGCCAGATTTCAATTTACGGAGTCACACTGCTGTTTGTAACACACACTGCAAGTATGTAATAGCTCTCATCATTTTCATTTAGTACAACACTATAGCAAACATTAATCTTCACCGTGGTTTCTGATCAAGTCTTGGCTGCCTAATCTTCACTGTGGTTTCTGATCAAGTCTTGGCTGCCTATTTAGGCAGCCAAGACTTGATCAGAAACCACAGTGAAGATTAATGCTTGGTAATTAAGACTTGAAGTATTAACTTAAGCACTCTACAACAATGATAAATGATAATCATATAGAAAATACATGTAAGAGTGTCTCTCTAGATTATCCATCGAAAGAATATCAAAATATGATCTGAGAAGTTACGCGCCAACTGAGAAGCCTATTTCTGAGATTTATGAGCCAGGTTCTGATGTTTCAGAACCAAATACGCACTGGCGCATGCCCAGGTCGGTCCCTGCTATTGTTGCCAACTACATATCTGCGTCTACAGCAGAATAAACATATTATTGTTGGCTCTGGTGGATTGATGAAATAATTAGCTAAGACAACCACCCCTCACCGATGATATTCAACCATTGACACTTGTCATACAATGACTCAACAAACAAACAAACAAACAAAAGTATACATAACAAGCGATAGGGGCGGAATACATTTATTCCAAAGCACAATACGCATACCATTCGAGGGAACTGAACACAAGATCCAGTTTGAAAAACAAAACATATTTAAAATTAATAAAAAGGGGTGAATTCCGTTATGACAATAAAAGCATGACGTGAATTGGTGTTGTCGTCTGATATAATCAAAATTAGAACAGTGAAAACGAATGTGGTCAAATGTCAGATGACAGTGGTAGTGTTCTTTGTTACTAAAAAACATACCTGTTGGTTTGTTAGTGGAACGAGGTCAACACACTTGTTCCCATGAGAGATTACGAAAATGGACAAAACAATATTCGAATGGAGAATTTTGTGAACATCGCTGTTATGTGAGTCAATATTAAAATTGGCCCACACACGCTAAAATCAGCTGGGTTAACAATCAGACAAAATCAACTGGGTTGATTGAATATTTTACCCATTTGGGTTCATATCCAATCAATCCAGTAAATTTGGATTAATTTTTAACCCCCATCCTGCCAAAATACTTTACCTACAAATCATAATGCCTGGGGTGCATTTTGACACGTTCTGTTTCCCTCCAGGAACATGCTATGTGTAAGTCTTGTATTACCAACACGGCACCTTGTCAAAGTTGCATAATCGTTTCTACGAATGTTAGTAGACAGACAATTATCAATAATATTTGGCTGGAAGCAATCTTCGGCAAAAATACGACCAGATCAGCAGGAATTAGCCACGGGTTTTTTGTTTGTTTGTTTGTTTGTTGGTGTTTAACGGCCGTTTCAACGGCCATGGTCATATGATTTTGTGGATGGGGTACCCAACAAGAACCACTGAGCAAACAGCGAGTAACTGTCAGATTATTCAATCAACCTGGTACGATCAGTGTTAGAATTTATTGAAGGCAATAGTACAGGCGTAGTGCCTTATTCCTTAGTACGCGGAGCCATCGTACTCCCACATAGGCAAGTGGGATGAAGTGTCTTGCTCAAGGACATGGATAGAGTAGGGCAGTAATTTCTGTTTTTAAAATCCCGAATGGCTACAATTGTCCATGTACTTTTAAATACCCGGCGTCCCTTTTCCATTGGGCAGTTATATGTTTTGTCAGCAACTGAAAAATATACTTACTTTTCAGTCTCGGGAATGTCGTTCGTCTGTCCGTCAGCCCATCATTCTGCCCTGGAGACTAGTTTGGGCGATAATGTGGGGTGATAAAAAGCCATTATCAGTTTTAATAAATTTTAACATTCTACTTCTGTTTAATATTATATTGGAAGAGTTCAAAAACCATGGTGATGTGTCGGACATGGAGAGAATGTCTCTCCTCATTTATTTCGTTTCATTGAATGGAAGTTGTAATGTTTATTTGATAATAATTACATTGTTAATGTAGTCATACGTTTTGGGTCCAAATACTCAATTCCCATTGGTCAGCTGGATGACAACGTCATGACCAAATGTAATTCATTTTCCAATGAATCGAACTTTGACCCGCATTTACGTTCAAGTTAATAATTTGTGATATCTCAAACAACTCACAAGAAATGTCAATCGACAGTGTGAAATTATTTCAGTGATTTTATTCTTGAACTTGTTGTCGTTTCATAGGTGATTATAGTTTACTGATATGTTAAATAAATTGTTTTGAACATTCCAAGTGTCGTAGCGAAAGACGGTAATTTGACAAATTAGGGTCAATGCCCTAAACGGGCGCATAACTCAGAGTTGTACGCTTTTTCTTTTGTGTGAGGGTGATTATTCTCCTCGTTGGTTCGTACATGTTTTATTTCGTCTTTCTGTTTTGTTGTTTGGTAAAAAGTAGTTTAAACAGTTACGGAATGTAATTATAAGGATTGAATGCAAAGATTATAAAAAATGCATTCAATTCTTAAACTATAACAGTAATTATATGAATTCAAAAATTATCACTTGCTCCACACGCATTTGCTTATAACACGAGTCAACATGGAGCTGGTGGGGTGGTGGAAGGATTAACTTCGCAAATGCGAGGCCCTTTTTCTGTCGTGACAATCGATTATTGTATAATGGAATATAAACAAAAAATATGATACAGACCTTTGCTAGAGAAAAGGCTTGGTTCTTATTTGAAGGATATCACTGTATCACTCTTTTAAGGGAAGAACACGCACGGTGCTTCCAATGTAGAGAAACAAACGAAAACGGGTCTAATTTTCCGAAGAACAGTGAAAAAGGGCTGTATTACTTGAGTGACCGAATAAATTTGAACCATTCTGCCACTATCTCGTGCTCACAGTTGCCTGATGCTAATTTTTAGCGGAATGTAGAATATTGTGGTGTTATATTGTTCACCCGAGTAGAAACGGTTAGCTGGCTTTCCCAGCCCAGGTCCATGGACCTTATTCCATAAACTCACATGGCTGCTCAGAGAATTCGTAGAAGTAGACCAATCAACATGGCTGCACGTTGAAAATAATAGATCCCCCCCCCCTGCCTAAAAAAAGAAGTGATGAGCATGGGATCTTCCTACTGAAGAAATTATACTGACATAGACGGTGGTATTTTTTATTTTTTACAAACAATAGAGTAAATGCTATCATGCACTTCGCACAATCCACTCTTTCTTTATTCCAAAAATGTTCCACAAACTTCTGCTAACGTCAGTGTCTTCATCATTATAGGGCAGGTTAGGGTTAAAAAAAAACTCACCTCAACCGTGACTTCTTCATCATCTGTTGTTGCCACGATAGTACCGTTTTCATCTTCACACATCAATATCAGATCGGGAGAGGGTACTAGCATATAGATCCTGTCGCACTGCGATCCATATGATGCAGCTCGCTGGAGCAGTTCATCGACATCTGACGGTTGTTTCCCTTCCATTACAATCCTGTAATCCGCTGATAAAACAAAACAGATAAGACGTATAACGTATTCTCTATTATATCACTCTACGCCAGACACGGCTTGAATACGACACTTGCAGAAAAAACACGAATGATTAAATATCGCAATTGTTGTAGAGACCAGCGAGCGTTTGAGATTCGATTCGGTTTCAAATCTGTTATTGATTCAATTCGAAACTATCTCCATTATTCGAAAAATTCGACTCCCAAAGACTTTTGAATTTGATATATTTCATTATTGTCTGGAAATGGCAACTCATCCAGCAGTTTTTTTCTGGAAACGAATTTGACCGCATCCAGCCGAACGAGATGATACAAATTTAGTCGGAAAATTCCTAAAAAATGTCGTTTGCTATAGCGGAGAACTCGTCACGTCTAGTTTGCACTATATATCACTCATTGAGTGGAACAAGTGAAGCATTGCAGATGGCGCCTTGATACACTCAAGATTCGAAATATGGCGTTTTGTTTATCCACCTGGTCAATTCTCGTTTGAATCTAACACTGTTGGTAAGAAAAAAACTGCAATTGCAGGCCTGGCATTCTGAAAAATGCAGGAGGGCAAAAAATCGCTCTCCTCAATCAGCTTAGGCGAGAAATTAGCTTTACACAGCATTTTAAGTACCCCATTGAACGAACTCATTGAAACGGAAACCAACAGACAACATCAGTGATTTTATTAACTTTACTAAGGTAAAGTGAAATCTCTTGGATATCAAGATGTCTCACTCAACAACCGAACACACACTTGACAAGACCTGTCTGTGCACCCAGACCTGTTGTTCAAGAACGTCATACGCCTACCATTACCACCTTCAACCCCCCAAGGGGGGTTGAAGGTGGTAGTGGTAGGCGTATGACTTTCTTGGACAACAGGTATGCTTGAATCTACAGTCACATCCTGGTGCAAGTGCTTCAAGTGACAGGATAGTAGTAATGGTAGTATATTATAGTGTCAATATTCCTTGAATAATTACCCCTCAAACTGTGATGTGAGTTGTTGAACTTGAAACTGACAGAAAAAAAATATTGCTGTGACCCATTTTGCTTCAAATGATTGCAACTGTGTTTGGGTATGGTTGCAGCCATTACCTTTTACCACTAAACCACTTTCAAAATGAAATTACGTGATGTTATGTGACTTCGAAGTTAAATTACATTTTTGCTTTACAACAAAAATTTAATTTGAGCATAATACAGGTAATCTCAATCATCCCAGACCAAAATATTTAGGAGGGCAATTTTTCGCTCTCCTTAATTCTTTCAGGAGGGCAGTAAGGAGAGCTAAAAAATCACTCTCCTGAAATTGCCAAGCCTGCAATTGCGAAGTGAATTGTCACCACTAGAACATTAGGAACAGAAAATGTTAAAACTCGTTTTGGAAGTAATGCATTCAAAGCGATATAGTCGAGTAATTTGATGGTCAATGCGTCAGACATCCCCACCTCACCCCCTCTCCAATAATGTCCTAATTTTAATGACGTATGTTGCACACTGCGTCCATGCACTGGTCTACGTTGAACATTCTGCTCGGAATTTCTTTGGTTGTCATATGAAAATATTGCTCATCCTTTCAGAAACAAGAGACTGGGTACATGACATGGTCGTACCCGCGGTTCGGTGGTGCGAAATAATTTCGTACGCTTATTGAAACTGGCTTCACATGGGGTAGACAACACTAGTACGACTACCCGAGTATCGCAAGTAGAGTGAAGTGAATTCTATTAGAGATTCATTTCGGTTTCGAACCTTTTGTCTGATTCTATTCGAGCGAAAAATTATGTTTGACTGGGATCTACATTGTTGCCCAAAAACATAGCAGTGACTCAACAGGTTAACGGGGTCGATGCGCTCGTTTCAATGAGGAGTCAAAAGCTTAAAGCTAAGCCTTTTTTTTTGAAGGCACACTTTGAAATAAATATTAAAATATGAATGGATATGTTTGTGAATGGCGCTGGTGGATATGGTTGTTATGTACGGTAAAATGTTTTTGTTTTTTTAAACTGCCTATCTTTGGTCTCCGGATTTCGCGGCAAGCTTCGCCATTTTGTGCCTAGCTCTCAGGACACCAGTCAAATTCTTAACTGGTTCAGAGATAGAGTATTTCTGGTGGTCTGAATATGTTATTCAAAGTTTGCTTTATTATAAATTATTGGTGAGTGCCAAATTTGTAATAAAACAAATTTATAAAAAGAAAATATTATTTGTGTTTTGACTAAATATGAAACATGGGCAAGAAAAAATGTTGGCTTTTCTTCTAGTACCTACCTAGAAATAATATATTTGTTGTTGTTGTTGTTTTCTTCGTCACGGATCGTGTTCTTCTTCTGACGCAATGTCTTTCCTTAACAAGTGAAAGAAACTTTTTGGTGCCAAACTTTTAGCCAATGGAGAAGTTTTGGTGCCAGATCAAAACTTTTAAAGAAGTAAGCTAAATTGGCAACGGTTACGTGACCACTGTTCATTACTTCGCGCCAAGTATATCGAATCACATTGTAATAGCATGCGTATAAAGCCTTCAGGTTTGGTAATTTGTTTCGTTGGATATCAAGTTTTCAAAATTCTTAACCCTTTACCCAACGTAACGGCCAAAACCGTCCAGCGCTATTCACAAAAATCATCAATTAATTTTCATTAATTTTTCATTTTTCCTCTCAAAAACATAGGTTATGACCCCTCATTGGAACGAGCTCGTCAGCTCGTTCCAATGAGGGGTCATAACCTATGTTTTTGAGAGGAAAAATGAAAAAAATTAGTTATTCAAGAATTTTTTTGGCAAGTGTCGTCTGCTTTTCATGTTAGGTAAAGGGTTAAAGGAATCTGACGCTGTTGTGGCATGAAATCAGTTTGGCCGTTAAATGGTCTGTCTCCGATTTTTAGTTTCAATCGGATGAAATAAGCCGACTGAATCCAAGAGTCTAAAAATACCACAAATATTCATTTTTTGTTTGAATCAGCGCAATATATATTTCTCAAATCGAAACTTGATTTGACCGAACATTTAATGATAATGTAATTAGATATGTTTGTTTACTATATAATTAGGAATGAAGACTGGTCACAACTGTAGTTTTATGATTACGCCACGTAGTTCCTCCGAGTTAATATTTGAAATTGGAATTTTTACCATGCTCACCTGTGTTACTACCTGTGAAAAGCCCGTATGTTAAATTTTAGCTTTTAATCCCTTCTACTGCGGCTAAATCCTTTTAAATGGGAATTCCATTACCAAATGTACACCTGTAGTAGGAACTATATCCATATTGACCTTTGACATGACCCAATTTGCCGATTTCTACACATTCACACTTCGTGAATATTCATTCAAACATACGATGTTTTGTGGTATTGTCTACTATGTGCAATGACTTATTGAGTTTAAAATACCCACAATTAAATATTTTAAATAAAATTCAAGACTTGTAAATAATAATTTTACTGACAAAGCAAGGTAAATTCAATCAACTTTGACGCAGTGTCTAGCCATCAATCATGCATTCGCAAACAGCCTGAAGTACGGCCCACCGTCGAGAATCGTTTCTTGTCTCCAATTTAAGTGACAAAGTTGATTATTTATTAAGAGCATGGTATAAATAAAACAAATAGGAACTAGGATCGGTAATTAGATTTAAACCACTGCTAGAATAAGGATTTTAACCAAAAAATAAATCTCTGCGTGAAGAAAACACCACATTACATCAATGGTAGCCTGCGCGCAAACTCATAACAGCGTCGGAATCCTTACTTAACTTGACTGGTTGTCCGAGAGCTTGGAGATTTGCCCTGTAATTTGATTTGCATTCGTTAACGTGATTACATGCTTAATTAATATATTAAAAATAACGCTTTGACTGACGTCACGGTTATATACGGACATAAATGGTCATTCAAGTTTTTTTTATTTATTGCACTGAGGGTGGCATAAGCTATATGGTAAAATGAAATTTTAAAAATAGTACAAGAGTTGTTTTTGCCGTCCTTTAGTTTTTTTCGGCAAAGGGTAATCTCATACACAAAGTTTTACACTGTACTGCTGGTATTTGCGAGAGCAATAAATACGTCAGGTGCATAACAGTACAGTGCATCCGCCGTGGAGTGGACACATTCCATTAAAATTTTGATGATAATTTTTATCACCTGGTACCCGACACGAGGTGAACCTGGCTGTCGAAAGTGATGTAAAACCGCAAGAAATAAATAATTATCACCTGATAAACGCATGCGTGGATATCGCTTAAGATCAGTCCAAGGGGACTGTACTGTACTTCAACAGATTTTAAATATTCCGTACATATCAAGAACCCTTTAAGAACCGATTTATTTATTTATTTATTTATTTATTTATTTATTTATTTATTTATTTATTTATTTATTGGTGTTTAAGGTCATATATTTTTGCACAATGGCTAATCATGACCGTGACAGTTTTACGGGTGGAGGAAGCCGGAGTACCCAGAGAGAATCACCGAGCAACGACGAGCAGCTGTCAGCTCCCCAACATCGTAACTCCGCACTGCAGCACAGGCAGGGTTAGATTGTTTGAAAACATGCGTACCATCGCCGTGAAGTACGCCTTAGTACACAGCGTCATCGCGCCCCCATGTGGACAATCGGGGTTAAGTGCTTTGCCCAAGGACACAACGCGGGAGTCCGAATTGATCGCTCTGATGGTCACCCATCTAATGATTACCCGGGCTCAAGTTGCTTAACTTCGGTGATCTAACGAGAACCGGTTACCGCAACGGCACCGCGCCCTCTTAAGAACAGATTTTATAAACAACTGTAGTTCACTTTCCTAGAAAGGTATGGGGCGAAAAGTCCAAAATTATGGCTCACTCGGGTGAATATTTATTGATTTGCAGTCTCTATAATTTTGGTTGCCGATCGAATGTAACCGTAGTCAATCTTGCAACTGCTTATGTGCATCTTCCTCAGGCTTAGTTACGCACTGGCAAATTATTCCAGGATATTCGAACAAGAGACTGAGAGAAAAACATGTGTGGTACTTTAAAGACACCAGGGAAATGTTTTCAAGAAACGTTATTGGTGCATATCTGTACTGGGAGCAGGATATGCGAAGAACTCGCAAATGCCCCTTCACTCTCGCCCTACCTCGTGCACAGTAGTTCAAGAGTGTCATTAAAAAGCTCGCATTGATTGTGAAAGTAATTCTAAGTAGTTCCCATATATATGAGAGAATCAGTGGCTGTCTCATAACATTCGATTTCTAGTAATTATAAAAATATATTACCCCAGTGCCCAATCGATGACACCAGTGACCCTCTCCAACATTTGTATCACCAATGACTTTGTGCATATTTCACTTGTATTTTCCGTAAATCTCAAAATGATACACATCATAACAGCTATAAGCATTGCCAGCTTTGGAAATTTTATCAGGCGAGTTTTTTACAATGTGAAACTTCAAAGAAACCTTGGGGGAGTCATGTGGACGATCATTATCCTCAAACTATGTACAGAAGATTTAAAACAAATAAAGGAGAAACAAACAAACCGGGTCAAATTTTCCCAAGAACAGTGAAAAAGGGCTGTATTACTTGAGTGACCGAATAAATTTGAACTATTCTGCCACTATCTCGTGGTCACAGTTGCCTTATGCTAATTTTTAGCAGAATATAGAATATTGTGGTGTTATATTGTTCAACCGAGTAGAAACGGTTAGCTGGCTTTCCCAGCCCAGGTCCATGGACCTTATTCCATAAACTTACATGGCTGCTCAGAGAATTCGTAGAGGTAGACCAATCAATAAAATTGCACGTTGAAAATATTAATAGATCCCCCCGCCTAAAAAAAGAAGTGACGAGAATGGGATCTTCCTACTGAAAAAATTATACTGACATAGACGATGCTATTTTTTATTTTATTTATTACTAACGGGTGAATACCCGGCGTTGCACGGTAAAGATGGTTATATCAATATACCCTCAGATATGATCGGCTCAGCCGTTTTCGAAACAGAAAGTCAAAATGATCGATGGGTCAATATACCCGCACATATGAAATTTTAGCCTGATCGGCCCAGCCGTTTTCGAAATAAAAGTTCAAGGTCATCAATTTCAAGGTCAAGGTCACCCAATGGGCACGGCACCCACCCCAAGTTACTCGCAGGGACGAATTACCCCCGTGTCGCGTTTATATATTAGATTATTATTATTATTTTTGAGTCGGGTGGTTGAATGGTTAAACAAGATAAAATAAATCGCGTCTGAAAACAATAATTAATCTGTCTTGGTTTTTAGATTCTGCACCTCCCCCGAATCTAGTATGCACTTACTATTCATTTTAATCTTTAACCCTTTACCTAACACAGCTTTTTAAAAAATAAATTAAATTTCACATTTTTTTAAAAAATTCTCAGAATTTTTCACTGAAACCATACAAATATGGATATCATTAGAACCGGCTCATCGAGCCGGTTCTAATGAGATCCATATTTGTATGATTTTATCGAAACATTTGTGAGGTATTTTAGGCTGTGGTGGGCTTATTTTGGTCAATTCCCTGGCCCTTTTGGCCTACATTAGGTAAAGGGTTAAGATCAAATTTGCATAATCCCCACAGGTAACAAATCTCAATAGTTGACGGTCGATAATAATCCAATCCAACAGCCTTTTCGGGCTGCCTGACGAAACTTTCATTATAGTTTCCAACAAATGCAGTGGGCTCTACTTTATTCTCTTTATATCCTTGAGATCCAGACTGTTTGGTGTGTTTAAACAAAATTGGTAAATTTATAAATTTATTCACTCTCATTTTACTACAGGTTATTAACAAGTTGTGTTTGTCGACATCGAGCGCGCATTTTGTTGATTCATTCATTTGCTTTTCCTAGTCAATGTCAGCTTTTTTTATTTTGAGCCATAATTTTAGTCAATTCCGTGTTTGAAATTGTCAACCTGACATATTTAGTGCAGCTGGCTAAATTGACCAACATTTGTTGTTTACAAAGAATTATATCTATTTTCAACAGCCCCAGGGAGATCTGGTACTGGACGGATGGACGCCACATATACCTTTTCTTCCCAGAACAGTAAGTAAAAAGTTGAGGCTCCAACAAGCAAGATGGCTACACAGGATAGCTTACTAATGGTCCGAAGGCTGGCATTTTGGAAGACAAGATCACAGTACCCATTGAAAGGAAGCTGAATGTCAAATGTCAAGTCATTTATTCGACGAAGTACGACAGCTGGCTATATCAGGTCCAGAAGGGAGAGAATCGTCAGAGAAGAAGTTACTGAGGATTGTAATCAAAGAGGAGAGGGGCAAATTTGTAACAGCGTTGACAAAGAGTGTCAACTGTGTAATGTGGTAGGAAATGGAGACAAGGAACACTTTCTCTTAGAATGTCCAAAATATGAGACAGTGAGATGAGAGTATGATTGATATGGCGTGAATACGTGAGAGGGTCACGATGCTCATTACTGAAGTTGATAATTCGGAAGGACGGAATCAGAGTCCTCAACTGGTATCGGTACCGGCGCCGGTACCGCCGGCTGTTGGCTCTCTTTGTGGTAACGAATCTATGTCGTTGGTACCAACTGTTTTCAGTCACTCGGAACAAGGAATTAACGGCAGTTTTTGTCATGCCCCACTTTGCAGGTAGCATCGAAAAATGAAGCATACTTTTATTAGATTGTGTACTTGGGAGGTGTTCAGAATTAGCGGTAGTTGTAGTAATATTTCAAGGGGAGAAAAGTGTCTATAAGATAATAAATAAATAAAATTCCAGAGG
The DNA here is from genome assembly GCA_031216915.1 of Pictodentalium vernedei. Lineage (NCBI taxonomy): Eukaryota > Metazoa > Mollusca > Scaphopoda > Dentaliida > Dentaliidae > Pictodentalium > Pictodentalium vernedei. The sequence goes on from CM062294.1 coordinate 144,701,295, forward strand.
TTTTCAGTTTCCAACCATTCGCAGTCGCCAATCCCCTTGCAAATAATAATTTTGGATACATGTGAAAAATGAATATGTTGATGAGAGATGAGTATAATTCCACAGCAATAGGCATTCAATATTTACAACATATTTTTGTTATTATTGACAAAAACAAGTGCCGCTATTAGAAAGTTGATGCAGTGTTAGTAGTTTTATGCTAGGAATTCATTTGATGTTCGATGATGTGAAAGCTGTTACGCTGTGACTGTAGTCACATCATAACATCTTTCACACCACCGAACGCCATTTATGGGAGGAGTTAACTGGTTTTCTTTCTTGGCTTTCCATTGATGTTTGATGATGTGAACTAGGGTCACAAGGTAATAGTTTTCGAGTCACAAACCGTCATCGATGATAGGAGTTAACGTGCTGATTGACTTCACGCAATCTTGGGTAGGCTGATTGAGATGCTATATCTTAATAATCCAGTTATTCAGATGGAAGTAGAATTATTCCATTTACGCTATCTAAACCCTGGTAGGTACTGGACGTATGTCGGTACTGGTATCGGCACCAGTATCGCAGGTACTACTGTCAGTACCGTACTGGTTCCTATAACTTCAGTACCTACGGTACTTTAAGAACCCTTGACAGGACATTATCAGTGTGTTCGTCTTGGACTTCTCGAGAAGACACTGGGCAAAGGAAAAGGAGCAATGAGGAGAGCACTGTGGTGATGGAAACCCTTTCACTTGAGAACCGTGCGTCAAATCGTCGACGGGCCAACGGGTTATCATTATTATCCCTGTGGGCATTGCGTGGTCTAAAAAATTACGGCGCAATTTGATTTATCATACGAAACTTGCGCAACAGCATTTTTACTTGCAGACTACGGACATTCCTAGTGATAGCTTGAGTCTTGAAATTAAGATTTTTTTTAAATTGTAATTGCAGAAAGGGTTACCTGTTTTCGGGCCAGCTGACATGGTGACGTAATCGGTATCGCTGATTTTCACTTCCCAGTAAGCTATGTATTTCTCTGGAAGATCTTTCCTGTATATTGGTGTGGGTGTGCCTGCAAAAGAAATGAAAGTGAAGAAAGTTATAATTTTACTGTTGTTTCTTCAACTGCAACTTCTGGATTTGGCAAAATATATGTTTATGATCCGTCCACGGTACGGTACATTGGGGGTGGATTACCCACAGAATCCTATCCGAGTGGTACTTACCTCAGGATAAAACTTTATAAATTGGAGTATGAAGCGCTACACTGTTTCAGCTAATGGATGTCTGGGTTAACCCTCTGTACACTGAAGACAAAATACCGAAATATAAACTGCAAATTTTTCCCATAATGCAGCCAGAGATATTACCACTTCAGCCTTGTTTGTCAGATCAATGACTTCAGTCACACGATATTGAATTGATTATATGCCAAGTTGCATTATGGGAAAAAGTTCAAGTTTAAATTTTGACACATCAGCATGAAAACGGTTTTACCGACCGCGAACTGAAACGTTTTATTTATCTATTTAACTTGTGGCTCGAGTGAATACTCCTCTCTATCTGATTTAGATTGCTAATCTTCTCTTCTCGGTGGAATACAATTCACACACACAATCTCTAACCCTTTCCGGCACACGCGAATAGACAATCAGACACCATTGTACCAACCATTTTTGCAATACAACCACTTTTGCAATAAAATTTATTACAAAAGTGGTTAACGCGTACCAACCACTTTTGTAATAAAACCACTTTTGTAATAAACTGATCATTATTGTAATAAACTCATTTCGGTGATAAATCACGGACGACCATTTTATAGTCGGACATTGGGGGTGGGGTGAGGGGCTAGTTTACCTAAACATGTTTGTGTGTCGTTCGATGGAATAAGGTGTCCATTCACCAGTTAAAACATGCCAGTGACTGAAGAAAGTACGCAACCACTTTTGCAGTAAACTTTATTACAAAAGTGATTATCGCGTACCAACCACTTTTGTAATAAAACCACTTTCTGTAATAAACTAACCATTATTGTAATAAACTCATTTCGGTGATAAATCACGGACGTCCATTTTATAGTCGCACATTGGGGTGGGGTGAGGGACTAGTTTACCTAAACATGTTTGTGTGTCGTTCGATGGAATAACGTGTCCATTCACCAGTTAAAACATGGTAGTGACTAAAGAAAGTACGCAAACACTTTTGTAATAAACTTTATTACAAAAGTGGTTATCGCGTACCAACCACTTTTGTAATAAAACCACTTTTGTAATAAACTAACCATTATTGTAATAAACTCATTTCGGTGATAAATCACGGACGTCCATTTTATAGTCGCACATTGGGGTGGGGTGAGGTACTAGTTTACCTAAACATGTTTGTGTGTCGTTCGATGGAATAACGTGTCCATTCACCGGTTAAAACATGGTAGTGACTAAAGAAAGTACGCAACCACTTTTGCAATAAACTTTATTACAAAAGTGGTTATCGCGTACCAACCACTTTTGTAATAAAACCACTTTTGTAATAAACTAACCATTACTGTAATAAACTCATTTCAGTGATAAATCACGGATGTCCATTTTATTGTCGGACATTGGGGTGGGGTGAGGGACGAGTTTACTTAAACATGTTTGTGTGTCGTTCAATGGAATAACGTGTCCATTAACCTGTTGAAACTTGGAAGTGACCGAAGAAAGTAAGCAACCACTTTTGCAATAAACTTTATTGTATAATAGGTTGGGCTTGTCATTCAACGTAACCGATGATGAAATAAATTTATTGCACAATAGGTTAGGTTTGTCATCCAAAGCAACCGATAATGTAGTAAAGTTACTGCATAATAGGTTAGGTTTTGTCATCCAAAGCAACCGATAACGTAATAAATTTACTGCATAATAGGTTAGGTTTGTCATCCAAAGCAACCGATAATGCAATAAACTTTATTGTAAAATAGGTTAGCTTTGTCATTCAACGTAACCGATGATCTAATAAATTTATTGCATAATAGGTTAGGTTTGCCATCCAACACAACCGATAACGTAATGAATTTACTGCATAATAGGTTGGGTTTTCCAACCAACGCAACCGATAATGTAATAAATTTACTGCATAATAGATTGGGTTTGCCATCTTACGCAACCCATAATGTAATAAATTTATTGTATTTGCAGTTAAGTTTTCCATGCAAGACAACCGCTGATGTATTAAGTTTATTGCATTATAGGTTAGGTTTTCCATTCAACGTGTAATAAGTTTATTGCAAAATAGGTTAGGTTTGCCATTATTGCATAATAGGTTGTATTACATTACCGGTTGTAACAATGCTTATCAAGTGGATTATGTGGGTAACTGAGAAGCGTGCAGTTCACGATACATGGTAAAATAGACTGCTGTATTGTTGGGTCAGAAGGGGTATGCCTACCACAGTATATGTCTGGCGGTGTAATTCCTATTACGAAAAGAAAAAGAAAAATGAAAAACAAGTTACACAAGTTATCAAAATCTGTTTAATATGTCTCTCGAAAAAGACAGGACGTTTACATCAGTTGGACAAATACTTCAGTACAGCTGACTGGCATGCTCGACTAAACATTCCATGTCAGCAGGATTGGCGCATAAGGAGCTTTGTGTTGCCAAATACTGTAATGAAAGCGTTAATAATATTAATCTAAAATGGAATAAACATATTTTTTTATATCTGGTCAAGGGTTTTGATGCGAGGATCCACTTTGCATTCGGGGGTCCATGTCCCATATAAAGCAAGATTTTCAGTTGGTTGGTAGCACATGGAGGGGTCGCGTCAGATTGACCATGAATGGTCACTGTTACTATTCTGCATTAAGCATAGGTTATTTCTTTTTAAGAACGATGAAAGTTCATACACGATTATTGCTACGGATAAGTTAACCGTTGCGCAGTCCGTCCATGCGGCACAAGGTCAGGGACATGCGTAACTGGTTTCGTGTTATGTGGAAGGACTAGATCAGAGTAAATAAATTTCTTTTGACTACTATACATTTGCCAACTGTTATATTGCCAACTGAAACACTCATCCTTCCGGTATGGCAATATACCAGTCGGCCCGTAGTCAATTGTTATATTGCCAAATTAGGTTCATGAAAGTTCAGACTCAGATGTTTAAAAAGATTACGTGTGCGACTGCACGTAATTTATTACTCCGTTTCAGAGCGAGCAATCGGGCCAGTGATGAATCCTTTTCATGGATGCAAAGGGATCAAAGGTGAATCCAGTTTATCACCAGCGTCCAGGTTGCGCCATTTTTTCGTGTACCAAAAAGCAAAGGGGCATGTTTTACTTGTCTTGTGGCACTCGGAGAGACAAGACCAGGGGGATAACGTGCAGTTGAGTTTTCTACTGAATACTCGATATTTGTTACATTTGTTATGTTCATTCAAAAAAAAAAAAAAAAAAAAAAACACGAAAGTTTAGATTCTGGTGTCAGAAGTGATATGATGTGAGCCCCTTTTCACGGTTGTAGAATCAGACCTGCGATCACAGAGCAGCCGTTTAGTACAGCAGTAGACCAGTCAAAGGCGCCGTCTTGCAATTCAGATGGATCTCGGAAGTGACGTCATGCCACGTTACTGCGGGTGCCCATGTTGTGTTGACATGTAACCAATGTGCGTGGTTATGTTGTGATGTCATTGCCATAGCGATACGAGGTTCGAATGCGCGTGCGCAGCTTATGTGTATATGGGGACACGTGTTTTGGTCGTCCATTTTGTGTATAGGGGGCGCCATCTTGGTTTCTCAAGTGTCACGTGGTTGCCTGGTGACGAAACCTTACCTCTCGGGGGGGGGGGGGGGTATGTTTTGAGGGTATGTTTGATTCGAGGGGAGTATGTTCCAATAGTATAGAATTACACAAATGAACCCGACTTTCGTGTATTTTAGTGGATTTTAGTCTGGTAACCATGTTAATGTTGTAGCTGGGACGTGGACATGTTCCGGACCCAATGTTTGTACGGAGTGTGTTTTGGGAAAACATGGAATTACCCCAAACAACCGATATTAGATATAAAATTTCCCCAAACAGCTTGACAATGTCTAAAAAACTATCCATGGGTGGAAAATTTTTCTGAAAATATCGCGTCTTCCAGACACGGTGGCGGCGGGGGAAAGGGGGAACAGGAGCTCTGGGGTGAGGCGGCAGAGGCGGTAGGGAACCAGAGGCTCTTGGGGTAGGGGTGGCAAAGGGCAGGGGCGGACGTGAAGCAGAGACTGGGGGCCTAGCGGCCCTAGAAGCGGCGGAGGCTCCTCTTCTTCCATTTTCCCTCTCTGTTTATTGTTTAAAAAAATAACAAGAGTTATCTCCATTGAAAGCAGAAAGTGCCTGTTTGTAAAATGATTTTCCCTTAGAATCCATTTAATGAGCCCTAGTTAGTGACTCGGCGGATCCAAAAATATCGAAATGAGGCTATGATTCGTATGATTTTGCACGTATTGGACTCACTTTCATAATCTTCATTTTGAAACATATGATTTTGCGCGCAATGTGCTCATTTTCACAGCATTCATTGTTCCATACGACGAAAAAGGGTATTCAGTAGGTTTATTTATTTATTTATTTATTTATTTATTTATTTATTTATTTATTTATTTATTTATTTATTTATTTATTGGTGTTTTACGACACTTTAACAGCCAAGGTCATATCGCGTGACAGGTTTATTGGTGGAGGAAGCCGAAGTACCCGGAGAGAACCACCGAACAACGACAAGCACTTGCCAGCTCTCCAACGTCATAACCCCAGACCATACTATGCACCGCATAGCAGTATTACGCACTACACAGCACAGACAGGATTAGATTGGCTGAAGACATGTGCATCACGGCGTGCAGAACGTCTCAGCACACGGCGTCATCGTGGCCCCACGTGGGCAATCAGGATGAAGTGTCTTGCCCAAGGACATAGCGCGGGGGTTCGAATTAATCTGTAAGTGGTCACCCATCCACAGACCAACCGAGCTCGATGCTACTTAACTTCGGTGATCTTACGAGAACCGGTTTTGCCAACGCCACCGCGCCCTCCTCAGTGGGTCTAGTATCCTTAATATTTTTTTACATTGCGACTACAGCAGGGTAGATATTTTTTAAATGAGGGTATGTGACGTATGAAGATTCACTCATTGAGCTCGTTTTCATAGCCTTCCTTGTTTCATATAACAAATGGGGCACCAAAGATCCGCCTTTTAAAAATATGGCGCTCGCCTAAGGATGGAAAACGAGGATTCCGACAGAATTCGAACCAGAAAAAAAGCCAATGTCGTTTCGCGACTCTGTCATCATTTGTGTTTGTGTAAAGACTGTTGTAAATGTAGAAAAGTAGTGTTTGAATATATGACGATTTATGTACCATAGTTGTTCAATAAAAGAAATTTAAACGAATGTGATATATTGTTGTTTTTTGTAAAAAATAAACACAGAGGGAATGTGGAGGGAGGAAAGCCATTGACCCTCTGGGCCCTTCCCCCGCTCCCCTTTTCCCCTCGGGCCCCTCGTCCTTGGTCCCCTTTGCCACCGCCGTCCATCATGCCAGAAAGACGCGATATTTTCAGAAAACAAATCCATCCATTAATAGTTTATAGACATTGTCGGGCTGTTCGGGTTGATTCGATGTATACAGCCAGGTTGTTTGTGGTGATACGACCTATAATGATACCCCCAGTCATATACCAAGAGATTCCGTTACCTAGTAACCACATGACACCTTGAAAAGTAAAAAAAAATAAAAAAATAGGGGATGTCCGCCTCATTTGGGGTTAACAGTGTGCGGAAGAACTCAACCCGACCTATAAAAGGGACAGCAAGCTCGATAGGAACTACGGGGTTTAAGACAAACTGCGCCCGTAGGAGGAATTTGGGGAGACATATCAAAAACGATAGACGTCAAACCCAGCTTTCCCCATCCATCCGTGTGCAGTAAAATTTTAGCACCCACCAAATTTGGGAATAGTTTTGACGCTACTTTGTGCTACCCCTTCTTCAAACAAACACACCGTCTGGTTATAAAATGGACGTCCGTGATTCATCACAAAAATAGGGGTATTACAATAATGGTTAGTTTATTACAAAAGTGGTTTTATTACAAAAGTGGTTGGTACGCGATAACCACTTTTGTAATAAAGTTTATTGCAAAAGTGGTTGCGTACTTTCTCTAGACCCTGCCACGTTTCAACTGGTGAATGAACACTTTATTCCATTGAACGACACACAAACATATTTAGGTAAACTAGCTCTCAAAACCACCCCAATGTCCAACTATAAAATGAACGTACGTGATTCATCACAAAAATAGGTGTGTTACAATAATGGTTAGTTTAGTAAAAAAGTGGTTGGTACACGATAACCACTTTTGTAATAAAGTTTATTGCAAAAGTGGTTACTTACTTTCTTCAGTCACTTCAAGTTTCAACAGGTCAATGGAATGGACACGTTATTCCATTGAACGACACACAAACATGTTTAGGTAAACTTGTCCCTAACCCCCACCCCAATGTCCAACTATGAAATGGACGTCCGTGCTTTATCACCAAAATGAGTTTATTACAATAATGGTTAGTTTATTACAAAAGTGGTTTTATTACAAAAGTGGTTGGTACGCGATAACCACTTTTGTAATAAAGTTTATTGCAAAAGTGGTTGCGCACTTTCTTCAGTCACTGACATGTTTTAGCTGGTGAATGGGCACCTTATTCCCCCGAACGACACACAAACATGTTTAGGTAAACTAGTCCCTAACCCCACCCCAATCTCCGACTATAAAATGGACGTCCATGATTTATCACCGAAATGAGTTTATTACAATAATGGTTAGTTTATTACAAAAGTGGTTTTATTACACAAGTGGTTGGTACGCTATAACCACTTTTGTAATAAAGTTTATTGCAAAAGTGGTTGCGTACTTTCTTCAGTCACTACCATGTTTTAGCTGGTGAATGGACACGTTATTCAATCGAACGACACACAAACATGTTTAGGTAAACTATTCCCTCACCCCTCCCCAATGTCCGACTATAAAATGGACGTCCTTGATTTATCACCGAAATGAGTTTATTACAATAATGGTTAGTTTATTACAAAAGTGGTTTTATTACAAAAGTGGTTGGTACGCGTTAACTACTTTTGTAATAAATTTTATTGCAAAAGTGGTTGTATTACAAAAGTGGTTGGTACACACCATCCCTAGCGTATCCAAATACATTGATAAATATTTTGCTCGGCTGAGTAAATCAAGGGTTGAAGAATATTTATACTATGATTACCTATTCTACTATATATGAACAGCCTATGACATAAATTTTAGCTTTATACACCAACCGTGATGAACAAGCCAGCAAAACGATTTCAGTAGGTAAAATTTACACCTGCAGCGGAAACATTCCAAGTTGAAATTTGGTGACGTCGACCTGAATACGAACTTATCTAAATTTATCGCACGTCGCCTCGCGAACAGTGAAATGAAAGTGGCAATTATTTATTACGTTTTTAAATGAGTTTACCTCATACAACACCAAAACTTAACAAACATGCATTGTCTCATGTTTATGGAGCATCTATAACTGGAAATAGTATTTATTATGTTATTAAAATTTAAAAGGTCCTGTTTCTTTTTCTATTTCGTTTCGGAGAAAAAATTGACTGCGGAAGTACCGCCCATCGATGCTCATGTAAAAAAAAAACAAATTCACACGTATGTACGGCTGCTGCTCAGTAAACTCGAGAAAAATAATAGCGACTCTTAATAATCTGACGATCATGGTATAATAAAGTATACCCAAAGTAGCTTGGTGTACCAAATGTTCACTCATGGTGAACATTTTGGTGCACCAAGCTACTATGGGTATATTCTATATTAATATCTCCTTTCATCAATTCTCTTTTTATCGGCTAGTGTATTATGGTAAATTCTCATAATAATTTACCAGTGATTCATCAAAGAAGTTTTACCTCAACTTTGATGTTGAATGGCCAGAGAGCTGAAGGTAAACGGTAGACGTCTTGACAATACAGTGTTACTTTAATGGAAAACAGCAGACCAAGTCTCGCACACGAGAGTATCGGAAGAGATAACCAACCAACAGGCACAGGGTATATGATTCAAGCCATCAACACTGCAGTATTCAACGTTTTTTCCTTTAACTCTTTATCTAACATGAAAAGCAGACGACAGTTGCTAACACAACTCTTGAATAACTATTGTTTTTATTTTTTGTCTCAAAACATAGGTTATGAGCACTCTTTGGAACAAGTTCGTTCCAAAATGTGGTCATAACCTATGTTTTTGAGACAAAAAAGTAAAAAAAAATAGTTATTCAAGAGTTGTGTTAGCAACTGTCGTCTGCTTTTGGCCGTTACAATGGGTGAAGGGTTAATACCTGTTATTCAGATATAGATGGGGAAATGTGTAAAACGATCGATATAATACACCAAGTCATTTTTATACACAAGCTAACTATTGCCATTGCTTGTTTAGTTTTATATCGCCCGAGGTATCAGCTAGAGATAACATAAGTTCCCATGAGCCTGAGACCGAAGGTCGAAGGCTGGCGTGAAGTTACCGAGGATTGATATATCGGCCGATATGAAACAACCAAGTAATGATCTCTTTATTTAATAAACCAAAACAAATAATTACAAAATCTTCTGAGATCTGTTACAGTTTTCTATCAGTGTTTTGTTTGTCTGTTTTGTTTCATTCTTTTTACAAAGTACGAAGTTTCCACTTTTTCCAAGTTCTGTTATTTGTACGTCTCTTGTTTCATCTCTTTGTCCACATAGTCCTTACTTATTGCCATCTTCACGTCAATACATGCGGCTTAGACACTCCGCTTTACCTGATCGCGTTCGGCGGAAACGGTGAAAGATTTAGATGTACGATGAAAATAAATTCGTTGCGCCTGGTAGGGCATCAAAAGTGACAACACTAGCTTAGTTCATATCGGCCGAGATTGGCGTCATATCGGCCGTGTTTGAAACCGAATTTGATAATGGGCAATTCTGGGGAAAAAATCCTATCTAATAAATAATGGAATATGGCAGTTCTGAATAACCCTGTGAACCCGAACAACCGCTTCATTAACCCTTTACCCAACGTAACGGCCAAAACCGGCCAGCGCTATTCACGAAAATCGCCAATTAATTTTCATTATTTTCTCATTTGTTGTCTCAAAAACATAGGTTATGACCCCTCGTTTGAACGAGCTCGTTGCGCTCGTTCCAACAAGGGGTCATAACCTATGTTTTTGAGACAAAAAATGAAAAAAATAGTCATTCAAGAATTTTTTTTGCAAGTGTCGTCTGCTTTTCATGTTAGGTAAAGGGTTAAGTAGGATGGCTGCTGACTGAATGTGTGGGGTTGATCAATTAATATTTTCAACCCCCAAATAATGCAGTGGGCTCTTCCAAAAGCCCCCATTGACCTGACATAGAAGATGCCATCAGGGTTCAAAGGGGTAATAGTTTGCTGACATTAAAAAAATGAAAGTAAACACAACTATACGGCAATATGAACTGCGAGGTTTCAAGGGTACATAGTCGTGGGTTCGCGCAGATGTAGAAGTGCTGAGTTTCCATGTTCACGTTTCCAAGGATCAAAGTACAGTTGTCCAATTGGCACTTATCTATTTGTAGATGATATCACCTGAAAGGTGTCACATAAGCATTGACACAACAATAATTAATTACACTGTGTATGATCCGTCGCGATATAAATAAATGCGACCCTATACTAATAGAACATGAAATTCAGGTTCAAGGAACAAATTAGTTACATTTTCCATTCACGTTCAAGTACATACCCCCACAAGACAGAATTCGTCACTGTTCCAGTCGTCTTGCTGCGGGTAGTTTGCTTTAAATAGATCAACGCTTGAGACAATGGTCACATCCCTGTTCTTAACTTTCTAGCTTTTTGATCCACGAATGCGCTAACCAATATTTGTCTTTTGCCCTTTAGGGTATTCGTCGAAACTCGTGAAAACTCGCGGGGGCATTTCTGACTTTACAGGAGTATATTAGTCATTTATAGAGAAGATTACATAAACGTGGCTGGTAATCTAGTTTCGGAACAGTACTCGGCTTTCCTCGAAATCAAGAGCGGCTGTTGAGGAACTGAACCTAACCAGGTCCATTCTAAGGCAATGTGATTCAAACATTCTGGATATCCAGACCGCCATTTACAGCAGTGGATTATTAGAGTTGTTACGTCGGATAAGACTATTGTATTAAAACGTTCCAGATCCAGAAAGCCAACACCATTTTGACAATTGGTTCCGATCTCACATCCCTGTATGTGCCTTCACGTGATCTAAGTTTCGTCAAAACACAGTTTTTGTCCTGATTTTCCTTATCCTAGTTGTTTTGACCCCAATGAACTGTAAATATAGAAACAAAGAATATGCGCATTTGCGCACGTTTCCATTTTGCAAGATTTGAATGAGTCTATACAAAATTGCGGGAAATGTTTGCTTCAAAACACTTCGGCCGAAGAAGCCATAAATTGGCCCATACATCCGTGTGCTATCGTTTTACTTCTGAGCAGAAGACAAATTCAGACAAACTGCACCTTTTCCTATTTTCAAAACGTTTATTAAATACAAAGTCTTAAGAACTTCATCAATTCATAACGTCAAAAATATCAAAATATTCTCACAGTATCAACATCTAACAGAGTTTATCATACTTAATCACCTATACTGGAGTTACACTGTTTTCCTTAGGACAGTCAAAGCTTACTGCCCAGCCATATATTTCATTTTTAATGTGTGTAGGATTGCTAACAGCGTACCATTTACGAGTGTGATCGGAGGCGTCTGTTATGGGGTTCTGCTGGCAATTATATACACATCTGAACCTTGAGAAGAATTGCGAATTCATGCTAATTTAGCATCACGCGATCTCGACCAAGGCAGTCACCATATTAAGTGACAGGAGGCACCCATTTCCACCAGTACATTCCCATACTCTAACACGAATCTCCAAGGTTCAATGAACGTTGGCCTGGAGGATGTTCTCTGTTAGAAGACCGTGTGTTAGTCCAGTTAGAGCCAGATGATACAGGTTGAAACTAGCTAAATCAGATATGATTTGACAGAAAAATGGAATACTTTAACTACTAACTGTCATGTTTTTATCAAGTTAAAACTTCTCACCACCTGTAGCAGAAAAACACACAAACTTGACAACTTAACATACCAAAATGTCCGATAGTCGTCACTATCAGAGTAAAGTTTTGGTTCCTATGAGCATGAATGACATTATAGAAAGTTGTTGCCCACACTTCGTTAAAACGTAGCTGATACATCGACAGTTCAGTGCATAATTCTGATCTAAAATTAAAACTAGAAGTCCTGTCATGAGATGCGCACAAATAGCACGTTGATATGCGCGTTAATGTACGCGTTATGGCCCAAGTAAAGCTATCAAATTCTGTACATATGGCCTGTGCACAAGCAATGTTTCAGCCAATGGACCTCTGGGTAACCCGGAGGTCCATTGGCAGAAACACTGCATGTGTTTGCTATGAGTAACCAAGAGAACCTGCAGTGCTTTGGATGCCATTCGATGCGGCAAATGCGCGCAATTCCAGCGCGCAATTAAGCCTAGATAAGCGCACTATTCGTGACAGGACTTCTAGTTTTAACTGTATTGGAATGCAAGCGCATCTGGCGTCTGATTAGAACAGCCAGTATTTTTAGTGATAGGTAGTAATAACATAGATTGCAATTCCATCCAGATCTAATGTATTTCATAGTACAACATAATTTAATACTTCCCCATTCTACACGAGGATATTCTGTCTGTAGAGTACTTTCACGTACTCGTTTATTAGAATATACTACAGGCTGAAATGACTCCAACACTTTACGTGTCATAAAATCTGTCACTGTAGGCTGTATTTCGCAACAGTGCTCCAGTGCCTCCTTATTGCCAAAATATACATTTGACACTCCTTGTCACCATCTTCCCCACATCATGCTCTAGTTATCACGACCTCAGTCTGTACCACTGTCAACCCCAAAGATGCCATCCATGCACTCCTCCCGAGCCCGAGTTTCTTATCAGGCCATCCAGTGACCTCTTTTTTACCCTTTTTCGTCAATTTCCTGTATAATGATCCATGGTTCTCTCCCCGATAAGTCGTTTACCTTGAGCTGTACCTCCTTTCAGGTCGAAGCTCATAATAACCATAAACCACTTCATCAAATCTATCCCGTCCATGATCCTCATCCACCCAAGCTCCCTCTGACTGCTCACCCTGCTGCTAAAATGTAATAAACTGTTATCAATCTACCTGCATCATTATGCAATGTTTCTAAACTCATTACATTTGTTTGATTCAGAGGTATCTTCCCCTCCATGTTTTATACTTAGCACACCCACCATTTTTCAAAATGCTTTCCCCACAAAAACCTTATTAATGTTATTCTTCTCAAACAGTTCCAGCTGGTTACGTATTGGCTTCTTCTTCCAAATAAGTTTAGTACTGCGGATTCACTACATAAATCTTATTGAAGCTATTGTTTTCCTAAAACATTCAGCCGGCAACGCATTCGCTCCCGTTTCATAAACCGTTTAACTGTGTGGATTCCCTTCCATTCAGAAGAAAAAAACTTATTGCAGCGCTCCTTCCCCGAAAGCTTCCGCTGGTTACGTATTCGCTTCCCCTCCATAATCAGTTTAGCTCTGTCGTCACGGTAGACACCTCTTATCATTACCTGTTTTTATCCCAACAGTGAGAAGCTCGGTGTAACCTCCAGCAATACAGACCCCCCCCCCCCCCCACACACACACACACACACACACACACACGCACACACTCTTTCGACCTTTGAGTTGTCTCTACACGGACCTACCATTTTTTCGGAGAAACCTCGCCGCCGTCAGCGGAATATCCCCTCTCGCTAAGAAATAGCCGCTATGCACGAAGTGATATCATGACCCATAACTGAAGTATGGGGACCCCCACCCCTCTAACCTACAACCATGCATTTTTCTTTATCGGAACTATTCTGCATTGTTTATTGTTTTGATATCGGGGGTGGGTGATTATAAAGAACGTAATTGCTAAGTTTTCCTTACATTCAAAGGTATGGAGATACCCTGAGAAATAGCTCCACATTGGTCAATGTTGTAGCCTCATCTTTTACATTATTTTACATTCAAATATGTTATCAGATCCCAACTGCCAAAGCCATGATTCTGCAAAGATGTCATGTTTTCCCACCCATAAATGTGTTGGTGAGAATAAAAAAAAGGTAAAAAACGCGAGGAACGAAATATATTCGCCTGCAGAAAATGAATCAAATGAACACTTGAAGTTCAACCAAAATTTTAGGTTCGGCTTTTCGGTATATTGCCCATCTCTAGTTTTATACAAATGTAGATACTAAGTTATGTTAGTGTTGTCCTCTTGTCGCTTATCTATTGTCGTATAGGATTACTGTGATCGTAAATAGGGGATCTCTCTCAAGTCACGATTTAATATGAAATTTCTGAACGACCTCACTAAAATCAACCTAAGCCATGGTTTACCGAGGCTCAGATCGATTTTATTGAACGAGGTTCAGAAATGAGTTATCAAGTTGTGACGAATATGAGATTCTTTTTATCACATAAAATATAATTTAACCCTACACCTAAACGCAACGAGTAGAAGGCAAGAGATTTCGTTTTAGGGAACGTTAATGGCATCTAAGAGAAGATAACTTCAGTTTCCGAAACCACTCACTCACAATGCTAGCTGATGCTGATTCAGTAATTCGCCAAGCAATCTCTTTCTCGATCAGATCAGGATTCGGTAACGACACATGTGCATCAGTGGGATGAGTTGTCATAAAAAACAAAAAGAAATCACGAAAGAGAAGAAACAAACGGAAATAGTCGTTTTAATACAATGTTTTAATGCCGTGTTTTCTTCTTTCTTTTTTTTTTTTTTGTTTCGTTAGTTGTCTTTCTATTGTGATATGGATAGACAGAGGGAGAGCAAACTTCGGCCAGCTCGTGCAGAATTGACAATCGGGTAGAAATCATCTGTGAGCTGTTTTATCATCTTATTGTATTTACCTGCTTGACAACACAACATGATACTAGTTACATACATTGATGTTGCCTATCTCCAAAACTGTTTTTCTTCAAGGTATTCTAAAAGTGTTATTGCATAATTTGCTTGAATTATGCACTATTACTTGTAATGCTTATGCCACATAATTAAAAAAACGTCAAAATCTATGGAACCGGACTCTATGCGCTGAACAGCGAAGCTCCATCAACATCAAGAACTGAATCACTGGCATTCAAATGGTGAAAAATCACCTCGATGTCCTGCCGGAAAAGCATTAAGTTGTCTAGAAACAATAAACTCATCAATAAGTTCATACATCAAATATACCTCAAATATAATAGGTAACAAGAAAACATACGTTCAGTCATCACACAAATATTGACCAAAACGCGCAGCTCCAAAATATGGCCAATGAGATATGGTATGCCATAATACTCTTGGAATTGTACTTTGATTTTATTGGTATGATACATGCAGATTATCATGATAATGTGCATGTCCTGTGATTTGTATCAGATTCGAGGTGATGTCCAGAATGGGATCTCAACAAGCCGGCTTTGCCTGCGAGCTGTGGTCCCATTCTGGATACCACCGAGAATCTGATGCAAATCACAGCACATGCACATTATCATGATAATTCATTTATCCAACAATTTTGTCACATAAACAGATTAAATCTTAAATTACAAATACAGTTTGGGGACATAATGTTGGGCGAGAAAAAGTTTAAAAAAAAACATATTTTATGGAACAATATTGTTGCGCACTTTAACAAACAATGAGGAATGCGGTCACCACAAATTTGCAAATTTGCGTTGTAAAATTATTCACTCTCAATGTCACTTCCTATGATGATACGTTTGAATTTACAAGTGTGCAATATTTAACAGTGTGTGTGTGGGGGGGGGGGGGGGGGTGGGGGGTAGCCTGTTGCGTTCCCGGAAACGAGTCGTCTGTATGCTACGGAACCAGAATGAGTCGTCTATATGATACGAAATCGGAACACATTATGTGATACGTACCGTTTCTCGTGGTTTTCAAGGCAAAAAGAATCTGATTCTTCGATAAATGTTTTTATTTATTTATTTTTCTTTCTCCACAATAAATTTCCCCCAAAATAGGTTTTAGCATATATTTACTCTCGATAGGCTGATTGGCAATTTCAAGCTTAATTCTTTAAACCCTGATGTATATTACATGTCGGTTCAGTGGGAGCAATTGGAGCAGTCCATATTCATTATTTGAGGACAGACATCCGGGCTCCATGTTGAAAATAGAGGTTGGTCTACTCCACACAATCACTTAGCAATAATCTTACTTGACTTGAAGCAATTATGACATATCATGTTCCTAGGCTGGAAAAGCGGTCTAAGGAGTTCAAAGGGTTAAAAACACATCACTTGTGGATGCTTCTGTTTTTTTAACAGCTAAATAAAGTGTGAGGGGGCTGCTATGAAATCACTGTGGTTTATATTTATTTTGTATTTCTTAACTTTTATTACACGCCTATTCTATGAAATCTCCATCTACAGCAACACTAAACCGTGCGGAAAATAAAAATCTGTTCCGCACATATGCGCGGAACGGAAATCGTTGACGGACTATTTTTAAATAGAAGCGAATTTTTACTGAAAATTTCTACAAATCGTGCAATGCATTTACAGTTTGAATCGCTAGGGATAGCTGAAAATCGTCCCCTGAGTTCAATGTGTTCTATGTGCCAGTAGGCACATAGAACACATTGAAACTCAGGGGACGAAATATTAACACAGGTTCCCTTCGCGAATTTGGTTAGCGATAAAATGTGCTGTCTGTGTTAATAGTTGTCAAATGAATTGCCGAGTGTCCTTCTAATAATTGTGTTAAAGACGTCAAGGCGTGTAATAAACACAGCACGGCACACGTGTGTTGATGGGTTAATCGATATGCCACCTGTGCCATCGCGGAAGGAGAAAACTCGAGACCTGCGGCCTCTCGTTCTATCCTTCCGCGCTGTCACTTGTCCCATATCGATTAACTCATTCACACGCGTGTGTCGTTCTGGGTATTTTCAACACTGTGGTTCTCGGTGATTTATAATTAATGTACTTTACAGATGTGGGTGAATCTGTTTCTTGTCCACAGGGAAAGGAGCTCAGTAAGAGTTCATTTCCATGTCAGACCAATAGTGCAAGTGCAATAACACTTTGCTACCATTGCGTAGAACCTTCGAACAGAAAGATACTGTTCCCTGCACCCCTCCCCACAGCATGGCTAAAGCGAAAGTGTCATCATTTTTTACGAAAGGTAAAGAATGAACTCACGCTAGCAAATGGTTTATCCAAATACTTTGACTGCAGCTGAATTGGTGAACCTAATCTGTATATTCACTGCGGCTCAATTCTGTGATTCCTCAGCCTACAAGATTGCAGCGTCAAATTATATATGGGCCTTACTACCCAAGTGGACTAATTTTTGTGTCTTGTGTACATTTGCTGAAAGGTTTTGATTCTCGCGTTCTGGGATAAAGTGCTAAGAGAAACATACCCACTATTTTGGTTACTTTTATTTCATCTTCCAAGGACAGCAACGCCTTCTTTGCATCCCACGATATCTGTAAATTTCCGAGTGTTGCAGCAACACACACCAAGCATAAAAATACTACCCGCAATGCACGCCTAAATAGATAAGAAACACACAATTTATTTTTTTGCACATATTTGATACAGTGAAAACGTTTCTGCACCTGCCGTCACAAAAGTGTTAATGTGCACAAAAAGAAGATACTTGTGTCAACAATAGTGTTATATTTTCCCAACCCATCAGGTAATCCAATGCTTTTCGAAATCCTCCCACTTAAGTGTTCTATCTGCCTACATAGGAAGTAAAATAATTTATTCATTTATTGGTGTTTAAGGGTACATGTTTCTGCACAACTGCCAATCGTAACCTCAACAGGGATATAAAGTCATGTCCAACCAATTGTTTATACCCATGTTGTCCATTTAGGCAAATACAATTCCAGGCATTGGTGACCTAAAACGTAAAGAAACACTTCTTTAGTTTCTGAGGGAGGGGGCGGGGTCACGGGCAGAAGAAAAATAAATAAGTTAAAACTCTGAATTAATCAACTACTTTTCATAATAACTTGACTTAGATCTTGCTACACTGGGTAGAGTAATGCATTGTGGACTCTCGTTGTTTATCATGCTACTCCACGCGTACTGGTGTTGTGACATTGGTGGTGTGGATACACGTTTTTTTACGTGTATGACTTGTTACTTTTGGGCAGACAGGTGTGGGTATTTTGTCACTCGGATGCAGTGACAGAGAATTGTCACTGTAGCGTGGGCGTACTAAAATCAGTCGGGTTAAAATTAACCCAAACCAACTGGACTTATTGAATATGAACCAGAAGGGTCCATATTCACTCAACCCAATTGATTTGGGTTGACTTTTAACTCAACTGATATTTGACGGTGACTCCTTCAAAACAAGTGGTATGCACAATGGCACTTTCCACAAAATGCCAAGATAATGAATTTACGAAAAATCTATGGGTGTAGTTTTTTTACGCTCTGAGTTTCGAGAGGTGGCATTCTCAACAATGTCAATGGGCTACTATATTCACCGGTTGGGAAAGATTTTCAAATTGGTCGAATTGTGTATGAAGTCTACTCTCATGAGTACTCTGCGTTTCTCGCTAATTACTCTCTACCTTTTCTTTGTTCCGCTTCCTCTTCTTGAGGTTTACGACATAGCTTGTGTATTTTTTTGTTCCCAGACACAGTATTTGACCCTCTGCATTGTCAACATCACTGCAATCTTATGGACGATCAAAATCGATTGCTTGTCTGAACTTAAATTTGTGGAATAGATAAGAACTGGTATTTTCTCCTGATGGTAATGGGCTATGGGTTCCTTATTTCATGATGTCCTATCAGATGCACGTTGCATGTAGTCACAATTGTTGAAGTGAAGGACATTAAGGCACCCCACGCCGTCTTTTAGACCAAGTATCACTGCCATCGTCTTGATGTCATGTTCTCCTTGGATTTACCTTGTGTGAAGTGTGGACTGGAGCGGTGTATAATCAAAGTGTACAGGGGGCGCGGTGGTTCAGTGGTTACGACATTCAATTTCAAACCGAACGGTTTACGGTTCGATCTCCACCGGGGTGACCGTGTTGGGTCTTTCGGCAAGCACGTGGGGACGCGGTTGCGCTGTGTACTAAGGCGAAATGTATGTCGATGTTGCACTTGGCTGCAATCAATGCTAACCCTGTTTGTGCTGAGTTAGAACGTTTGGGAATCTGACAGTTGCTCGCCGCTCACCTTTGGTTCTCCTCGGGTGCTCAGGCTTCCTCCACCCGTAAAACTATCTGTCAAGATAGTCGTTAAACCCCAATAAAATAAATAAATAAATAAATAAATAAATAAATAAATAAATAAATAAATAAATAAATAAATAAATAATATGTGTTCACTGTTTATACAACAGATGAATCTTGCGAAAAGAGAAGATTGTGACTTAACTTTTTACATCACATGGAAAACAGACGACACATGAAAAATAAAATTATTGAATGCCCAATTGTTTTTCATTTTTTGCGTCAAAAACATGGCTTACAGCACGTCATTGAAACGAGCTGGCGAGGGGTTATAAGTTATGTTTTGACGCCAAAAATAGAAAAATAATGAAAATTTTAAGGCAATTTCTGTGAACAGCGCCGGTTTTAGCCGTTTGTTGAAGGGTTTAATATCTTGAAAAACTAGACGGGTACGCATGTTATGTGCGATGCTGAAATACAATAATAAAATTTGTCTTCTTCTCATTTCCATGTTTTGATGCAGTAAACTCCGTAATTTGAACGAAATTGTAAAATAAACATAAATATTAATTACGAAGAGAAACAATGAGCAAGACAATAATATAAAATTATTATTAATGAATTTATGTTTATCCCGCATTTTGGGTTGAGTTCAATTAGCTTTTGTTTTGTTCAACAAAAAAGGCTCAAACTTTAAATCCGTCAAATTGTGATAATGATTGTATGATCTGCCCTGTCCATTGGGATCACATTAACCCTTTGAACACCAGAGGCCGTTTTAACGACCCAGGGACATGGTACATAATAGTTTCATTAAGTAGGATGCCTGCTATGTTAAGGGTGGGGTAGACCAATCAATATTTTTAACGTGCAGCCCTAAGGCTGCAGGTTGAAACTATTGATTGGTCTAACCCCAAATAATGAATATGGACTCTTCTAGTTGCTGCATATGAATTGACATGGAAGATACCACCAGGGTTCAATGGGTTAATTATCTACTCTTTTGTCGATTAGTCGTTCGCCTTGCTTAAAAATAGTAATTAATGATTTTAGATTTCATCCGGAATATTGGACTCGTATGTTACGACCCATAATGTAATAAATGCACATAAGGTAATACCTACTCATAATGTAATACAAAAATGCCCGTAATGTAATACGTACCTATAATGTAATAAAAAACGACCCATAATGTAATAAACGTAATAACGTGTAATAAATGTTAGGCGCCAATAATGTAATAAAATTCACAAAAAATTAGATACAAATTACACTCATCCAGGCCCGTAATGTAATAAAATTCTAAACTTGATTTTTGTTTTTTCTCTTTACTCCAGCAGTGCGTTCGGCTGCTTATGACACATCCTACGCCTCCGCCAATGCTGCCAATGGACCCTATGCTGCACACAGCCAACATGTATGGGTGTGTTGGAATTACGATGGAGAGTATTCCGGGACATGGGGCGGGTATACTCTGCTCTGAGTGACAGGCATTATCCCTCTTCTATTTGTACCACCCACGCAAACGATTTCCTCGATAGCCTCTACTGCCCTGCCACAACCACATTGGTCTACCTTACCAGACATTCAATAATTTCGATTCCAGGATGGTCATTTATAACTGCAGTCATCATATTCGACCGGCTGTTCACTTGCACAAAAGCAATGTGGTAGCAGGGTCCTGCTGTTAATAAATGCAAGTAGCTCTGACCAAAGTTGCTGGGGCTGAAGGCGGAGTGGGGTGAGGTGGGGTTTGGGTGCACAATGACCGGATAGTGGGGGGGGGGGAGTAGTGTGGGATACAAGGAAAAGATAGAACAGAAGCAAGACATTGAGTCAAGCGGTGCAGAGGAATATCGGGAGGCGATATGGTGAGTTTACTGGTATTGGGATAGGGGATATCCTATAGCTCGATGGGATTTGGATTAGGCTACTTTGCTCCAAATTAAGCGTACGATCTATAATCTGTCTCTCCAATTTTCACTACCTGAACAAATTAGTCATTTCCCTGTACTGTACTACCATAAGTTTATGGAAACTACCATGGTATACCATGGAACTACCATGGTAATACCATGGTATAGCCTGGTACTAACATGATACAGCCTGGTACAACCATGATACAATTCATGTGTATCATGGTACCACCATGGTACTACCATGGTACAAAATGGATGTACAACCACACAATGTTCACATACCAGGGTGTGATCCATGGTAGTAACATGGTACAGGTACCATGGTAAACGGTGTGGGGTACCATGGTAAAAGTACCCTGGTATTATAAGTACCGTGGTATTGGTATCATGGTAGTACCATGGTACAGGTACCATGGTAAAAGATGGGAGTACAAGTAACCTGGTATAAGTACCCTGGTATAGGTACCGCGGTATTAGTATCATGGTAGCACTATGGTACAAGTACCATGGTAAAAGATGGTACAAGTATCCTGGTATAAGTAACATTGTACTGGTATCATGGTAGTACCATGATACATGTACCATGGTAGTAACATGGTACTCAGTGGTTAGAGTAATGTGTTCGCGACCACGTCGTCTCAGGTTCGAACCCCATGCGGGGATCGAAACTGCGACATCGTGATCTCGAGTGCACCAAGTTGTGTCCTTGAGCAAGACACTTCATCCCCTCTGTTGGGAGCCGGTGTACCCGGGCAGAACCAACTAGAAGCGGCAAGTCACTTTCAATTGTCCATTGTGACAATCCCACAGAAGCATGGTTAGCATTGGTTGAAGTCTTGTGTACCTTCAGCCTTTGGCACGTATTAGCACACGGCGCCTCCATTCCTCCAGGCGAGCAATGGCAATGAAAAGCCTTGTTCAGGACACGTTTGACCGGGAATTGATGTCGGGACTATAGCATCTCGGAAACGACGCCAAAATCACTTAGATAACCGGCCCCCGGTGGTACACCCCTTATAAAAATGTGCCATGGTTTTACCATGGTATAATGTACCACTGTATTTTGGCCCCTGGTACAACCGTGGTACCTGTACCATGGTATTACTATGGTAATACCAGGGTAGTACCAAGACCGAAACAACGTGGTACTTTTTACCATACTTGTACCATGGTGTTACCTGGCACAGAGTACCATGGTAAAAACCGTGGTGCCATACATATGTGCCATGGTACTACCATGCAATCCAGTACCACGGTACTTATACCACGATACTTGACCCATGGTACCTCACATCGTTTACCATGGTACCTGTACCATGTTACTAAATGATGAGGAGTACCATGATACAAGTGTCCTGGTATAAGTAACATGGTACTCCACGTCATTTACCATGGTACATGTACCATGTTACTACCAGGGTACCTGTACCATGGCACTACCATGATACCATTTTTTAGCATATTTTATGATGTGGTCGTTATTACGTGTCATCCTGGCATTGGGCTCATTCGTTTCCAGGTGCGGTGGGTGCGACATGAACTTATAGTAGTATAGTACAGGGAAATGACTAATTTGTTCAGGTAGTGAAAATTGGAGACAGATTATAGATCGTACGCTTAATTTGGAGCAAAGTAGCTTAATCCAAATCCCATCGAGCTATAGGATATCCCCTATCCCAATACCAGTACACTCACCATATCGCCTCCCGATATTCCTCTGCGCCGCTTGACTCAACGTCTTGCTTCTGTTCTATCTTTTCCTTGTATCCCACACTACCCTCACCCCTCCACTACCCGGTCATTGCGCATCCAAACCCCACCGCACCCCACTCTACCCTCTGCCCCAGCAACTTTGGTGGTCAGAGTTACTTGCATTTATTAACAGCAGGAACCTGCTACCCACATTGCTTTTGTGCAAGTGAACAGCCGGTCGAATATGATGATTGCAGTTATAAATGACCATCCTGGAATCGAAATTATTGAATGTCTGGTAAGGTAGACCAATATGGTTGTGGCAGGGCAGTGGTGGCTATCGAGAAAGTCGTTTGCGTGGATGGTACAAATAGAAGAGGGATAATGCCTGTCACTCAGAGCAGAGTATACCCGCCCCAGGTCCTGGAATACTCTCCATCGTAATCCCAACACACCCATACATGTTGGCTGTGCATGGCATAGGGGCCACTGGCTGCATTGACAGAGGCGTGGGATGTGTCATAAGCAGCCGAACGCACTGCTGGTGTAAAGAGAAAAAACAAAAACCAAGCTTAGAATTTTATTACATTACGGGCCTGGATGAGTATAATTTGTATCTAAATTTTTGTGAATTTTATTACATTATGGGCGCCTAACATTTGTTACACGTTATTACATTTATTACATTATGGGTCGTTGTTTATTACATTATGGGTACGTATTACATTACGGGCATTTTTGTATTACATTATGGGTAGGTATTACATTATAGGCATTTATTACATTATGGGTCGTAACACTGGTATAAATAACGGTTGGTTGTTTTTATTCAGCGGCGAGTGTCATGTAACGTCAAAATGACAACACTGTACATTGGACTAGTGTTGGGATTAGTAAAAAATAATATTTAATTTAACTTTATTTGATCGGTCGTAACGCTTGCATTGGGCCCAGGATGTAAAAATGTTTTCTTGTATTTGAGTTTCAACCCGTTCTCTGACAATCAGTATCACGTTCTTGAGTAGGCGCCGGTCACACCATCGCATGCGAGTTTGTAATCCGTCTTTCATATACGTATTTCTCTGCGATTCGTCGCATGGTTACACTAAATGTACGTTTCCATGGTCTCAAAGCTCTTCGTAAGGAGCACGTATAAATTTAAATAGCATGTCAATGGAGCCAAGTCATGATTGAATCCCTTATATTGGGGAGGGGGATTTTGCTAGGATTTTATAAAATTATTTTAATTTTCAATAAAAGTTTGAATAGAAAAATCAAAAGATTGGGGGCGGCAGTGACGCAGACGTAAAACCACTTGAGAATTAATCATATTCGTTGATATTCATAAATTCACTACCGTACTGGGGAAAATATAAGACACGAGTAACAAAGAGGCACATCTACCTTCTTCTACACAGCACGTCCATGAATCGGAAAAATGACGTAGTACATGCATAATTAAGTGGTTTTTGATACTTTTATTTGACTTTCACCTTAAAACTATTGAAAAAATCGTATACGAATGGATTCGGACCGTCAAAAAATAGAGCATGTTCCATTTTATTCGGAAGGACAGGAGCGACGTAAACGAAAATATTATCTTACACGACGGTGTGACCACCCCAACGGTTTTCAATTCAATCTGATGACGTATACAACTGCCGTGAAAAAATCGAATGGTTGACGTACGATGGTGTGACCGCCGCCGTAGAAAATATTCTCAATTTAACCCTTTACCTTACTCGAAAGGCAGACGACACCTGCAAACAAAATTATTGAATATTTTCTTTTTATTTGTTGCATCGAAAATATAGCTTATGATCCCTCATTGGAATGAATTCGTTCCAATGACGGGTGAAAAGCTATGTTTTTTTAAACAAAAAAATAAAAAATAATGAAAAAAAATAATAAAGCATTTATTTTTTTAATGGCTAATTTTAGACTTGGGCCGCATTGACGAACGCTATCACACATTATTTATTTTTTTTTTTTTTTTTTTTATTTAACGGGTATAGTTTACAGACAATTACATATTGGACTATAAGATACAAATAGATAACTAGAAAATGATATTCAGTCTATACCGTTGTGAGATGACATAGCCAGATTGGCTGTCTACCTGTCACTCCCGTAATACATTTAACTCCCACACTGACTACATGCTCTGCACATTGATCTTTGATAGAAAGATCTACTTGTATGGATACTTGTGAGTAGCTAGTAGAACTGCAACTTTGACTCGGCTCAGTACCCCATTAGTCTATTTCTACAGAAGGACGAGTTTTCAGGTTAAAAAAGGTGGCTAATGGTGATGTGATAGTGGGTATCCGTAACCCTATGTGTTAATCTGATATTATTATGGTTATCAAGCTGGGTTGTGGTTAACTTTAGAAGATAAATATGGTATGGTTCAAGTATTGTTCATCAGTCAAGATAAACATAATGGACACACTATTATACAAAATAAGTCCTCGATGTGTCGACAGTTTGGGACACTAGTACCAGGAGGGCGGCGAGGCCCTGTCGCTCTCTCCAGTTTACTAAATTTGTACAATCCGAGTTACCAGCGGTTGAGGTAAAGTGCATAACAGACGCACAAAACGCCGTAGTACACAATACCACTGCACTCACACGTGACCAATCGAGATTAAATATTTTGCCCAAGGACACGACGTATTTACAGCTGTTCAGACTCTAACCTTCGATCTTTCAGTTTAAAGTCAAATGCTCTGACCACCGAGTCACCTCTCATTCTCTTATGTTGATAAATAAACAACATTTTTTGACGCAAAAAAATTAGTGTTTCAAGAGTTTTATTTATAAGTGTCGTCTGCTTTTCGTGTTAGGTAAAGGGTTAACAGCTATATCCCATTTGACAGGCAAATAGGATAAAAGTGATAAATAATTTACAATAGACAGTATACATTATCAGCTGTACCCCATGTTACAGCGCTTCAAAAGCTTTGTCAAATGGAATAGAACTGCCCAATGTACACTGTGTATCAAACCTGTATTTACCCAAGAGGATAGTAACTTCGATCTGGTAACATCTAAAAATAACAGTTCTCCTAGATGCAGAATGATCTACTGAATGCTGTGTAAGGCTAAATGTTAACCCTTTACCTGATGACAGATGACTAATTTATATAAGACTCTGTATATTAACAGCTATATCCCATTTGACCGGGCTGTCAAGAAGTTAACACTATACCAAAAGACTGATGAACAATTTACAGTAGACTGTATATATTACCTGCAATGTCCCATTTGACGGAGGACAGATTGACCTCGGTCAAGTAACAGCTGAAAACAACAATTTTACTAGATGTGAGATGATCCATTGAATGCTGAGGAAGGCAAAAAATGAACTCCATACCAATGGAAAGGATACAATTTACGTTGGCCTGTTGAGCTTTGGCAGATGGGATAAGACTGTTTGTTATTCGCTATATATTAACTCTTCATTTATACAAGAGGATATTTAAATTTCAACCTGGTTCGTGATTGGTGAGAAAGGCTGAGAAATTAACCCTTTACCAAATGACAAATAGCCAACTTACATAATTCACTATATATTACCAGCCATATCCCACCTGAAGGAGCTCCATAAGCTTTGTCGAATGGAATAAGACTTCCCGATATTCATTGTGTGTTAAACCTTTGTTTACTCAAAAGGATAGATTAACCTCAACTCAGTAACACTTCAAAATAACAATTTTACTAGATATTGGATGATCCACTGAGTACTGAAGAAGGTTAAATGTTAACCCTTTATCGAATGACAGATGGACAATTTACACAAGACTATGTATATTAACAGTTATATCCCATCTGGCAGAACTCCAACAGCTATGTCAAATGGAATAAAACTGCTCAATGTACACTGCGTATTGAACCTTTTATTTACCCAAGAGAATAGTTTAACCACAATCTGGTAACACTTGAAACTAACAGTTCTCCTAGGATAAAAGTTAACCTCACACCAAAAGACTGATGAACAATTTACAGTTGACTGTGTATATTACCTGCAATGTCCCATTTGACAGAGGGTACATTGACCTCAATCTGGTAACACTGGAAAACAACATTTCTTCCAGATGTGGGGTGATTCTCTGAATGCTGCTGAGAAAGGCTAAAATTAACACTATACTAAAGAGAATGGTATATCCCTTTACCTAACATGAAAAGCATACGACACTAAAAACAATTCTTGAATAACTATTTTTTTTCATTTTTTGTCTCACAAAGATAGGTTACGACCCCTCATTGGAACGAGCTCGACGAGCTCGTTCCAATGAGGTGCCATACCTATGTTTTTGAGACAAAAATTGAAAAAAATATGAAAATTAATTGGTCATTTTTAAGAATAGCGCTGAACGGGTTTGGCCGTTACGTTGGTTAAAGGGTTAACCTCACCTGGTAACATTTGAGTACAACAACTTTTCTAGATGTGGGATGATCCACTGGATGCTGAGGGAGGCTAAACATTAACCATATACCAATGACAAGTATACAATTCACATAGGACAGTGTATATTACCAGCTATACCCCACTCGACAGAGCTCCAAGAGCCATGTCGAATGGGATTTGATAGCTTGTAACGTTGAACACTTGATCCCAGTCTCGAAGCGACGAGATGAAAAGTAACAAGTGACATGATGTACATCTGTGACTTTTGCACTCAGATTCGAATATATTTCCAGAATTTGATATCCTGCGAATTTATCCTTGTTTGGACTACAAATAGAGCTATATATTCGAATCACTGCGCGGCATGAATGAAATAACGTAGATAAAAAATAAGACGCCCCATGGGCTCCTCAACATTCATCTGTCAATTGGTGTATATTTTCCACAGCAGTAATAAGTAAGTACTTGTTATATGTTGAAGGAGGATTCAGCTGAGCAGCTGAATAACTGAGGTTTATAACTTTAGTTCTTCTTCAGTCATCTGTCAACAGGTGATCGTCTTTCTGGCAAGGTCATCTGGTGCATCAGTCCTTATATAGGGGCTGAGAGGATAGGTTCTATTTACCGGTGCAGAACCGGGAATATCAGGTAAAATATTCCATACAATCAATTTTATTCCAATTCAAGCCTTTGTTGAAAGCCTCCGTCAGGACTGGGTCCTCTAAATCCCTGGATTCATAGACCCTGCCCTGAGACGCGCTCTAAGCGGAACCGTGTCAGACCTTTCCAATTTCCATGTACTTGTTCTTTTTTCCAACTTTTACCCCTTTACCTAACATGAAAAGCAGACGACACTTGCACTTTTTGTCTCAAAAACATAGGTTATGACCCCTCATTCAAAAGGAAGGCATAGTCTATGTTTTTGAGACAAAAAATGAAAAAATAATGAAAATTCACTGGCGATTTTTGTGAATAGCGCTGCCCGGTTCTGTCCGTTACGTTTGGGTAAAGGGTTAAAGTAACAAATTCTTTCTCAATAGTCAGCATATTGATAAATAATAATTGGAAACTACCTTACAGAATATTTGTTTGTTACTGGAGTTTAACGACACTTTCTACAGTCAGGGTCACATTGCGTCGGGTAGTTTGCCGGTGGAGAGCCGAAATACTCGAAGAGAACCAGCGAGCAACGGCGAACAACTACAGTTAGTCTTCAATGTACTAAATCCACACGAGCAGAGTTAAAAGCGCTAAACTAAATGCTAAAAACTAAAGTGTTAAAAACCACACTTGAAGTGCTGTATTTAACACTTACTAAGTGCTGAACTAGCACTTCGTTCAAGTGTAGATATCCCCGAACTTGACAGGTGTTACAATAATACCACTTGACAAGTGTAATGTCGCGACATTTAAAAGGAAACAACGCTGATGACGCGGATCAGGCTCGAACTCTCGAGCCTGATCCGCGTCATCTGCATTGTGTCTTTTTAATTATGTACCCACCAAGCGCAAATCAAATTATGGATGATTCTGGAAGACCCACCAACTCTAGACACATGAGAAGTGCCATCCATTCAAGTTTCAGATGTCTGACGATTGTATTGTCTAAGTGCTTAAAGCATTGCACTTTGAGTGTTAAAATCAAACCCTAAGAGTCAGAATGGGTTTAACACCTTGAAAGTGTCAGTTTTAACACTTTAGTTTTTAGTGTTCAAGTGCACAGTGCGCCTTAGTAGAACACGGGAGGTTAAGTATCTTGCTCAAGGACATAACTCAGTTACGGTAGTCAAGGATCCTCCCGTCGACCTTTTGTTTAAGAGTCCAAGCCTCTAACCACTTAGCCCCGCCCCATCTTACAGAGTTACTAACTATTTTCTAGACCTATGATCCAGACAATTTAATTTAAATATTATTTTTCCAAAGTATTAACAATTTCAACAAAACCATATCATGTGACCCCTCATTAGAACAAGCTTAACGAGCTCGTTTCAATGAAGAGTTAAATAACATGGTTTCCTTGAATTTTTTTTAAATATATTTTTCTCAACTGCTCAATTTGTGAATTACGCGGGCCAATGCGGTCGATTCGTTAGGTAAAGAGTTAAACAATGAAGAGTCAAATAAAATGGTTTTCTTCAATTGTTTTAAAAATATATTTTTTTCAACTGCCTAATTTGTGAATGACGCGGGCCAATGCGGTCGATTCGTCAGGTAAAGAGTTAAACAATATGTGAAAATGCTTGAAAATAATTACCTGTCGAGCATTTTTCTTCAGACTCGTCTGGTCACAGGTGTCTACGTGAGCAGATTTGTGTTTTTCAGTGATCGGTAAACAGGTGAATATTGATAATTTCCCTCCGCGCCTGTATTTAAGAATGCATTCCCGGATTAAGTATTTTATACAATTCGGGCTAACCAATCGAAACATCCCTTGAAAATCCAGGAAGTTAACACAAACTGCGTCACCAATTTAAGATCGTTCTTCTTTTGATTTTAAATAGTTCAGAAACAGTACTCATTTGTACTATGAATATCAATTAATATTCCCGTATTTCTACCTTTTTATGTATTCCACCCATGCGTTCAGTCCACCCACGTTTTGTGTAGTTTATGAAATATTTTATCAACAATTTTATAATGTGTTTTTGTCTGACAAAACGTGATCTGACTGCATCATTCAAACATACACGACTTATCAATGAAATATAAACGGATCTATGGATTGTTTTTACGCCTTACCACTGTCCCATGAAGGGCGTAGTGGCAAATCAAGTGGTGGTTAGAGTTCTATCCAAGCACCTGTATCTTTAGCAATATTGTTGAGGCTCCATCTTCTTGAACATTTCTTTTCAGATAAAAGCATGGGTGTCTATCTTGGATCTGCTTGTAATTAATTTTACATGTGATTACCGATCGCCATAAACCCACAGTTCACTGATGTTGCACGCTGTTGCGTTATCAACACCTGCACATATTTGCTCTTCATCAGATCATTTTGGCGTTTGTTTATTCCTTTTTAACCCTTTACCCAACGCAGAAAATATCAAAATTTATTATTTTTAATATCATTTTTTAACATTTTTCAAAACATTTCAACAAAACCATATCATGTGACCTCTCGTTGAAACGAGCTCGTTTCAACGAGGGGTCACATGATATGGTTTTGTTGAAATGTTTTGAAAAATAATATTTTTTCAACTGCTAAATTTGCATATTACGCGGGAGGTTGCGGGCGATTCGTTAGGTAAAGAGTTAAGACAAAAGTGTTACTTGGCCTAAAACCAGTGTAGGTTTTCCTACACGGACCTTTTATTCCATATGTGCTCCGTTCAACCTTGAAAAGACCAGATGTTTGCTTATAGAATGCTTTCTGGTCCCACTCTTCCTGAGCGGATCATACATCCTCTAATCGAGGTTTGACCAAAGTCCTCTCTATCTCATTATATGATTCTGACGGCAGCCATTCATCATACTCTCTATAAAACTGTTCCTTCTTTTCCAGAGGTGGTTTGCAGAATGAGATGTATTCAAAATTGATTCCCCTAATACAGTACTGAGAACCATATCGATCCAGGAAAGTACCAATGAAATCATAATAAAATTGCAATGCTCTTTTGAGGTATTTGTACTTGAAGGCGCCGAAACAGTGCGGCATATTCATCTTGATGCGGTTCTTATTCCTCTCCTTTTCGTATAGTGTTTCCGTCATAGTCTTCGGTGTTCGGAAGTGCATGTTACTTGCTTAGCGAGATGCTTCATTATCATTACAATAAATACTATTTCTCTGTTTTTCTTATTTCGTTAATGACTCCCCATACCCAATGCTTCCAAAGAGTTTCATTGTGTCAGCAACTATTGCCGTATTTGGATCTATCTCTTCGGGTCTTTGAAACACCTTCCCCCCCCCCCCCCCCAATCACTTGGGGCACTTTTGTGTGTGTGGGGAGTGGGGGTGGGGGGGGGGGGGCTCTTACTGAGTGGGTTGATAACTATGTGTCACTTCGAGGCCGAGATCAAGGTACCATTTTAACCCTTTGAATACGAAAGACCACATGTTGTAACATGATCTTAATTCAAAAAGTTGGTAGTTTCGCAGTGATCATGTGTGGTTGACCAATTAAGATTTTCAACGTGCAGTCCAAGTCTGTACGTTGAACACATCGTTTGGGCTATTCATATTCTGGACATAAGGGGACGAATTACAAAAACTCAAGGTGAGAAAATCTGAAAAACGGCTCCTCTCGCTCTCATATGAGAAAATTCGACAGTTCAGACATTGTGTTGTCTAGACTGGGGTGTGGTCAGATACTGATGTTTAGATATGAGGAAATAAAAAATACTACCTGTTCACTTCACTCACAAGCAGTTGGGGATTGAAAACTTCCCGTCTGTTTATCTCACAAATAGTGAGGGACCGCAAACTGCTAATCTGTTTCCCTCACCAACAGTGCAAAACTAAAACCTACCCGTTTGTTTCCCTCACAAACAATGAGGAGCTCTCACCAAACGATTTGCCCCTCCCTCATACGAAAAAATTCAGTATATCATACATAGCGTTTTATTTTGGACCGAGGGGGTGGTTAAATATTGATATGAGGATATGCGGAGATACGGATTACCTCTTTGTGTTCCTCAACAACAGCGAGGAACGTTCACCAATGAATCCCTCTCGTCCCCATACCATAAAATCAGATATGTCCGAGACAGTGCATTCTCTGGAGTGTGGGGGGGGGGGGGGATGTCAGATGGTGATATTACGATATGCAGGGACCGATCAGGACTATTTAAAATACGCTCTAGCCTCGGAGCCTATTTTTTCAATTCATGCGCCAGATTTCAATTTACGGAGTCACACTGCTGTTTGTAACACACCCAGCAAGTGTGTAATAGCTCTCATCATTTTCATTTAGTACACTATAGCAAACATTAATTTTCACTGTGGTTTCTGATCAAGTCTTGGCTGCCTATTTAGGCAGCCAAGACTTGATCAGAAACCACAGTGAAGATTAATGCTTGGTAATTAAGACTTGAAGTATTAACTTAAGCACTCTACAACAATGATAAATGATAATCATATATATAATACATG
The DNA here is from genome assembly GCA_031216915.1 of Pictodentalium vernedei. Lineage (NCBI taxonomy): Eukaryota > Metazoa > Mollusca > Scaphopoda > Dentaliida > Dentaliidae > Pictodentalium > Pictodentalium vernedei. The sequence goes on from CM062294.1 coordinate 144,733,791, forward strand.
TAAGAGTGTCTCTCTCGATTATCCATCGAAAGAATATCAAAATATGATCTGAGAAGTTACGCGCCAACTGAGAAGCCTATTTCTGAGATTTAAGAGCCAGGTCCTGATGTTTCAGAACCAAATACGCACTGGCGCATGGCCAGGTCGGTCCCTGGATATGGAAAACTACCTGTTTACTCCCATCGGGAACAGTGTAGGACTCTGACAAATGATTCCCTCGTCTTCATACGACACAATCCGATATTTCAGAAATGGCGTATTTACTGGAGTGGGGGAGACAGTTAGATACTGATAAGAGGATATGAGAAGGGATCAAATACTGGAAGGATAATATGAGAAAACAACAAAATACGTTTTGAATTTCACCAAAAACAGTGAGGATACTAACGAGACACTTTTTCTTCGCCCTGGAACACGAAAGTCTGATATTTGCGCCGCGGTGGTGGTCTCTGGCCTGGGGAGGGGGAAAAACTACAGACTGCAAGGTGGAGATCCACATCTAATGTAAACGCTATGGATGTTTGCAGCCACTGGAACGTTCTTGGGTGTGTGAGTGCGAGAAGGAAGATAACAGAAGTGCGAATGTGTCCTAATTCTAAGAAAAGCTGACATAATAGTGTTGCCGGAGAGATCCCTTTGTGTTTTAGCATTGGATCACACCCTTGTTGCTTCCAAAAATCTAAAATGGTAACAACTTAATAGGAAGAATGAATGCACTTTTCTTGCACAACTTCGCTTTACCAGCTTTGGTCACAATTGTGGTACATTATAAGCTCTTATATTAAGTGGCCAGCGTGGCCTTGCAACGTACCAAGATTCATACGTTTTTCTTATGACGTTTCGTTTAAAATGTTAACTGATAATGTGCCGAGTGATGTAGCTGCTATTACGTTGTTTTTTCCCGTCTGCATTAAGCCACTGGAGTCCTTTTCTGTGTGGCACTTAACAGTTATGATGGAAATATGTTACAACGGAATGACCCCCAATACCCTTGACCGTTAAGGCTCATACTACTACAGCCTTGGCAAAAAGTGCATGTTACAATTTCCTACTTTCAGAAGAAAAGCCATCCCACATATTTCACAAAGTTTCTATTGTTTTCGACTTTTCTCAATTCTCGGATTATTTATAACGGTTGTGGGTATGGTGGGTTCACAGCACTGATAGGGTTAACCGTTACCGAAATGGTTAACCGTAGAATAAACTACGTTTTGGCTGGACAAATTAACCAGTGTAATTGGTAGCTAATTCCACGTAGTACAATGTACGGCTGGAGCACAGTGTCTGTTCGGCGAAGAAGTTGATTTTCTAGTATTTCTAAGTATTACCCCCAAGGCAGGTGAGTATATATACAGAACAGCACATACGTTTGAATGGGTTAAGAATTATCGCATGAGATTGTTTTCGCCCATTCAAACGTATGTGCGGTTCTGTATTTATCACACACCTCCCATGTAACAACCAATCTAAACGAAAATCGAACTAAAAGCATTCTTCATCTGGACAATTGCTGCATTTTCTTCGTTGCCAGCGAGACATCACTCCTAGTTGGCCGGGCACCAATCCTAATTTGCTTTTTAATTTTTACAGCATTCGATTGGTGGAAATCAATAGATACCGATCAGTGTCACGGTCACGATGATCGAACTTCAAATATTGACTAATCTGCGGAGACTAACAAAACAAAATGTTTTTAAATAGCTAATAAGTTTAGCACGCTCCATTATGAAATAATCAGTTATGGAGAGTATTGGTCAAGATTCAAGCAGTCAGAATTTTATTTTTATATTGTAACTTTTTGACTCGAATCTGATTGTTTTAATGTCACGGGTGAACAAATCTAAATGAGGAACTTGGAATTTCCAAGCCATCTCGACTCCGGTGCATTCGACCAATGCTGACGTGATTTATTTAGACGGGTTCCTTCTCTGTTTACTTTGAATACGAAATCGAACGTGTTTTGTTTCACCACATACAGTGGAGAGTGTATTATCACTAAATCACCCGCAGAGTGGAGATTCCACCCGGACAATAATTGTAAATTTGTTGCAAAGCATAACAAGCACCACCAAAGTTTCAGCCAATGGACCTCCGGGTTAAACCCGGAGACCCATTGGCTGAAACATTGTTTGTGTTTTTTGTCCATATGTACAAAATTTGAAAATTATTGCTTGGGTGGTAACTCCACTCTGCGGGTGATTTAGTTACAATCCACTCTCCATGTAGTGTATGCGTTACAACTCTTTTATCGTACAGGCGGAACATTGGGAATATTCTGTTTTGCATTAACAGGTGTGTGTGATTAATATAGTTCTTGCTCCTCCTCGCTATTTCAAGCCCCAAGCTTGGTGAAGATGTCTGGGAATGTTATAGCGGGGATAGTGAGAGGGTTTGCAAGAAATGTAAAACATACGAGGATATCCCCAATTCCTTCCATGGACAGTCCGCGAAAATCAAACTAGTGTCCAGAAAAGTTAGTTTAGTGCAATAATGTTGCATTGGAAATCATTCTTAGATCCAAACAACGTATCTTTTCGCGTTTAATGTTTTGTACTCGGAGAAAATCCTGCATATATTACCCGGAGATGTACTACGATAACACACACGGGCATTTCACGACATTCCGTGTATCTTCAAGCCAGCTCCACCATACAATCTGGGGTAAAACTATAACACCCCCGAATGTAAGCAAACTCAATATTTCATGTAACCGCCGTCGGTATAAGTCGCTTCCTAGAGCCATATCTTCCGTCCTTACCATTATTGGTGCGATTTGTATGTTGCGCGGCGCGGGAATGGGGTGTGGCAAAATGACTTTTCCAGCAGCCCAGAATGCCTCATGTATGTACAATTTTATTGATGTTGACCTACGAGAATTGGTTGGCAGTGTAGTGATAAGGATCAGAAATGACGTCCTTTACATTCGAGTTGCGTTGCGGGCGACCTCTCGGGTTCGAATGAATGAATGAATGAAAGGTTTCATTGCGCCTAAGGCGTACATGGATGACGTGGGATTTAAGTCCCTTGAGACCCGAATAACTTTATTTGCTTTATAACTTGATTTGCTTACGAATCCACGAGCGCCGGAAGCGAGAACCAATAATCTTATTTGGTTTGAATGTGCGCACTGGCAGTAGTAGGTGCAGATCTCCGAGAACCTCGAACTGAAAGATGACAAGGAATTGTGCATAACTACACGAATTCTGCTTCGTGTTTGCTTAGAGACGTGGGCATATTTATGGTAATATTGAAATCGCGGTTTGTTGGTTGGTTGTTTTAGAAAAGAAAAAGAAACCCCAGCATGTTATCCATAACGGTTGCAAAAAGAAAAAAGAAGCTTGGAGTCATCCATCAGCCTATAAGGGAGAGTAAATGCTGAGCCTTGGCCATCTGGTCCGCATTCCGGGTAAACAGATGACGGGATGACGGGAGGAAAAAAACAAAAACCGCACATGCACCACTCACAGATACACACCCGAAAGCCCTTGTGTGTCTGTGAGTGAGTGAGTGAGTGAGTGAGTGAGTGAGTGTGTGTGTGTGTGTTTTTTTTTTGGGGGGGGGGGTTTCAGTTCAACACTAACATCATCACCCCTCTCGGGTTCATAGGAACCCCAAGCGGGCCGTAGGCCCGCAAAGGGTTCCACATACCCAGTCAGATAAATGTGTTCCAGAACAGAATTCTCTATGGCCGTCAATGTGATTTTTGAAGTGGACAGTAAATTTCAGTGAAAAAACCACGTAACTTCCGGTGTCGAATTGCCCATGCAATTGCAATTGGCTTGTCCCCCTCTGGGAATCAAATGTTTTTTGTTTCGCCTCAAAGCTTTGCGTGATACATTGGCCTACATATCTACACTTCAGGGGTAACCAGGCCTTCTCAACCGAGAACCGCGACAAATCAGCGGCCGGCCAAAGTGTTACTATTATTACTCGAGTTCTGCCCTTCTGGAGGTTTGTCAATATGCTCAGCTGATGATCTCGTCATTTCAGATCGAACTCTGAGTCCTGATTTCGTTGCAGCTTGTCTGCCAGTGATAACCTCAATCGAAAAAAAACGTACATTTTACCGATAATATAACTGATAATTGTTGTTATATTGGTGCGATTGTATACTGATATGCATTGACACGTACCTCGTGAAATATCAAGATGAACAGAAACTCAGTTGTTGAATTACCCGAATGTTAAGGTGTTGTAAAAGTAAGGAAAAGTTTGCTTGAAAAAAGGGTATACGGACGTTTCGTCCGCAAGCCGAGTCGTCCGCTTGTCAAGGAAAATATTGTCTGCACATTTTCTACATTTCGAACAAGACACCCACCCCCCCTACTAACATGTGGCATTTCCCCAGATTAAGCCCAATATTCTCACATATAAAGCCTCCTGATGTTGTATTTATGTTAAGAGTGTGATGTACAACATCATCTTTAAGGTTTGAAACACAAATGATGTCATATATTGGCTGATATATTGATATGTTTTTAAAAAATTGCACAAGTTGGAAATGCACATTTTTGGTGCACTCAAAAGACTCACCCACCCCCACATCATGTCTTGCAAATTTTGGTCCCCCCCCCCCCGGACCCCCCTCCCCCTGGAATAATTGCAAAATTATAAGATTATGTTACGGAACTTAATATAACAAGTTTTGATGCATTTCTTAATATAATTATAACACGTTTTGATGCGTTTCTTAATATTATTAATTCCTATAATACATTTGCTAATAATTTGTGATTATTCATTGTAAAGCGCCGGTGATGCTCTTCCAAGAATAATTGCAAAATTATAAGATTATGTTGCAGAATTTAATAAACCATAAATTTTGATGCGTTTCTTAATATAATTAATTCTTATAATACATTTGCTAATAATTTTGCTATTATTCATTGTAAAGCGACGGTGCGCCTCGATGAATACTTGCAAAATTATAAGATTATGTTGCAGAACTTAATATAACAAATTTTGTTGCAACAAATTTTGTTGCATTTCTTAATATAATTAATTCTTATAATACTTATGCTAATAATTTTGCAATTATTCACTGTAAGGTGCCGGTAGAGCTCTTCAATGAAAAATTGCAAAATTATAAGATTATGTTGTGGAACTTAATATAACATACATATACTTTAAGAACTTTTACTGTAATAATATAATTTTTATTGGTAATCCATTGAATAAACAGTAATTAAAATTTATTAGATGGCTGGATAGTTTATTTTGTTCTGACATTTCTGTTTTCAGAATTTCATACACATATATGAAATTTAATGCTAGGAGGTACATTAAGATATATTACAATGGAGGTACATTAAGATATATTACAATAGGTAATATACAATAAATTATACAATAAAATTATTATATAAATAAAAAATGATTCAAAATGCAATACTTGAATACTTTCCCACAGCGAACGAGTTTCGGACGTGTTGGGTATAATTGTAGAGGACGACTTCGGTAAAATTGCAGCGGACGATTTGGTTAGCAGACGAAATGGGTGTAATTCGAAAAAGTGATACTGATAGGTTGCTTTCAGTCCCGTTAGAAACCAAAACAAAGTAATAATGTGTTACTTTTTGGTGCATCTGTATTTCTGAACAGTGTTTTGTAGTTTCAAAAACTAAAAAAATGGAAAATAATAACCCTTTTGGATATTTACCGCCATTGAAAATGGCATGTCATCTTTTTTCGGGAACTGGGGGAATCTTCAGCCTGGGGAGAACTAGGCCCAGGGAAGAATCATCCAAAAGAAAAGCAGTCCACATCTGTTAGGATATTTTAGATACGCTACGATATTCGTTTTAACTCCTGAAAATAATTCTTAAAAAAAATATTAATAGATTGTTCGATATTTATTGAAAAAATATTAATATAATATATCGTCGAGCAATTATCTGCAGTAAATTCACATTCAATGTGTTCTGTAATAGGGCCTTATTAACATCTCTCATCTGTTAGAATGATATCCAATCACTTCGGCTCTAAGTCATTTCGTCCTCTGGTCAATTCGACCTCAAAGTCATCTCTGTCCTAGTCACTTTGGTCCCTTGGTCATTTCGGCACCATTTTAAGTGTAGAGATCTATAAAGATCAGTGCATAGTTCATGTTTAGAAATAATGGGTAATTACCTTTATTAAGTAATGTTCAGTTATTTGTATTTACACAGTGTACAGAAGAGTTATACATGACATTAAAAATTATCCATTTGTTCAATTTTACATACATTTAAGATGCTATCTGTATAAGTAAGAGAAATTATTTTACTTTGAAATTTTGCAAAGTACCGGAATATGCAGTCATTTATTCATATTGTTATGCACAACTCCTAGTCACCTTCCAGTTTGAGGTTCACAGGCTTTCTTTTTCTTTTTTATTTTCTGAAACAACCACCAAACTGCGATTTTGATACTACCATAAATATGTCCACATTTTCTAAAATACAGAGCAGAATCCTTGTAGTTATGCGCAATTCCTAGTCCCCTTCCAGTTCGATGTCCACGGGGGTCTGATCCCAGTGCCCCACTTTCAAGGCATACACTCAAACCAAATCACATTACTTACCCTCGCTTCTGGCTCTCATAGATTCATAAGCAAATAAAATTATTCAGGTCACAAGTGATTTCAAATCCCACATAGTCCATGTGCATCTTCGACATGCTGAAACCTTTCTTTTATTTATTCATCATGAAAGAAAATCTACTAGACATATATCATGTATACCTGAATATCTAATTGAGAGATATATATGTTGAAAAAAATTAAATAGAAAAATGTTAAAATTCAAACAATATTTGAAAATATTTAAAGAGGCCGAAATGACCTGGTATATTGGGGCTGAATTGACCTGAGGCTGTAATGACTGGGGCCAAAATGACTTGGGGCCAAAGTGACTGGAATTCGTTGAATTGCATCCAAACTGTCCTCCAACAATTTGACCCAAACTGGATACTAATCTAACCCAAACCATCCTTTGGCAATTTGCCCCAAACTGTTCTCCAGAATAGGGACACATGATTCTTATTGATTTATTTATTGGGGTTTAATGACACTTCGATAGCCAGGGTCACTTCATGTCGGACAGTTTTACAGGTGGGAAAAGCCAGAGAGAACCACAGAGCAATTACAAACATCTAACGTACAAACAGCACACATGCTGGGTTAGCATTGGTTGAAGACAAGTGTACGATTGACATGCAGTATGCCTTGGTACGCAATGGCACTACGTGGGCAGTGGGAATGAAGTGTATTGCCCAAGGAAACAAAGTGGTTGCCACAGGTGGTATTTGATAGAGGACCCTTTGGCTTGCAGCCTTCACCTCTAAGTACTGAGCCCTTTAACCTTCAAAACTGTATAGTACCAGCTAAAACATTTTGTAGAATGACCACATGAAAATGACCTCCATGAGCTCTGTCAAACAAGATATAATAGATTAAATGCCTGTATTGAATGTACTGAGGCCAAATTGGTCTATAACCAAAGGAAAACTGGGAAGAGTCAGGGCAATTTCTCAACATGTTACAAGATTTTTTATTCAATTAACAGGAGATTACTCTATAACCTATATTCAATTACCAGGTCAAATTTGTACTGGAGGTAAATGGTTTTGTGTTGGGAAATTATATTCTATTAACAGGCATACAGTTAAAACTAGAAGTCCTAACATGAAATGCGCAAAGATAGCACGTCGATTTGCACGTTAATCTACGCGTTATGACCATAGTAAGGCAGGGCTTGCCTTGAGTCGGGGCTGATCAGCCCAGGCCCCGAGATCACCCCCTAGGAGCACTTGCTGGGGGCTTTTTTTCAAGCCCCGATATTTTCCACAAAAAAGCACCAACAATAATGGACAAAATGGAAAATCAGCCCCGAAAAGGCCCCGACCTCAATATGTGGGGGACTTTTTTTAGGCCCCGACCATTTTACTCAAGGCGAGCCCTGGTAAGGCTATCATATTCTGTACATATGGCCTGTGCACAAGCAATGTTTCAGCCAATGGACCTCCCGGTAACCCGGAGGTCCATTGGCAGAAACATTGCCTGTGTTTACTATGAGTAATTAGGAGAACCTGCCATGCTTTGGTGCCACGATATGGCAATTGCGCGCAATTCCTACGCGCAATTAAGCCTAGATAAGCGCACAATTCGGGACAGGACTTCTAGTTTCAACTGTATACAATTAAGATATATCCAATTAAGTGGGTACAACTGTATAACCCCCCCCCCCCCCCCCCCCCACACACACACACCCCAATCAAAACCATCATTCAAAGTTCTTGGATTCAGCAAATTTGATTTCTTTATTTATTGGGTTTAACAACAATTTTTACAGCCAGGGCCACCCAACAGTTTTACTGGGGGAGGAACCCAGCCAGAGCACCCAGAGAGAACTACCGAGCAACAATGACAAGCAACTGTCAGCTTCTCAACATTGTAACTCCAAGCAAGCAGGGTTAGCATTGGTTGAAGACAAGTGCACCATCGATGTGCAGTACGCCTTATTTCAGTTGCCGCAATTGGGATTCGAGCTGAGAACCTCTCACAGCTTGTTTTTGGAAGTTTTTTTTTGTTCCAGCTTCATTAAGGTTTGTTTCATATCGCACTTGTAATTTTGTCATAATTAGTAATCATAAATCCTTAACATAAAACAATAGAAAAAATGCACAGAATATTTGAAAAAAAAAAATCCTGTGAGGATTTGATCTCAAGAGGTGATGACATTCGACCACGACTGAGACCGAATATTCTAAGAAAAAGTATGAGGGCTGAATCTTCCTGTTACTGAATCTTCATGAACCCCTTTTTTCAAACTAAATTGCCCATTACTTATAAAGCACCATAACTAAGGCAATACTATGAAATTTCCAAGTCTGAAATTCTATAAATTCCAAATAAATTTACACAAATTATATAGCAAAATGAAGGATGTGGTGTATAGTATGTGTGCATCTCACACACTGACACACAGTCGTCATCAGACATCAGCGGATCCTGAAAGTGTGCTATCGGTACCATATTTGTACCATAATTGATAATAATAAAATAATATTTCATAAGAACAACAAACACAGGAATTCAAAATGCAGCCTCAAAGCAGCATGGTGGTGAATGCCAATGCTATCCCATTGTCCTTGAAAGGGGGAGTCCTTTACAAAATAGGTTTTTGTTTTGTGATACTCTGGATACTCCCCATTTTTAGCTCAGCTTTGACAAAATCATATTTAAGGTTGTGTCATAGCCCATTACCCATCTGTTTGGGAACAACAATTCAATACGACTCGGGCTTCCGTCTGTTTGGGAACAACAATTCAATAGGACTGGGGCTAGAGGTTGTATTTATGAACCGATCTTTACAAAACTTCTTGGGTACCTTTGTTATCACCGTGGGATGAGAACGGGTGTTTTTGGGTGCGGTCCAAAATGCAAGATGGCCTCCAGCAGCCATTTTGTACAGAAATTAGTGCAATCAGTTTTTTGTACAGAACTTCTGTATGAAAGTTCTGATTTGAACAAATTTTTGTATGAATGTTTAGTAACATGGAGTACATCACATATAATACAGGTTTTTTTCTCGTGCTGAAATTATGCAAATTAGATGAACTTTAATTTATTCAGTGCTACTTACATATATACCCAGTAAGGGCACATGCCAATACGGCTCGGGCTAGGCTGTATTTATGAACTGATGTTCATGAAACTTCTTGGGTACCTTTGCTATCACCTTGGGATGAGAATGAGTGTTTTTGGGTGCGGTCCAAAATTCAATATGGCTACCAGTGGCCATTTTGTACCGAAATTAGGTACAATCAGTTTTTTGTACAGAACTTCTATACAACTTGGGCTAGAGGCCGTAATTATGAATCGATCTTTACAAAATTTCTTGGGTACCTTTGTTATCACCATGGGGTTAGAATGAGTGTTTTGGGGGGGAGTCCAAAATTCTAGATGGCCGCCGGCAGCTATTTTGTACTGAAAATGAAATTACTGCAATCAGTTTTTTGTACAGAACTTCTGTATGAAAGTTCTGATTTGAATAAATTTGTGTATGATTGTTTAGTAACATGGAATACATCACATAAAATACAGGTTTTTTTCTTGTACAGAAATTATGCAAATTAGACAAACTTTGATTTATTCAGTACTACTTATACACAGTAAGTACACATGTCAATATGGCTCGGGCTAGGGGCTGTATTTATGAACCGATCTTCACCAAGCTTCTTGGGTACCTTTGTTATCACCTAGGGACGAGAATGAGTGTTTTGGGGTGCGATCCAGAATTCAAGATGGCTGCCAGATGCCATTTTGTACCAAAATTAGATACAATCAGTTTTTTGTACACAACTTCTATACGGCTCAGGCTAGAGCCCGTATTTATGAACCAATCTTTACGAAACGTCTTGGGTACCTTTGTTATCACCGTGGGATGAGAGCGAGTGTTTTTGAGTGCAGATCGAAATTCAAGATGGCCACTAGCAGCCATTTTGTACCAAAATTAGTGCAATCAGTTTTTTGTACAGAACTTCTGTATGAAATTTCTGATTTGAATAAATTTTTGTATGAATGTTTAGTAACATGGAATATATCACAAAAAATACTGTATAATACAGGTTTTTTTCTCTTGCAGAAATTATGCAAATTAGATGACCTTTGATTTATTCAGTGCTTCTTATACACTGTAAGTGCACATGTCAATACGCTAAGGCTGGAGGCTGTATTTATGAACCGATCTTCATAAAACTTCTTAGGTACCTTTGTTATCACCTTGGGATGAGAACAAGTGTTTTTGGGTGCGGCCCGAAATTAAAGATGGCTGCCGGCTTTCACACTGTTGCTTACTGAGGTGAAGTCACTTTACCATTACCAAGCTACCTACTAAATACCAAAGGGAAGATTTTTCAGTGCACTCTTATTACTTTAGTGCCCATAATTCTCAAATATGGCATTAAAACCAATCACATACTTATACTGCTTAAATCTATTCACATAATCAGAATACACCATCAGGGGTGCATTAGCTCAGTAGGTAGAGGTGCAGACTGCAAGCCGAGAGATCCTCGGTTCGAATCCACCTGCGGCAACAGCTTTGTGTCCTTGGGCAAGACATTTCACCCCCACTACCCATGTGGGGGCAAGGTATGCTGTGTACTAAGGCATACTGCATGTTCTTGGTGCACCTGTCTTCGAACAAGGCTAACCCAGCTTGTGTAGTATGTTGGGGAGCTCAGAGTTGCTTGCCATTGCTAAGTGGTTCTCCTGGGGTACTCTAGTTTCCTCCATCCATAAAACTGCCATGGTCACAATAAGCTGTTGTGCAGATAGATGTGACCTTAAACACCAATAAATAAATAATAAAAAGAACACACCACCTCATACCCGTTTACACTCTCCAGTTTTCATTCACCTTGGTATCCCTCAGTTTGCCTTGGTGTTTAGTATGCCCGCCAGAAAAGGAGTGATTTCTTTTTCTAAAAGAGCAAAACAAGAAACAGTAATTTTTAACAGGTAGTAACGAAATAATTTTCATGAAGCGCACAATTTTATCTTAGTTAATAGCTGAAAAAATGCAGGGTGATATTTGCAAATCTTATTTTATTACTGGCACTAGGTACTGGTAATGAAAATTGCTGTTTGTCATCAATACTTGATCAAGTTTCTGACAAAGCACATTATACTATTCCAGTATGTTAGCGACTGGACATAAGCACACAATTTGATGTTGGTTTACCACTATATACTGGTGCTTAGCCAGGAAATCTAAGTTACATGTAGGGGCAAGAGTAATATCTAGTGGGAGTGGGGCCGGGTAATAAAGAATATGATGCACAGAATCACCTGAGCCACATAGCAGTGAGATAGGGACAAGGACAAGAGGGTGTGTGACCCTCTCATCAGTGGAGGGGTCGGGTGCACCTTCACCCCACCCCCACCCCCCCCCCCAAAAAAAAAATTTGAAATTCAAGACAGTAAAACACAATTACCTTGACTCTGTGTCCATAATAAGTTGCGAACAAGCATAAATATCTAGATATTAAAATGTCTTTTGGGATGTTCATTATATGGGTTAACAGGAGAGAGGGGTGGGGGCATGAATGAAATTGGGGACCGAATATTCTCAGAAAAAGTATGAGGGCTGAATCTTCCTGTGACTGAATATTCATGAACCCCTTTTTTCAAACTAAATTGCCAATTACTTATAAAGCACCGTAACTAAGGCAAAAACAATACTATGAAATTTACAAGTCTGAAATTCTATAAATTCCAAATAAATTTACACAAATTATATAGCAAAATGAAGGATGTGGTGTATAGAACCCCAAAAGTATGTGTGCACCTCATGCACTGACACACAGTCGACATCAGACATCAGCGGTTCCTGAAAGTGTGCTATCGGTACCACATTTGTACCATAACTGATAATAATAAAATAATATTTCATTAGAACAACAAACACAGGAATTCAAAATGCAGCCTCAAGGCAGCATGGTGGTGAATGCCAACACTGCCCCATTGTCCTTGAAAGGAGGAGTCCTTTACAAATAGGTTTTTGTTTTGTGATACTCTGGATACTCTCCATTTTTAGCTCAACTCTGACAAAGTCAAATTTAAGGTTATGTCATGGCCCATTGTCCGTCTGTTCGGGAACAGCAATTCAATACGGCTCGGGCTAGAGGCTGTATTTATGAACCGATCTTTACAAAACTTCTTGAGTACCTTTGTTATCACGTGGGACGAGAACGAGTGTTTTTGGGGGCGGTCCAAAATTCAAGATGGCCTCCAGCAGCCATTTTGTACAGAAATTAGTGCAATCAGCGTTTTTGTACAGAACTTCTGTATGAAAGGTCTGATTTGAATAAATTTTTGTATGAATGTTTAGTAACATGGAGTACATCACATATAATACAGGTTTTTTTCTCGTGAAATTATGCAAATTAGATGAACTTTAATTTATTCACTGCTACTTACATGTATACCCAGTAAGTGCACTTGTCAGTACGGCTCGGGCTAGGCTGTACAGTATTTATGAACTGATGTTCATGAAACTTCTTGTGTACCTTTGTTATCACCTTGGGATGAGAATGAGTGTTTTTGGGTGCAGTCCAAAATTCAAGATGGCTACCAGTGGCCATTTTGTACTGAAATTAGGTACAATCAGTTTTTTGTACAGAACTTCTATACAACTTGGGGTAGAGGCCGTATTTATGAACCGATCTTTACGAAATTTCTTGGGTACCTTTGTTATCACCATGATGTTAGAATGAGTGTTTTTGGGGGGAGTCCAAAATTCTAGATGGCCGCCGGCAGCTATTTTGTACTGAAATTACTGCAATCAGTTTTTTGTACGGAACTTCTGTTTGAAAGTTCTGATTTGAATAAATTTTTGTATGATTGTTTAGTAACATGGAATACATCACATAAAATACAGGTTTTTTTCTTGTACAGAAATTATGCAAATTAGACAAACTTTGATTTATTCAGTGCTACTTATACACAGTAAGTACACATGTCAATACGGATTGGGCTAGGGGCTGTATTTATGAGCGGATCTTCGCCAAGCTTCTTGCATACTTTTGTTATCACCTAGGGACAAGAACGAGTGTTTTGGGGTGCAATCCAAAATTCAAGATGGCTGCCAGTGGCCATTTTGTACCAAAATTAGGTCCAATCAGTTTTTTGTACACAACTTCTATACGGCTCAGGCTAGTGGCTGTATTTATGAACCGATCTTTACGAAACGTCTTGGGTACTTTTGTTATCACCGTGGGATGAGAGCGAGTGTTTTTGGGTGCAGTTCGAAATTCAAGATGGCCACTAGCAGCCAATTTGTACTAAAATTAGTGGGATCAGTTTTTTGTACAGAACTTCTGTATGAAAGTTCTGATTTGAATAAATTTTTGTATGAATGTTTAGTAACATGGAATACAGTTAAAACTAAAAGTCCTGTCCTGAAATGCGCACAAATAGCACGTCGATATGCGTTTTAATCTACGGTTATCTATGACCATAGTAAGGCAATCAAATTCTGTAAATATGGCCTGTGCACAAGCAATGTTTCAGCCAATGGACCTCTGGGTAACCCGGAGGTCCATTGGCAGAAACATTGCCCGTGTTTGCTATAAGTAACCAGGAGAACCTGCCGTGCTTTGTATGCCATTCAATATGACAATTGCGCGCAATTAAGCCTAGATAAGCGCACAGTTCGTGACAGGACTTCTAGTTTTAACTGTACATCACAAAAAATACTGTATAATACAGGTTTTTTTCTCTTGCAGAAATTATGCAAATTAGATGTAATGGCAGTGGTTAGATTTTTGGTACCACCCAAAATTTCTATTTTCCGAACCGATGGTCCGATTTGAATGAAATTCAGTATCGTGGTAATATTGGGTCATAAGTACTTACCTCATGCAAAAAAAACCCCTGCATCCCCATGGGAACCCCAGGAGCAAAAAATAGAAATGTTTTCAAACTCCCATGTTTCCCAAACCACTTGGAACAGAGAACTGTTATGTGGTATGAAGCATCCTTAGAACCAGTAGAATTGAATGGTTAAAAAAATGCCCTCTGTTGTTGTTAGAGAGTTCTGCAGAGGGCATCAGAATAATGTTGGTGCAGCATTTTTGCAAACATTTTAGAAAATCTTTTCTCAAGAACCAATGTTCAGAATCTTTTGATAATTGGTATACAGCATCCATAGAGGGGTCAGATACAAGTTTGTGAAAATGAAGCCCATTCGTTCATATTTGGACTCAATGCAGGAGCCCAAATTTTATGGGGAATTTTCTTTAAAAATCTTCTTCAGAACCACGAGTCAGAATTTTTTAATGTTTGGTACCCTCATTGTTATGATGGTCAGACTCAAGATTGTTCAAACCAAGTCCCTATGTTAATATTTGGGCTTCCTTTGGTAGCCCAAATTTAACTTAGGGCTGTATGGGGAACTTTATTTTAAAATCTTCTTCTTCAGATCCACCAGTCAGAATGCTTTCGTATTTGGTATACAACATCTCTAAGGGTGGAGGGGTGGGGGTGAGGGTGAGATTCAAGTTTGTTCAAATCGGGTCTGTAGGTTAAAGTTTGGGCTCACTATGGTAGCCCAAATTTTAACTTTGTGCAATATTAGGAAATTTCTTTAAAATTTTGTTCTTCAGATCCACCAGTCAGAATGCTTTCATATTTGGTATACAGCATCTCTAAGGAGATCAGATTCAACTTTGTTCAAATCGAGTGCCTGGGTTGATATTTGAGCTCCCTATGGGAGCCGGAATTGGCCAAGTAGCTGAAGAATTAGACATTTTTTATACAGTACCCTCAAGAGGTGAAGAGTAATCTACATAGGTTGTATCAAGGTGCTTGAGAGGGGAGCTCCACATTTTACATCATAATCAACTAAAGAAAAGGCATGATGCTTGGACTGTTTTTGTCACTCCTGAGGGGCTCAAAGATTGCAGTGTATCCTATGGAGATGGATTGCTTAATGTAGATTCATTCTTGGACTCTTATATCGTGTTCTGGTCTCTGTTTATATCGTGTTCTGTTCAAGGTGAGCGCTTCAGGCCCTGTGGGGCCTCTTGTTTATTTATTTATTTATTGGGTTTTAACAACACTTTCGAAAGCCAGCAGCTACAAGTTTCTTCTCTCCTTGAACCAAGCATCTCGCCCAACTGCAGCACTCATGGTCCACTGAGTTTTTAGCTCACCTGACTTTCAGTCAGGGTGAGGTGTAGTGATCACTTGCCGTCTGTCGTCCGTCGTTCGTGAACATGGTGTTTGCGTCTTCTCCTCCAAAACTGCTGAACTGATTAATCATTTAAGTGAAATGTGAGATGCTTGTTTGTTATGACATTGCATTTTGATTTTGCTTCCTTTTCTTTGAGATCCACTGGTCAGAATCTTTGGATATTTTGTATATGCTTTTCTTATGAGGGGCAGATGCAACTAAATGTTCAAATAAATTCCCTGGGTTGATATTTAGGCTACCATGTCAGGTGAATGCCATCAGGCCCTCTGGGGGCTCTTGTTTGTTTTCTGTTTGACAACATTGCCCTGGCTCTTCTATCTATATTTTTCATTTTAAGTTAGTCACTACTTTTATTTAGGCTTCCCAAATTTGTTACTGCATGTCTGTCTGTCTGTCCTTTGGATGAAATGTTTCTTTGCTTTTCATTTGCCTGGGTCAACATTTTAAATAATTTGCAGCTATCTTTCACCCTCCAACCTCCCCCCCCCCCCCCACACACACACACACACAAACACTCACACACACACACACACACACACAGTCTTGTTTTCCCTACATACCGAGGTACCCCATTGTCTGTCCTTTGTGTGGACTAACGGTTTCAACCTCGTTTTGCCGGTACAGTTCTGGGAAAACAACCGAGGTAAAGGGTTTCTTTTGTCTTTTGTACCTCGGTAAGGCGAAACACGCAAACTCTTTTGTCTAGTTACCTCGTCAAGTTGGTAAGACAAACTCACACACACACACACACACACACACACACACACACACACACACACACACACACACACACACACACACACACACACACATACAAAAATCTGGGCTGGCAAGTATTGAGTATTTTATCAAAAAAGTGGTACTCGATAACTACGAGTACTGAGTACTTTGGACCCAGCCTATCACAAGTATATTAAACATCAAAGAGTATATTATATACTTGAAACAAATACAGTACAGTGGCAGTGTACTGCTCACTTTTCATGGATGGGCAATATTTCCACGGATACAAATTCATACAATAATATTTGATGCCAAACACTAACTACAGGTATAATCATCAAAAATTTAAATAATGAAGCACCAGGTACAAACCGATGCTTCATCAATTAAAATTTTGTAGATGATGATTTTTATTGACTGGTAAATGCATGAGTGGACATCACTGCACACGCGTGTATTACAACCCGTCCACAGTGACTGTACTCTAACTTGTCCTCTTTGTGAACATATTTTCTACAATTTCACTCCTTTTGACAGAATGCATGCCTGTGGGGATTAAAAACAAAATAGTGAAAGTGCACTTGTGGATATTTGCAGCACAAGCACAGCACTAATGAATCAATATTTGATGATTTTAGGAATTTTAACAGTGTCATGAGACACCACAGTAGCAGGTACTGGTCATTCTGTTGGAAAAAATCACTGTTTTATGACTCGAGGTGCCTTAACTGAGAAAACTTAGGCTTTTTCTTACAAAGA
Organism: Pictodentalium vernedei; assembly: GCA_031216915.1. Taxonomy (NCBI): domain Eukaryota; kingdom Metazoa; phylum Mollusca; class Scaphopoda; order Dentaliida; family Dentaliidae; genus Pictodentalium; species Pictodentalium vernedei. Next base: position 144,751,013 of record CM062294.1, read on the forward strand.
TTGCAGAATATCAAACACAATGTGAAATGTGTTCAGAAGCAAGAATGTGATTAAAAAATAATGGGAAATTCATGTCACCATCAATTTATTTATAAATTAATAAAGTTTTTTAGCTCACCTGAGCAAAGCTCAGTGGGAGCTTTACTGATCACATTCTGTCCGCCGTCCATCCGGCGTTAACTTTACATTATTCAAATGTTGGGTAAATGTTTATTACCTAATGCCAATTCAGATTTGTTCAAAAGGGGCACCAAAATCTTCTCATCAACCAGCAGTAGCAGAGACTTGATATATGGTATGCAGCTTCCTTTTAAGGTGTAGACTTGGATTTCTTTAAGCGAAGTTTGATGGGCTATATTTGGCATCGTTATGGGAGGGGCAAAATTTTTGGCCCCGCCCAAAATTTCTATTTTCCGAACCGAGAGGCTGATTTGAATCAAATTTTGTGTGAGGGCTTATTGGGTCATAAGGACCTAATTTATGCCAAATTTTCTTTTTCTGTAGCCCCATGGAAACCACAGGAGCTAAAAATCGAAAAAAGTAAAACGCCATATCTCCAAAACTCCACGGCACTGAGAATTTTTATTTGGTGTGAAGCTTCCTTATAACCAACAGAAAGGATTGGTCCAAAAAATTGCCATCGGTTTTATCATAGGGTACAGTTTCGGGACTTTGAAAACACTTTTTAACACTGTAGGCAATGGGAAAAACATTAAAAAATCTTCTTCTCTAGATCCAGCAGGCAGAATCTTTCGATATACATGTATGGTATGCAACATTGTAGGGTGGATCTGATTCGAGTTTGTTCAAATCTGCCCCCCTGGGTTTATATTTGGGCTCAGTATAGGAGCCCGAATTCAAACTTAGTGCATTTCAGGCAAATTTCTTAAAAAATCTTCTTCACCAGATTCAGCTGGCAGAATCTTCTGATATTTGGTATGCAACATTGTGGGGTGGATCTGATTCAAGTTTGTTCAAATCGGCCCCCTGGATTCATATTTGGGCTCACTATAGAAGCATTTCAGGCAAATTTCTTTAAAAATATTTTTCTCCAGATCCAGCAGGCAGAATCTTTTGATATTTGGTATGCGACATTGTGGGGTGGATCTGATTCAAGTTTGTTCAAATCAGCCCCCTGGATTCATATTTGTGCTCACTATAGAAGCCCGAATTCGAACTTAGTGCATTTCAGGCAAATTTCTTAAAAAATCTTCTTCTCCAGATCCAGCAGGCAGAATCTTTTGATATTTGATATGCAACATTGTGGGGTGGATCTGATTCAAGTTTGTTCAAATCAGCCCTATGGGTTCATATTTGGGCTCAGTATAGGCTCATCCAGGGCTATAATTTACCTCATCACTAGGTAAAAGAATATTTGACATCATTTGTTGAGATAAAATGGCACTTTCTATTGATATTGGTGGATTATATAGCCTCAGCCAGGGCTTATAAGAATCTGAGAATCGATTCCCGTAGAGATCCGTGCAACAAAACCAGTGAGAAACCATGTAGCTTCTAGTAACATTGCTGCTAGGATTCACATGAAAAGAACTGAGTCAGTTTAACCCTTTACCTAACACAAAGGCAGCAAATTAACCAATACAACACTAACATGATCTGAAATATTGTGACACTGGCAATAAAATTTGTACAAATATGGCTGTCATTGGAACCGGCTCTCATCAGCCGGTTCTAGTAACATCCATAATTATTACGCTTGATGGATATTGTTTATTTTTAGCTCACCTGACTGTAAGTCAGGGGGCGCTTAAATGATGACTTTCTGTCTGTCCACCATCAGTCAATCCTGTCCGGCGTGAACTTTACATTACTAACCTCTCCTCATAAACAACTGAGCCGAATTGAACCAAATTTGATATTCATGTTCCTTATCATATATGAATTCCAGTTTGTTCAAATAACGTTGCCACACCCACAGGGGGTCCCAAGCATTTCTCTGATAGCATGCATAAATTGTTTTCCAAAATTGGAAAAAAAATCTTCTCCCGAACCATGTCTAAGAATCTTTTGATACTTGGTATACAGCATCTCTAGGGGTGGGGGGGATAGGTTCAGGTTTGTTCAAATTAAGTCCCTGAGTTGATATTTGGGCTCCCTATGGGCACCCAAATATCAACATTGCAACATGAGGAAATTTCTTTGAAAACCTCCTTCAGATCCACCAGTCAGAATGCTTTCATATTTGGAATGCAACCTTTCTAGTGGGGTGGGGGGGCCAGGGGGGAGGGTAGATTGAAGTGCATTTGAATCGGGTCTCTGGGTTAATATTTGGTCTATCTATTGAAGCCCAAAGTTTAACTCAGTGCAGTATGAGGAAATTTCTTTAAAACTCGTTTTTTTTCAGATCCACCAGTCAGAATCCTTTCGTATTTGTCTTACAGCATCTCTAAGGGGGTCAGATTCATGTTTGTTCAAGCCAAATCTATGGGTTAATATATGGGCTCATTATGGGAGTGCAAATTAACTCAAAGCAACATGAGAAAATTTCTTTAAAAATCTTTTTCTTCAGACCCACTAGTTTAATGCTTTAATATTTGGTGTACAACATCTCTGGGGAGGTCAGATGTAAATTTGTTCCAGTTTGGTTCCTGCCAGTCAGAACCCTTTCATATTTGGTATTGCAGGAGGGGGGGGGGGCAGATTTGAGTTTGTTCATTTCAGTTTCTGTGGCTTAATATTTGGGCAGGGGTGGGTTAGGTTCGAGGTTGTTCATAAATATTCAAATCCATTCCTTAGAGCTTTTCCATAAAATTTGCCTTTCAAAGTGCAGTGACACAACAACCCTTGGAAGTTTGGCAGTACTTGTCTACAGCTGTCAGAATTGGAAGCAATCAGGAAGACCTATGCTAATAATCATCTAACATGGACAATAGAATTATGAATAATTTCATAACATTATTCCTATGTAGTGTCCATGAACCTTAACTAACTGAATCTGACCCAAAATACTTCTCTGAACCACCTCGTCAGGTGAGCGATTAAGGGCCCAGGGGGGGGGGGGGGGGTAAAAATCAGTAGTTGGTGTTGTAAAAATTAAAAAAAGCTGTATTGGGTAAAGGGTTAACATGTATTATCAGTATGCAACAGGGGTTCAATCATACTGACCTAATAGGATCCTGGCCCATAGCAGGTCTGAATTCTCGGAAAGATTTCCGCAAGAATCCAAATAGATTCTCCCAAATTTAGAGGAACTATAAGCCCTGCACAACCCCAATTTTGAAACAAAATTGACATATTGTTTCATGGTGGTGGGGCCCTGTTTATCTTGCTGTATGATTAATTAAAACAGATTTTGTGAAAAGGTTTTGTGTGCTGATGCAGATTTTAGTTTTATTTTGGGATTTGGGTAGTTTCAAAGAAAGCTGTGAATTCTTATCCCTCCCAACTTATTGGGTAACAGAGTAGAAATTCTGTCTGAGGCAATAACAGTTTTTAAGCCTATTTGACACAGATTGGACAGTTCTCTTCAAAAGAACAAATTTCCCATGCTTTGGACTAGACAGAAGCCAAAAGTTGAATTCTATTGCAGAAATGACTCTTTCATCACATGAAAGAGGTAACTGTAACTTTGGTAGGGTTGCGTTTGCTCATAGGTATAACTGTTGTAAATATTTTAATTAGATTTACATGCCTCGAAAAGTTGAGCTCGGAAATTATGTAATTCCCAAAACTAAGCAGTCTTGGGGAAATATATTGTTTCAATAAACATTTGAAGAAGTCTACTGACATTTTGCATTACTTTTGAATGTTCCAGATGAATAAAGAGCATGATTTGAGAACTTTTAGAACCTAAACATTTGTTTGACTATTGGTGTGTTTTGTTTGGGAATTCCCTGATAAATATGAACATGTGCCCAGCACTTCCCTCTCTGTTAGTTTTTCTTTTATTTGTTGCATGACCCCTGTTTAAAAATCATTAAAAGGTTGTCTGAAGGGCTATAGTTGACAAAAAATATTTGAATGCTAAATTTAAAATGATGCGACAATTTTTTTTCGCCTGAACGTTATAATGGTCGCCTATGGGAAAATATTTAGTACTGTGAAACGTATTCTTGTTTGGCTGAAATTAAACAATTGCAGGAATTCGACTGAATAAACCAAAATGTTTTTGGAGTAATGGTTGCGGAATGAAATATTTCAATACGTTGGATACTTTGGGGTTCCTTCTTACGCCTTGCGTATTGTCATATTAGAGGTACTTTTCTTCTTATTTCGGAGATGTTATATTGTGGGGGTTTTTTGTATTGTTTTTCCTTTCATTTCTGGAGAAGAAGAACAATAAAGACTTGAACTTACTTCTGTGTCATTTAATCGTATACCAAACCAGTGAATTATGTCAAAACATTCCATGCCTCTTACAGGAAGACCATCCCTGACACATCACATTTATTTAGTATTTCCGTTTATCATATTAGAGGGAGCACGGTGGCTCAATGGTAGACTGTTGGACTTCTATGCTAGTTCGATCCACTTCCGGGACGATCCGCGTTGTATCCTTTGGCAAGGCACTTTATCCCGGTTGCCTACATGGCGGCACGATGACGCCGAGTACTAAGGCTTACTGCACGTCGATTTTGCGCATGTCTTCTACCACTGTAACCCTGCTTGAACAGAGTTAGAATGTTGTGGAGCTGACAATTGCTCGTCGATGCTCGGTGGTTGTCCCGCTTCGGTACTCCGGCTTCCTCCCCCCCCCCCCCCCCCCGTAAAACTGTCACGCTCACGATTAGCCATTGTGCATAAGTATGTGACCTTAAACACCAATGAATAAAAAATATCACATTAGAGGCATCAAACCACGTAAAAAATACAAAATGTGATCGCATTACATTACCATATAATATTTAGTGGATGAAAGACGCCAGAATGCAACACGATATCTGTACAATAAACTCGGTTATAGCAATGCCACAGGAACCCAGAACATGAATTCTTTATAGCCGCTATTCGTTACATCCTGTTTAGTTTAAACAATATTTATTCCATATCGTCAATCAAATATACAGAAGACAAAATACTAAGGTTTAGGAAATAAAATCACTATATCCGAATTAGGCGAACAATACATAAAACAAACTCCAGTTATACTTAAACATGGCCTTTTCTCTATATGAACAACATAATTAAATATGTACACGTCTTTGAATCATGTTGAACGAATTAAATCAATCTCGACTGTACTTCCGGCCTGTGTATACGACATTTTCTATTGCCACCAAATTTCTGAACATGGTTCAATGATTTAGCTTTATCGTTGTTAAAGAGTTTATGACTATACCGGCAAGTAAGCAGCACTTGTTTACTGTGGTAAACCAGTTCCGCGTTACTAGTAAAATAGGACCCAGTCACCAATGCTTGGGGTGAAAGTCCTCCACAATGGGCAACATGTAGATCAACGATTGACTAAACTTGACTTCATCTCCATGTTGTGTCACGATTAGCCAGTGAGCATAAATATGTGACGTTAACCACCAACAAACAAACAATAAACTTTGGTGATGTAATATATTGTTATTCGCAGGTTGTAAATTTTCAAAACCGCATGGTTAATGTTGGATATATTACACACTATAGAACTAATTATATTACAAAATATGGAATACTTCCCAATAACCTGCTGTTCCATTTGTGACTTGCAATCATTATTGATCAAACACAGCAAACAGGGGAGTAAAAGATTTGAACCCGTTAGGTTTTGACACAACAAATTTTCTCCAACCACCAAACAGAAAACTGAATTCCAAAAACTGTCTTAATTACATCTCTTTCTGGTTCAAGTTTTTATCTATCCGAAACATAACTCAGTATGGCATTTGTATTATTTTCGGATTCACTGTTTTCTGAAATATGTTCAGCGTGATAAATATGTTAGAGTCCTTTGTGATCATTTTGACTGTTCTGTGAAGCGTTCCATACACAGTATTTAATAACGGGTTTTGAAAAGTGATCAGTTCAAGAAGAGAGAAACGCATGCTTGATTCAGATTTAGCTTCATACCGCAATATCACGTAACCAGGGACCGACCCGGGCATGCGCCAGTGCGTATTTGGTTCTGAAACATCAGGACTTGGCTCATAAATCTCAGAAATAGGCTTCTCAGTTGGCGCGTAACTTCTCAGATCATATTTTGATATTCTTTCGATGGATAATCTAGAGAGACACTCTTACATGTATTTTCTATATGATTATCATTTATCATTGTTGTAGAGTGCTTAAGTTAATACTTCAAGTCTTAATTACCAAGCATTAATCTTCACTGTGGTTTCTGATCAAGTCTTGGCTGCCTAACTAGGCAGCCAAGACTTGATCAGAAACCACAGTGAAGATTAGGCAGCCAAGACTTGATCAGAAACCACGGTGAAGATTAATGTTTGCTATAGTGTTGTACTAAATGAAAATGATGAGAGCTATTACATACTTGCAGTGTGTGTTACAAACAGCGGTGTGACTCCGTAAATTGAAATCTGGCGCATGAATTGAAAAATAGGCTCCGAGGCTAGAGCGTATTTTAAATAGTCCTGATCGGTCCCTGCGTAACCCTTTAAACTCTGGTGGTATGTTCGACGTCAATAAAAAAACTAAAAAAAAACAAACTGTAAGTAACATTAATTATTCGAAACATACCTTCTGCGTGATCCTGAACAAGGACATGGCGAATAGCTGAGGACCAGTAGCACATGATGCATTGCTTTGCACGACCCTTCAGCTGACTGATCTCGGGGATACGCAGGGCTTTGGAGAACAAGGGACGACGGACAAATTGTTTGTATTTGGCTCTCCAAGGGGATATACAAGATAAAGGAGCTGCCCTCTGCTGTTCCGTCGGAACGCGAACGACAGCAACAAGCTACATTTACCAAGCTGCGTGGCTCAGCCCCATGGAGGAGCTACGAACTTATCCAGAGTGACTCCAGTCAGTAGTCTCTGTATAGGCACCCTGTTTTTGCGTGGGTGCTAACTTGACTTCAGGGTCATCCAATATCACATCCAACTGGGCCGCGGTCATAGGCTCCATAAAATCCATAGCAGTGGCCGTGTGTTGATTTCTTATATCCCGAAAGGTGCTATTTCTGTTCACAAAAGCAATATCGGGTATATGCTGGGTGGGGCAGACAAAACAAAAGATGTGATGATGAAGCTTTTTTGGAGTTTGATCGTCTTACTCCTGGCAAGGGTACTGCCACAGTTGTACAGATAGTCCTGGGTACACCACCCAACGAATTCATCCCAGTGCTACATTGGCTTGCCCTAAAATGGGTCAGCGGCATAATGGCAAAAAACTTGCCATCATTATCTGTGGCAAAGATGTGTTGCTCTCGTTAAGTGGTGTCGAGTACCAGGTCACAGATGCTAAGTTTCCAACCAACACATTCAGTACCCTACATCTTGGCCCAGCTAAGCTCAAGCTCCAGCGGTTTACCAGACAGACACTGACGGATGACGATTTTAAGATTTATAGTACCAACTATTATAATAAGAATGGACTTGTATCCAGAACTCAATATTAGCGACGCGAACACTTTCCGCACCCAGGAGCTCGGTGATGTAAGAGCCCGTCTCATGGCCGAACAAGACCTCAGCCGTTCTCTCGGCAAGAAATACCAGAGAGGGGTCAACATCGCAGATGGCATTTAAACATTTCTGTCGGCGACTGGTGTAGGAATCGGCGTTAGGGAAATTGGGCTGTTGCCAAACATACCCGCAATTCCTGTGGTTATAGCTCTAGAAGCCGCAGCGGGGCCTGTAGATTAGCAGGTGTGTTAGGGAAGTTTGTAAGCCGAAGACTCGCAAAGAAGGCAAAAAAGCACAACACCATTGCCAACTTAGCGGAGGCCAAGCTTTCGAGCATCACAGATCTGTACCCGAAAGCTGTTGGCGATAACCAGATATCCGAGGAGGAATTCAGCCGTTTGCTCGCAGAGGAAGAACAATTCAACCAACTCCGGCTTGCTATCCGCAAGGCATCTTGCCGGGAGGGCCAGCAGAGTAAGGAAAACGAGATCTCGCTGCTGATACGCCAAGACAACGCCCGACTGAGACAGGGGTTCACTGCGGCCGATGGCCGGCTGAGACTAGAGCCCACCGCACCCGCCGATCTGTAAGCATCCAACGGGCTTTTAGAATTACTTTACATTATACCTAGGAGACCCTGACACCACCCTCCGTCAGTGGTTTCAAAATCCTCCCCCCCCCCCATGTTTTTATTGTAAAAACCATATATGTACTCGCGCGTAGTGAATTAAAGGGAGGGGTTGTAGCCCACACCTAGGCCTAATATGATGAAGTCGATCTCATGGTTGTTTTCGCTCGTCTGACGGTGTGTAAAAGTCTTTTAATTGCGGCTCTGGGCCAAGACTGTTTAACTTGTTCCCATTTACCTGTGCATACCCGCGGATCGCAGCATCGGCATCCTTGAATGTGCGCAAGGCGTGGCACTGGCGGCGTAGTGCTTCGTTGATCCAATCGAGGCGTTATGTTTATTTGCTGCATGGGCGGCCTGGAGCTTTTCTATGGCTTTGTCATGTCGCGCACGTTCCACAACAGCATCGTTATCTCGAAATTTGAGAATGAGGTAGTTGCTGCTACAGAAGGCCACTGCATTAACAATTTTTCCGCCAACTAGCATTGCGATTGAGGCCATTATTTCATAGCAACCTGATATGTTATAATATTCGCTAGAATAATCCCTTGTTTAATTAGCATGTCCTTCGTTGCCATAGCCAGCCCTACATCAATTATTACCACCCCGACGTCATAGCTGCTGAAGTCAGGTCTGGGGGTGGTACCATTCAACGCCATTCTACCTAAGCGGGCATACCCTATTGCGAGGGCAGAGGCCACAGCGCTGTGATAGGCTGCATGGTCCAGTATCTTCCCATCTATTCCCGCTGAAGACATGATGTTGCTCCATATAGAATGGGTTTGAACATATCTCTAAGTGCTTGTTCGGAGGTGCCCAGCAGCGGGCGGCGCGTTTGACTGGAGCAGCATTGGGCGGCGTCTTTGGGTTGGTAGCTGTCTTATTGTTGTTTCTACGGACTGCAAAATCCATAATACCGAGCTAGCCAATCCAACTGCTCCAGCAATCATTGGGAGCCAGCCGTCGAATGAACTGCGTCCGTGAGGCATTGCACTCGAGACCCCCTGCTGCTGTCCTCGTTGTCTCTGTTGTTCCATCGGAACGGGAACAGCAGATATATCAACCGCTTTGGGTTTCTATTGGGCTCTTTGCGTCCATCCTCTGGAGATTGGCCTTCTCTTCTCGCAACTCAACCAAGGTTTTTTGCTGTTTCACAATCCGGGTGGTAGCTCCTACCCTCCCAGTGGCAAATTTTTGGTGTCTTTCTGTCGCAGTTTCTGTTGCTCTTGTCGTTCCCGTTCCTTCGGAACAAAAAACGACTCGGTGCCACGGCTGCCACTCCTTCCACCTGTAGCGCAGCAATAGTCGATCAGTCTGGCGACGACGATATTGATATCGTCTTGATCTGTTGAAGGCAGTTGAGTCCGAATTGGCAGTGCTTACCAGTGGTTAGCGCCGTGTTTAGCGGAGCGTAGTACATGCCATACCGATGATATAGCTCGCACGTGGCACTGCTTAGCGCGTGCCCAGCAAATGGATCGCCTCAAGGTCAGCAACCAACTCTAGTTGGGTCTCCGGGGGTATGGGAAGAGACATGCTGATCAACCATGTAGTGCGGCGTTCCCTGGAGGTTTTGTCATCATTGCACCGAGCCGTGCCTCATAGCGGGAATAGAGTTCATCGATTTCCTTATCGGCCATGGCGTCGACCTGGTCAACTATGGGGTTTTTCCAAAGTACAACCTAGCCTGCCCATCGGAGCTAACGCAGCTAGAGCCTTTCGCGTTTAGATTAAACATATTTTATTTGTTCTAATTAACAAAAAGGATTGGATGACAAGTGCCCAGCACTTAGTTTATATTCTTTCCTTATAAGTTATAAATTGTGTTTACATATTTTTCAATGATAGTTAGATAAATGTGTATTAATGGCGAAACAAATGAAAACATATCTTTAAAAAAATGTGTTTGTACACAGTTAGAGAAGGAAGTTGGGTAATCAACTTTGCGAGAGTCGGAACAGATATTTTCCATGCTACAACGCTGCCGATTTGAGTTAGTAAGCCTGCTGGTCATTTTCCACATCCCACGATTCTGACAGAACCTCATTCTACTGCAAAACCAGGACAAGCAGAACAAGCAATCGAAAAGCTGAAAAACATGTATGAAGTAAACAGACGTGGAAACTGATTTGGGAAGTCAGCAGAATGCAAATGACATGCAAGGAGATTTTTTCGCTGTACAGGTTTAGTCTTAGAATCGTTTCCTGGTTTTTATAAAGTTGTGTACGGTACGACATTGGTGAAAGTTGACTGAGTCGGGTAAGTTGGGAATTCCATATAGAAGATGATCATTGACCGATCTTATTGTCAGGTGCGCAAGATTCCCCCGCAGGACTAGTCTTTGGTCTCTGTGGTTACAACATAGAAGTAATGATTAGCATCTTCAGTCCCGTAGTCACATGAACAGTTTGGTGTGTCACAAATATAGTTGGAGAACTTATCAAAATTTAGGTCACTGTAGGAATTTCGCAGTTTGCAATGTATTATATTAGTCGCCCTATCCACAGTGTTGAAGTATTCAGGTGGCGCCACTGTTGAAATGGTTGATAAAATTATTCAGAGAACTCGACTGTCTGACTCCCAGGGGCAAACCGTTCCATTCTGAAACACACGAGGGGATAAATGAGCGCTTGAATACTTCCGTAAGTACAAGTGGTAGTTGGAAGTTGGAGTGGGTTCTGGTGCCATAGGGGAGATGTCCTCAAATGTTCAGGGTAATAGGTCAGAGAGATAGGCGGGGGCCTGAATATTTACAGTTTTGAAGAACGTAATAAGTTTGTGAAGATGACGTCTTTGTTCAACGGTGTTTCATTCCAGTTCTAAGCGTAAAATATCTGTAGGGGTAGACCTTGTTAAACCGGATATTATTCTAGCTGGATCGACGTGGATTCTATCCAGTTTGGAAAGTAGGCAGTCCAGCGCACCGGTCCACACCACATCAGCATATTCTATGACGGGGAGTATTAATGATTTGTATAAAGTTTCCAGACTTTTCCTACTAAGGATATACTTAAGTTTTCTCAGCTGAGACAACCTCTAATTAGCCTTTTTACACAATTTGTTAATTTGGGTATGCCAATTATGGCTCCCTGCAAGGACAGATCGAGGTGAGTGTGCGACTTTGTGAGTTCAACTGGTGTCTCACCAAACATTACAGCAGTATTTAGGTTAACATTTTTCTTAGTGAATAAAATGACCTCCTTTTGAAGGGTTAAACGTAACTAGCCAAGTGTTTGCCTATTCTGAAATGACCTCAAGGTTTTTATTACACTTTATAGCAACGTCATCTAGTTCGTATCCACTTTCTGTTACACTAGTATCATCTGCAAATAATCTACACACGTTTGGAGAGTCTAAATTTTCAGAGATATCATTAATGTTTATCAGAAAAAGGAAGGGTCCTAAGACAGATCCTTGGGGAGCACAACAATTTACGGGCAGATACTAGGAAAAAACTGAGTTAACAGTTACCCTTTGTTTGCGATCTGATAAGTAGCTACTGGTCCACTCGATTAGTGAACCAGATATACCATTTTGCCTCAGTTTGTGGATTAGACCCTTGTGCCAGACTCTATTAAACGCTTTTGATATGACACAAATACTCCAAGAGAAAACTGGTTATTGTCAAAAGCTTAACAAAGATTGTGATATATTTCAATTAGCAGATAAACTGTGCTATGTTGTGGCAGGAACCCTGACTGACATTTAAAAAATAAATTATAAACACAGCAGTGTTCGTACAGTTGGTTAAATGCAATCATCTCCATAACTTTAATTACACAGCTAAGAAGAGAAACAGGTCTGTAATTATTGGGATCGTGCGCATCCTCTTTTTTAAAAATAGGCACGATTGTTGCCATCTTCCATTCTGATGGGTAGACACCCAAGGAGAATGAGAGCCGAAATAATTGAACCAATGGCTTGCATATTGTGGTTTTGGATTCTTTGAGCAGACGGTTACTGATGCCGCCGTGACCAGTTACCTTTTTGGTATTTAAATTCCCTAGGATCCGAGTTACTTCATCCTCAGAGAAGTTAATCTCAGAAAGACCCTCAGAACGCTTGGATTTAAAATCAGGTAAAGTATGTCTGTCATCATTTATCTTACTATTTGATAAAAAGGTTCTGTTAAGCAAGTTAGCTTTGTCTTTGTCATCAGTTACCATAGTTATATTTCCGGCATCGCCTTTGTTGTTAAGAAAAGGGACAGAAGGCTTTCTCTCAAAATTGTTCAGTAACTGTTTAACGGTGTGCCAGAAGACTTTAGGGTTTCTACTTGCTCCCAGAGAAGTATCCAAGTTTAAAAAATAAATAGATTTGGCCTTCTTTTTCATATTATTTACCTTGTTCCGGGCATGTTTGTACTTTTCCAGTAATTGGGGGTTTTGATTTTTCAAAGCTTGTTTCCTAAAACGATCTCTCTGACGAATTTCACGGCGAAGAGCAGAGTCGAACCAGGGTTTATCAGAAGGGCGGATGACGACCCTATGAAACGAAATACATTCCCTGGCAGTATCCAAAAATATGGTAAGAAATTTATGACATGACGTATCAAGCGAGGTTATATCTCAAATGAAAGAACAATCTGCTTCGGAGATCACGTTATTCATTTTGGGGAAGTCAGCCCTGTTGTAGTTCCAAATATGTCGGATTTTTGTTTCGTGTTGTGTGGTTACAATCTGGATAACTGCCGATACAGCCTTATGATCAGAGACACCAAGTTCGTGTATTTCTGAGTCTAAGACTGCTACGGTGTCACTAACAATTATTGGGTCTAATAAAGTGCTTGATGTTGGCGTTATGCGGGTTGGTTGTTTGGTGACGTTATTTAGATTGTAACGGTTTATGATATCGTTTAAGCGACTAGTCGGGTGAAGATGATCACAATTCAAATCTCCAGTAATTATAAAGGGTGGATTTGTGCTAAATAAGTCTTCTATGGCAGCTTCCAGCTTCTCCCAGTAGTTGCTGGTACAGATTCGATCGATAGATATGCTAAGCAAATTAGGAATTTACGTTTTGAGGTAACCTCGAGCCATAAAACAGACTTATCAAATTCTAGTTCTGGTAAAAGGTTGGTATATATATTATCTTTTGAGAAATAAACCCCGACGCCGCCACCGTACGGATTCCTGTCCCTTCTAGCTGGTGGGAGGTGACCAGGAATCAGTATGTTATCTGAATTAAAACTAGAATCAAGGTGTGTTTCGGTGAAGCAGATAATATCAACGTCATCAATATCATCTGCAATATTATCAAGCTTGTTTATGATGCTTCCTATGTTGTAATTAGGTATAGAAATTCTAGTTACGTCAGCTGCCCCAATTCGTGGTGGTCCTGGATTTACTTCGATGTCCCCGGACAAAAGAATAATACCTAAAATGACACACATAACCAATGAGAAGCGGATTTTTACAGTGCGAATTGTCACGAAATGCTGAATTCTAATGGGCTGCTTCATCGTGTTATACCCATTTGCGATAAAGTTATAATGCATGGTGAAGGGGCCGTCATAACACCGTGGGGTTCGGGTAGTGTATTGGGTACAGAATATATGTGTGGCATCCAGTGTGTGTAGAATGGTCTATGGCTAATGAAAAAACAAAACAGAACCTGCAACATAACAAATATATACAGCATAGAATAGGATGAAATGTACTATACATATGTTCTGCAGGATAGGGAATGGTGTCATCGGCTTGATATTCAGATTAGCTGGAATATTTGTTAAACCCTTGTCAATGGCGTTTCACAGAGAACGGTACCACTTAAGTTTCCCAAGTTTTCCATATAGTACCTACCAGGCACTGTCCTATAAATTTGAACAGATTGATTTCTGCACAGTTTGCCATTATAGCCTTATACAGCTCAGACCACTGTAACATTGCTGTTGTAGCGTACAGTTGACATTATTCAACAAAATGGAACAAAATGACTTGTTCAGAATTTCGGGTTAATAAGACAGACACAGTGTCATGTACTTTACTAATTTAAGATAACTGATTTTTGCACTACAAGACTCTATTTGACTTTTAGAGCTCGCCACAGCAACGTTACTATTGTAGCATATAGTAAATATTTGGTAGTGTCCAGTAGGTTGGAGCAAACCGATCTTCACATTGGGCATTATCAAGTTTATACAGTTCACACATTACTGTGGTAGTATACAGTACCTATTCGATACTGTCCAATAAATTGAACCAAACTGATTTTCCACAGTTGACCATTAACACTATTATACAGTACGTCACTGCAACATTACTGTTGAATAATGCACTATCTACCAGCCACTGTCCAATAAATTTGAAAAAAACTGATTTGTGTACAAACTGGCATTAATAGGCTTGCACAGCTCACATAACTTTAACATTATTGTTGTAGCATACAAAATCTACCTGACACTGTACAGTAAATTAAAACAAATTAATTCCTCCACGATTGGACAACATGAGGCTTGTACAGTTAACTACTGCAATATTACTTTTAAAGCTTACAGTAATCACCAAGCACTATACAATAAACCCAATAAACCAGAAAAATTGGTTTGTGTACAATAAGGCATCAATAGGTTTGTACAATTCACACCACTCTAACATTACTGTTGTAATGATAGAACCTACTTGACACTGTCCAATAAATTACAACTCATTGATTTCTTCTCGATTAGACAATATTAGGATTGCACAGTTACTACTGCAGCGTAACTGTTGAAACATACAGTATCCACCAAGCACTGTCCAAAACAAATTGGTTCATATTGATTTGTTTTTACATTTGGGCATTAATAGGCTTGCATATTGAGTTTTATTTACATTTGGGCATTAATAGGCTTGTACAGGTCACACTACTATTGTTGCAAACACTGCCCACTAAAGACTGTCCAATGAATTGAAACATAATTCTGCACAACTGAACGATATTAGGCTTGTACAGTTCAGACTACTGTAGCATACAGGCCACTCTGGTGCAATTTTTGGTAGGAAATCTCCAACAAACTGAAACAAGATGACGTATGCAGAGTTTTGGCTTATAGCTCAAACATGAGTCGTTTTCTACAAAATAATTTCGTGCAGTTGAACGATATTAGGCTTGTAAGGTTCACACTAATGTAGCATTTTTGTTGTAACATACATGCCACTTTGGTGCACACTTTGGGAGGAAATAAAATGACTTGTGCGGGGTTTTGGGTTATAGGTCAAACAAGAATCGTTTTCTACTGAAACATTACTATTGAAGCATACAGTACGTATCAGTAACTATCCAAACATTGGAACAAATTGAATTGTGTACAATTGGGCATTAGTAGTGAGGGGTGCCACTATAGCGAAAAACATTTAACACTGAAACCCCCATACCCAAGGACTGCCACTATGGCGAACAAATTAACATAGGATTCTCCATAGGGTATTTTTCGCCATAGTGGCATTTTTTTCGCCATAGTGGCATTTTTGGAGGGAGGAAAAAAATTTTATGGAGAATCCTATGTTAATTTGTTCGCCATAGTGGCAGTCCTGGGGTATGGGGGTTTCAGTGTTAAATGTTTTTCGCTATAGTGGCACCCTTGGGGTAGGGTGAATTCAGTGTTAAAATGCTTCTCGCCGGAGTGCCAGCCACGGGGTAAAATGGCAGTTGAGGAACAAGCCGCGCTATGGAGAATCCTATCTTAATTGTTTTCGCCAGAGTCCCCACATTGAGGTATGTGGAATTCAGTGTTGAGTATATTGAGTCATGGGGTAGGTTGTTCAAAACATTTTTATACTGACAGGCTTAGGTGGGTTTGTCTTCCATACACTTTATATACTGACAAAATGTTCTGCTTTTTTTAAACTTGCTACCTAATATACATCGCTCGACTGGTGAAGTTTTTTTCTATTTATTACTGGAACACACGACATATAAAAATACTGTCAGATTTAGACTGGGTGTTTTTTACACGCAAATGTCTTATAAATCCGATGTGAATGTGTGTCTTACAGTCAATTTGTAATACAACACTCTGCCACTCAGAGAAAAACATATCTCTCATTATGGTTGAAAATATTCTACAAATAGCTCATGTAAGAGTTACATTTTTTTCAAACACATGTTTAAAATAATTCACTAAATGCAACTGTGGAGAATATTTTCAGCCGTAATGAGAGATATGTTTTTTATCGACAGGCAGTGTTGTGTTTTCAATACTTTTTCAAAACTGCTTTAAGCTGATTTCAACAATTCACCGTTAGATATTAGTGACATTAACCCCGAGAAACAATTTCACTTTTACACTACAAAACATACAGTGAAAAAAACCGCCAAAAAAAGAAAAGGAAAAGCTATTCTCTTTTATGCCATCGTAACAGATGTTGATACGAATTCGGCAAAAGAAGGCGCAATTCTGAGATATCGTTTTGAAACAAACATTAACCACATTGAAAACTGGTAAAATCATGCTTGGCAGAATCATTTTACTCCTCAGATGTTTTTGCTACGCATTGTCAGTCTTTCCCTCCAAATTATTCTTTGTGGGAAAGAGTGATCTAAGTGTGGAAAGGCGGTGAAAACTAACACATTGAGTATTTCATCCGCCTAAATCTAACCAATGGGGACAAGGCGCGTGAAATACTAATTGCATTATTTTCTGGCGCCTTTTGCTATCCCTAAATGACTGCAAACACACTTTGGCGGGGTCATAAACACAATTTTCTTATGGTTATGAAACTTGAAACATCTATCGAAATAGAATTTCCACCACAAGACGGCGGGTGTAAGGGGATCAAAGATTCCCGTGGTTAGAATTATCTGAGAAATAATTCATGATTTCTTCATTATAGAATCCCCACAGGACTCTGAATGTAGTTAGCTGATGGAATATCGCAGTGTGGAAAATAGACCTGCTTATAATTTCCCTCAATTTGTCTCTCCTGTGTGGAAGGATGTGAATTTTATATATTATACATGTGGACAAAATGTAATTACACACCACACTTGAATCACTCTCTTTATAATGTGGAATTCAGTATTTAAAAAAAAAAAACTTAATAAACTAAGTGACATTTTTTCTCTCTCTCTAAGTGTTGAGATGCGATTTTGTTTCGCGCGCACGTGCCCCGAGTGAACTTGGCAGCTGTCTGACTTGAGTGTAGATTTTTGAGATCAAAAATATTATTTACCTGTTACTGGTAGAAAAATGAGAGTTTTTTCCCTTGCAGTGGAGTTTGTTAATTCCATCTAACTTTTCAACGCCAGGGGCCTATTTTTCTTCCCACACTGGATAGCCTGGTTGTGAGGGGGGAATGTTATTTTCGCTTCCAGAAAAATATATGGAAGGTTGTGCTGGCGGTAAATTTTTTGATTCAAGATAATTAATCGCGCGTTGAGTTTGCTTTTCTTTTTGTAATGGAAATATTTCTGCCATCACCACCCAATGAGATGTTTCTCCCTCCCCAGATTTGACATCTGGGGAGGGAGGGACAACTCATTGGGTGGTGTTGCCAGCAATATTTCCATTACAAAAAGAAAAGTAAACTCCACGTTTTTCACAGTGTGTGATATTTTTTTTTAAAAAATGAAAATGAAGAATGGTAGCCTATTTTTTGTTGATTTGTGTGATTGTGATTCAAGAAAAGCTCTTTTTAAATTTGTAGTTGGCCTTGAAAAAGGCCGTTTTTATATTTTAAAACAAAATATGTTTATTCAGGCAATATTTTTCCATACCGTCCCTGACCACACGCCGAATTTCCAAGTCTCATCCGTATTGGGTGCGGGGGATTCGAGGGCTCTTCACCATTATCTTCTTGCTTCCTAACTGTTACGCGTTTTTGTTTGGTAACAGTTTTTTTACGCCCTGGCCGTTTCTTGATCTGATTTGGGACTTCCAACATCTCAAAACCCACTGGAACTGTGATTTTCTCCGGACCTAATTGGAGATCTAGAGGTAATGCTCGAGGGTTTTTCAGTTCCTCCACACTATCAAATATTTTCTCCAGCAGAGTGAGAATTTTTCCCCGCTCTGTCTCTTCCGTCTGCACCTCCACATCTCTTGTAATTTTCTCATTGGGTGTAGTATCGAAATACTTCCAGTACCCCGCATCCATTGCCTGCAAGTCTTCGAAATTTATGGTTGCAAATTCTGACATTTTTTCAGTGTAATGACAAAATGAAGAAGTTTTGCTTTCAATTTATACTATTAGGATTTGTTTCCCTCTCTCATAACCATTGGATGAATTTTTTTTTTTTTGGGGGGGGGGGGAAACTCCCCCAATAAAAATAAAGAATGTCTTTATTTTTTATTAGAAAGTTTCTCTTCCAAAAATTAACCAACGGAAAAAACCCCGCCTAAAATCAACCAGTCTGAGGGAGAAGGCGCGAGAAATACTCATTTTCACAATGAGTATTTCTGGCGCCTTTTCCCTCCCTTGAATTACTATAAATACATCTGTGTGACCTCATGATGTCATTTTTCTTATTGTCAGCCATGGAAATTGAAATAAGCATTGAAGTGGAGACCGCAGCACAGGAGGGTGACTGTAGGGAACAGAACATTGATCACACCGCCATTCCAAGGGAAAATCTATAAGAGTTGGCGAGAAAAGGTGGTGTAAGAAAAATCTCAACATTGGCCGTGGATGAAGTTCGGGGGGCTTTTGAGGTATATCTTAGAAGATTGATGACAGATAGTTTCTGCTATGCTACTGACAGAGCCGGATACCCACAACATGTCATTACAAGAAATGATGTCATAAGAGCTGCTAGGAAGAGGCATGGAATAATCTTGCCAAAAGAAACATATTTTATTTAAAAATATAAAAGCGGCCTTTTTCAAGGCCAACCACAAAATTAAAAAGAGATATTCTTCAGTTTGCACTATACTAACACGATGGAATACAGCTGAATTCTTTTCATTCATTTGTATTTTATCATGCAACTTCTTTTTTTCTTGTTCATCTAATTGTGTGCTATATTTTGGCAGGTTGTTGGCAGTATGTATTATATACACAGCTGGATTTTTCCTGTTGTAGACTGACATCAGCGCTAAAACCTACCTTCTATGGAATGATGCCACTCTTATGGGATGCTAGTTGGTGAAATGTTTCACTTGTGATTTTGTAATCAGTGTTAATCACCCCTTGGCTGTACCATCCATGCAATGCTTGGTTCAGACAAGTGGTGAATATCACTGATATGAAAAAAAGTATTTAAACGCCGTTTTCACATTTCGAAATTTTTTATTCCATTAAATTTTTATATAAATGTATTGTCACTTTTTCAGAAAAATGTTCACACTTTGTTGACAAGTTTTCCCATTTTAGGTCGAATGCCCTTCTTGGCTTTTCGTTTTCTTGATACTTTCATTGGAGGTGCTTCTGTCTCTGGAAATAAAATTTCTTATTCAACCTCCATCTTTGATTCAGTAGGTATATCCAATTTGTACAATAAAGTATCATCACTGTCATTAAATTCCTGTAACACAGTTGTTTCAACTTCTGGGTGTGAGTTAAACCCCACACTTGGTAACAGAGATGTATTATTTAGCTGTGGCATAGAATTAAATCCGAAGCCCGTGGTTAATGATGCAGGTGAACGCTCTACCTGTTCTGGAGTCATGTTATTCCCTGTTGATAAATACATTTGCCGTTTTCTGCACTCATTCATATAATGTCCTTTTACACGGCAAAAAAAAACATTCTCCTTTGTTGGGGCAGGCCCAACTCCAATGTCCTTTTTCTTGACAGATTGAACATGTATCTTTAGGTTCTGTCAACTTATATAACTCATTGACAAGTCTTCTCACCTCCCTCCATCTGTCTGGCTTATAGTATATGCTTTTAACATCATTTGCTTTATCCATTCTTGGATCGCTATTCATTTTCTAAACCTAGGAGCAGCTAAAAAAAACACGTCTTTGCAGTCTTGTCAACTCAAAAACAAGTGTGAACCATCCTTCCACTTCCCCACATTTTTATACTTTTTTTCAACGAACAGAAATTTGGCCTCCAAGAAATTTTTTTCTTGAAACACATTTTTCTCAGATTTTTACACTCCGAAAATTTTGTATTCAGTGATGAAATGTTTTTCGCCAGAGTGGCACGCTTGGGGTAGGTTGTTCAAAACATTTTTATGCTGGCAAAAATGTGTGTTAAATACTATAGTGTAAGTCACGGGGTAGAGGGCTCCATGGAAGACTTGGTTGATAAACATATAAGCTCTTACTCACAGTGAAACTAAAAAACTTTTTAAAATACGGAATATGTGTACACAGAAACCTAATTTATGGCATTGTTATTCCCTTAACATAACAGACGGGGAAAAGGCGTGTGAAATACTCATTGAATTATTTTCTGGCGAAGAAGTCTTTCACACGCTTTTGTCCACACTGGTTAGATTCAGGTAAATGAAAAATTGAAATGAAAAAAAGTTAAACAAAATTTGGTTTGAAAACATTTCTGAATGTTGTTTCTGAATAAGAAAATGACTTTCAGCGAAAGTATAAATAGGCGGGGTGGGGGAGGGATGGTTCACACATGTTTTGGAGTTAACAAGACTGAATGACGTGATTTTGATCTCCTCTGACGAATAAAAAAAGATGAAGCGGTCATAGTAGACTACAGTGATTCAGATGATAGTGATTTAGTAAGCAGCAGGAAACAGAGGTTGACTGCTAAAAATACAAACTCCATACGGAGATTGTATTCTAATCACCCTAAGTTATTGCGGCAATCTAGAAGATTTCACTCAGAATCTCATATGTGTGAAGTGACTTTGAATCAATTCGATGTCAAAATCCAATTGAGTTTCTAAGTAAAATGTTTCAATCAATGGTGGGAGATGTAAAAAAGGAATTGGTATACAAGACAACGACTCCATGAGGATATCCATCCACCATCCACGTCTTGAGGTAGGTATTTTTATTTCTTTTACAAAGGCTATGGGGGTAAATGGTAAAATAGTGTTAGATGAAATTGAAAAAGTTATTCAATCAAATGAGAATTTTACTATCCATGATGGTAAATTATCTGTAGAAATAACACACACTTCACTACCACATGGGTCGGGGCGAAATGCACCCATTTCATTTGCATCTGTTGGCAAAATGGTTGGAAATAAGAAAAGTATTATTGAAATTAAAAATGTCAATGATTCTATATGCTTTGCGCGTGCCGTTGTAGTGGGAAAAATGCCACATTGATAAAAGATAATTCAGAACTTTGGGAGAAGAGATGGAACAAAATAAAAAGATCCAACAGACCGTCACAAGAAAATGAGGCAAAGGCGTTAATGGACAAAGCAGGTCTTGATTATAATTAATCTTGTGGATATGCAGAATATTGTAAAATTCAAGGGGTACTCTCCCCAGAGTATGTAATTAAAATCCACCCACAATTTGCAAAAGAAACGTTCCTATTTGAACCACCACAAACTACAAAAGAGAGTAAAGTTATTCATATCTATCACCATGACCGTCATTTCGACACCATCACTAAAATCGCAGGGTTTTTAGGGCGTCACTGCTATTGTGAATATTGCAATGTAGGCTATAATAACAAAGAACGTCATAGATGCCCGAAAGGATGTGTTTGCTATTCTCCACTGCCATGTACGCCTGAACATTCTGTTCATTGTTACACTTGTAATATGGATTTTGTAAGTTCATCTTGTTATAAAAATCACACAACTCTATTACCGAACCAAGAAAAAAAGACATTTGTCAATTAGTTAAGAAATGTCTATCATGTAAAATGCAAATATATTCAGGGAGCGGAGAACACATCTGCGGTGAGATTTAAAAGATGTAAAATATTGCCATCAATTAGTCAATAAGCGAATATTATTGTTTCATTTTCAAAATTACAAACCACCCAAGAAAGACAAAATGTCGAAAGTACCCTTTGTGTTTTATGATTTTGAAACAACTCAAGACTCAGAAGTCTGCACCCCAAATTACTGTGTTTCACTCTGTGCTTGTCACATCGTGAACACGTTTCATCTATAGATATACAAACACACACGTAACAAGCACAGAGAGAAACATTTCCATACTTTGTGAATACAGGGGATACGTCCAAGATTTTTTTCACTATGAAAAAACTCAGCTCGGAACCCAAAACCAAAGTTGAAGCTAGCTACACCCCTCCAGCTACAATTAACTTCTGTATCCACAAAGTATTTTTATTTTGACAAAACATGAGGGGAATATGAGGATATACACCTCTTTGAAATGAATCAACTCTTAATACTAAATTTTCGAGTGCAAAAGATTTAACATTTCGACAGTGTCGATATACCGCTAAAATGTGTTTTTAATTGTGCAAAGAAAAGGTTTGCTCTTTTTAATACAGTGGCCCTGAAAAAAACCGTTTTGTAAAATTCTCTTTGTAAAGGTAGTCTGTCATCTCTGTATATATTAATCACTGTTAACTTCTCTTGGGTGTTTTTTTCTGTATCCACCCGCTTATTTCCTGATTTGCCTTGTAATCGCTGTTGAAATCCACATTCGCCAATATCTTCTTATCCACTTCATCTGTTCAAAAAAAGGTCTTCTCTCCTCGCCGTCTCAGTATCAAGTGAACTGTTTCCCCGCCAAAATGAGATTTTATTTTGCCCGTCACAGATGTCTTGGAAAAACAATCGCTCAATCTTGACGATAACAGCTGGAATGTCTATGCTAAATATGATTTTTCTTTTGACAGATAATACTCCATAACTTTTTTTTAAGTTTCTGAACAGTGGGGAGTGTCGGTTGAGATATCATCTTTTCAAATACACTTCACAGCCTTTATGATGATATATATAATATGTTCAGTTAGAATAAAATAAGTGTGGGGGTGGAAAACACCTGTTGTTCTGCTGTATTTATTTATTTATTTATCTATTTTTTATTTGTTTATTTATTTTATTTATACACATTGGCTATTCGTCACCGTGAGTTTTATGGGTGGAGAAATCCGGACTACACGGAGAGAACCAGCGAGTATCGACGAGCAATTGACAGTTCCTCAATATTCTTGCTCTGTTCAAACTCCGCGTAAGCAGGGATACAGCGGTTGAAGACATGTGTACCATCGATATGCAGTACACCTTAGTACACGGCGTCATCGCTCTCATATGTAGGCAAGCGGGGGTAATCTGCCTTACCCGTGGGCATTACGCCGGTCACGCCGGGCGGGGTTCGAACTCAGACATCTAGCATAGATCTCCAGCAGTCTATCATCGACACACCACACTCCCGACTTGTTGTGATGTTGTTTTTTTTATTTCAGGCAATATTCTTGTATCGATATAACGCTCGGTGTAGGCAGTAGACAGCCAAAAATTGACAAGTGGAGCGTTTGCCAGGTGTGGGAAAGAGTTGGTCAGGCAGTAGACAGCCATAAACTGACAAGTGGAGCGTTTGCCAGGTGTGGAAAAGAGTTGGTGGTCAGGCAGACACACAATCATCCCAGACTGAGTATCACTGTCATCTGCATAAGCTAGGCTGTAGGAAGACCGGTTGGTCAGTGAGCGTTTGGGTTGAATGGGTGGAAAAAGGGACAATGTGTTGAGGATTGGATGGCATGTAGGTTAGTGAGTAAACAAGGAAGGGGTGTAGTTGAGTATTTGATGCTTAATTAGGTAGCAGTGCTGGAAGAAAGACGGCACGTATGGATCACCCCCCATTGATTTCACCCCTCCCACCAATTGGGCTTATCACCCATGACCCCTTTTTCACAATTATTTTACCCAGATATCCCTAGATGCCGAGGTTTGAGAACTCCAATGAATAGTTCTACATTATCTCTCTCAGCTAGGTATTCCACCCCATCTTGATATTTGTGATGAAATTTCTCAGGAACATTACTTTACACCATCAGGTGAAGTGGAAAATTTACCAAATAAATAAGATATTTTCATTAAGTCTATCCTGTCCTTGATCCTCATCCACCCAAGCTCACCCCTGATTGCTTCTATCACTGTGGCATGACTCAACGTGGTTATCCTTCACGGTGAATAATTCTACATGATTTCCAAACTCTTTACAAGCGTATGGTTTTAGGTGCTTAGTGCTCAAACAAGACAATTTTACATCCTAACAAAGATGCACAAGGACCGTTTTTATGGTGAGGTGACATAACTCCATCCGGGAGGGAAAATGTATCAAACTGTAATTCGGAATCCTATGCGATCTCGGAATTAGTTGATTATTACCTGAAACCTATACCAATTAGGCGTATGAGCTATGTAAAAACTACACAGGATTTCTTGTCAAAAATTCCGAATTTTGAAAATATCGAAATAGCAAGAATGTTAAAGATGATTTCAGTTTAACCATTGCTAATTTAAATGAACCTTTGAATCTTCAACCTGTCCTCGCCTATAAGAAAAAACAAAACCCTCGTGTATCACTCTTGTAAGGACTAAATTAGACCCCTTCAATGAATAACATCAATTATTCCCTGTCAGTTTAACTACCTCCTTAGCTATTCACTTATTTTAAATCAATTTTATGTGGAAACAAAAAACATTTTTTTGTTTCGTTGGAAAAAAAAACAAAACATTTTTTGTTTTGTTTTTTTTAGTTTAAAGCATTTCACCCGGGTAAATCTAACCAATGCGGGGAGAAGACGCGGAAATTACTTCTTCGCTGCAAGTGTAACCTCGCATGTCAGATAAAAAGAACATGAGATAAGGTTTTCGCTTACATTTTCGAACATCTGATCGATCGGAGGAATAAGAAAAAACAGAGCAATGGATCCATAAATTTCGAAGATTTGCTAAAAATGGATGCCGACTCATGGGTGTACAAACTTCATCCAAACACACAAAGATTGGAGAGGAAGGGAGCTGGATTTGAACTGATAGCAGCGGGGGTCACATCAAGGTGGACGAGCCTTCATTTCATCTGGTGAGAGGAGCACAGCCTTGTCGGTTAAGGCTCGGAAAAATGGGGATCGTCGGACACTGAAAAAAAGATGTCCAGAAGAGAACAAAAAAATAGCCTTTTTCAAGGCTACCTATATTATTAGAAAGAGCTTCTTTATATATTGCACATCACCATATTATATATACTTTTATTTTTTAGAAAGCACCAAGTCTTAATTTATTTGTCGAAACAAAAAACATTTTTTTATTTCGGCAGAAAAAAATTCTGAAAGGAAATGATAACACTGTACCCTAAGAAAAATCTGGGGGAAGAAGTCAAAAGATTCTCGATCACTCATGCACAACGCAGGAACCAAAACACAAATCCTTCCACCTTCCCCTACCACCATTCATTGTAAAAAAAAAGAGCTCTAATAATGCCCCAATCCTGAAAAAACATCTCAGCTCTATTAATAGTGAGGCTTGAAATGTTTTGTTTTGTTTTTTTTTTACTTAAAAATGCGTGTTGTCTCTTGCGTATTGATTCATCAAGCGAAAATGCAGGGGGGTAATTATTCCTTCTCTAAGGCAAGTTGTTGGTAATTGTTTCAATGTGGTTAAGATTTGTTAGTTTTTCAGAGCGAAAGTTTTGACACCATGGTGTGTCTGAAAGGGGGGTATTTTGTAATTCACCACATCTGGAAACGGTATAACAGCAACTACCAAATATTAAGCTTTTGAGAAATAACTCAAAGACATCTCTACCCTCGGACCGTCTTGCTTATTTGCCACAGATTATTTTCTTGGGATAACAGCGTGATCATTGTTTTTCCCCCTTACACTCGCAGTGTTGTGGTGGAAATTCTATTTCGATAGATGTTTCAAGTTTCATAACCATAAGAAAATTGTGTTTATGACCCCGCCAAAGTGTATTTACAGTCATTTAGGGAGAGCAAAAGGCGCCAGAAAATAATGCAATGAATAATTCACGCGCCTTTTCCCGCCACTAGACGAATGATGGGTGATGAAATACTCAATGTATTAGTTTTCACTGCCTTTCCACACTTAGATCACTCTTTCCCACAAAAAATAATTTGGAGGGAAAGACTGACATTGTGTAGCAAAAACATCTGTGGAAATAGTAAAATGAATCTAACTAATAATAATAACACTTTGGCCGGCCGCTGATTTGTCGTGGTTCTCGTATGAGAAGGCCTCCCTATTCCAACACCTCTTCTCTCCTCCCCGCACTCGGAGACAAACTGCTTGATGACATCCCTTGCCCCATTCTTCCCAATCTCTCCGATTAGCATATTAACTCTCTCCATTGAGTCTCCCACTAGCCACATCTCCTTCATTCTCCCATCCCACTTCCCCATTGTTAGGCTATCCAAGAGTTCCTCTCCCCCTTTTTTGATAAAACTCGTTAGGAATTTTGTCCATTCCCTCCCGCTTTTCCATTCCTTAATTTTGAGATCACCCTTCGCACCTCCTCAGTTTTGATTTCGCTGCACACGAAGATCCATAGATTTTCCTCGACCTAGTATGGACACTCTGGTAGGTTCCCGATGGCCTATCGCTTATCGTTCACCTTTTCCCACTGCTTGACTAGTTCTAATGCGATTTGGTCTCGCTTTTCTGTAACTCTGCCATCTACTTTAAATACTCTGTGGGTTACTCCCTTTATTACGTTTGTTCACCCATTTCCAAAATACGTTCGAACTCGACTTCCCTGTCCTTCTTATTGTCCTAATAAGACTGCTATTTCGCACTCTCCGGTTGTCGTCTTTAATCTTATTTACTTTATTTCGTGCTTGTTGGTATTCTTCATTTGCTACTATGGCCTCATTGCTTTCCACCCCTTAAGTTCTTTTTTACTTCTCCTGTATGCATCACATTTAGCTTTTCTACCTTTTAGATTTTTTTCCTGCCTCCAAAAATGTCACTATAGCGAAAAAAATGCCAGTATGGCGAAAAAACCCTATGGAGAATCCTATGTTAAATTTGTTCGCCATAGTGACAGTCCTGGGGTATGGGGTATTCGGTCTTAAATGTTTTTCGCTATAGTGGCAGCCTTCGCTACTGGCATTGATAGGCTTGTACAACTCAACATTACTGTTGTAGCACACAGTACCTACTTGAGACTTTCCAGGAAATTGACACAAAATTATTTCACTCAGATGGACGACATTAGGCTAGTACAGTTCACACTAGCGTAGCATTGTTGTTGTAACACACAGTCCACTTTGTTGCAATCCTAAACCTTTCACGTTTGGTCCCATTGGCACCGAGGCAGAACACACTGCCCTCTTGTCTTCTATATTGCCTATTTGTGGCGCGTCCTGCAGTGGTTAAAAGATATCGTCTCAATTCCTGGTGGTGGGGATATATGTACATATACGCCGTCTCTAACAGGTTCATTATGACAACACTTTATAAGTGGTTGGTTGGTCTGTTTTTAACACTAGCCGGGCATGCTTACTCCCCGTCAATACCTGACGAACTGATGCACGTTCCTCACGTTTGCCATCGTCATCATTCGTTGATGAGTCGACAGTCAAACCCAGTGGGACTGCTCGCGGAGATCCTGTTAGACAGAATTGTACTTCTGTGTCAAAACCCAAACATTCTGCTGCACATAATGACCCGAAAAGGCAAGGTCGGGCAGCATGTCTTTCTTTTGTCTCAAAGCTTTCATAGCTGAGCAATCATCGATAATGTACAAGGTAGGCATCCCCTGGTACAGCTGATAGAATGTCCGTAGATATGAGTGGAGATGTTCACCAGGATTAGCTGTATACACATCGGGGTCCTCCCAAAGCCATGTTCGAGCGTGGAATGTTTTGTTGTATTTGATTGTGGGACAGAGTACCACAATGTGCCGAAAGATGCCCCGGTAAGGGCCCTCCAGCAGGTCCAGAGCGAAAAATGACCTGCCATAACTTGTTTGGCTGCAAATAATGGCTGCATGGGGCTGCGTTAGGAAAGGGTCATTAATAGACTGTACCGGTGAACCGGCCATCTTCAGTGTTAAGGTGCGCATCCTTGAGAACGTACAGATATACGTTCAATGCACAACTTGCCTCTGCTGTCTTTGTGCTCTGGATAGGGATACCTTCTCTGGCGTTTTCTTTCCACCGGTCACTGCCGTGTAGCTCGCCATCATCCGTGGTCCGCAGGTCAATTCATAGTGAATACCTGGTGACGAGGAACACTTCCAGGGAGGCATCAGCCAAGAAGCTCCTTTACAACCAGAGCCACCTCAGTATCTCTTTTCCTGCTGGCACAAGCTCCAAACTGCTGGTGCAAGCTCCAAAGTGCCGAGTGGCTTCGTTCCATATCTGATAAGAATGCAATCCCTAAGAGTACAGCTTGCTGGGCACCCCTGTGATAACCTCAACGCTGGCGATCTTGGGGTTATAAAAGACCTCGGGCTTCCTACCTAAAGCTGCACCAGACGTAGCAGGGTCCTTGAACAGCAGCAGGATCCATTTCATGATCCGTGAGGTAACGTTGGGTCGATGTTCCACAGAGTGTCGCCTTTGCGTTTAGTCATTTTGCGGTGGCGAAGGAAGCGGTCGTAGATGATGGCAAGACGACCAGCATATTGGTTCCGAGCCGTGCGAGCAAATTCAGATTGGGTGACCATTTCAAATTCCAGGCTGATATTAACAATGGTGTAACTGGCATCATGTGTGGCCTGAACCACTCGATTGTAATCATTGAATGTCAGCTCGTACTCGAGCCGATCCCCAGGCGCACTGTGATAGAAAGGAAGATGAGCCTTGATGAGTTCAAAGTCCAGCGGGATACAGAAACGGTTGCCATAGGCATCAGCGATAGCCTTGCCCACAACAAAGTCATCCTTGTCCGTTGCGCCGATTCGCAGCTTAGTAGCATACTCTTTTCGCAGAGTTATCAATACCCTTGTAGTATGCATTTTTGCGCTCGAAGGCCGTCTTCCAGAGGTCAAGTCAGCACTGGTACTCATCTGCATCGTCGACCGACATCACTCCGTTCCCGCTATTCTTGATTGCCATTTTCTTGACGATGGCACGGCCAAGATTCTGAACGACTGACCTGTTATCATCCGTTGAGTTCAGAGTGACTGCAAAGGCTATGTGCACTGTATCCGATACGAAAAGGTCGTGGGAACCGAGGTTGGGAAGCGAACATTGAGCTGTTGGTTCGGGCCAATCGCACTAGGATTATGTGTGACCAAAACCGATTGCCGAACTCCCTTTGCCCCAGTGGGTTCTCGTAGTCTGCGGCATGAGTTAAGCGTTCATCCATATAGTGGTTTGAAGACATGTTGAACTGTATTGAACCGTCCCCTCATCCTTCAATACAACGGCAGATTTTGACCACGACGAGTTCGCAAGACGACAGGGTACAATGGAGTTGCAGGATGAAACTTCCTGATTTCGGAGCTGTTGTTCCTTCGGAACAAGAGACAGGCGATAAAATACCTTCATTGCTGCATGAGCTCTTGGGGCAGGCTATCAATGGCTACTATCAGAATCTGTCTGAGAAAGGGATGGTGCCCCTTCTACGTGATTATTCCAAGTTTGAGTTAGACAAAAATGGGCGACTGATGCTGAAGGCCCATTCAAATGTCGACATCGTCAGTAAATCTGGAGCACCCCTTGCTCTCGTAACAATTTCTAGAGAGCATGGCGGTGGTGAGGTCATTCGGAATGAGCTGGGGTTTGTGGGCTGGACTCGAGTGAAAAGGCGCTTAAGCCAACGGCGTTTGAAGCACTGCGAGTCAATAACAATGAGATGGGTGAACCAGCTGCTAGGATCGGATCGGATCGGATCCTGACGATATTGAGGCTTATGCAAGCACATTTTGCTATCTACTGGCTAAAACTTAGGTCTTCTAAATTTACGTTCGACTGTGAAAGTAAGAATATAAACACGTTCAATCCTT
The DNA here is from genome assembly GCA_031216915.1 of Pictodentalium vernedei. Lineage (NCBI taxonomy): Eukaryota > Metazoa > Mollusca > Scaphopoda > Dentaliida > Dentaliidae > Pictodentalium > Pictodentalium vernedei. Next base: position 144,780,925 of record CM062294.1, read on the forward strand.
AAGAGTAAGAGGATGTCAAAGAACGTGGTATTTAATTACAAAGTGTTTAATTTGTCGAAGAATATATTCGAGAAACATTTAATTGAAAAGCAATTTATTGTCAAAGCAGATTAATACAAGAGGTCAAATTATCCAAGTACATTGTTCAGAGAATTTAATGTTAAGCTGAAAATCATGAACAGTCCAATCAATAAATCAAAATATAAATATATAATACATTTAGAATGGCGAGTGATGGTAACAACTTAGTAGATATCAATTATAGTACCGGTAATTTTTATGATACACTAAACGATCGATTATCGAAAGAATTGCGGAAAGATAAAAATCGTAGTATCCCCTACTGTGAAGATATAGACATTTTCGCTTTCACGGTATCGGTATCAATCAAAATGGGGGCTTTTAAAGCATCACTTCAAGGTGAATACGAGTCATATTATCGCTGGAAATGATCAATTTGTTCTACAAACGTATAATGAAAAGTACATCTAGTGTTTGTGAGTGGATACCGATCATTTTCAGCAATAATTCAACACGTATTCAACTTGAATTGATACACGAAACCCGCTAATGCAAACATGGCCTGGAAGTCCGTAATATAAGTGTTTGATTTGGTTCGTCCTTTCAAGGGACGTACCAAACCAAAAACGTATATTACGGACTTTTAGGCCATGTTTGGACTAGAAACCGGAAGCTAAACCAGATTTCAGAACATTATCTGTTCCGAGTATCGATCAAATCAGTTCGGCGTATCAACGATTCAATGCACTTTTTATTTTCATGCATCAATTCAAAGTTGAAATGGGATTATCAGATTCTTGTAAAAAGTGTATAATAAAAAGAAAATCTAGTGTTTTTGAGTGGATACCGAAAATTATCTCACTCGTGACTGAGACAAATAGCCATTTTCGCTCGCGCCTAAACATTTGTCTCGCTCACTCATGAGATAATTTGAGGTATCCATTCAATAACTCTAGATTTTCTTTTTATTTTTATTATACACTTTTCACAAGAATCTGATAATCCCATTTCAATAACACTAGATATCCTCTATACCTTGCACGATGTGGTGTTGTATACGTTTGACAATTAAATGCAGTATTGGAGACATATGGGAGGGGTGGGGAGACAGAGAGAGAGAGTTCTCATGCTAATTAAATGTTATAGCTAGTAGACAGAAAATACACTTACCTACACCTTACAGAGGATTACGCTTATACGTAACAATTAGAAACTTAACTCTTTATCCATGGTAACGGCCAAAACCGGCCAGCGGTATTCACTAAAATTACCATTCAATTTTCATTATTTTTTTCATTTTTTGTCTAAGAAACATACTTTTTGACCTCTCATTGGAACGAGCACGTTGAGCTCGTTCCATTGAGGATCCGTAACTATGTGTCTGACGCCAATAATGAAAGCTATTAGTTATTCAATAATTTTATTTGCAAGTGTCGTCTACCTTTGGTATTAGGTAAAGGGTTAATTTATTAGAATTTTGAAAACATATATGTCTCATGATGTAGACTGGCTGGGAATATGTGGAATAATTGTAAGAACAAAGAGAAGAAAAACAGAAATAAAAATGGAATAAGTTAACCCTAAAAAGTTACGCGAGTCCAGTAGATCATCTATTGCAATACAGTACAGTGATCGTAAAACCGGACAAATAATTATCGCAACTAGATCGCGAGCTGGTCGAATTCTCTGTCCCCGCATCAGTGCCAATGTATTGTGAAATCTCAATTGTTGAAAAATGAACTGCGAGAACATTGAATATCAGATGTTATTTCCAAATGAAACAAAATACTGCTTTTTGATTGGCTGACAGGTACGGTCTAACTTGCAATCCACAGTAGCTTTTTTTACACTGTGGTTAACCACGGCGTAAAAACAGGAATAGACAATAACTAGTAAAAAGGCTGAAAAAGTCTTGCTTATTTATATTATTTTAAATATTTATTTATCAACACATTTTTTTGTTTGAAAAAATAAATATATGGTTAATTGAATAGTTTGAAGTAAATTATTACACAAACATTTTAAAGAAAATAAAAAGTATACATGTATTATGACGGGATTAATTATTTATTGTGCTATTTTTGGAATGCATGTGATACGTTTTGTTTTGGTGTCAAACGCCAGCTAAATTAAAAATGGCTCAGATTTGTTTTAAGAAACTCTTCGCAAGTCATACCGAAACTGAAATTTTGGAAAAAGGTAAATACAGCCAAGAGCAACAAAAAGTGTGCCAATTTACTAAGAACTTATTTATTGGAAAGGGGGCGGGGGCGGTGGCGTTGCGGTAACCGGTTCTCGTCAGATCACCGAAGTTAAGCGACGTCGAGCCCGGTTAATCCTCGGATGGGTGACCGTCTGAGCGATCGATTCGGACTCCCGCGTTGTGTCCTTGGACAAGGCACTTAACCCCGATTGTCCACATGGGAGCACGATGACGTCGTGTACTAAGGCGTACTGCACATCGATGGTGCGCATGTCTTCAACCAATCTAACCCTGCCTATGCTGCAGTGCGGAGTAACGATGTTGGGGAGCTGGTAGCTGCTCGGTGGTTCTCTCCGTGTACTGCGGCTTTCTCCACCCGTAAAATTGTCACGGTCATCGTGCATAAGTACGTGCCCTTAAACACCAATAAATATAAATATTATTGGAAAAGGAGGAAGATGCTGATTTTGAAAGCTACACCTGTGAAATTGAATGATACATTGGAACATTTTACCTGGATGCAAGTAAAAAAGGTGAAATGGACAAAACTTTTTCCCTGGCTAATTTTAGATACGGTTTAACCCTTTACCCAACGTAACGGCCAAAACCGACCAGCGCTATTCTCAAAAATCGCCAATTAATTTTCATTATTTTTTTCAATTTTTGTCTCAAAAACATAGGTTATGACCCCTCGTCGAGCTCGTTCCAATGTGGGGTCATAATTTATGTTTTTGAGACAAAAAATGAAAAAAATAAATTATTCAAGAATTGTTTTTGAAAGTGTCGTCTGCTTTTCATGTTAGGTAAAGGGTTAAACAGGTATTGAAGAGCTCCACCCCACCTCAAACGTTTTGATTTTATTCGAGACAGTGAATTTTATTCCTCTAACGAGTGTTTTAAAACTGCGCTATGTGAACTTAAATCAGCCGGTAAAGGTGACTGCGTGCACTATCCAGTAAAACCTGACGCCGATATCAAAAAAATTTACAACAATATTCGTTTGTCGCCCAAGACACCCGTTGAATTACAGAATAAAGTCCAGCATGACATACGATTGTATTTCGGTAGAAGGGGGATGGAAAATGTTTGTGAAATGACCAAGGAAACGTTTAAAGTGAAAATTCATGGTCATGGTGTCGTGATGGAAGTGAAAAACTCACCGTTTTGCCCAGTGTACTCCTTTGAAAACTACTGTCCAAACTTACTCTTGAAAATAACAAATTATGGCAGCGTCCCCTTGATTTTTTCAGTGATACTGATATCACCTGGTGCACAAAAAAGTCAGTTGGAAAAGATTCCCTGAGTTTCTTCATGACACGTTTGAGTAAATGCTGTGACCTGTCAGACGTTTTTACCAACAATTCCCCGTGCGTTACAGGTACCACAATTTTGGCAAGAAATAATTTCTCACTGACTCAAATCATGTCTCTGACTGGACACAAGTCAGTTAACTCTCTGTCTGTTTATCACAGAGCCTCAACCGAGGTCAAAATTGCAATGGGCACAACAATTAATAAAACTGTTGACAATTCTAGTACACAACAAAAACCTTTTGCTGGCCACGCTGAAACAAATGAACAACCTTCAACTTCAACAGCGCTCGTGACAGTTCCCAGAAATCAGGGCACCTTTTTGCATGAGGACCACAGTGAAAAACTTGAAACTTTGGGTGTATGAATGCTAGAGGCTCTATTCTCTGACGATTTCAACGATAAACGAACAGATGCAGCATCATAAAGTACAAGTTATCGGGCACTTAGTTCGAGGCCGCGGCAGCGGCCGAGAACTAAAGTGTCCGATAACCTACTTGTTGTTCAGCGTTTAATCTTGCCGACTGTACGTGACAAATTCACCTCCCACTATAAGTTGTGCCAGTGCATATGTGCACGTATTGAGGGACTTGCTCAAAATTCTCAACTGTCACTGTGATGGCATAAACGTGAACGACAACTCCATCAGACACATTTCTGCGTCAGGCTATAAATCCCGGCACAACTTATAGTGGGAGGTGAATTTGTCAAGTACAGTCGGCAAGATGAAACGCTGAACAACAAGTAGGTTATCGGACACCTTAGTTCTCGGCCGCTGCCGCGGCCTCGAACTAAGTGTCCGATAACCTGTACTTCTTGTCTTTGCTTTCAATACAAATCATTTCCACCGTTCCGTAAGTACCGTTTCTCGATTTTTATTCCATATACCTCTTCCCACATAAGCTGCACGTTCACCGAGACGGGTCAGTGTCAGCTGAAGCCATCACAGTGACAGATGAGAACTTTGAGCGAGTCCCTCGATAAAAACACACGTCTCTCTGAGTTTTCATAAGGTCAATGACGGCGGTGTCTCTTTGAAATTGGAGAGTACGATAACTTATTTATCGTATGCTTGGGAGGCTGCCAATTTCTTGAACTCAAAGTCTGTTGAACAACAACCGTAGCTAACGAGGGTCTACGAACACGCTCTATCTTCAGTAACTGCACCATTGGCAAAGTTGAAATTATATTTCGAAAGTAAAACAACAGTCCCGAACCTTATATTCAGCATTAGCTGTGATATTCAGTTTTAATTATAAATCTTTCTGTCTTAAATGAATTATTTAATTTCCATTTGTCCCCAGCCTGTCTGTAATTTGGTCAAGTAGTCAGAAAATGAATAGATCTATCCTGGCACGAAGTGCTATGAAGGTGCACGGGGTTGATGAGGTGTTCAGGAGGGTGGGGATCGGGTGATGGTTTTTGCGCTGAGATTGTGTGTCATAAATTTTAGTAAGAAAAGCAGCTCAATGAGCTCGATTTAATGTCCATTTTGTCACAATTTTAGGATCGACTGAAGGGAGTGTGTGTGTGTGTGTGGGGGGGGGGGGGGGGGGGCTGGAATTCTGCCACTAAATTTTAGCAAGGAAATCAGCACATTTAGGCTCAATGAGCTAGATTTAAACTTTTTAATGTTAATTTTTTACGATTTTATGGCTGTTTGATGGGGTTAGGTAGTGGAGGAGTATGAGTTGGGGGAGGGGTTGTTGAAATTCTGTGTGACTAATTTCAGTAAGAAAAACGTCTAAATGAGTTTGATTTAATGTCCATTTTTACAATTTTATGAGGTGTTGTTATGAAAGATACATCAGCTGTAGAGTTAACACAACGAAAGGATTTGGAAATAAATCCATTATCCTTGTGTCTTCCGGGGTGTATGGGAATTTACACCGGTCTGGGGTCCCCAGACCGGAGTAAATTCCTATACATCCCAGAAGACACAAAGATAACTAATGATATTTTGTTCTATATTAATGTTATATTTTATTTATCTAATCTTGATCTGTCCATGTAAGGATAATGCGATCATATCACGATCAGATTGACAAAGAGACTTACTTTGCTACCAGTGCACTGTACACCCATTCATATTTATTCTAAAGTACACGCACATTCTTGAGATAAATAATAAAGGACAATTCAGATCAAGTGTTGATAAAGTAGTACAGACGGGGGTGGTGTTGCGTTAACCGGTTCTCGTCAGATCACCGAAGTTAAACCACGTCGAGAGTAGTATAGCATGTACCCGATCGACCCTCATTACCCGGAGCTTTGCCTGTGCAGCTAGTGTTAAATTCCCATAGGAACCGGAGCTTTGCCGGTGCAACTGTTGCCGGTTCAAACGTTCGGCTCCTTGAAGCTAGATCCGACAAGTGGTGTACCTACTGCATATATAGTATACGATGGCATGTATAGTGATATATGTACGCATGGGGCTATAGGTGTAGAGTATGGGTGTGTGATGGAAAATTAATGGTGAAGTTGGGATTTCTTGAAAGCTTTTTTTCCGCGAAACAGTTGACGTTGCCATTGACGTCTGACGTCGTGACGTCATAATGCGCACGCGACGTCTTAGAGATGTTGACCACTGTTGTTGTCCACTATGCAATCTGGCGTAACGTTGTTCGGGTCAGGGAATGTTGGGCTTCTCGTATGGGGTGGTGGTGATATGGTAGTGATGGTATATATCCATGTAGGTATACTATTATCCCTTGGATCGTCATATTATCTTATGTCTGCTATAGCTATATTATATTATCTTATGTCTGTCAAGCAGTATTGTGGGGATGGGGGTAATGCATGGTCGCCCAGTGTGGTATTGCGAGATAGTCCTTGATGGTTTAGATTGGCAGTATAGGCTGAATGGTCTGTTGGCCTATTACCCCCTTAGTACTATTTACCTACCGAATCCTTTGTATTATCTTATGGCTGGTATTTAGTTCGTAATGGTAGGTCAGACAGTATTATAATCGTTTGTTTAGAAAGGGGGATAGGATGCATTGTATATACCGCTGTAGGTCCTCTGTTAGTTCTCAGTATTATTAACCAACCGATTGCTTTGTATTATTCTGTGACTGGTATAGGTAGTACGTTATACCAGGTCAAGTGGTATTTTGGAGTGGGGATGGGGGTAATGCCTGGCAGCATAGAACGGCAGTATAGTGTTAGTGTGGGCGATATATACCTCCGCCCCCCCCCCCCTCCGAAAGCCATTGCTACTACTAATCGACTTAATACTTTATGTCATCCATGACTAGTATAGATAGTACGTTATGGCAGGGCAACTGTTATTATGGAGTGGGGATTGGGGTGGGGGTAATGCCTGGCAGTATAGAACGGTAGTATAGTATGGACGATATATACCTCTGTGGGCCCCCGAAAGCCATTGGTACCTCTAATCGATCTAACGCTTTATGTGACTGGTCTAGGTAGTATGTAAGACAAGACGTTATTGTGTGTGTGTGGGGGGGGGGGGGGGGTGTAATGCATAGTAGTACAGTGTAGTAGTATACGATTTACGCTTTGTACGCCTACATGTCCCATGTTAGCCCTTAGTACTATTAATGTATCTAATGCTCCATGTTATCCTATGAATGGTATAGGTAGTATGCAATGCTATGCATAGGGATATTGTATGTAGGGGTATGCCTGGTAGTTTAGAACGGTAGTATAGTATGGACGGTATATACCCGTATAGCCCCCCCCCTCCCCTACCCGTTAGTGTTTGGTTCTATTAACCAACCGATTGCTTTGTTTTAATATATGGCTGGTATATGTAGTACGCTATGGCTGGTCTAGTGATATTGTGGGGTGGGGTAATGATTGGTAGTTTAGAACGGCAGTATAGTATGGGCGATGCATGCTCATGTGGGTCTCTTGTTGGCCCTTGGTACTACTGATCCACCAGGTGCTTCATATTATCAAGCGGTATTCTGGGGTGGGGTTAATGCCTGGTAATACCGAACGGTTGCGGAATACGGTTGGTTTATGCCCCCTTAGGTCCCATCTTAACCGTTGATAGTATTAACCTAACGAATGCCCAGTAGTTCCTACCCTAATCACATTGCACTTGTTCTTGTTCCGTCTATCGAGATCACCCAATCAGTTCACATTACTGGCACTAACTTACCAAACAGATTGCTTGATTTCCCGTAATCTCTCTGCAGAGTTATCTCCCTTTATTACAACGAAGTCCTATCCGATTCTCATCACCTCTATATCCAATGGCCATGTCCCATGGACCCCCCATTTTTGGGAAATGCCTGTGGTTATGGAATCCATTTTTTGTCGTATGAGGCCATGAGGGCCATGAAAAAGCCCTCAATGAGGCATCATTTACTATCCCTCATAGCCTCATTTTCTTTTGAAGGATAGTAAATGCGGCCTCATTGGGGGCTTTCTCATGGCCCTCATGGTCTCATACGACAAAAAAAGGATTCCATATCCACAGGTGTTTCCCAAAAATGGGATTCCATGGGATATGGCTGTTAAATACCGAGATGAGGCTAAGAGGGATAGTAAATTATACCTCACTGAGGGATTTTTTCATGGCCCTCATGCCCTTGAAAGAAAATGAGGCTTTGAGGGATAGTAAATGAGGCTTCATTGAGGGATTTTTTCATGGCCCTCATGCCCTCAAAAGAAAGTGAGGCTATGAGGGATAGTAAATGAGGCCTCATTGAGGGTTTTTTCATGGCCCTCATTACACTGGGCGACCATGCATTACCCCAATCCCCACAATACTGCTTGACCTAGCTATAGCAGACATTGTCTGAGCGATCGATTCGGACAGCGGCAACTGCGTTATGTCCTTGGGCAAGGCACTTAACTCCGATTGTCCACATGAGGGCACGATGACGCCGTGTACTAAGGCGTACTGCACGTCGATGGTACGCATGTCTTCAACCAATCTAACCCTGCCTGTGTTGCAGTGCGGAGTTACGAAGTTGGGGAGCTGGCAGCTGCTCATCGTTGCTCGGTGGTTCTCACTGAGTACTCCGGCTTCCTCCACCGGTAAAGCTGTCACCGACACGATATAACATTGGCTGTTAAAGTGTCGTTAAACCTTAAAAAATAGTCCAGACAAAAGCGGTAGAATACACACAAAACACTGGTTACAAAAGCGGAGAGATGCTTTCGATCGTATCGCGTCTGAGAACAAATCTCTTTCAACTTTCGTCACTGCTAGACTCTAGAATCTCATCTGTTCAAAACGAAGACCAAGAACACGTTTCGGAGATCCCACTTTCGTTCGTTTTTTTTCATACGGAGTTGATTTCGTGATATTTATAAAAACTATCTGGCCATAACTATAAGTGTGCCACGATCGAAATGCGATCTGATCCTGAAATAGACCGCTTTTGTATTGACAGTAACTGGCCTTGGATTTATTTGCATCGCTCCAGATGAATAGGTTCAGACGAGTATTTCCCCCTGCCTTTTGCAATATTAGTTACAGGGTGTTCCAGCAGGGGTTACGGGGCTGTACCTCCCTTCTGAGATTTCCGTACACCTCATTGAAACACCCTGTGACGAATTTATTCCTCTGCCCTTCACTGCATCGAGTTTTGTTTTATTATACAATCCCCAAACGGTAATCCAGTGACAAAAACCTTGATAAAAGTAATAATTAGAGAAACTGATAGAAACATATCTTGAACAAAAACGATGGATCTGTAGCGTAGAAATGTCCCAGCATTATCCCTCTTCCCTACAGTAAAGTCGGATGTTGAGGGTGTGTACACGTTTTTTTTTATATTTTTATAATTACATTGTTAATGTAGTTATACGTTTTGGGTCCAAATACTCAATTCCCATTGGTCAGCTGGATGAAAACGTCATGACCAAATGTAATTCATTTTCCAATGAATACATTTGGTCGAACTTTGACCCGCATTTACGGTACAGCGTAGTTGACAGAATGTAATTCGGTCGGTGTTTGGGTGGGTTTTTAACTTTTAGCGCCTCTCGCAGTGATCAACTCCGCTTCTGTTTCTTTGGTGACATTTCCCAACTGTGGCATAAAGCCCGTTACTAAAATACTCGTTTCCATTTCTAAAGTTGTGAAAATTAAAGCTTATTTGCCTTTGGGATATCATTTACACGGAGTTGTGCGCTTTGTCTTTTGTGTGAGGGTGGTTTTTCGCCTCGTTCGTTCGTACATGTTTTATTTCGTCTTTCTGCTTTGTTGTTTGGTAAAAAGTAGTTTAAACAGTTACGGGATGTAATTATAAGAATTGACTGCAATTTTTATCATCTTTATTAGAGTATGAACGTGTGGGAATGGGTACAAATTGTTTGAATCCCTTCCAACAAAGATTATAAAAATTGCATTCAATTCTTAAATAAATTTTAGGAATATTCTCGTGAAACAACATTGTTTTCATTTTGTTCGTGAGTCTGAATGTTTATTATTACCAACGAAAATGTTTGAGGCGATGGTTGAAAGGGAAATCGGCGAAGTGTTTCACCGAATACAGAATAGAGATAGGTACTAGGGCCGGTAATCAGATTTAAAACACCCGAGGGCTAAGGGTTTTAACCACTCAGCTTCTTGTTCAATATTATCCCCCGCCAACTCTATCGAGTGCGGTAACAAATGGCAGTTCGAACGAGAATGTTGTTCTGTATTTATTGCACGCCTACAGTTTACTCAAAAAATATTGAAAACACAAATCATTGCCAAAAATATCCGAAACGTAAAAAACGAAATAGTTAAATAGTCCGCGCACGTGACTCGTATTGTTCAAGAAAATACCAAAAAATTATTGTTCGCTTCGGTTTTTGCAGAAAAGGCGTAAATTTTAAGAAAATAAAAGCATTGGCGTGCAATAAATTTAGTTCTTGTTGCTGTTGTTGATACCACTGGCCGTATAATTATGGCGTTAGTTACGCTATTAGTTGTGGTACAATCAATCCATACAGCATGTGATGAAAACAATAAAGTGGCACTATAGTCAGCGGCAATATACTGCATGATTTAGTACAAGGCGGCAGCGGCGAGCCATGCTTTTGCCGGTTTCCATCCATCGCTCCTCCCTCCCCAGCCCATATGGAGGTACATACTCCGTGTCCATTCAGTAACCCACTTGCATCGTTTCCAAAACAGAACTTTACGGCATTTACGAACCCGCCTCGACCGCTGTTTGTATTGGGTAGCTACTGGATAGTGACCCGAAAATATATCATTGATATTTAGTCCCACAATAGACGGCCAACCTCTCTTCAAGTGTTGAATCATCAGATTACGAATGTCGTCTCTATAAGTGGGAATTCCAAGAATTGTTTTTTTACGCAAACTGATTCTTGGCGACCCAGTAGTCTGTCTCTGAGTGAAGAAAGATTTTACACGGTTCATATTTCTCGGCCACGTAGCACCATTGCCAGATATGCAAAAGGTTTTTAGGATACCATGCAGCGTTTCTGTGTATTTGTCAATAACTGCAGTGGTGTACTTTGGGGCGGAACACTGGTTTCCACCTATGGCTCCAGTTAAACCACATCGAAAAAGACCTTGGCTTCCAGTTCCATATAAGGATGGCTTTTGATGTGATCTCCTGTCATAATACCCAAAAATCATTGCCCACGCAACCGGACCACAACCAACAGAACACCGCTTCCTTGAGTGTTTGTGCTGACGATAATGGGGAAACAAATATCCATCAGGTATAGAATAGCGTGCCCAACTTGACCAGGCATACCGTTTTGTCCGGCTATTCAAATCCAAGAAATAATACTTGGTAACATCATCACCCTGGTCTCCGCCTTTTATGTTTATTTCGAAAGAAATGCCGGGAAGGCCATTGTTTTCTAACCAGGCTTCATCAACTGTGGGTTCAATTTTTAAATATCGCTGACCATAATCTGTGTACAAAAGCTTAGAGGGGTCAATTTTGTCACCGCTGCATATTTTAATTATCTCGCATAGAATACCATAGTCGGCATCACTGCCGTGAACTTTAATGGTCACCAGTGACGGGTCATCGACTGGAATTTTATCAACTTGCCCTAGAGATATTAAATAATCGTATTCATCCACAACCCGTATTGGGTCATTTTCACCTTGTCTGGTATTATTTAGTTCTTGGAAGTTGACATTTGTTTCTTCACTCCACACCTCTTCAAGTTTTACTTCTTGCGCTCTCGTGTTCCATTGTCCTGCAAACGACTGTATATTCGCTGCGATGAATGAATGTTGATTTGTGTAGTTACCGTCAGTTTCTACCTGTTAATATAGTAAGGTAAATGTCTGTTATGGGGGGTGAAGGCAGAGACAATATTAAAAACACCAAATTGCTGTGCAAATTGTGCAAACAAGCCAGAAAATAAGCAGATTGACATCTGCAAAATGAGGTCCCCAGTGGGTGAATTTAGTGATGCTACCCTGCACAGCAGGGTAGCATCACTAAATTTACCCTCTGTGAACCTCAATCTGAATCAGAGCCCAAAACGAAACAGAAAGAGGTACCCAAAGGATAAATGGCCCATTGTATGGGATATCATCATCAAATTCACCCTGTGGAGACCTCATTCTGCAAATGTCAGACGGCTTATTTTCAGGCCTGTGTGCAAAACGGCTATTAATTCAATTTTATGATGTACTTTCAATTCCTTTGCATTCTATATCATACATAACATATGCTAAGAATATAATTTGTAATAATTTAAATATTTTATGAACTCACTTTCAACGATCATTTTTTATGCGCACTTATTCTCATTGTTGTGAGGTAGAACCTCTTCACAATCAATGTCAACAGGTCTGTATTTGTGTGTAAAAACGAGCCAATCTCTTCAAAATCAATGTCAACAGATCTGTATTTTATGGTAAAAATGAGGCACCCTCAAGAGATAAATGTCAACAGATCTGTATATGTATGGTACATATGAGCCCACCTCTACAAAATTAATGTCAACAGATCTGTATTTGTATGGTATATATGAACCAACCTCTATAAAATCAACGTCAACAGATCTATTTGTATGGTATAACCCTTTATCCAAAATAACTGCAAAAACCGGCCAGCGCTAATCTCAAAAATCGCCAATTAATTAGGCTTTCCCAAACCCAGTTTGGGAAAGACTCTTGTTATTCTTCTTTTTCAAAATTTTTCTTCTCTATTTTTTTTTTTTTTTTTTTATTAGGCTTTTCCAAACCCAGTTTGGGAAAGACTCTTGTTATTCTTCAATTTCAAATTTTTTCTTCTCTATTTTTCTTTTCTTTTTCTTCTTTTTTTTTTTTTATTTTTATTTTTCCACCGTCAATTTTGTCTGTTGCACTGCTCAAAAACAAGCTGTACGATTTTAACCAAATTTAGCATACTTATGTTATACCATAAAATCTAGTGAAATGAGGTATCGGTATATCTGTGAAAACGCTAATTTTCAAAATATTCTGCCAAAATCGTCAAAACTTCACCATTTTTCAAAAGTTGTAAAATTGTTCACAATTATTTAGCTCAAATTTCCCACACATTTACAGCATAACATGATACATCAAAATCTCCACAAAAATATTTCAAAATGAATTCCCATTGCCAAAAATGACACGAATATAGCTTTTTTCTTAAAAATTTACCAAATTCAAGAGCAAATGTCTCTAATTTCAAGGTTGTTGTAACAATTGTTTTGGTATGGATAGATACAAAAATGATTGTGGAAGAAAGCTGCTGTTTCCGCTTTAATCTCCGATTAAACCCTCAAGAACAATGAGGGCGAGAATAAGTGTGCCGTTTGAAAATGCCAAAATTAGCCAACTTTGATTGTTTTTTTATATCATTTTGGAATGGGTTAATTTCAAACACTTTGCATGACTACCGAGCATATTTGCTGTTGTAAGTTTGGTTGTAAAGTTGAACCCTATGCCCATTCTGGTTACATAAATGTAGGTCCCGTCCAAAAAAAAAGTCCCACTTTTTTCAAAATTTGGTAATTTCAAGGGACAATTTACTCCATTTATAATTGATTGAGCGCTGAATGTTTTCTATGGCTGCATGCAGCAGTCCAGATATGACAACGTTTGTTTTATATGTTATTATTAAAAGTTTAACCCTTGGCAGAGTTGAGACTTCCTATAAGGGTACCGTTTGAATAATTGTTATTTTTACCAACTTTTACGTCCGATTTATCAGCACGGGAGCCATATTTGCTCAAAATACTTCCCATGAGAAAATAGGACATTATTCCTAGAACAATTTTGGTGTTACATGTTTTATTCAAAGTTTTAACCCTCAACCAGTTGTCGTGCCTTGATTGAATTGGAGTACCCTCAAATTGTACAATTTAATTCAAATACCAAGATTCAAGATTCCTCCTTGCCTCTTATCAGAAACTCAAGCTGTGATTGATGACAGGTCTCTGGAAAGTGAAATGAGGTATCGTCATTTTCATGAAACATTTAGAGCATAATATGATACACTAAAATCACCACACAAATATTTCAAATTTAACCCCTATTGGCTAAAAATGACATGAATATAGCATTGTTTTCTACAAAATTGACCAACTTTAAGGGCGCATGCCAGTGTGAAAGAGTGCAGTCGGTAGAGTTGTTATAAGGCCTGCCTGCCTGCCTGCCTGCCTGCCTGCCTGCTACCTGCCCGACATTAACCATACACCATTCACTTCATTGTAAGAAAAATAGTCTCCCTGCCTGCTTGATTTGGTCATTTCTGGCAACTGAATTGCCAGAAACTTTGGGCTTCTTCCCGACACAGGAGTGGGGGTGGGGCAGGGGGGCACAGTCCTCATAGACACCCTGTCCCGTATGCCCGTGATTCAACTGTACTTATTTTTTACAAAGCAAAACGAACATGGTTCGTTTTGCTTTCCATGAAAATATTCAGTAATTATTGAAGAGCAAGACTTATGTTAAATGTTTTGATGTCCTGCTTTATCTCAAATATCTGTTTTGGCTGCATAAAACCTAGTAGCATCACAAAAAACTTTGCTTCAACAATATTTTTCTTATTTCAAAACTGATCGATAGTTTTGTGTACAATACAGTTTGTCTTTTTACATTAAACAGTTGGGAAAGCCTGTAATTTGTCCAACAAATTACAATTCTCTAGATTTTATTTAGGCTTTCCCAAACCCAGTTTGGGAAAGACTCTTGTTATTCTTCTTTTTCAAAATTGTTCTTCTCTGTATTTTTTTTTTTCTTTTTCTTTTTTTTTTTAGGCTTTCCCATTCGTTTGGGAAAGACTATTGTTATTCTTAAATTTCAAAAAAAGTTTCCCTGTTATTTTTTTTTCTTCACCCCTAATTTTGTCTGTGGCATAGCTCGAAAACTAGCTAAACGATTTCAACCAAATTTGGCACACTTATGTAGCACTATGGGAACTCGCAAAATCCTATATTCCATGTCTGTGAAAATGCGTTTTTTTCAAAATATTCTGCCAAATCCGTCAAAATTTCACCATTTTTCGAATGTCTCAGAATTATTTACAGTTATTTAGCGCAAATTTTCCACACATTTAAGCATAATATGATACACCGCAATCACCACTAACATTATTCAACATTAACCCCCATTAGCCAAAACTAACATGAATATAGATTTTTTCTTCAAAATTGACCAACTTTAAGGGCAAGTTTCTCTAATTACAAGGTAGTTGTAACAATTATTTTGGTATGGAAAGATGCAACAATGATTGTGGAAGAAAGTTACTTTTCACTTTTTAATCTCAGATTTAACCCTCAAGCACAATGAGGGCGAGAATAAGAGTACCGTTTGAAAATGCCAAAATTAGCCAAATTTGGTTGCCTTTTCTATCATGTTGCAGAGGGTTAATTTCAAACACTTTTCGTGTACTTATTCACAATTGACTATCGAGCATATTTGCTGTTGTAAGTTTCGTTGTAAAGTTTAACCCTATCCCATTCTGGTTGCATAAAAGTAGGTACTGTCCAAAAAAAACCTCCAATTTTTCAGAAGTTGGTAAGTTTAGGTGACGATATACTCCATTTTTAATTGATTGAGCTCTGAATGTTTTCTATAGCTGCTCACAGCCGTCAAAGTATGACAAATTTTGATCTAAATGTTATTATTAAAAGTTTAACCCTTGGAGATTTGAGACTTCCCATAAAGGTACTGTCGGAATAATTGTTATTTTCGCCAACTTTTACATGCACTTTCTCAGCATTGGAGCCATATTGTTTCAAAACATTTTTCCATGAGAAGATAGGACATTCAACCAAGAATAATTTTGCTGTTATATGTTTTATTCCTCACCCAGCTGTCAGGCCTTGAATTGGAGCACCCTCAACTTGTACATATTCAATCAAATACCAAGATTCAAGATTCTTCCATGTCTCTTATCAGACACTCAGACTGTGATTGATGTTCACACATTTAGAGCATAATATGATATTTCAAAATTAACCCTATTGGCCATTCTGGTTGATTAAATGTAGGTACCGTCCAAATAAACTCCCATTTTTCAGAATTTGATAAGTTTAATTGATTGAGCTCCGAATGTTTTCTATGGCTGCATGCAGCATTTAAAGTATGACATATTTTGTTTTATATGTTATTATTAAAATTTTAACCCTTGGCAGATTTGAGACTTCCCATAAAGGTACTGTCGGAATAATTCTTCTTTTCGCCAACTTTTACATGCACTTTCTCAGCATTGGTGCCATATTGTTTCAAAACCTTTTCCATGAGAAGATAGGGCAGTCAACCAAGAACAATTTTGCTGTTATATGTTTTATTCCAAGTTTTAACCCTCACCCAGTTGTCAGGCCTTGAACTGGAGTACCCTCAACTTGTACATGTTCATTCAAATACCAAGATTCAAGATTGGTCCATGTCTCTTTTCAGACACTCAGTCTGTGATTGATGTTCACACATTAAGAACATAATATGATACACTAAAATCACCAGACAAACATTTCAAAATTAACCCCTACTGGCCACAAATGATATGAATATATTATTTTATCTTCAAGATTTACTAACTTCAAGGGCAAATTTCTCGTAATTGCGAGGTTGTTTTT
Source organism: Pictodentalium vernedei (assembly GCA_031216915.1). Lineage (NCBI taxonomy): Eukaryota > Metazoa > Mollusca > Scaphopoda > Dentaliida > Dentaliidae > Pictodentalium > Pictodentalium vernedei. The sequence continues at coordinate 144,797,458 of CM062294.1, forward strand.
TAACAATTATTTTTGTATGCACAGATGCAACAATGCTTGCAGAAGAATGTTACTGTTTAGTTTTTAATCTCATCTTTAACCCTCCAGCAAATGAGGGTAAGAGTACCATCCCAAAATGCCAAAATTAGCTAACTGGGGTTGCATCTTCCTGTCATTTCGGAAAGGGTTAATTCTAAACACTTTGTTTTGCTATAGGTAGAGATGCCTAATGAACAAATCCGCTGCTGTAAGTTATGCTTTGGGGCTTAACACAACATAAGCTTTGGCCATGTAAAGAATAGTACTGTCAGAAAAAAAATTGATTTTCAGTGAATTTTGCAAACATCTGTACTCATTTTCTCTAATTGCAAGGTTGTTGTAGCAATTATTTTGGTATGGATAGATGCAACAATGATTGTAGAAGAAAGATACTGTTTACTTTTTAATCTCAAGATTTAACCTCCAAGCACAATGAGGGAGTGAATAAGAGAACCGTGGGAGAATGCCAAAATTAGCCAACTTTGGATGCTTTTTGTCTATCATTTTGTAAATGGTTAATTTCAAACACTTTGCTTTGCTATATGTAGACTGTAAGCTATGTTTTTGATGCCAACAAAATGAAACGTTATTCAATAATTTTGTTTGCAAGACTCTTCTTCATTTACATTGAGTAACAGGTTAATGAATTCCTCACTCCTCTCGTGTAGTGGAAGGCGAGGGAGTGTGGGTGGGACTGACTAGATTTTAGAAACACTAGTGTGTACACATAAAGTAAACCCTGACGATTCATCATTAATGTACAGAAAAATCGGGTTAAATAATTAATATGGCTGATAGTCGCATGTGTACACAAAACCACCTTCTTTTTCACATCAATAAGTTGGGAAACCCTGTAATTTGGTCAACAAATTACAATTTTCTAGTTTTTTTTTATTAGTTTTTTTTCTCCACTGTGAATTTTGTCTGTTGAACTGCTCAAAAACAAGCTGTACGATTTTAACCAAATTTGCCATACTTATGTAATGTCATAAAATCTAGTGAATGAGGTACCGTCATGTCTGTGAAAAAGCGTATTTTCAAAATATTCTGCCAAAACTTTCAAAATTTTAACGTTTTTCGAGAGTCACAAAACTGTTTGCAGTTATTTAGCTCAAATTTTCAACACATTTAAAGCATAATATTGTACACCACAATCACCACTCAAATCTTTCAATATTAACCCCCACTGGCCAAAAATGACATTAATATAGCTTTTTTCTTCAAAATTGACCAACTTCAAGGGCATATTTCTCTAATTATAAGGTTGTTGTAACAAATATTTTGGTATGGATAGATGCAACAATGATTGTGAAAGAAAGTTACTGTTTACATTTTAATCTCAGATTTAACCCTCTAGCACAACGAAGGGGGAGAATACGAGTACCGTTTGAAAATGTCAAAATTGGCCAACTTTGGTTGCATTTTCTATCATTTTGGAAAGGCTTAATTTCAAACACTTTTCATGTACGTATTCACAATTGACTACCGAGTATATTTGCTGTTGTTTGATTGGTTGTAGTGTTTCACCCTATCCCATTCTGGTTGCATAAAGTAGGTACCATCCAAAAAGATTCCAATTTTTTCAGAATTTGGTAAGTTTAGGTGACGATTTACTCCATTTTTATTGATTGAGCTCTGAATGTTTTCTATAGCTGCATGCAGCAATCAAAGTATGAAAAATTTTGTTTTATATGTTATTATTAAAAGTTTAACCCATAGCAGATTTGAGACTTCCCATAAGGGTACTGTCGGAATAAATGTTATTTTCGCCAACTTTTACATGCAATTTCTCAGCAATGGAGCCACATTGTCTCAAAATCTTTCCCATGAGAAGATAGGGCATTTATGCAAGAACCATTTTGCTGTTATATGTTTTATTCCAAGTTTTAATCCTCACCCAGTTGTCAGGACTTGAATTGGAAAACCCTTAACTTGTACATGTTCATTCAAATACCAAGATTCAAGATTAGTCCATGTCTCTTTTTAGACACTCAGTCTGTGGTTGATGTTCACACATTTAGAGCATAATATGACACACTAAAATCACCACACAAATATTTCAAAATTAACCCCTATTGGCCACAAATGATATGAATATATCCTTTTATCTTCAAGATTTACTAACTTCAAGGTCAAATTTCTCATAATTGCGAGGTTGTTGTAACAATTGTTTTTGTATGCGTAGATGCAACAATGCTTGCAGAAGAAAATTACCGTTTAGTTTTTAATCTCATCTTTAACCCTCCAGCAAATGAGGGTAAGAGTACCAGCCGAAAATGCCAAAATTTGCTAACTGTGGTTGCATCTTCCTGTCATTTTGGAAAAGGTTAATTCTAAACACTTTGTTTTGCTATAGGTAGAGGTGCCTAATGAACAAATCCTCTCCTGTAAGTTATGCTTTGTGGCTTAATACAACATAAGCTTTGGCCATGTAAAGAATAGTACTGTTAGAAAACAGTAAATTTTGCAAACATCTGTATTCATTTCCTCTAATTGCAAGGTTGTTGTAGCAATTATTTTGGTATGGATAGATGCAACAATGATTGTAGAAGAAACTTACTGTTTACTTTTTAATCTCAAGATTTAACCACCAAGCACAATGAAGGCGTGAATAAGAGAACCGTGGGAGAAAGGCAAAATTAGCCAATTTTGAATGGTTTTTGTCCATCATTTTGGAAATGGTTAATTTCAAACACTTTGCTTTACTGTATGTAGTCTGCATTTTCACATTGGAAAGTTGGGAAAGCCCGTAATCTGTCTAACAAATTACAATTCTCTAGTTTTATTTATTTTTTATTTTTTTTGACCCTCAATTTTGTCTGTTGTACTGCTCAAAAACAAGCTGTACGATTTCAACCAAATTTGGCATACCAATGTAATGCCTTAAAATCTAGTGACATGAGGTATCACCATATCTGTGAAAACACATATTTTCAAAATATTCTGCCGAGACCTTAAAAATTTCACCATTTTTCAGCACAGTTCAAAAACAAGCTGTACGATTTCAACCAGATTTGGTAAACTTATTTATTGTCACAATATCTAGAGAAATGAGGTATCGTTATATTCGTTAAAACGCTTATTTTCAAACTTTTCTGACAAAACCATCAAAATTTCACCATTTCTGAAAAGTCTCGGAATTGTTTACAGTTATCTGGCTCTGAGTTTCGAAACATTTAGAGCATAATATGGCACACCAAAATCACCGCACAAATATTTCAAAATTAACCCCTGTGGGCCAAAAATGAAATGAATATAGCAGTTTTGTCTTCAAAATTGACCAAGTTCAAGGGCAAATTTCTCTATTTGTAAGGTTGTTGTAACAATTATTTTGGTATGGATAAATGCAACAATGATTGCAGAAGAAAGTTACTGTTTACTTCCTAATCTCAGAGTTAACCCCCAAGCACAATGGGGGCGAGAATAAGAGTGTTGTTTGAAAATACCAAACTTAGCCATCTTTGGTTGCTTTTTTCTATCATTGAGGAAAGGGTTAATTCAAACACTTTGCATGTCAGTATTTACAATTGACTACCGAACATATCTGCTGTTGTAAGTTTGGTTCTAAAGTTTAACCCTATGCCCATTCTGGTTGCATAAATGTAGGTACCGTCCAAATAAACTCTCATTTTTCAGAATTTGATAAGTTTTAATGACAATTTACTGCATTTCTAATTGATTGAGCTCCGAATGTTTCTATGGCTGCATGCAGCATTTAAAGTATGACATATTTTGTTTTATATGTTAATATTAAAAGTTTAACCCTTGGCAGATTTGAGACTTCCCACATGGGTACTGTCGGAATAATTATTATTTTCGGCAACTTTTCCATGTATTTTCTCAGCACTGAATCCATATTCTCTCAAAACGTTTCCCATGAGAAGATAGGATATTCATCCAAGAACAATTTCGCTGTTATATGTTTTATTCCAAGTTTTAACACTCACTCACTTGTCGGGCCTTGAATTGGAGTACCCTCAACTTGTACATGTTCATTCAAACACCAAGATTCAATATTCCTCCATGTCTCTTATCAGACACTCAGTTTGTGATTGGTGTCCACACATTTAGAGCATAATATGGCGCACCACAATCACCACATAAATATTTCAAAATTAACCCCTATTGGCCAAAAATGAAATGAATATAGCATTTTTTCTTCAAAATTCTCTAACTTCAAGGGTAATTTTTTCTAATTCCAGGGCTGTTGTAACAATTATTTTGGAATGGATGGATGCAACAGTGATTGCAGAAGAAAGTTACCGCTTACATTTTGACCTCAGATTTAACCCTCAAGCACAATGAGGGTGAGAATAAGAGTACCGTTTGAAAATGCCAAAATTAACCAACTTTGGTTCCTTTTTTCTATCATTTTGGAAAGGGTTAATTTTGACCACTTTGCTTTGTTGTATGTAGCGATGCTTAATGAACAAATCCACTGTTGTATGTTATGCACTGTGGCTTAACCCAGTCAATGCTCTAGGCACTTAAAGAATAGTACTGTTCAAAACAGTTATTGATTTTTAGTGAACTTTGCAAATGTTTGTACTCATTTGCTCTAACTGCAAGGATGTTGTAGCAATTATTTTGGTATGGATAGGTGCAACAATGATTGCAGAAAAAAGTTATTTATTTTATTTTTTAATCTCAGATTTAACTCTCAATCACAATGAGGGTGCGAATAAGAGTATCATTTGAAAATGCCCAAATTAGCCAACTTTGGGGTTTTTTTCTACCACTTTGGAAAGGGTTAATCTCAAACACTTTGTTTTGATATATGCTATGTGCATTTTCACTTAAAAAGTTAAGAAAGCCTGTAATTTGTCCGACAAATTACAATTCTCTAGTTTTATTTTTTTTTTTTCCGCCGTGAATTTTGTCTGTTGCACTGCTCAAAAACAAGCTGTACGACTTTAACCAAATTTGGCATACTTATGTAATATCATAAAATCTAGTTAAATGTGGTATCGGCATGTCTGTGAAAACGCGTATTTTCAAAATATTCTGCAAAAACCTTCAAATTTTTCTAAAGTCTCAAAATAGTTTACAGTAATTTAGCTCTAATTTTCCACACTATTAGAGCATAATGTGATACACCACAATCACCACTCAAATCTTTCAACTTTAACCCCAATTGGCCAAAAATGATATGAATATAGCTTTTTTCTTCAAAATTGACCAACTTCAAGGGCAAATTTCTCTAATTGCGTGGTTGTTGTAACAAAATTATTTTGGTATGGACAGATGCAACAACGATTGCGGAAGAAAGTTACTGTTTCTTTTCAATCTCAGATTTAACCCTCAATCACAATGAGGGTGAGAATAAGAGTCCAGTTGAAAATGCCAAAATCATTTTGGAAAGGTTAATTTCAAACACTTTTCATGTACGTATTCACAATTGATTACCTAACATATTTGCTGTTGTAAGTTTGGTTGTAAAGTTTAACCCTATCCCATTTTGGTTGCATAAAAGTAGGTACCGTCCAAAAAAAACTCTTTTTCAGAATTTGGTAAGTTTAGATGACGATTTTCTCCATTTTTAATTGATTGAGCTCTGAATGTTTTCTATAGCTGCATGCAGAAATCAAAGTATGACAAATTTTGTTTTATATGTTATTATAAAAAGTTTAACCCTTTACAGATTTGAGACTTCTCATAAGGGTACTGTCGGAATAAATGTTATTTTCGCCAACTTTTGCATGCAATTTCTCAGCACTAGAGCAATATTTTACAAAAAACGTTTCCCATGAGAAGATAGGGCATTCATCCAAGAACAATTATGCTGTTATATGTTTTATTCCAAATTTTAACCCTCCCTCACCCAGTTGTCGTGCCATGACTTGGAGTACCCTCAAATTGTACATGTTCATTCAAATACCAAGATTCAAGATTCCTCCATGTTTCTTATCAGACACTTGGTCTGTTTGTTTTGCTATAGGTAGTGATGCCTAATGAACAAATCCACTGCTGTAAGTTATGCCTTGGGGCTTAACCCAACATATGCTTGTGCCATGTAAAGAATAGTATTGTCTGACAAAAAAAATTTTCAGTGAATTTTGCAAACATCTGTACTCATTTCCTCTAATTGCAAGGTTGTTCTAGCAATTATTTTGGTATGGATAGATGCAACAATGATTGCAGAAGAACGTTACTGTTTACTTTTTAATCTCAAGATTTAACCCTCAAGCAAAATGAGGGTGAGAATTAGAGTACCGTTATAGAATGCCAAAATTAGCCAACTTTGAATGCTATTTGTCTATCATTTTGGAAATGGTGAATTTCAAACACTTTGCTTTGCTATATGTAGTCTCTGCATTTTCACATTGGAAAGCCCGTAATTTGTCAAACAAATTACAAGTCTCTAGTTTTCATTATTTTTTCATTTTCTGTCTCAAAAACATAGGTAATGACGCCTAGTTGGACGAGCTTGTCGAGCTCGTTCCAATGAAGGTCATAACCTATGTTTTTGAGACAAAAATGAAAAAAAAATAGTTATTCAAGATTTTTCATTGCAAGTGTCGTCCGCTTTTCATATTAGGCACAGGGTTAAATGAGCTAAGACCTAGAAATATAGTATATTGTAGTAAAAATAAAAAAATGTGCAAAAGAAGTTGATATAAACAAAAAAAAATTTCCATGTTGATGTGGGAAACAGATTTTGTCTCGAAAGTACGTTGGGTCATTTCAATCATATTTGATGAGAGAGTTCTTTTGCTCAGTTTAAGTAGCACGGTGTTGAACACTACCAAATCTCAGGAGCACACAAATATAATCCGAGAGGATGTGGTCTAAATAATCTTGATTTCGCAAACAATGTGACCCTGGTATGTCCATCAGTTACCTTTTGATTGACCCAGTTGCATACAAAGAGAAATGTTGCAAATATGGTAAATATTTTAGCTCACCAGAGAAACAACCCCAAAAGGTGTATCTACCAATTTTGTTTCTAATGTAATCATAACTGTACTTTTTGCATCATACCCAGTCACGCGGAGTATGGGCTGGAAGCTATTACTGATGTTTCTCTACTATACAGAGTCTCTCATCCATGACACTGTCTAGGTTTGCTATGAAACTACATCGTTTTTTCCCGGGCATCTGGGACAAACACACTCCACAGAACATCACTGACTAATGCGGCCTACCATACCTTTTGAAAAAACTCCAAATTATTAACATGATCTGTGTGTAGATGTTCGGTGTTTGTTTACACCATCTTCATTAGCATATTTACAGAAATTGTACTCATATTTCATTCATGACGCAATACATGAACATTCCAGGTCTCAGCACTAACAAAGGACAGAACTGCCAGACTGGGTCACTGGGTACACTAGAATGGAATAACAGGCTCGAAAAATTACTCCTTAACAGTGAGACTATCAAACATTTAAACTCTAAAATATTTTTGGCGGTCTCGACACTCCGTATTTATGATATGGAATGCAAGTGCATTAAGAGTGCGTACTAAACTAGGAATAAATAAAAATTCCACATTTTGTTTTTCAAATCTCTTTTCGTTCATCTTAACCGTTCAACTTATGACCTTATGAATTTTGTTTCTTAATACATGGGTGAGCATTCAATGGCTAATGTGAAAACTTTCCTATCATAAAACGGACAGGGATAATACTTTTTATTTCCAAATGAAACAAAATACTGAATTTTGACTGACTGAGAGGTATGGTGTAACTTGCAATCGCAGTGGCTTTTTTTACACCGTGTTTATCCACGGTGTAAAAAAAAGTATATACAAGAGCAAGCTATATGGCTAAAAAGTACCCATTTTTAATTATTAATTCTTTCAGTCTGCTCCGTTATGTTAGAACAAAAATAAAAATACAGGAAATTTAATATTTATGTGCAATAAAATATTACAGATATGGATGTCATTGGAACTGGTTCATTGGCCCAGTTCCAATGACATCCATATTTGTCTGGTTTTATTTACGAAACTTGCAAAGTACAAATTTTCTGTCAGTTTTTGCCCACAATGTAGGTTAAAGTATTTAGGGTGTATGAGTTCCCAAACCAGTGTAACTTCCCACACACCCTGGAAAACACAAGGATAACTAATAAGACCAAGGAAGCAATTACTTGAGTTTCCAATTTGCCAGAAGCAATGCTCGACCACAGTGACATGTCGGGTTTGTGTTTGTCAATGTGCTCTTAGACAAAAGTGAATTGCTACTACAATATCCGGTATGCAGTTACAATATACAGAAAAGCACCAGAAGAACCAGTAATAATCCTTCAGTTACTTAGTGGATCGAGCAAATGAGGGTCCACGTATAAAACTATTGTACACGACAGAATACTAGTAAAAAACTTAGACAAATGCCACCCGAAACATGATAGCCATGAGCTACCAGGGTTCCTCTCCCCTTCCCGGGGAGTTTTTAGCACCCTATTTTTGTGAAACCAATGTCTCTAGATCATTTGCCACTTGAGACTGTGCCTTTTGTCAATTATAGTGGACCTGGGAGAGAATCGACAGAAAATCGATAATTGACTACATTCTCACAGATATTAATTTATGGGGGGAGGTGATAGGGGTAGAAGTGGATGATGAGGGCAAAATGGAGTTGGATAGTGATCACAACTTGATTACAGTGACGATCAGGGCCAAAAACCTAGATAAAAGCAAAGGAAGCTTCAAGGAGTTTTGGGAACTCAAAAAGGATACCGACTGGGCGAAGTTCGAAGAAAAACTGAAACCAAAGCTTGCAACCGTACACAAGGGGGGGGGGGGGGGGGGGGGCAGTGTCCAGAAGATGGCCGACGCCATAGTTGCGAGCCTAGTGGAGGCAGGGAAGGAAAGTGTAGGAAAGATTAGGGTGCCAACACGGGAACTTGGGTACAGAGTGAACGAAGAACTGAAAAGGGCCATAAAGGGTAGAAAAGCTAAATGTGCTGCATACAGGAGAAGTAGAAACCTTTAGGGGGTGGAAAGCAATGAGGCCATGGTAGCAAAGGAAGAATACCAACAAGCACGAAATAAAGTAAATAAGATTAAAGACGACAATCGGAGAGTGCGAAATAGCAGTCTTATTAGGACGATAAGAACGACAGGGGGGTCGAGTTCGAACGTATTTTGGAAATGGGTGAACAAACGTAACAAAGGGAGTAACCCACAGAGTATTAAAGTAGATGGCAGAGTTAAAGAAGAGCGAGATCAACTCGCATTAGAACTAGTCAAGCACTGGGAAAAGGTAAACGATAAGCGATGGGGCATGGGAAACGCACCAGGGTGTCCGAACCAGGTCGAGGAAAATCTATCGAACTTCGTGTGCAGCGAAACCAAAACTGTGGAGGTGCGAAGGCTGATCTCAAAATTAAGGAATGGAAAAGCGGGAGAGGTGGACGAAATTCCTAACGAGTTTATCAAAAAAGGGGGGGAGATGAACTCTTGGAAAGCCTAACTGCACTATTCAATTTATACATAGAAAGAGGTCCCAAAGGAGTGAAGGGAAAATAAAGTGACATTTATTCACAAAAAGGGGGAAAAAGACGTCTTGGATAACTATCGAGGGATCTCTGTCAGCAGCAACATTGGGAAAGTCTTTTGTAAAGTCCTGTATGGGAGATTAGAGGAGTTGATTGAAGAGAAGGGTTTTTTGGGAGAAATCCAGAATGGCTTCAGGAAGGGAAGGAGAGTCACTGGCCATCTTTTCTCGCTATCCCAAATGATAGAATCCGCGAAAGCAAAAAAGAAAAAGATGTTTATGGAATTTTTGGATGTTAAAAAGGCATACGATAGAGTATGGAGGGAGGGTATGTTGCGCAAGCTGGAGGCTCTGGGCTTGGGAGGCGAGTTTGTTGGGATTATGAAAGCATTATATAAAGATGTACAGAGTGAACTTAGCTTGGGAAACATTACAACAAAACGTGTGCCTATGGAGATAGGCCTAAAACAGGGGTGTATCCTTTCGCCAATTCTTTTTGCATTGTACATCAAAGGTTTAGGAGATGAACTCCTGCATAGCGACGAGGGGGTTGCAGTTGGTGACTTGAAGATCCCAGGGCTATTTTTTGCAGACGATATGGTGCTAGTGTCAGAAAGCGAAGAGGGGCTAGCGAAGATGCTGGGAATTTTTGGGAAATATGGGAGTAAATGGAGACTCGATCTTAATGAAAGCAATAGCAATGTTATACCTGTGGGCCGCAAAGTGGACCCCACTCGAAGGTGGAGAGTGGGGGAGTTCTGCATTCCGGAAGGTAGCAGCAAACTTCTTAGTGTAGGAGAGACTAGTGACTATGAGTACCTGGGGGTAAATATAAACATCACAGGAAGAGCCATCTACCGAAACCACACAAATAAATTTATTCTGAAGGGGAAGCGAATTCTTAACCAAATGAAACTTATAGGGAGAAACAGTTTCAATAAGGTTTTCGTGGGGAAAACCATTTGGGAAATGGTAGGTCTGCCAAGAATAACATACGGTACGGAAGTTGTACCCCTAAATCAGACGGCTGTTAAGAGCTTGGAAATCCTGCAGAACGATGCAGGCCGATGGATAATAGGGTCGAGTAATACCGTAGCTCCAAAAGCAATCAGGGGTGAGCTTGGGTGGATGGGGATCAAGGACAGGATAGACCAATTGAAACTCGGTTATCTTAATTATTTGGTAAATTTCCCCGATAGCCGATGGTGTAAAGTAATGTTCCTCAGAACTTTCAACTCAAATATCAAGGCGGGGTGGATGGTCCAAGTGAGGGAGCTAGTAGAAAACTACTCATTGGAGATCTCGGACCTTGACGTTGGGGCAAACCAGGGTAAAAAGATCGTCAGAGAAAGGGTCATGGAGGATTGTAACCGTAATTGGCGAGAGGGGGTCAAATCAAATAGATCTTTGGGTGGCCTGCATGATAAAGAGAAGCCTGGTTTTGAAGAGTACCTTGATGGCACCTTTGTGGGGTCACTGTTGTTCAAGCTGAGGTCGCGGTCCCTGGAGCTGAGGGGAAAAATTGGGGAAAACAGTGAAAAGGAGTGCCAGATGTGTAATTTTTAGCGTGGTGGAGACCCTGGAAAACTTTCTTCTAGAATGCCCAAAATACCAGTCTAAAAGAACAAGATTCACGGGGAGTATAATGGAGATGTGGGATGGGAGAATGAAGGATATGCGGTTAGGGGGCGACTCAAAGGAGAGGGCTAATATGCTAACAGGAGAGACTGGGAAGAATGGGGCAAGGGATGTCATCAAGCAGTTCGTCTCCGAGTGTTGGAATGAGAGAAGAGGTGTGGGAATAGGGAGGCAGTTGGTAGAACAGGGGTAACCAAGGACTTCTCATACGAGAACCGCGACAAATCAGCGGCCGGACAAAGTGTTATTATTATAGTGTTTAATATACGTTACCATAAAATAGTTGCCAAAAATTCTAAAACTTAAAAGTTAACTGGACACTTCTCCAAAACAGCAAAACCGCTTTAGTTTATGAATTATATTGTTGGCAACTTGATTATATGGAATGTTCCCGCGTCTGTGCCCACTTTACAAACTGTTTTACTTCAATTTGCGTTACCGTACGTTGCTTCAAAGGACAAGGATTACTTTTTTATTTATTACTTTTTTTTCTAAACACAAACTTACATCAAAACACATCATAACCAAAACAATGAAGCATAACAAATACAATTCATGATATTTGACCTCAGTTACTTTAGTACTTTCCCCGTGGGAACCCAGGGGAAATGGAGCGGTGTTCGTCAAGTGTTACTGGTAAAATGGGACTCGGCAACCAACACTTGGGTTTAAAGCACTCTAAGGGAGCGTGGTGGTTCAGTGGTAGACTGTTGGACTTCTATGCTAGAGGTGACGAGTTCGATCCCCGTCCGGAACGACCCTCATTGTGTCCTTGGGCAAGGCACTTTATCCCGGTTGCCAACATGGGGGCACGATGACGCCGTATGCTAAGGCGTACTGCACGTCGATGGTGCACATATCTTCAATCGATGTAACCCTTCTTGAGAGGAGCTTGAACAGAGTTAGAATGTTGAGGAGCAGACAGTTGTTCGTCGTTGCTCGGTGGTTCTCTCCGGATACTTGGACTTCCTCCACCTGTAAAACTGTCACGGTCATGATTAGCCGTTGTGCATAAGTATGTGACCTTAAATCCCAATAAATAAATAAATAAATAAATAAATAAATAAATAAATAAATAAATAAATAAAGCACTCAAACGTGGGCGGCATCGGTATACATGACTTGGTATTCTAGACTCCATGCCTATGTTGCAGTCGTGAGTTTGCCATAGTAGTTAAATATGACATTAAACACTAATTAACGTAAAACTTGAATAGTATATGTTAACGATCTTATTATATTTAGTGCAGAAAATGTGCACGTATGTAAATAGTCGTTGCCATCATACATATTTGCACAACGTTGTGTAGCTGAATATAGAAAAGGAACATTAACCCGTTGAACCCTCGTTTCCTGGAATGGTATCCCCTGTGTGTACACTTACAGTGAGATGGGAAAGTCCAGTAATAATATGCAGGGAAGATGAAATAATAACTGCAATCTGCAGCCGTCTGGCTGCAGACTGCAGTTATTACTTTATCAACTGTGCCCCGGGTATAGATCGCTTATAATAAGAAAAAAATGGGATGGAATTATGCCTTGGATACAAAATATTGGTCTTACGAGTTCAAAGGGTTAAAAGAAAGCAAATAGTGCAAAACCCTCTTTATGGAGTAGCCGCATTGCTGGTGAACTTTTTTCAAATAACAGAGGCACTCAGGCCGATGGATAATAGGGTCGAGTAATGATGTAGCGCCAGAAGCAATCAGGGATGAGCTTGGGTGGATGGGGATCAAGGACAGGATAGACTTATTGAAACTCGGTTATCTTAATTATTTGGTAAATCTCCCCGATAGCCGACGGTATAAAGTAATGTTCCCGAGAACTTTCAACTAAAATATCAAGACGGGGTGGATGGTCCAAGTGAAGGAGCTAGTAGAAAACTACTCATTGGAGACCTCGGACCTTGACGTTGGGGCAAACCAGGGTAAAACGATCGTCAGAGAAAGGGTCATGGAGGATTGTAACCGTAACTGGCGAGAGGAGGTCAAATCAAAGAGATCTGTGGGTGGCCTGCGTGATAAAGAGAAGCCTGGTTTTGAAGAGTACCTTGATGGCACCTTTGGGGGGGGGGGGGTCACTGTTGTTCAAGCTGAGGTCGCGGTCCCTGGAGCTGAGAGGAAAAATTAGGAAAAACAGTGAAAAGGAGTGCCAGATGTGTAATCTGGGCGTGGTGGAGACCCTGGAACACTTTCTTCTAGAATGCCCAAAATACCAGTCTAAAAGCACAAGATTCACGGGGAGTATAATGGGGAAGTGGGATGGGCGAATGAAGGACATGCGGTTAGGGGCGACTCAAAGATGAGGGCTAATATGCTAACAGGAGAGATTGGGAAGAATGGGGCAAGGGATGTCATCAAGCAGTTCGTCTCCGAGTGTTGGAATGAGAGAAGAGGTGTGGGAATAGGGAGGCAGTTGGTAGAACAGGGGTAACCAAGGACTTCTCATACGAGAACCGCGACAAATAAGCGGCCGGCCAAAGTGTTATTATTATAGTGTTTAATATACGTTACCATAAAATAGTTGCCAAAAATTCTAAATCTTGAAAGTTAACTGGACACTTCTCCAAAACAGCAAAACCGCTTTAGTTTATGAATTATATTGTTGGCAACTTGATTATATGGAATGTTCCCGCGTCTGTGCCCACTTTACAAACTGTTTTACTTCAATTTGCGTTACCGTACGTTGGTTCAAAGGACAAGGATTACTTTTTTATTTATTACTTTTTTTCTAAACACAAACTTACATCAAAACACATCATAACCAAAACAATGAAGCATAACAAATACAATTCATGATATTTGACCTCAGTTACTTTAGGACTTTCCCCGTGGGAACACATGGGAAATGGAGCGGTGTTCGTCAAGTGTTACTGGTAAAATGGGACTCGGCAACCAACACTTGGGTTTAAAGCACTCTAAGGGAGCGTGGTGGTTCAGTGGTAGACAGTTGGACTTCTATGCCAGAGGTGTCGAGTTCGATCCCCGTCCGGGACGACCCTCATTATGTCCTTGGGCAAGGCACTTTATCCCGGTTGCCAACATGGGGGCAGGATGACGCCGTATGTTGAGGCGTACTGCACGTCGATGGTGCACATATCTTCAATCGCTGTAACCCTGCTTGAGCGGAGCTTGAACAGAGTTAGAATGTTGAGGAGCAGACAGTTGCTCGTCGTTGCTCCTTGGTTCTCTCCGGGTACTCGGACGTCCTCCGCCCGTAAAACTGTCACGGTCATGATTAGCCGTTGTGCATAAGTATGTGACCTTAAATCCCAATAAATAAATAAATAAATAAATAAATAAATAAATAAATAAATAAATAAATAAATAAATAAATAAATAAATAAATAAAAGTGGGCGGCATCGGTATACATGACTTGGTATTCTAGACTCCATGCCTATGTTGCAGTCGTGAGTTTGCCATAGTAGTTAAATATGACATTAAACACTAATTAACGTAAAACTTGAATAGTATATGTTAACGATCTTATTATATTTAGTGCAGAAAATGTGCACGTATGTAAATAGTCGTTGCCATCATACATATTTGCACAAAGTTGTGTAGCTGAATATAGAAAAGGAACATTAACCCGTTGAACCCTCGTTTCCTGGAATGGTATCCCCTGTGTGTACACTTACAGTGAGATGTGAAAGTCCAGTAACAATATGCAGGGAAGATGAAATAATAACTGCAGTCTGCAGCCGTCTGGCTGCAGACTTCAGATATTACTTTATCAACTATGCCCCGGGTATAGACCGCTTATAATAAGACAAAAATGGGATGGAATTATGCCTTGGATCCAAATATTGGTCTTACGAATTCAAAAGGTTAAAAGCAAATAGTGCAAAACCTCTTTATGGAGTAGCCGCATTGCTGGTGAAGTTTTTTTTTTTAAATAACAGAGACACTCAGTTATTCAAACGCTGATTTTTTTATGTATTGCTGTGATAAACGAAGCGTTGCGGTAACCGGTTCTCGTCAGCTCATCGAAGTTAAGCAACGTCGAGCTCGGTTAGTCCTCGGATGGGTAACCGTCTGAGCGATCGATTCGGACTCCGATTCGGACTCCTTGGGCAAGGCACTTAACCCCGATTGTCCACATGGGGGCACGATGACTCGTACTGTACGCCGCTGGTGCGCAAGTCTTCAACCAATCTAACCCTGCCTGTGCTGCAGTGCGTTGTCACGATGTTGGGGTGCTGGAAGTTTCTCGTCGTTGCTCGGTGGTACGCGGGCTTCCTCCACCCGTAAAACTGTCACGGTCATGATTGGCCATAATGCATAAGTATGTAACCTTAAACACCAATAAATAATATAAATAATGATAAACGTAGCATCGTTAACAAAATATATTAATAAGTAGTAGGACAGGGTCTAGACGAATCTCATCTTATGGACCTAGGCTGGTGGACCAAGGAAGTGACGTCATAACGCAACGTATTATGGGTATCACGTGGTTGTCATGGTAACCCATGTGGGCGGCCATGTTGTGGCGTAATTGTCATGGTGATGGGTGATGTGAGTGCGCATGCGCAGCTCGTGTCGTTAGGGTGATACGTGTTTCCGTCGTCTATTTTGTATGAAGGGGGCCGCCGTCTTTGTTTCTATGGTGGCACGTGGTTGCTATGCTACCCAAAAGCTTCTTATAGGGCTAAGAGGTTTGTAACAGGTATGTTCGATTGACTGGGAGTATTTTTTGGAAGGACTTCCCTGTATAATTACCCAAATGAGCCCGAGAATGGGCGTAAATCACCGGAAACGACTTTATTTGATATGGATTCCCCGCAGAATCCTGCTTATAACCAAAATAGATTTGTTTAGAGTAGCACGTAGTGCTATAGATTTTTTAAAAGGTCGTGTTCTATTGAATGGGAGTATTTTTCTGGTACGGAGTACACCAGAATGTTCCAATAACACGCATTTTATGAAGGCTCGAATTTTTGTTTAACGTACACCCCCCCCCCCCCTCCCAACCTATATAAATAATGTTATTTTTTTTATTTTAAAGGAAGAGTTCCCACTCACCACCCTTCACTTACTACTTATTTTACATCCCAAACCCACGTTTCATCATATATAGGATCTATCTCTTACATCTGGAACGCCTGCAGGCAAAAAAAAAATGCTTTGCAGCCCGCTATATTTTCTTATGTCACAGTGGCAATGTTAACCAATTATTTGATAAGATTGCGCTCTCTAAAGAATTCGTTGCATATGCAATGTTGGGTCGAACACCGCCACCTGATAATTTGGTGAGAACGTAAAACTGATTCAGTTATCTCCCTCCCTGCTTTTGTATATCTCCTTGACAAGACAGTCAACAGCTAGAAACGCTTTGTTCGCAAATTCTAACCTTGTTTTTGGGTGTACCGAAATACCACGTTCTGTGCATTTTTTTTTACAAAATAAATGTCAACAGATCATTTTCTTTTCAACTTTAATTCAGTTTCTGACAATGAGAACGTAATGGGATCACATATTCAGTGAAATCGCTTTTCTAAGCGACTCGTCGTCCATTTTGTATGAAGGGGGCGCCAGTTTTGTTTCTATGGTGGCACGTGGTTGCTATGTGACCCAAAGGCTTCTTATAGGGCTAAGAGGTTTGTAACAGGTATGTTCGATTGACTGGGAGTATTGTTTGGAAGGACTTCCCTGTATAATTACCCAAATGGGTCCGAGAATGGGCGTAAATCACCGGAAACGACTTTATTTGATATGGATTCCCCGCAGAATCCTTTACGACCCCCACATAGTAGATTTTAATAGTAGCACGTAGTGCTATAGATTTTTTAAAAGGTCGTGTTCGATTGAATGGGAGTATTTTTGGAAGGATTCCGAAGATATTAAAAAATAAACCCGAGAAGTTTTACTATTTCGAATTCATTCAGAATTCTCTGCTTCTATCTACATATGCAACAGTTTTCGTCTATCTGGCCATGTTTCTTGGTTCTAGAGTAGACTCCAGTAGCGTAGAAGAGCCTATTAGTTGGAACAGCTTTGCTTATTATTACTATATTTAGCTATTCTGGTCTATTCTTGTTAGTTCTGACCCTATTCCAAGTACTCTTGTTGTTTCGTTTATCTAGATCATTTATATAAATTATAACTAACCAATCAGATTGCGTGATTTCCCATAACCTGTCCTTAATCGTATAGAGTTATCTCCCCTTATTAAAACGAAGTCGTATCCGTTTCTCATCACCTGGACCATATTCCCAGGCACCCCTTTTTGGAAAACATATGGCCTTTGGCACCCCTTTTTGTCATATGTGCTTATGTGAAAAGGCACAATGTGACACAATGTGCCCTAGCACATAGGCACATGCTTTATGTGCCGATATGTGCTTATATGTGAAAAGGCACAATGTGCCCTAGCACCTAGGCATATACGGGTATTTGAGGATACCTATGGCCTGGTATTGTATTATTTGAGGATACCTTCATAGGATACCTTCTGGAGAACCCCTTTTTGTCATATGTGCTTATGGGAAAAGGCACAATGTGACACAATGTGCCCTAGCACATAGGCACGTGCGGGTATTTGAGGATACCTATTGCCTGGTATTGTTTTATTCGAGGATACCTACTAGAGAATCCCTTTTTGTCATATGTGCTTATGTGAAAAAGCACAATGTGCCCTAGCATAAACATGCACATACTGGCACATTTTACATGTGCTATTTGCACATACTGGCACATTTTACATGTGCTGTTTGCACATATTGGCACATTTTACATGTGCTATTTGCACATTGTGTGCAAGTGCACAATGTGCGCACAAAACATGCAGCACATAGGCACATACGATTTTTTTTTAGGATACCTTTGGCCTGGTATTGTATTATTTGAGGATACCTTCATAGGATACCTTCTGGAGAACCCCTGTTTGTCATATGTGCTTATGTGAAAAGGCACAATGTGACACAATGTGCCCTAGCACATAGGCACATGCGGGTATTTGAGGATACCTATGACCTGGTATTGTATTATTTGAGGATACCTTTATAGGATACCTTCTGGAGAACCCCTTTTTTGTCATATGTGCTTATGTGAAAAAGCACAATGTGACACAATGTTCCCTAGCACATAAGCACATGCTTTATGTGCCGATATGTGCTTATGTGCTAGGGCACATTGTGTCACATTGTGCTTTTTCACATAAGCACATATGACAAAAAAGGGGTTCTCCAGAAGGTATCCTATAAAGGTATCCTCAAATAATACAATACCAGGCCAAAGGTATCCTCAAATACCCGTATGTGCCTATGTGCTGCATGTTTTCTGCGCACATTGTGCACTTGCACACAATGTGCAAATAGCACATGTAAAATGTGCCAGTATGTGCAAACAGCACATGTAAAATGTGCCAGTATGTGCAAATAGCACATGTAAAATGTGCCAGTATGTACATGTTTGTGCTAGGGCACATTGTGCTTTTTCACATAAGCACATATGACAAAAAAGGGATTCTCTAGTAGGTATCCTCGAATAAAACAATACCAGGCAATAGGTATCCTCAAATACCCGTATGTACCTATGTGTTAGGGCACATTGTGTCACATTGTGCCTTTTCACTTAAGCACATAAGACAAAAAAGGGATTCTCGGGCTCATTTGGGTAATTATACAGGGAAGTCCTTCCAAAAAATACTCCCAGTCAATCGAACATACCTGTTACAAACCTCTTAGCCCTATAAGAAGTTTTTGGGTAACATAGCAACCACGTGCCATCAAAGAAACAAAGATGGCGGCCCCCTTACAAAATGGACGACGGAAACACGTATCACCCTAACAACACGAGCTGCGCATGCGCACTCACATCACCCATCACCATGACAATTACGCCACAACATGGCCGCCCACATGGGTTACCATGACAACCGCGTGATACCCATAATACATTGCGTTATGACGTCACTTCCTAGGTCCACCAGCCTAGGTCCATAAGATGAGGGTCGTCTAGACCCTGTCCTACTACTATAATAGATTAAATGCCCACATTGGGTGTACTGAGACCAAATAGAATTAGATACACTGGACATATTGCTGGTTGTCGCCGTAAATTTTCGATCTATTAATGAAAGTTTTTTTTCGGGAATTAGCTTTATGCGCAGGCAGTAATTCATTGATAAAATATTAATAAAGTAATAATGAATGGTTTGGGATTTGTAAGTCATATGGACTTAACACGGTTATTTAATTAGAATATATCAAATTAGTATGAAATATAAATGCCAAAATATTTGAGAGTTCCAAACATTTTTCTTTCATTCACGTTACCGAACGTTAGTATCCACAATAATTTACATACATGATTTTGTGACATTTAATACTCATAGATGGCCCCAATAAATTAACATGGTGGTCGAATAATCAGGGAGTATTTTGTAACTTGAATAGTGTCATAGTTCAATTACTGGATAACTTGCACTGCTGATGTCATTATTTCTGCGAGATGAATACTATCAAAATTGTTATTACAATAACAAACCTAAGGTAATGAATGACCTTTTTAAAATAAAACTATAGTGATGTCCACTTTCCATAAATCACCAGAATTTGTTCACAACACACCTCTCCACCTCTCCACACGTCCACCTCTCAGGCTCCACTGTCTCGACTCTCGGGTAGCTTCTAAATTAAGGTAACAGGTTGACAGAGGAAATAAAGATTAAAACCACAAGTATAATTACACCTGGACGCTCAGTTGAAGCTATTGTTACCAAAAATGTATCTGCATTTACAACATGCACTCAGGAATGAAAATATTTTTTTTGGCTCAGGGTAGAAATGAATATAGCTAAGCTGCCCACCCCGCAACCATGCTCTTTCACCATTGGCACGTGTCATATAATGACTCAAAAACAAACAAAGCACTGTACATAACAAGCGATAATGGCATATTACATTCATTCTAAAACACAATTGTGACAAATACTCCTAGCATTCGAGGAAGCTGTAGACGAGATGCAGTTTTAAAAAATAAAACATATTCCAAATTAATAAAAAAAAAAGGGTGTGGACTCCGTTAGGACCATTAAAATATGATGTGAACTGGTGTTGTCGTCATATACAATTAAATCAGAACAGTCGAAAAGAATGTGTTCAAATGTCAGACGGCAGCAGCATAAAGCATATTCTGTTTACATGTTTTCATCCAAGAAAATGTAACGTGTTTGTCTTGTATGACTAATACGGCATCTTGTCAAAGTTGTATAATAATGGTTTCTGCAAATATTAGTAGGCAGAGAATTATCAATAATATTTTGATGGAAGTAAACCCGCAAAAATTACGATCAGATCAGCAGAAACATAGCCAAGGGTTGTTTGTCTGTTGGTTTGTTGGTGTTCAACGACAGTTTCAACAGCCATGGTCATAGAGTTTTGCGGATGACGGAAACTAGAGTACCCAACGAGAACCACCGAACAACGGCGAGTAACTGTCTGATTATTCAACCAACCCGGCACAAGGGGGTGGTAAGAACTGGTTGAAGACAATAGTACAGGCTCCGTGCCTTATTCCTTAGTACACGGCGCCATCGTACCCCCACATAGGCAAGTGGGATGAAGTGTGTTTCTCAAGGATATGGATAGTGTTGGGTAGTATGTTTTGTTTATAAAACACCCACCGAATGACTACAATCGTCCATTATACTGCTCTCTGTCAGCATGTATGGTATATGGAGATTTAATACCTGGATGTCGTTTTTTAAACACCGAGCCGCGGCGAGGTGTTTAAATGAGAGATCCAGGTATTACATACATGTTGGAGGAGATAACGTTTTTGTTCCGTTTGAAACGCAATACAAACAGAGTGAAAATAAATTTGTGGACGCATTTCTCAGCTCCACAATCACTTGGACCAAATTCCTGATAATTATTTTCTTTTCATAACCGCAGAAGACAACAGATAGAGTTACATCCCTTGGGTCGTTAAGAAAACGAATAAACAGTATTTTGTTGACATATCGTCCCCTGAGTTCCATTGTGTTCTATATGCCTACTGGCACATAGAACACATTGGTACTCAGGGGGCGAATTATTTGCTCTTATTTTATTTTATGATTGAATTGTCGGAAATCTGATGATATTTGTGACTATTTTCAGGTTTTGTGGTTCGATTTTTATATCGAGGTGAGCAAACGCGGAAAACTTTCGTTTAAACCATATACCCCCGATGTTTCGGGTGCGCTTATACCCTGGATGTTGACGCTCTCATATACCTTGGATGTTGGGTGCATCTTTTGCCATGGCTATTTGTCCAAGGGATTCTGATCAATGAAAAGACATAATTTATCGGGATATTGGGACAAGTACTTTTAAACACCCGACGTCCCTTTGCCATTGGGTGGTTATGTGTTGAGTTAGCAACTGAAAAGAACACTTCCTTTTCAATTCTTACGAATGTCGTTCGTTTGCCGACAGCCTACCCTTCTGTCCGGGGCACTTGTTTTTGCGATAATGTTATGTGATAAAAAGCCATTATTTGGTTTCAATACATTTTGATATTCTGCTTCATATTAATATTATATTGGAAAACCACGGTGATGTGTCTAGCATGGGAAGAATATCTGTCCTTTTTTATTTCGTTCCACTGAATGGAAGTTGCAATGTTTATATGATAACTATAACTGTGATTATATTAATTTAAATAAAAATAATTGTTCATTACGCATTTGCTTTTAACATGAGTAAACCAGACATGGTGGGGTGGTGGAAGGATTAGCTTCGCGAACATTACGTTTTTAAACGAGTTTAATGGTATGTTATTAAAATGAAAAAGGCCGTTTCTTTTGCTATTTCGTTTCGGTGATAAATTGACAGCAGAAGTACCGCCAACCGATGCTCATGTGAACAAAAACAAATTCGCACGTATGTGCGGCTGCTGCTCAGTAAAATCGGAAAAAAATTATAGCGTCTTTTAATAATTTGACATTCATGTTAAATATAAAGTATACCCAAAGTAGCTTGGTGTACCAAATGTCCACCACTCGTGGTGAAGTGGTTTTAACCGCGCGCCGAAGGCTCGCGGTTAACACCACTTCACCACTCGTGGTGAACATTTGGTACACCAAGCTACTATGGGTATATTCTATATATAAACAAAAATAATCAAAGGGATCTTTACTAGAGGAACGGCTTGAGTTCATTGAAAGGATATCATTATGTGCTTTTAAGGGAAGAACACAGACGGTGCTTCCAGTTGAATTGAATTGACATTTTTTCAAACAAAACAAATGGGTAAATACTATCATGCACGCAAAATCCACTCTTTTGTAGTTCCGAAATGTTCCACAAACTCCTGCTAAGGTCAGGATCTTTATCAATAATAGGTAGGTTTGGTTTAAAAAAAAACTCACTCCAACCGTGACTTCTTCATCATCTGTTGTTGCCACGATAGTACCGTTTTCATCTTCACACATCAATATCAGATCGGGAGAGGGTACTAGCATATAGATCCTGTCGCACTGCGATCCATATGATGCAGCTCGCTGGAGCAGTTCATCGACATCTGACGGTTGTTTCCCTTCCATTACAATCCTGTAATCCGCTGATAAAGCAAAACAGATAAGACGTACAAAGTATTCTCTATTATATCACTCTACGCCAGACACGGCTTGAATACGACACTTGCGTAAATATTTAGGATTGATTAAAGATCGCCATTGCTGTAGAGCCCGGCGAGCGGTTGAGATTCGATTCAGGTTTCAAATCTTAGCACTGATTCGATTCGAAACCATCTTCATCATTTGAAAAAAATCGAATCACAGAGAGTTTTGAATTTGATATATTTCGTTATTGTCTGAAAACGGCAAATTTGTTTTATTAAAAATTATTGGAGAATACCTGTAGGCACTCTCCAATAATTTATTATAAAACACATTTTGAATAACATATTCATAATCTAGCCCTCAACCAGTTAGGAATTTGACTGGTGGCTTGAGAGATTGGCAAATCTCATCATAAATAGCGAAGCTTGTGGGATCCAAGAGTTCAAAGATAAGCAGTTTTATTTAAAGCTCAGGCATCAATTCACGCTGAAAAATTAAGTCATATTCCCCTGTCGGTCGGCAAAACGAAATATCAAAATGATATTTAGAAATCGATATTTCATCGTAGGTTCGGATGACGAATCACATGTACTTTAAACGAGTCAGCACATCAGTAATGAATTCCAGAGTCCCAAATACAAACGAATTCGAATAATTGATAGTGACAGTGACTAAATCAATTCATTAAATCAGCGGTTTCAAAGTTTGACTTTCTCATTCACCTTCCAGCGAAAAGCCGAAATCACTTTCAAATTTCTTCAGTTCAACTTCACACGTCTTCAGTGCATTGAGTTAAAAAAAAATAAAATGACGTGTCTTGTTATTGAAAATAAGAAAGTGGTGTTTTTTGTTATTGTTCTATTTCTTCGAAACACATTGCGATTATTTCAATTCGCCAGCCTTGGTAAATCGTAAAGTTAGGGGAGAAATAAGACGGGACTACTTTTTGTGCGGATATTCACACATTCCAATGGTTGGAGTTTGGTTGTTGTAATTTTTGTATGGACGCCGGTTCGGCACATAAATTTTGCGCCTTAATGGCAAATAAAGGCCACAAATTGGAGAGTTTGTAGTCGTAGAGCATTAAATAAAAAGAAAATTCAAGTCGCTCGTGAAGATCCTCATATTTCTTTGTAGCCACTCACGAGATATTTTCGGTATTCATCAAATTTTCGTGAATATCCTCTATATACTCTAGCCCTCAACCAGTTAGGAATTTGACTGGTGGCTTGAGAGATTGGCAAATCTCATCATAAATAGCGAAGCTTGTGGGATCCAAGAGTTCAAAGATAAGCAGTTTTTTTAAAACATTTTACCCCTCGTAACGCTGGTGGATCAGCGCTATTCACAAAAAAAATATCCATACATATTTCAATATTTATTTCTAATTGTGCCTTCAGAAAAGAGTTTCAGCTTTTCACTCCTCGTTGGAATGAGCTCATCGGCTCGAATGTGACCGTATCAAGCCTAACGAGATGACACAAATTTAGTCGGAAATTTCCTAAAAAATGTCATTTGATGCTATAGAGGCGATCGTGTCACGTCTAGTTTACACAAAATATCACCCATCGAGAGAAACAAGACTCCATTTGCAACGCTGAAGCATTGCAGATGGCGCCTAATTCCACTCAATATACGATTTATAGCTTTCTGTTTGTCAATTTGGGCAATTCTCCTTTGAATCTGATACTGTTGCTAAGATAACCTGCATCTGCGAAGTGAATTCTAACCACAAGATCATTAGGAGCAAAAAATGTTAAAACACGTTTTGGAAGTAATACATTCAAAGCGATAACGTTGAGTAATTTGAAGGTCAATGCGTTAGAACCCTCCCCATCTCCCACCCCCACCCCCACACATACAATAATGTCCTCATTTTAATGACGTAAGTTGCATCGCACCTATGCTCTGGTCTATGTTGAACATTCTACGCAGAACACCTTTGGCTGTCAGATGAATAAATTGCTCAACCTTTCAGAAATAAGGGGTAGGTACATATATTTGTACATGCGGTTCGGTGGCACGAAATAATTTCGTAGCGTATTAAAACTTGTTTCACGTGGGCAAGACAGCACTAGTAGGACTAGCCTAGTATCGCAAGGACTGGGAAGTGAACTCTATTAGAGATTCGTTTCGCTTTCGAACCTTTTGCTTCATTCTATTCTAGCGAAAAATTATGATTGACTGGGTTGTGCATTGTTGCCCCGAAACATAGCAGTGACCCAACAGGTCAACGTGGTGGATGGGTTGTCTAAGGAGCAGTTAAAAACTAAGCTCTTTTCGGAAGGCTCACCCGTACAACCCGATGCTTCGTTAACTAACAATTTTTCGGATGATTTCTATTACCTGGTAAACACATGCGTGTACATCACTGCTCACACGTGGATTACTACCAATCCATGGCGACTGTACTGCACCTCAACAGACTTTAAATAGTCAATACATAGATCTGAACCCTTTACGAATCGATTTCTACCATAATTTGCTTCCTCTAAACGGTATGGGGAGAAAACTGCGTGGACAAATGCCACACGAAACATGATAGGCCATGAACTACCAGGGTTCCTCACCCTGTGGAGTTTTTAGCACCCTGATTTTCGGAAACCAATATAGCATTTGCCACTTGAGACTGTGGCTTTTGTAAATAATAGTGTGTAATATACGTTACCATAAAATAGTTGCCAACAAATTCTTACTCTAAACGGTATGGGAAGAAAAGTGCAAAACTATGCCTAACACGGGTGCATATTTCTTGATTTGCCGTCTGCATAACCCTTTATCCAACGCAGATGGTATCAATATTTATTATTTTGAATGACATTTTTTTAATTTTTTCAAAAAATTTAAACAAATCCGTATCATGTGACCCCTCTTTGGAACGAGCTCGACGAGCTCGTTCCAAAGAGGGGGTCACATGATATGGTTTTGTTGAAATTTGTCGAAAAATTTTTTTTTTTTCATTTTCAGCTGCTGAATTTGCTGCTGAATTTGCATATTACGCGGGCGGATGCGGGCGATTCGTTGGGTAAAGGGATAATGTGGGTTGCAGATCGAATGTATCCGTGGTCAATCTTGTAACTTCTTATGCGCCATCATATATTATATAACATCTACCTCAGGTATTGTTCCACATTGGCAAATTCTTCGCTAACAAGAGATTCAGAATACATCAGGAAAACGTTTTCAAGAAAGCGTATTGGTGCATATCTGTACTTGGAGAGGGAAATGCGAAGAACTCGCAAATGACCCTCCACTCTTGCCCTTCCCGCGTGTAGAAATTCAAGAGTGTCATTAAAAAAGCTCGCATTTATTTTAAAAGTTATTATAAATAGTTCCCATATATAAGAGGATCAGTGCCTGTCTCATAAAATTCGATTTCTAGTAATTATAAAAAGAAATTGCCCCAGTGCCCAGCCGATGACACCAGCCACCCTCACCAACATTTGAATCACCAATCACTTTGGGCCTATTTTACTTGTGTTCTCCGTAAATCTCAACATGATACATAACATAACAGCTTTAAGCATTGACAGCACGCCAGAAAATAATCAGACTGTCATCTGCAACATGAGGTCCCCAGAGGGTAAATTTAGTGATGCTATCCTGCTATCACTAAATTTACCCCCTGTGAACCTCAATCTAAATCAGGGTCTCAAACCTAAACAGAAAGAGGTACCTAGAGGATACATTGGTCCACTGTATGTGACAACATCATCAAATTCACCCTGTGGGGACCTCATTCTGCAAATGTCAGACTGCTTATTTTCAGGTCTGATTGACAGTTCTGGAACATTTATATCCGGCGAGTTTTTTACAATGTGAAACTTTAAAGAAACAGGGGGGGGGGAATCATGCGACGCGGATCATTATCCCCAGACTGCTTACAGATTTAATTTTCTTCAGAACCGTGGAACTGGTGGTATTATTTGAATAACCGAAAACATTTGATCTGTTCTGCCTCTTCCTCGTGGTCACTGTTGCCTGAAGCAAATTTTTCAACCAATCAGAAAGGATTTTAGTGCAGTATAGAAAATCAGGGTACTGTCCTAAGTTTTAACCCCGTTAAAACGGCAAGCTGGCTTTTCCAGGCCTGTTTCAAAAGCATTATTACATAAAGTAAATGACTACTCAGAAATTTATTGGAGTAGACCAATCAGTATGGCTGCACGTTGAAATTATGAATTATTCACCCCCCACCCCTCCCCCCCCCCCCCACCACCGAAAAAAAGAAAAAAATGATGAATATGGGATCCTCTTACTGAAGTGATTAAGCTGACATAGAAGATACCATTTTTAATTTCGTTTATTATTATTTTTTTTATTTTTTTTTTTGTTGGAGGGGGGGGGGGGGGGGTTAAATGGTTACAATGAGAAATTAAACCGTGTCGGAAAACCATTATAAATCTTCCTGGGTTTTAAAAATCTGCACATCCACGGATTCTAGCTTGCATTTACTATAGATTTTAACCCTTGATATCAAATCTGCATAATCTCCACAGGTAATAAAGCTCAACGGTTGACGACCAATAAATATACATTATCATGACAATGTGCATGTTCTGTAATTTGTATCAGATTCGAGGGCATGTTTACAATCGGATCGCAACGAGCGATCCGCTTGTAAATACGACCGAGATCTAATACAAATTACAGGACGTGCACATGGAATGATAATACATTTATCTAAACAGTCCTGTTACACAAAACCCGTTTCCTCCATTTTTCAGTTTAAATTGGGTTGAAATTGATCAAAATCTTGAATTCAGGAACTATATTTTAATGCGTCATAACAATGCATATATGTGATAAAGCGGTGTTTACCGGAAATTGAATCTGTCTGATATGGAATTGGTGGGGGGGGGGGGCGGGGTGGGGGAGGCAGGTATGGGCTGATACAAACGTTTTCTCCGAGATTATAGGTGCAAATTAAGTTGATTGTCAGATAAAAAATAATCCAATCCAACAGACTTCTGTGCTGCAAGCCAATAACCATACATTTTAACAAATGTAATAGATCATATTTAGTAGGTTATACTTTATTCGCTTTATAACCTTGGGGTCCAGACTGTTAAGAGTATTTAACGAAAATTGGTAAATTTTATTCCACTTTCATTTATTATTAACAAGTTGTGTTTGTCGACATGAAGTGCACATTTTACTAATTGATTCATTTGCTTTCCAAATCAATGTCCGCTTTGATTTTGTTTTGAGCCGTACTTTTAGTCAGTTTCTTGTATTAGATTGTCAGCCTGATATATTTAGAGCAGCTTACAACATTAACCAACATTGTTAGTTTACAAAGAGTTATATATATATACAACAGTAACAGGAAGATGTGGTACATGTACTTGATCACTGGACGGATGGACATCGCCTCATATATCTTTACTCCCCAGAACAGTAATATGTCCAAGCTTCAACAATCGGTCTTGGCAGTATTTGCTAATAAATATAAACATCGAGAGACAATATATCAACAGAAATTATACACACACAAATTGCGAATGGTTTATGTGTGAGTGTGGTGGATGCCGGGGGATTCTACCAACTAAAACGTTTAGGAAAGAATAGCTCCAATTAGGCTTTTATTGGGTAAACATTCGCAGTCCCAGGTGTAATATATAGTACGGACTCCACATCAAAGGGCGGTGAGGAGAGGAATATATGGAACGAAAGAGGCAAGTGGATAACAGGATCGAGTAATAATGCAGCAATGGAAGCAGTTAGCGTTGAGATCCATTGGCTGGGGATCAAGGACGGAATAGATTTGTGCTGTCCAAGATATTTGATAAGTTTCTTTGACATCCGGTAATATAAACCGATACTTCAGACTATCTGTAACTGTAACATCCAACTGAACGAAGTAGTGAAGAATTATTTAGGTCTATAATGGAAAACATCGTCAGAGGGGAAGTTACTCAGGGAGGTAATCAAAAATGGAGAGCGGGAGGTCAAGGGAAAAGATACTTTTGCAAGTTTTTTGTAGAACTTGAATATCTAGATGGCGTATGTGGAGGTCACGGCGGATCCAATTGGACTCTATGTCATTGTGGCAAATGTGTAACAGCGGTGACAAAGAATGTGTACTGTGTGTACTGTGGAAATGGAGACACGGAACACTTTCTCTTAGAATATCCAAAATATGAGACAGTGTATTAAGGCAGTTTATTTATTTATTTGTGTTTAAGGTCATATATTTCCGCACAATGGCTAATCATGACAACGACTGTCTTACGAGTAGAGGACGCCGGAGTGCCCGGAGGGAACCACCGAGCAACGGCGAGCAACTGTCAGCTCCCCAACATACTAACTCCACACAAGCGGGATTTGCACTGGTTGAAGACAGGTGTACCGTGGACGTGCAGTACACCTTAGTATACAGCGCCACTGTGCCCCATGTGGGCAATGAGGGTGAAGTGTCTTGCCCAAGGACAAAACTCGGTTACCGTAGGTGAGGTTCGAACCGAGGACCTCTCGGCTTGCAGACCTCACCTCTACTTACTGAGCTATTGAGGTAGTGAGATGAGAGTATGATGGATATGGCGTGAAATAAGTGAGAAGTTAAGAAGACAGAATCAGGGTACTCAACAGGTATCGGTACCGGTACCGCCGGTACTTGGCTCTCTTTGCAGTAACTATTCTACGTCATAGCTACGGACAGTTCTCGGTATTATATTACTTGGTACTGGGAATGAACGGCAGTTTTACGAGAGAATATCACCCATCAAAGTTTTCAAGTCTCACTTTGCATGTTTTAGGATTGAAACGTGAAGCATACTTCTATTAGATTATATACTTGGAAAGTGTTCAGAATTAGTCCTTTCGCTTGAGAACCGTGCGACAAATCGTCAAAGTGCCAAATTGTTATTATTATTACCATCCCCGTGGGCATTGCGTGGTTTAAATATCAACGCCGCAATTTGGAATTATCGTACGAAACTGGCCCAACAATATTTTTACTTGCAAAATGCAGACATTTCTAGTATTTTCATGCTTTGAATCTTGAACAAATATTAAGATTTTTTGTAATTCTAATTGTTGGAAGGGTTACCTGTTCTCGGTCCAGCTGACACAATGACGTAATCAGTATCGCTGATCTTCACCTCCCAGTAAGCGACGTAATTCTCTGGTAGATCTTTCCTGTATATTTGTGTGGGTGGCGCTACAAAAACAAAATGAAAGTGCAGAAACTTATAATTCTACTGATGTTTCTGGTTTCTCTCTAACATGTATGGAATTGGAGTTGTGCAACATCTTTATTGGTGAAATTATTTTGTTTTATCCGTCCACGGTGGGGTACATTGGGGTGAATTACTTACAGAATCCTGGCGGTGTGGTGCTTACCCCAGGATAAAACTTTGTGAATAAGAATATGAAGAGCTACACTATTTCAGGCAATGGATATATGGATCTACGAAAGTGGACACAAATATACAGAGGATATCAAATGAATGTTTAGGTACTCGATATGGATTAAACGAGTCTAATAAATTTCCGTTTTGTCGAGGCACTGGCTCTGCAAAACGGGAAATTCGTAGCGAGTTTCATAAATATCGACTGACCAAATCACGAGTTTCATATTCTGTTTATTATATGACACCACAGTTATCAAAAACACATCTTTTAGATAGAAAAGGGTTAAGGAATGGAATTTCATCTTGGATGGCTTGCGTTATAAATCAGTATAATATAAGTACAAGAATATCCAAACAGTTTTGAAAAAGACATTAATTTAACCAATCAGAAAGCGCCCATTTTCAAAGTGACCAATCATATCAACAGAAGGTGCTATGAAGTATTAATTAATATTTATCGAAAATATGAAATGGAAATAAGCCAGGAAAATGTAGAGGTCATATGATAAGCGGCAACATCAACTGCGAGGTATTTAGGATTCATGGTTATGGATTTGCACTGACGAAGTGGTGTTGAGTTTCCAAGTTCACACCTCCAAGAATCAAAGTTCAGTTGTCTAATTGGCAGTTGCCTAGTGTTAAGTGATATGTCTTAAAGGGTGCCAAATAAGCACTAACGCAACTCATAATCAGCAACAATGTGTAAGAACTGCCGCGGTATATGGCAATATGACTCGATGCTGAAAGGACCAGATTCCGGATCCACTAACAAATTAGTTGCATATTCCATTCAAGTCCAGTTGCATACTCCCACCAGGCAGAATTCTCCTCTATCGAAGTCATCTTGCTGCAGGTAGTTTGCTTTAAAAAAATCAACGCATGAAACAATGATCATCTCCTTGTTCTTAACCCTTGGAACACGAGAGGCCCATTTTTCCGGGAGAGGAACATGGCACGTCATACTTTCAATAAGTAAGATGACTGCTATGTGAATGTGTGGGGTAGACCAATAAATATTTTCAACGTGCAGTCCCAAAGCTGCACGTTGAAAATATTAATTGGTCTCCCCTAAATAATAAATATAGACTCTTCCAATTGCTGCCATTGAATTGACATGGAAGATACCACCAGGGTTCAAAGGGTTATCTCTCTCGCATTTTATCCACGATGACCACGAATGCGGTGAAGCTCTTGAGAAAGGAGTGTGTGTGTGGGGGGGGGGGGGGAGGGGTTCTCTCATTATGGGAATATATGAGACATTTACAGAGGAGAGTACAAAAACATGGCTGGTAATCTAATCAATCATGACGTAATATCATGCAACGTTCCTAGTTTCGCGAACTTACGGTCATGTCGTGATTGGATTTCTTTCCTCGCCTCGATAGTTTGGTGGCCATAATAAAGGAACCTTTTTGTAGGGTCTGTCGTTGTTCTGCATCATCCTGCCTGGCCCAGTGCTATGTAAAAATGATCACAATGACTATTTCATACCTATTTCGGCGTTATATATCTTCGCAATCAAAATATTTCGATATTGCTATTGTGATAATTTCCAATATTTTAGACCTGAATATGCCAAAATGACTCGTTTTGACAATTTGCATGTGCATTACGGCACGTGTCACGACAAACTATCACCTATGATGCCATCATGGAAATAAAGCTATCTGAACCTGCCCTGACATTTCTAATGATGAGTCGCGTACAAAATTTGAGAATTTTTTAAAACATTTCAGTGATCGTGACTAAATGGAATTGCCATGCGGTATTGGATAACTACTTTGAAACATTTTAGTGAGTTTTCTTTTGGTCGATTCCCCTTGTGTTCACAAGAAGCTTGCTATCACTCCTACCATGTGTGCCATCGAGTTGTCAGTTTTAATATCTCGAACTTTACCTTCAACTTTCCGCTACAAAGTACGTTCATCACTGAAAATGATAAATTTCGGAACAGTATTCGGCCTTCTATTAAGTCAAATGCGATTGTTGTGGTATTGAACGTACCCAGGTCCATTCTAAGGTAATGTGATTCAAATGACAGGCATTTTCATTAGTGGATTATTAGGGTTGTTATGTCAGATCAGATCAGATCAGATCAGATACTTGGGAGCGCGGTGGCTCAATGGTAGACTGTTGGACTTCTATTGCTAGAGGTCCCGAGTTCGATCCCCGTCCGGGACGACCCGCGTTGTGTCCTTGGGCGAGGCACTTTATCCCTGTTGCCTGCATGGGGGCACGATGACGCCGTTTACCGCACGTCGATGGTGAACATGTCTTCAACCGCTGTAACCCTGCTTGAGTGACCCTTGAACAGAGTTAGAATGCTGAGAAACTGACAGTTGCTCTTCGTTGCTAGGTGGTTCTCTCCGGGTACTCCGGCTTCCTCCACCCGTAAAACTGTCACTGTCACGATGAGCCATTGTGCATAAGTATGTGACCTTAAACACCAATAAATAAATAAATAATCAGATAACTGTATTAACATGTTCTAGAGCCCGGAAGGCCAACATATTTTTGACAATTTGTTCCGATCTGATATCTCTGTATGTGCAGCCACGTACTACGAATTTCGACAAAACCAGATTTTTTCCTTATCCTAGTTGTTTTGACTCAAGCCAAGCTGTAAAATATAGAAACAAAGAATGTGAGCATGCGCACATATCTCCTGTTAGCCAGAATAAGCCATTTTCAGCATTTGAACGAGTCTATACAAAATTGCGGAAAATTTTGGCTACAAAACACTTAGAAGCCATACATGACACAGTAATTATAAAAACTCTTTGGTCACCCGCTAGTTTTTCGTGGTTTCCATATGTACAGCCACGTGCTCACAAATCTTGCTCCCTCCTCCAGACATTCTCTCTTCCCAATACCCACAAACGCACTGTTTACTGCCGCGTTTCTTTTTCTCCCTATGGCACTGATGAGAATACTGCCCCATCTCCTTTGCATCACATAATAACCACCTGTCATTCATTCCCAATTTCATTTCCGTATTATACTACCAGTGAATTATGTTCTGTCAGACTCATATTTTAGTCTTTCTAAGAGAAAATGTTCCTGGGTCTCCATTATTCCCAAATTACAATCTTTTCTTTGATCCTTTTTTTCACCAATTATTGTTATAATGATACATGATTCTCTTCCTAGCCAGTAGTTTACCTTGGGCTGTACCTCCTATTGAATAGTTTTCCAATAGTTTTCCAATAAGTCTGTCACTTGCCCAGCCTGCTCAGCCTGCTCAGCCTTCAAATTAGAATCCCAAATGTTCTGAAACATTAGATCACATCACCGACAGTCAGGGAGATTAACGACATTGTTCACATAAAACCACTTCAGAAAATTTATCCCGCCCTGTATCCTCATCGTTCATCATAACCAAAGCTCCCCCTGGCTGCTAACGGTTCTGCAATAATGCATTAACCCTTTACCTAACATGAAAAGCAGACGACACTTGCAAAAAAAATTCTTGAATAACTAATTTTTTTCATTTTTTGTCTCAAAAACATAGGTTATGACCCCTCGTTGGAACGAGCTCGACGAGCTCGTTCCAACGAGGGGTCATAACCTATGTTTTTGAGACAAAAAATGAAAATATTTTGAAAATTAATTGGCGATTTTTGAGAATAGCGCTGGCCGGTTTTGGCCGTTACGTTGGGTAAAGGGTTAAACTGTTATCTGTCCATCCGCACCATTGTACAACGTTTTTAAACTGATTAAAGCCTTTTGGTTCAGAGGTATGACTTCCCTGCCATGTGTTGTACTTGGTACACCCACCATATCCCAAATTGCTTTCCCCACAAATACTTCATTGATGCTATTCTTCCTTAAAAGCTTCAGCTGGCTGCGTATTCGCATTTCCTTCATGGTCAGTTTAGCTTTGCGGTTTCCCTACAAAAAAACTTATTGAATCTATTCTTTTCTAAATCGTTTTAGCCAGTTACGTATTCGCTACCTCTTCATGACCTTTATCTCTGTCGTCACGGTCAACACCTCTTACCGTTATGTTTATTCCTATACAAATAGCTGACAAATAGCCCCGCCCTGGTCAATATTGTTGTCTCACATTTTACTTCATTTTGTATTCAAATGTTATCAGACCCCAACTCCCAAAGGCATGATTCGGTACAGGTTTACTGTTTGCCCAACCATAAATGATTTGGTAAGACTGAAAAAGGTGCAGAAACGCGAGGAATGAAATATTTTCGCCTCCAGACTAATTATTAAATAAAATTAGATAAAATTAAATAAAACTCGCACTTTCGTTTTCTTTGCATTTAAAGTTCAACCGAAAAGATTTTAGATAATGAGAAATTAAAAGGCAAAACAATTTTGTCGACACTCCGAGCACACGGTGGTACATAGAGGGAACTGAGGTCGAAACCATTTACAAAACAGGCCTGTGGCTTTCCTGCAGAAGAATGTTTCGAAAAGTTATCCCATCAAGCATGAAAACTTTAACCAGCCACTACTGTGAAGGTCGGTCGGGACTCATGTCATCCAGAACGTTCGAATAACATGTCCATAGGATGGGCCTGGGTTGGTTCAATTCTATAATGGCCCCCACTTGACCTCTTGAAAGATCAAGGACTGTGTCGAAATTTAACATTTTTAGTCGACGATGAACGCGTGTATTTTGTCACAGAATGTTGAATATCAAGTTCGAGATTTTAAAATCGCCTACTCGATAGCACACACATTAGGAGTGATAGCATGCTGTGCGCGAAAATAAAAAGATTGCCCATATCTACTCTCCTCAGTACTCACAGACCACAATCCAAATTTACTACAGTCTTTAAATGTTATTTTCAACACAGATATCATTCCACAATTTCGTCACTGTGTCTAGTTATATGAATTCTAAAGTTATTTCAGAGTTGTCCCCTTGTCGCGTGAGTATTGTCCTACAATATTGTTCTGATCGTAAATAGGGGACCTCTAATAATGAAATTACTGAACCTCGTTCAATGACATCGACCTGAGCCGAGGTTTACCTCGGCTCAGATCGATTTTATTGAAGGAGGTTCAGAAATGTGATCTCAAGCCATGACGAATATGAGATCCTTCTTATCACATAAAATTTAATTTAACCTTACATCTAAACGCAACGAGTAGGGACAGTCTTAGATTTCGTTTCAGAAAAAGAAACGTTAATGACACGCAAGTGGTTACAGCATTGAACCTCAAACCGAGAGCTCCATGGGTCGATCCCCGCCATGGGTAAGTGCCTTGTGTCCTTGTGCAAGGCACTTAAACCCGATTGCTTAAGTGGGACACGGTGGCGTAGTGTATCAAGTCGTACTGCACGTCGATGGTGCACTTGTCTTCACCCAATGCTAACCCTGATTGTGTGCGGTTGGTACGTTGAGGAGTCTGACAGTTACTCGTCGTTGCTCGGTGGTTCTCTGCGGGTACTCCGGCTTCCTCCACTTGTAAAACTGCCCGACACGAGACGACCCTAGGTGTTAAAAGTGTGTTTTTTTTGTTTTTTTTTTTTGGGGGGGGGGTTCGTTAGTTGCCTTTATATTTCAATATGGGCAGACAAAATGAGACCAAAGTTCGGCCACATCGCGAAGAAGTCACAATCGGGTAGAAATCATCTGCGTGCTGCACAATAACCTTATTGTATTTACCTGCTTGACAATACGGCATGACACTAGTTACATAACGTCGCGTGAGAACGTCAGTTTATCATTGTCTGAGAAATGGAAGATAGAACTTTAAGGATAACTTTACGTTGCCTATCCCCTAAATCTTTTTCTTCGAGGCATTCTAGTAGGGTTATTACATAATTTTGTTAAATGAATGAATGGATACTTTATTTCGCAGTATAATAATATAACTGTATACAAGTGTTAACACAAAACGAACTCTATTATACTGCGAGGAGTCAGCATAGTCACAAGGACTGCCTTCCTGTCCTGCCGCCACCACAAAATGGCTAAATGTAATGTTCACAGCAGATTTCGCCAACATTTTGATTTACAGAAACATGCCTATGTTAACTAGACTCTACTAAGAAAAAAAAATATGTAATGTTCGTCCCTATTGAGAGCCCTCCCGAAAAGGTCCTACGGTCCACCATGGGATTGTCCCACTGTACCATGTAAAGGCAGAGTACTCCGGGGCAGCACCGTGGTCAACCGTGTTACCCAATATTGGGGTATCTCAATTTCAAACTGGGCGAGATAACAGGACATTAGTTACTAGCATTATGATTACTTCAGTCATCACTCCAGTCCGGGCATGCGGGGTTACTACAGGTGACATTAAGGGAGTATGAGGTAAGCATTCTGTCCGTAAGAATTCTTGTAAATTCAGATCTATTGGAATTTTTAACCCGCGGTTCAATTTCATATGTTTGAATTGTGCACTATTACTTGTAATGCTTATGCCACACAATTAAACAAAGTCCAAAATCTATGGAATCGGACTCTATGCTCTGAATAGCGAAGCTCCATCAACATTATAACTCATCGTGATGGATTTACGGTAACATGGTCTGGGGTTTGCGGCTCAGAGCTTATGTTCAACCGAGACGCGAAGCGTCGAGGTTGAACATATGCTCCGAGCCGCAAATCTCTGACCATATTACCATCAATTCATCACAATAACGTATATGTTCCAATAAGACACTGCCCATAGCCCAAAACCTACATCGTGAAACACGAGAAGCTTATTTACTAAACTTGTGATCGTGAATAGTTGCCTTTTTTTCAAGCCAACGTTTAACGATCACAGGTTTAGTAAACAAACCTCTCGTGTGCTCCACGACGGCCCTGGATAAATAATCACTAAACCAGGTAAACTCATTCCATCATCGCTCAAATCGTAAATCGGTTTGTAATTCAAACAACACTTCGTCCGGAACACTGCTTGCTGCACGTGTGAAAAATCCAGAATAATGAAACGGCTTGCTAGTCACTCCGCTGATGAAACAATTACGAAACGGGCGACGTCATTTCAAATATTTCGCGTTGTGACGTCCGACGATAACATTTGCCACTGGAGCCGTAACATATCCAGTCAGAGGGCGAGGATTTTAGTCTTATTGAAACATGAAGCACTGAACCATTGGCATTCAAATAATGAAAGATCACTCCGATTTCCTATCGTATAAAGCATTAGCTTGTCTTGTCTAAAAACAGTGAACTCAATAATAAACTCGTACTTCAAATATACCTCAAATATAAAAGAAACAAGAGAACATGCGTTCAATCATCACATAAATATTGACTAAATCTCATAACCCTACCATATGGTCAATGAGACATGGTAGCTCGTAATACTATTAGATATGTACATTAAATATTTTTCTTCCAAAGTATGATACACGTTTTTATTGATTTGTTGTTCTTTCTCCACCATGAATGTCCCCCCAAAAGCCAACCTGATGTCATAATTTTTAGAATTCAGTTTTTCTCGATAGGCTGATTGTTAACTTCAAGCTTAATCCTTTGATCTCAGGTGGTATCTTCCCTGTCAGTTCAATGGGAGCAATTGGAAAAGTTCATATTCATTATTTGGGGATAGACCAATTAATATTTTCAACGTGCAGTCTCTGAAAAAATGATTAGTCTACCCCACACATTCACTAAGCAGCCATCTTACTTAATGCAATTATGACGTATCATGTTCCTGGGCTGGAAAGAGGTCGCTCGAATCCAAAGGGTTAAAAAATACACATGCTCTGGATGTTTCTCATTTTCAAACAGCTAAAAAATATGACGTGTCTGCTCTCAAACCATCGTCGTTTATATGCATTCTATCTTTCTTAACCTTTTCAACACTGTAGTTCTGAATGATATTGTCCAACAAAATGTGGGTGAATCTATTTCGTGTTCACGGGGGGTGGGGGGGGGGGGCTCAGTAATAGTTTATTTTAATGCCAGGCCAATAGTGCACGAACAAACTACTACCCATAGAAGAGGAGAAAGCTACCACTCCCTGCCCCCCCCCCCTTCCCCGTATGACGACTAAAGCGAAAGTGTCGTCACTCTTCGTGAAAGATAAAGGGTTAACTCTGCGCTTGCAAATGGTTTATCCAAGCCCCTTGACTGTATCTGAATTGATGAACATAAATTATATTTTTACTGCGGCTTAAATCTGTGATTCCTCAGCGTACAAGGTTGTAGATTCAAATTCTATACAGACCTCCAAACCAAGTGGAATGTGTTTTGTATCGCGTGTTCATCTACTGCAAGGTTTTGATTCTCACGTTCTGAGTTAAAGTGCTAGAGAGGCATACCCACTATTTTGGTTACTTTTATTTCATCTTCCAGGGATAGCAGCGCCTTCTTTGCATCCCACGATATCTGTAAATTTCCGAGTGTTGCAGCAGCAATACATGCCCAACATACAACTACTACCGGCAATGCACACCTGGATAGATAAAAAATACACATTTTAACTTTTTGTCAATATATGATAACGTCAAAGCTTTTTAGAGCCTGTCGTCACAAAGTTGTCAAAGTGTGCGATAACGAAGTAGTTGTCTTACGTAAGTGTGCCAGCAATAGTGTTATATTATATTCACCCATCAAGTTACTTTACGCTTTTAGAAATCCTCCCACTTAAAGTGTTATATCCGCTTTCATGAAAAGAAAAATAATTTATTCATTTATTGGTGTTTAAACACCAATAAATGAATAAATTATTTTTCTGCACTTTCTGCACAATAGCTAATCGTGATCGCAACATGGATATAAAATTATTTTCGTGCACAGTAGCTAATCGTGACAACAACATGGATATAAAGTCATATCCAGCCGATCGTTTATAATCATAATCTGAGAACTGAGGAGATACAGAGTAGAAAAGAAGAAGTCACAATGACTGCACTGCAGAATTCGGTGATGGGAATTGTTAGGAAATAAATGTATTTTCGTCTCTTGCTTATTTCTTTGTGTATAAAGGATGCAAAATATGTATCTCCAACTGTTTTTGCAACAGTTCAATGTATGTTTGTTTGAGTTTAACGACATTTTAAAAAGCCAAGATCATGTCGAGTTAACCTTCCACCTAACATGAAAAGCAGACGACACTTGCAAAAATATTTCTTGAATAACTAATATTTTTCATCTTTTGTCTCAAAAACAGAGTATGACCCCTCGTTGGAACGAGCTCGTTCCAACGAGGGGTCATAACCTATGTTTTTGAGACAAAAAAATGAAAACTAATGAAATTGGCGATATTTGAGAATAGCGCTGGCCGGTTTTGGCCGTTACGTTGGATAAAGGGTTAAGCAGATTCACGGATGGATAAAGTCAATGTGCAAACAGAGGACCATCAAGCAACGGCGAATAACTATCAAATTCCAGGCACTAGCTGGATTAGCATCGGTTGACAACATATCTACCTTCAACGTGCAATATGCCTAAGCATAATGCGCCCTGCGCTCCAACTTGGGCAAAAGGGATAAAATGTCCTACTCAATGATAAAATGCTGATGAGGCGGGGGCAAGGTCGAACTGCCTACCTTTCTACTGACGTCCTTTTATATTATATACAGATGTATAATGTGCGTCAGTGACCGCTGCGCCACTGGAATGTGTCCCACTCTGGCTAACACTAACTATACGCATAGGCGGGTCACGACACACATAGGCACTGTGAATTGAATATTACTACAAAAGCTTTGTGCCACAGTTCGAGGATGCAAAGTTGACGAAAGCCGGGCGAAAGGGGCAGGGGAATGAAAAGAGGGACTCGATCTTGGTATGCGATAAGACACGGAGTTTACAACGTATCATAAAGCGTAATGTGATACTCAATGATATTAAGAGTAACACTACAGTTGCCGTGAACTCGTCTTAATCCACGTGTGGGCACCGATGTCCATGCATGCGTTTACCAGGTAATAAAATCATCATTAGCAAAATTTTCATCGTTGTCATTAATTAAATTTGTGATGAGTTGTCCTTAAAACCATTAGTCCTTATTCTACTGTATATAAAAAGCCTATGACATAAATAAATTTTAGCTTTATACTAGAAGAGGGTAACCCGCACCCTCTCTCTCTCTCTCTCTCTCTCTCTCTCTCTCTCTCTCTCTCTCTCTCTCTCTCTCTCTCTCGTCTCAGTGCAAGAGGGACAGCTGCGCGCCTTTGCGTAGACGATTGGGCAGCAGTTCAGAAAAGGTAGACCAGTGTGAATATTTTAAATACGGCCGTTAGACAAAAGTTATGTTTAACGCTAATTAAATCGCTAAATGCGTAATGCGTCATTTACTTCCTAAGACATCGACAGGTGACAAGGGATGGTACCGACAAATAGTTTCAAAAGATAAAAACGATTTTGAAAAGATAATCAGTCCTTTGTAATTAATACTCGTCAATATATAAAATCCAATTGGTTCGAAGCCAAATTCCAATGAGAGAAGAAAAATTTATAGAATAAAAACATTCGCTAAAAATGTCAACAACGTGATTGCTGTCAGGCTGATATTAATCATTCTTCATTTGAAACTATCGCAGATGATGTAACAGTTTTCGATACAATGTGATCTGTGAAATTTCTTTGGTTTACTTCATGGGGGTATGCGGAAAATTTGAAATCAATGAATTTAACATAATATTATTAGTTACACAGTTTGTTGGTGGCCTAATATGGTATATATGGTATCAGTTAATTTCATTAATTTCGCTCTCGTCCAATATGAAATTAACTGACACCATATATACCATATTAGGCCACCAACAAACTGTGTAAAGAATATATCTTACCGACTGCTGCATAGATGCACAGAACTAATAACAACAGCGATCAAAATTAAATGAGAGAATTCTCACAATGTGTTCACGTGTCTTTTCCTTGTTACAATTTATGGGAGAGTAAATTGTAACAAGGCACATTCATACATACCAAACAGTTTCATTTTGAATGCAACATGTCACACATCCACAGAATATAAAGCCTTTTAAGTTGCCTAACCTGCACTTTAGACCAAATATTGGCTTCCAACACTCAATCTTTCAACTTGAAGCGTTTATCGGCTGCCCCCATTTTGAATAATCAATGAACAAAGGGGAGATTACCCATAGCTGTCAGCGTGTATTGATGTTGACAGGCAGTTTATGGTTTTATATGCAGTCTGCATGTGACGTCTTTGAACCAATGAAATTCCCAGATACTTGTAGGAGGTAAGATATAATAATATACCTGGTGAAGTAGATTACCACAAAATCACCTGCAAAAAATGGAGTTTCTTCCCAGATAAAAATGCACGGAGCTGCTGAACAAAGAAGCAAAACGAAAGCCTCAGCCTCATGGACCTCAGGGTTTAACTTAAAGACAATACCACAGAACGTTTACTATTGTATTTTCTAGAATTGTATTTTCTGGTTATGACTTTAAAAGGCTTGAAATGAACCATTAACCCTTTACCCAACGTAACGGCCAAAACCGGCCAGCGCTATTCTCAAAAATCGCCAATTAATTTTCATTATTTTTTCATGTTTTGTCTCAAAAACATAGGTTATGACCCCTCGTTGGAACGAGCTCAACGAGCTCGTTCCAACGAGGGGTCATAACCTATGTTTTTGAGACAAAAAATGAAAAAAATTAGTTATTCAAGAATTTTTTTGGCAAGTGTCGTCTGCTTTTCATGTTAGGTAAAGGGTTAACTAACACAGATGAAAATTGTCACATCTTTTTAAAATGCTAATGATCAATTTTGTGAGTTATATTAATAGGTAGAAAATGCAATTCTAGAAAATACAATTGTAAATCTTTTATAGTACTCACACTCAGAGGCCTATCGGATGAAACTTAGCCTCTTTTCAATCGAACCTTTTACATACATGAGCCCTATTTATTTAGTGATTGACTGATTTTTGTTTTTGTTTTATTTTGTTGTTCTTTTGTTTGTTATGGATTTTTGTTGTTGTTTTGGGTTTTTTTGTTGGTTTGTTTTTGTCTTTTGTTTGTTTTGGGGTGGTGGTGGTAACAGCCCACCCAAATGCCAGGTTGGTATCGTGTTTTGGACAGTTTTTACGGCTTGAGACAGGCGCAGTACTCGGAGAGAACGACCCAGCAACGGTTATTAATTGTCGGACTATCTGGTCGCGCGCTGCCACCGTTAGCAAACTTCAGTATATATAGTATCACTGGGAACATGGAAAGAGCTAAACAGCCTGTAAATCCCTCCAAAATCTTTTGTCGCTTCGCAGGGATTAGATGTTTAGAGTTTTCTCTGATTTCAGAGATTTTTTCTCCTAATGAATCTTATTTTTTTCTTCGGTGTTTTTTTTCTTTCTGTTTGAAGAGCAAGATAATGGTGTTTGTCTTTTAAGAAATTGTTTCATCCCTCACGTATTGAACATATTGGCTTTGTAACATTCAAGTTTAACAATTTTATTGTGACTCTATTTTTAAAGCATTACCCTTCGGAGATTTTCTTCTGGAATGGCTTCAAGCCTGCGTCGGGTAGTAATAGAGCAAAATTCTCTTGTTGGATAATTGATAAGTTCAAAGTCTTTGGTATAGGCATAGAAATATACTGTCCAAAAAAGTTAAGCCCCCCTCTCCGCCACCTCCCTATGATACCGGTGGGTATACAGTAAATGGGTAAATTCTCCTGAGGACACCTGCTATTTGAAGTAGGGGGAATATGCCTTATTTGTGAAGCAAGAGTTTCTAGAGCATTATTTTTTATTGAATGAATATTAGGCACCGCTGACGTCATCACAACGTTAAAAAGCGTCACATTGTTCAGTACCTGATGGAACAGCCTCAAGCATATCTAACACACCTTAACCCTTAACCTAACATGAAAAGCAGACGACACTTGCAAACAAAATTCTTGAATAATTTATTTTTTTCATTTTTCGACTCCAAAACATAGGTTAGGACCCCTCGTTGGAACGAACTCGACGAGTTAATCGGCGTGGCATGTTGTCCATGACCTTCCGAATTTCTCTCACTGTAATGTCACATTTCTCTATAAGCACACGGCAGTGAAGTGGTCAATAGCCAGCAAATATTCACTAGTTTTAAGGATGTATACCCGATCCGATAGAGGAATGCAGAACGTCAAAATATGAGCTATTGTATACCCACCCACATGTATTGGGGTAGGGGGGTGCTTAACTTTTTTGGATAGTAATACTACCACGAGTGATTGCTAACTTGGTGATTTGTGAGTCGGGCCATCCCTTGATATTAGTCGCAACAATCGACAATGACGCTATGAAGTCTCAGCAGTCTCAAGTCTTACTGTGACATTGGCGATTGTTGAGGTTAATTACGGTACTTGTCAACTTGTTGCCTGCATAGCTTGCCGGGAAGCATACTTATTATACGCCAAATCCGTCTCCTCCAAAGTCCTTGTTTACAAATCCGTAAGGAACATGTGTTCCATGAGGATTTTCGTTGACGGACTATTTAACCAACTGACGTCATGGACCCATCACAAGAACTAAACTCCGCCCATTTTCGTAATCGGCAAATAGAAACGTCGCATTCTGAACCAGAACAATTCATAAGCTGCGGTGAAAGTCGATAAATCGAATGTCAGTTGGAAAATAACAAAGGGTTTATTGATTAAAATTTTCTCTGTGTGATGTTTGAATTTTTAACTTAATGGATTATGTGCTATAGCGGCTTGTAATAAACACCACGATGTGTGAATGCGTTCGTCAATACCGCACCAAAGTCATGGTGGAATGACAGATTGAGAGGCGAACGCGTTCACACATCTCGATGTTCAGTGTGTATGTATTTGGGCATAAGAACCGTTGGCCGAATTTAAGCCATGGTCGTGTAAACGTGGGTCAAACTACCCCATATTCAGCATTTGGTTATGGAATGCGTGGAGCATTAATTCTTTTATCACACATCCATTAAACTTTAAACCCTTGTATTCAACGGAATCCCCTCTATGATATAAATCATTCTGATTCTGGTAGGGTGATATATAAGCCGGACCTGTTTACTGCACCGTTTAAACTTGTTCCTTTCCCGTCGCGACTTTAGTTACGTTTCGAAAACTTTCCAAAATTTCGTTATACATTTATCGATCTTCGTAGCGTGAAAATGAAAACGTCCAATGCAAAATAAAGTTTTTTCACAAAAAAATAAGTTAACCCAAAAAGTTTGCGGGTCCCTTAGTAAGAGCCTTACAATTTACAGTTATACTAACAAGTTACATTACAATACAATTATATTTTTTAATTTATATCTAATTTGGTCGACTTTATATTCGTCGAGAATGTTTTCCAAATGGATAGTAAATCAATGAATTTAGATGACTTTAATTTATCTGAGAGTGATGGAGAATTTGAGGAATGGACATTTGACATAACTGATAAACATTTTTTTCGATTTTGAGTTTGAAGACGTTGAAAAAGCTACAGAGACTGGTGGTACTAGTGGTCGCAGAAATTGTACCACTGCCAATGACACTGTCAATCTATCTCCCCAAGTAAATGCAAATATC
This sequence comes from Pictodentalium vernedei, assembly GCA_031216915.1. Taxonomy (NCBI): domain Eukaryota; kingdom Metazoa; phylum Mollusca; class Scaphopoda; order Dentaliida; family Dentaliidae; genus Pictodentalium; species Pictodentalium vernedei. The sequence goes on from CM062294.1 coordinate 144,841,902, forward strand.
CGTACCCTTATCCAGTACTGTGCGGAAAATAGACCCACATGTAGTACTACATGTAGTGTCATTCAGGGTAGCAGATGTCCAAATTCCACGAGCCCAACCCCCACATTCTCCAGCACAGGCTACTGAAGTCATTTCAGTCCAATTTTTTGCAGATGTGGATAGCATTAATATGGAAAATGAACGCCAATTCCTACAAACTGCAGTAAATTGTGCAGCCAGCTTAAAAAACTATGTTGAAAGTAAGAGAAACCCAAATACTGTAAATAAAACTGAACAATGTATGAGGAAATTTTCTGAATATGTCATAGAGCAGCATAATGAGGACAGAAACATCACGGATATACCTCCGGTTCAGTACGATGTATATATTGGTGGATTTCTGTTAACGGCCAAGAAACCGGATGGCGCAGAATACGAGCCAGATAGTTTGACCAGCTTCCATCGTGGAATTGATCGGTTTCTCGGGGAAGAAGGCTATTCAGAGAGCATATTGAAAAGTGACTATTTTTCGGTAAGTCGCAAAGTTCTTGAAGCTAGGCGTAAGGAGTTAAAAGGCAAAGGATTTGGAAACAAACCCAAGAAAAGTGATCCATTATCAATGTGTGATGAAGAGAAGTTATGGGAGAGTAAAGAACTTGGATGCTGCACGCCAACATCTCTCCTTGATACCGTTTGGTACAACAACACCAAGTTACTTGGATTCCGATGATGTCATGAGAACAGGCAATTGTGATGGGGAGATCTTGCTCTCAAAGAAGACAGACATGGTTCCGAATACTTGGAATTCAATGAACGCTTAAGCAAGACTCGTGATGGCCACACTTCCGCTATTCGTGCATTTAACCCCAAACTTTTTGCCACCCCCAATAATCCAGAGCGTTGTCCAATTCAGTCATATAAGCTTTATCGCGAAAACAGACCAGCAGCCATGATGAAACCAGAGAGACCATTCTACCTCAGTGTTAACGCATCAATTCGGATTGACAGAACATTGCTGCATTCATCATTCGGCAAGCAATTATGGTATATATCCTGCCCAGTTGGAATTAACAAGCTTAATAACATGATGAAAGTAATGGCTGCGAATGCAGGCATTAAAGGAAAAAAAAACCTATCATTCATTGCGTAAAACATGTATCACTAACCTTTTACATGCAGGAACTGCACCCACTACAATAACTCAATTATCTGGTCACAAGAATGTAAATAGTCTGAATAATTATGCAACTGCTTCGATTGACCAGCAGCGCGAAATGTGTAATGTTTTGCTAAACAATTCAGAACGAGGTGAATTGGTAATAACTAGTGCTAAAGATCAACCTTCCACTTCGGAACAATCAAGGATTAAGAGAGTTCATTCACAACACAAACTAGATCCCGATAATTTAGTTAAAAGATTATTCTCAGGTGTCTATAATAGTGGAGGGACATTCAATTTTAACTTTGGTTCCAATGTATCAAGTTCGACAAATCACAGCAGTCAGTCACTAAGCCAGGCAGTGACCCCGCCAAGGAAATTTCGTAGACTGATGCCAGTCATAGATTCAAAATCTGACCCAGAGGAATGAATAAACTGTCTCGTGAAATCCGGATTTGTGTCGATCTGAATCATGAGTCTGTTGGCATGTTTGCGAATACACCCAAACCGTCCTCTGGCCGAACCATCGGATTATCCTCCGCAATTTGACCCCAAACCATTTGGTACATTTTGACCCATATCAGATACTAATTAAACATAAACCACCCCCAGTATTAATATCTTGGAAATGAACAAATGTATGAACATTTTCTAAACATTTGTTAACTTTCAGTAGTTTAACCCTTTACCCAACGTAACGGCCAAAACCGGCCAAAGCTATTCTGCCAATTAATTTTCATTATTTTTTCATTTTTTGTCTCAAAACCATAGATTATAACCCCTCGTTGGAACAAGCTCGCCGAGCTTGTTCCAACGAGGGGTTATAACCTATACTTTTGAGATAAGAAATGAAAAAAATTAGTTATTCAAGAATTTTTTTTGTAAGTGTTGTTTGCTTTTCATGTTAGGTGAAGGGTTACAGTTGATTTTTTGTTTCTATTTTTTTTTCCGAGCAGAAGTGAAAGTCTCCCCCCCCACCCCACCCCCACCCCACCCCTCCAACTCCCACCGATTTAGTTTGTGCGAACATAAAGTAGACTCTGAGACTGACAGACTCTGTCTGCTTTATACATTTTAAATAGCCATTCAGAAGGTGTAAAGTAGTTTGTAATTGAAACAATTGTGTTTGTTCATACTATTGAATATGTGCTATTGAATATGTGCTATTTATGTATAACTATCAGCTTATGTCGCTTATATTGACAATAGCAACTGTCATTTAATTATCACTTTATCAGCGAACATATGTGTTTGTTTCTAAATATTATTCTGTAATCAATGGCAATTTTAATACGTCCCCCTCTTCCCCCCTTCCTACCCACCCAACCCCCCCCCCCAAAAAAAAAAAATTAGAAAGCAACACTGCTCCCATATTCAATACCGGTATCTGATAAAAGAATCAAATTGCACCGTGCCATTCAGGACTTGGCCCCCTTATCATAGTTAGCTAACAGCCCAGTCCCCAACATATGTGCTTGCGTCTAAATAATAGGAACCCCAAGCGGGCCGTAGGCCCGCAAAGGGTTCCACATACCCAGTCAGATAAATGTGTTCCAGAACAGAATTCTCTATAGCCGTCAATGTGATTTTTGAAGTGGACAGTAAATTTCAGTGAAAAAACCACGTAACTTCCGGTGTCGAATTGTCCATGCAATTGCAATTGGCCTGGCCCCCTCTGGGAATCAAATGTTTTTTGTTTCGCCTCAAAGCTTTGCGTGATACATTGGCCTACATATCTACACTTGAGGGGTAACCAGGCCTTCTCAACCGAGAACCGCGACATATCAGCGGCCGGCCAAAGTGTTACTATTATTACTCGAGTTCTGTCCTTCTGGAGGTTTGTCAATATGCTCAGCTGATGATCTCGTCATTTCAGATCGAACTCTCAGTCCTGATTTCGTTGCAGCTTGTCTGCCAGTGATAACCTCAATCGAAAAAAACGTACATATAACCGATAAAAAAACTGATAATTGTTGTTATATTGGTGCGTTTGTATACAGATATGCATTGACACGTACCTCGTGAAATATCAAGATGAACAGAAACTCAGTTGTTGAATTATCCGAATGTTAAGGTGTTGTAAAAGTAAGGAAAAGTTTGCTTGAAAAAAGGGTATACGGGCGTTTCGTCCGCAAGCCGAGTCGTCCGCTTGTCAAGGAAAATATTGTCTGCACATTTTCTACATTTCGAACAAGACACCCACCCCCTACTAACGTGTGACATTTCCTCAGATTAAGCCCAATATTCTCACATATAAAGCCTCCTGATGTTGTATTTGTGTTAAGAGTGTGATGTACAACATCATCTTTAAGGTTTGAAACACAAATGATGTCATATATTGACTGATATATTGATATGTTTTTAAAAAATTGCACAAGTTGGAAATGCACATTTTTGGTGCACTCAAGAGACTCACCCACCCCCACATCCGTCTTGCAAATTTTTGCCCCCAGTACCCCCCCCCCCCCCCCCCCCCTCCCCCTGGAATAATTGCAAAATTATAAGATTATGTTACGGAACTTAATATAACAAGTTTTGATGCATTTCTTAATATAATTATAACACATTTTGATGCGTTTCTTAATATTATTAATTCCTATAATACATTTGCTAATAATTTCGTGATTATTCATTGTAAAGCGCCGGTGATGCTCTTCCAAGAATAATTGCAAAATTATAAGATTATGTTGCAGAATTTTAATAAACCATAAATTTTGATGCGTTTCTTAATATAATTAATTCTTATAATACATTTGCTAATAATTTTGCTATTATTCATTGTAAAGCGACGGTGCACCTCGATGAATACTTGCAAAATTATAAGATTATGTTGCAGAACTTAATATAACAAATTTTGTTGCATTTCTTAATATAGTTAATTCTTATAATACTTATGCTAATAATTTTGCAATTATTCACTGTGAGGTGCCGGTGGAGCTCTTCAATGAAAAATTGCAAAATTATAAGATTATGTTGTGGAACTTAATATACCGTACATATACTTTAAGAACTTTTACTGTAATAATATAATTTTTATTGGTAATCCATTGAATAAACAGTAATTAAAATTTATTAGATGGCTGGATAGTTTATTTTGTTCTGACATTTCTGTTTTCAGAATTTCATACACATATATGAAATTTAATGCAAGGAGGTACATTAAGATATATTACAATGGAGGTACATTAAGATATATTACAATAGGTAATATACAATAAATTATACAATAAAATTATTATATAAATAAAAAATGATTCAAAATGCAATACTTGAATACTTTCCCCCAGCAAACAAGTTTCGGACGTGTTGGGTATAATTGTAGAGGACGACTTGGGTAAAATTGCAGCGGACGATTTGGTTAGCAGACGAAATGGGTGTAATTGGAAAAAGTGATACTGATAGGTTGCTTTCAGTCCCGTTAGAAACCAAAACAAAGTAATAATGTGTTACTTTTTGGTGCATCTGTATTTCTGAACAGTGCTTCGTAGTTTCAAAAACTAAAAAATGGAAAATAATAACCCTTTTGGATATTTACCGCCATTGAAAATGGCATGTCATCTTTTTTCGGGAACTGGGGGAATCTTCAGCCTGGGGAGAACTAGGCCCAGGGAAGAATCATCCAAAAGAAAAGCAGTACACATCTGTTAGGATATTTTAGATACGCTACGATATTCGTTTTAACTCCTGAAAATAATTCTTAAAAAAAATATTAATAGACTGTTCGATATTAATTGAAAAAAAATATTAATATAATATATCGTCGAGCAATTATCTCTGCAGTAAATTCACATTCAATGTGTTCTGTAATAATTAACGTCTCTCATCTGTTAGAATGATATCCAATCACTTCGGCTCCAAGTCATTTCGTCCTCTGGTCAATTCGACCTCAAAGTCATCTCTGTCCTAGTCACTTTGGTCCCTTGGTCATTTCGGCACCATTTTAAGTGTAGAGATCCATAAAGATCAGTGCATAGTTCATGTTTAGAAATAATGGGTAATTACCTTTATTAAGTAATGTTCAGTTATTTGTATTTACATAGTGTACAGAACAGTTATAGATGACATTAAAAATTATCCATGTGTTCAATTTTACATACATTTAAGATGCTATCTGTATAAGTAAGAGAAATTATTTTACTTTGAAATTTTGCAAAGTACCGGAATATGCAGTCATTTATTCATATTGTTATACACAATTCCTAGTCACCTTCCAGTTTGAGGTTCACAGGGTTTCTTTTTTTTTTTTTTCCTGAAACAACCACCAAACTGCGATTTTGATACTACCATAAATATGTCCACATTTTCTAAAACACAGAGCAGAATCCTTGTAGTTATGCGCAATTCCTAGTCCCCTTCCAGTTCGATGTCCACGGGGGTCTGATCCCAGTGCCCCGCTTCCAAGGCATACACTCAAACCAAATCACATTACTTACCCTCGCTTCCGGCTCTCATAGATTCATAAGCAAATAAAATTATTCAGGTCACAAGTGATTTCAAATCCCACATAGTCCATGTGCATCTTCGACATGCTGAAACTTTTCTTTTTATTTATTCATCATGAAAGAAAATCTACTAGACATATATCATGTATACCTGAATATCTAATTGAGAGATATATATGTTGAAAAAAAATTAAATAGAAAAATGTTAAAATTCAAACAATATTTGAAAATATTTAAAGAGGCCGAAATGACCTGGTATATTGGGGCTGAATTGACCTGAGGCTGTAATGACTGGGGCCAAAATGACTTGGGGCCAAAGTGACTGAAATTCGTGAGAATTGCATCCAAACTGTCCTCCAACAATTTGACCCAAACTGGATACTAATCTAACCCAAACCATCCTTTGGCAATTTGCCCCAAACTGTTCTCCAGAATAGGGACACATGATTCTTATTGATTTATTTATTGGGGTTTAATGACACTTCGATAGCCAGGGTCACTTCATGTCGGACAGTTTTACAGGTGGGAAAAGCCAGAGAGAACCACAGAGCAATTACAAACATCTAACGTACAAACAGCACACACGGTGGGTTAGCATTGGTTGAAGACAAGTGTACGATTGACATGCAGTATGCCTTGGTACGCAATGGCACTACGTGGGCAGTGGGAATGAAGTGTATTGCCCAAGGAAACAAAGTGGTTGCCACAGGTGGTATTTGATAGAGGACCCTTTGGCTTGCAGACTTCACCTCTAAGTACTGAGCCCTTTAACCTTCAAAACTGTATAGTACCAGCTAAAACATTTTGTAGAATGACCACATGAACATTTCACAAGTACATAGTTTCATTATTAGTTTGTGATATTTGTTTTTGCTGTACAGTAGAACCCTGTTAATTGAAGAGCCACTTTGCCAATAACATTATTCAATTAGCAGGAGTATTCAATTAACAGGGATTGTGTCACTTTCCTGTATTCCAGAGATAAACTTAGCATTTATTCTATTATATTTTGTTTGACAGAGCCCCATGAGCTCTGTCAAGCAAGATATAATAGATTAAATGCCTGTATTGAATGTACTGAGGCCAAATTGGTCTATAACCAAAGGAAAACGGAAGAGTCAGGGCAATTTCTCAACATGTTACAAGATTTTTTATTCAATTAACAGGAGATTACTCTATAACCTATATTCAATTACCAGGTCAAATTTGTACTGGAGGTAAATGGTTTTGTGTTGGGAAATTATATTCTATTGACAGGGATACAGTTAAAACTAGAAGTTCTAACATGAAATGCGCACAAATAGCACATCGATTTGCGTGTTAATCTATGCGTTATGACCATAGTAAGGCTATCATATTCTGTATATATGGCCTGTGCATAAGCAATGTTTCAGCCAATGGACCTCCGGGTCCATTGGCAGAAACATTGCCTGTGTTTACTATGAGTAATCAGGAGAACCTGCCATGCTTTGGATGCCATTCGATATGGCAATTGCGCGCAATTCCTACGTGCAATTAAGCCTAGATAAGTGCACAATTCGGGACAGGACTTCTAGTTTCAACTGTATACAATTAAGATATATCCAATTAAGTGTGCACAACTGTATAACCCCCCCCCCCCCTCCCCCCCCCCCCCCCACACACACACCCCAATCAAAACCATCATTCAAAGGTCTTGGATTCAGCAAATTTGATTTCTTTATTTATTGGGTTTAACAACAATTTTTACAGCCAGGGCCACCCAACAGTTTTACTGGGGGAGGAACCCAGCCAGAGCACCCAGAGAGAACTACCGAGCAACAATGACAAGCAACTGTCAGCTTCTCAACATTGTAACTCCAAGCAAGCAGGGTTAGCATTGGTTGAACACAAGTGCACCATCGATGTGCAGTACGCCTTATTTCAGTTGCCGCAATTGGGATTCGAGCTGAGAACCTCTCACAGCTTGTTTTGGGAAGGTTTTTTTTGTTCCAGCTTCATTAAGGTTTGTTTCATATCACACTTGTAATTTTGTCATAATTAGTAATCATAAATCCTTAACATAAAACAATAGAAAAAATGCATAGAATATTTAAAAAAAAAAATTCTGTGAGGATTTGACCTCAAGAGGTGATGACATTCGACCACGACGGAGACTGAATATTCTAAGAAAAGGTATGAGGGCTGAATATTCCTGTGACTGAATCTTCATGAACCCCTTTTTTCAAACTAAATTGCCCATTACTTATAAAGCACCATAACTAAGGCAAAAACAATACTAGAGAAACAGAATTTACTGCACCCAGTAAATTCAAGTCTGTGTGAAAAGGGTTAAAGTATCAGGAATAAACTATACAGAAGGAGAATTTATGGAGGCTTATTTTCAGGAGTAAATTATTTTCAAACAAATCAGAAATGGATTTTCGTTAATAGTATTTACAGATATTCATACAGCAATCAGAACAATTTTTTTATAAGAAACTAGAAAAGGCATATGTGTGACCAGCATTCAAAGGGTTCGATACACGAATCAGAAGTGGACATTTTTGGCACTGCCCACCAAGCTGATTGATGAAATTACGTTCATGAACTTTTGAAATGCATTAAGGTGTAATGAAATGCATTCCCCAGTCTTTCGGAATAATATGCACTGGATGACCTTGGTGACCTCTTTCAGGCGGACCATATATTGAACCTCCAGCAATTTTTAAATCAGTCGGTATAGTCCCATGTATATACCTACTTTAAAAAAATGGCTCCACCAACTACAGATCTGTCATTTTTGGGCGATGATAGCAAATATTTATTATGATTTAGAAGCCTCTAAAGCAGTCAGCCTACTGTATCATACACAAGGCCTCAAACTAGCTGAAAAAACAAAGATGAGTGCAAACTGGTTGTTGGTAACCAGCATGCCAAAGCGAATAGAGATAGGACGATTCGTATTTGAGTTATCGAGCCGACAAAGGGTGCATAGACTCTATATTGGGGATAGTGCCATAAAAAACTTAAAAGCCCTAAGAGCTCGTTTAAAGGCCTACCCTTAAGAGCATCTAGTGCCCTAAACAAGGTATACATAAAATAAGATGGTGGAATCTTGAATCATGGCATTTGCGTAAAGAGTGGCAATGTGGCAGGAAGCGTGCAAAAGGTTCTACCGTCATAAGTTAAATGATGTTGTTTGATCATCGCGGTGAAGTATGAAGAGGGTTAAAGACAGACCATTTAAATATTCCATTTCATTAATTCATAATTGTGATAAGTGTTTCGAGAGAGCCGCTTACCAGTCGGCCCAAAACATGTTGATCTTGAGTTATAATTGAGAATGAAAAAAAAAAAAAAAAAAAATGCAATGAAAGGTGAAGGGTTATTTATTCAACTACAATTAATCAAGTGTTGTAAGATAGATCTGTATAATAAACAAATTTTCTTGCCACTCAAAAGGTTTTTTTCAACTTGGTTTGGGGATGGAATTTAATTCTGATCTGACAGCTGATAAGAGTAAATATGTGTCAGGCTGTCATCTATAGCAACTTCTCTCTAATTTGATTGTTTACATTATTCTCTTGTCTATATAAATATAAACAGCTATTTCTTTATGATGCTTTTCTGTTACAAAGAAATTAGGGGGGTATAAAAAACTCTGTGGCCCAATAGACCACTCCCAAAGGTTCCCTGATAACATAGCTGGGCCAGTACTTGTGACAGGCTACCAGTATGCCAAACAGCCCCAGGACAGATTATTTATTTATTTATTGGTGTGTAAGGTCACATATTTCTGCATAATGGCTAATCAGGACCACGACAGTTTTACGGGTGGGGGAAGCCGTAGTACCCGGAGAGAACCACCAAGCAACGGCGAGCAACTGTCAGTTCCCCAACATACTACTAATTCCACACAAGCAGGGTTAGCATTGGTTGAAGACAGGTGCACCATCGACGTGCAGTACGCCTTAATACACAGCGTCACCGTGCCCCCACGTGGGCAATGGGGGTGAATTGTCTTGCCCAAGGACACAACGTGGTTGCCGCAGGTGGGATTCGAACCGAGGACCTCTCGGCTTGCAGCCTGCACCTCTACCAACTCAGCCACCACGCCCCCCAGGACAGATGATTTGTTTTTGAGTTATCGTCAAGACAAAATGAAGGGGATAGAAAATATTCATACAGGAATCAGAACATTCTTATAAGAAACCAGAAATGGCATATATGTGACCAGCATTCAAAGGGTTTGATACACGAATCAGAAATGGATTTTTTTGTCTCTGCCCACTAATTTTAGTGATGAAATACATTCATAAACTTTAGAAATGCATTAAGGTGTAATAAAATGCATTTCCCAGTCTTTCTGAATAATGCCCCCATACTAAGATCTTCAGAGGGTTAAAATATTCCCTTTAAATACTCCATTTTAATCCTTTAAATGGGGGCGCATTGGCTCAGTTGGCAGAGGTGCAGGCTGCAAGGCGTGAGGTCCTCACTCTGTCCTTGGGCAAGCCACTTCACCCCATTGCCCACGTGGGTGCATGGTGGCGATGTGTTCTAAAGCGTACTGCCCATCGATTGTGCACCCGTCTTTAACCAATGCTAACCCTGCTTGTGTGGAGTTAGTATGTGGGGGATCTGACAGTTGCTCGTTGTTGCCCGGTGGTTCTTCCCGGGTACTCCGACTTCCTCCACCTAAAAAACTGTCGTGGTCATGATTAGCCACTGTGCAGAAATATGTGACATTAAACGCCAATAAATAAATAATCCTTTAAAAAATGAGCTCAATCCAATAAAGGGTCATAAGCTATGTTTTTTCAAGCAAAAATGAAAAAGTAATTAAAACTGAATAGACGTTTCTGTGAATAATGTTGACCGGTTTTCGCTGTTATGTTCGCAAAAGGGTTAAGAATCCCTTACTTTGGAAGGCACACTGAAAAGGTGTCCCATTCCACATAGAATTAAATGTTAAGAAAATAAAGCGAAAAACATTAAGTTTCTCAGCTGACAGTACCTGCTTTTGCACTCCGGAGGGATGGAACTGCACAAATCAGAGACATTCTCTTAATGGCACTTTGACACCAAAGGTTTCTGCACTCTCGGTGAGGCCGAGATGAGCGTGGTGAAAGACTATAGAACTCCTCTAACAAATTAGTTTTAAACAGTCATAGCACTAACACAGTTAACAGTACAGTCGACCATGCCAGTATTGCATTGTTACCGGCACCCTGACAGTTTTGTGATAGGTTTCAACAATTATTCAGTGCAGTTTTATTAAAAGGGTTAACTTTATTCTGCCTGAAATAAAATATGTGCAATCCACATTGAAGTCTTGAGAGGGGTTAAAAGCATTTAACTGAATAAGATAAGTTTCAACAATTATTCAGTACAGTTTTATGGAAAGGGTTAACTTTATTCTGCCTGAAATAAAATATGTGCAATCCACATAGAAGTCTGGAGAGGGTTAAAAGCAGTGAACTGAATAATTTACAATTTATTTCCTTGCAAGGCAAGGGGTTTCTCTCAATTTAGTTTCAGGAACTAACATCCCATAATGATGACAAGGTCAGATTTCATTTTGACAGCTTACTCCACAATTGTTTACATAGTCTCCAGTGTGAGCATAACATCGTATTGCTTGGGGAGAATTTACTGTATCAGGAAATTGGAGGCTGTGAAAACCCTGTGGCCTATTGTGGGCCATACTGAAAAATTGTGATTTCCAGCAATTCTGAAAAATGCACTCAATGACCCCTAGTTGACCTCCATGACCTTGACCCATATTTTGAACCTCCATCGAGTATCGACTCATTTGGTGTTGGTCCCAGGTCTGTAGGTCATACCATGCCTGAGAAATGGGAGTGACCCATGTTCAAAATTTTGGCCACGCCCACTTTTTTTTTACGTAAAAATGCATGTGTGTATGTCAGGAATACTTTAAGGGTCAAAATAGGTGATTTCCAGCAATTCTAAAAAATGCACTCAATGACCCCTAGGTGACCTCTGTGACCTTGACCCATATTTTGAATCTCCATCAAGTGTCAACTCATTTGGTGTTGGTCCCAGGTCCATACGTCATACCACGCCTGAGATATGGGCATGACCCACTTTCAAAAATTTTGGCCACGCCCACTTTTTGTTAAGTCAAAATGCATGTGTGTACGTCAGAAATAGTTCAGGGGGTCAAAAAATGTGATTTCCAGCAATTCTGAAAAATGCACTCAATGACCCCTAGTTGACCTCCGTGACCTTAACCCATATTTTGAACCTACATCGAGTGTCGACTCATTTGGTGTTGGTCCCAGGTCCGTAGGTCATACCACGCTTGAGATATGGGCGTGACCCACTTTCAAAAAATTTGGCCACGCCCACTTTTTTTACATCAAAAAGCATGTGTGTACGTCAGGAATGCTTTAGGGGGTAAAAAAATATGGTTTCCAGCAATTCTGAAAAATGCACTCAATGACCCCTAGGTGACCTCTGTGACCTTGACCCATATTTTGAATCTCCATCAAGTGTCGACTCATTTCGTGTTGGTCCCAGGTCCATACATCATGCCATGCCTGAGATATGGGCGTGACCCACTTTCAAAAAATTTGGCCACGCCCACTTTTTTCACGTCAAAATGCATGTGTGTCCGTCAGGAATGCTTTATGGGGTCAAAAAATGTGATTTCTAGCAATTCTGAAAAATGCACTCAATGACCCCTAGATGACCTCCGTGACCTTGACCCGTATTTTGAACCTCCATCGAGTGTCGACTCATTTGGTGTTGGTCCCAGGTCTGTAGGTCATACCACGCCTGAGATATGGGCGTGACCCACTTTCAAAACACCCCTACAGGCACCCCTGATACCCCAGGAATCTGAAAAACATAGGTGACCGAGAACTTGTGGCTGTCTATCAGCATGCCAAAAATCAACGAGATAGGCAATTCGTTTTCGAGTTATCTTGCGGACAAAAAAGTGATGAGAAGACAGAAGACAGGAGAAGAAGAAGAAGAAGAAGAAGAAAAAAAAAAAAGAAAAAGAAACCGTGCAAAAACAATAGTCTGTGTGTTTTACACAGACTAACTATGAAATTTCCAAGTCTGAAATTCTATAAATTCCAAATAAATTTACACAAATTATATAGCAAAATGAAGGATGTGGTGTATAGTATGTGTGCATCTCACACACTGACACACAGTCGCCATCAGACATCAGCGGATCCTGAAAGTGTGCTATCGGTACCATATTTGTACCATAATTGATAATAATAAAATAATATTTCATAAGAACAACAAACACAGGAATTCAAAATGCAGCCTCAAGGCAGCATGGTGGTGAATGCCAATGCTGTCCCATTGTCCTTGAAAGGGCGAGTCCTTTACAAAATAGGTTTTTGTTTTGTGATACTCGGGATACTCCCCATTTTTAGCTCAGCTTTGACAAAGTCATATTTAAGGTTGTGTCATAGCCCGTTGTCCGTCTGTTTGGGAACAATTCAATACGACTCGGGCTTCCGTCTGTTTGGGAACAACAATTCAATACGACTCAGGCTAGAGGTTGTATTTATGAACCGATCTTTACGAAACTTCTTGGGTACCTTTGTTATCATCGTGGGACGAGAACGAGTGTTTTTGGGTGCGGTCCAAAATGCAAGATGGCCTCCAGCAGCCATTTTGTACAGAAATTAGTGCAATCAGTGTTTTGTACAGAACTTCTGTATGAAAGTTCTGATTTGAACAAATTTTTGTATGAATGTTTAGTAACATGGAGTACATCACATATAATACAGGTTTTTTTCTCGTGCTGAAATTATGCAAATTAGATGAACTTTAATTTATTCAGTGCTACTTACATGTATACCCAGTAAGTGCACATGCCAATACGGCTCGGGCTAGGCTGTATTTATGAACTGATCTTCATGAAACTTCTTGGGTACCTTTGCTATCACCTTGGGATGAGAATGAGTGTTTTTGGGTGCGGTCCAAAATTCAATATGGCTACCAATGGCCATTTTGTACCGAAATTAGGTACAATCAGTTTTTTGTACAGAACTTCTATACAACTTGGGCTAGAGGCCGTAATTATGAATCGATCTTTACAAAATTTCTCGGGTACCTTTGTTATCACCATGGGGTTAGAATGAGTGTTTTGGGGGGGGGGAGTCCAAAATTCTAGATGGCTGCCGGCAGCTATTTTGTACTGAAAATGAAATTACTGCAATCAGTTTTTTGTACAGAACTTCTGTTTGAAAGTTCTGATTTGAATAAATTTGTGTATAATTGTTTAGTAACATGGAATACATCACATAAAATACAGGCTTTTTTCTTGTACAGAAATTATGCAAATTAGACAAACTTTGATTTACATGTATTCAGTACTACTTATACACAGTAAGTACACATGTCAATACGGTTTGGGCTTGGGGCTGTATTTATGAACCGATCTTCACCAAGCTTCTTGGGTACCTTTGTTATCACATAGGGACGAGAACGAGTGTTTTGGGGTGCGATCCAAAATTCAAGATGGCTGCCAGAGGCCATTTTGTACCAAAATTAGATACAATCAGTTTTTTGTACACAACTTCTATACGGCTGTGTGTAGTATGTTGGGGAGCTCACAGTTGCTTGCCATTGCTCAGTGGTTCTCCTGGGTACTCTAGTTTCTTCCATCCATAAAACTGCCATGGTCACAATAAGCTGTTGTGCAGATAAATGTGACCTTAAACACCAATAAATAAATAATAAAAAGAACACACCACCTCATACCCATTTCTCTCCTGTTTTCCTTCACCTTGGTATCCCTCGGTTGCCTCGGTGTTTAGTATGCCCGCCAGAAAAGGAGTGATTTCTTTTTCTAAAAGAGCAAAACAAGAAACAGTAATTTTTAACAGGTAGCTACGAAATAATTTTCATGAAGTGCACAATTTTATGTTAGTTAATAGCTGAAAAAAATGCAGGGTGATATTTGCAAATCTTATTTTATTACTGGCACCAGGTACTGGTAATGAAAATTGTTGTTTGTCATCAATACTTGATCAAGTTTCTGACAAAGCTCATTATACTATTCCAATATGTTAGCTACTGTACATAAGCAAACAATTTGATGTTAGTTTACCATTATACTGGTGCTAAGCCAGGATATCTAAGTTACATGTAGGGGCAAGAGTAATACATGTATCTAGTGGGAGTCATAAAGAATATGATGCACAGAATCACCTGAGCCACATAGCAGTGAGATAGGGGTGAGGACAAGAGGGTGTGTGACCCTCTCATCAGTGGAGGGGTCTGGTGCACCCCCCCCCCCCCACCCCAAAAAAAAAAAAAAAAAAACCAACAAAATTTGAAATTCAAGACAGTAAAACACAATTACCTTGACTCTGTGCTGCTGTGTACTGGTCACTTTCTGTGGGTGGGCAATATTTCTGCGGATGCAATGCTTTTAGTTTACAAACATTGTTTACAGCAATAATCGTCAAAAATTTAATTAATGAACCACAGGATACAATTCGGTGCTTCATTAATTAAAATTTTATTGATGATGATTTTCTATTACCTGGAAAAAACATGCATGGACATCATGCACTGCCCATGCAAGGATTATGGCCAGCAACTGTACTGTATGTCTGTGTCACTGCTATGAGCAGGGACTAATCTAAATGGGTGGGTGTGTTTACAAATATTCATATTTTTTAACACCTGATAACAAAGTAATATAAGTTTATAAACAACCACACAGTTGACTTTTAATTACAATACTCCTAATTCCTATTGAACATATATGAATGTTTATTAATTTTGTGGAATTTTTACACTGTGTATGAAGCTTATTTGGGCCTGTATGTTTGTTAAAATTGCCCTTCCACTACGGAGGACTTTTTGAAATCAGTCTACACTGGATTGTGTGGTATTCCTTTGTGTAAGACAGCGTATTCATTGTAATAATATTCATGCATAAGTTCATGTTCATGGTTTGTTTTAGGCCTCATAATCTACAGAATAGCTTGGATGGAGGTGTATTCCATCACTTGAGTGCAAGAAGGCTTTGTAATGCTACATGTATAGCATAAACCTTGTTGCACTCCAGGGACAAATTTATCAATTTTAATAACATGGGTAAAATATCGGACAAGAACCGTTTAATTTTTTTTTTTTTTTTTAGCTCACTTCGACAAAGTCAAGCAGGGCTTATCTAATCATCTCCATCCATTGTCCATCCATCTGTCATCCATCAACACCATGTTTTGGTCAATTCAAGTTAAAGTTTGTGTGAGTAATGGTACCAAAGGGGTATTACATTTTTGCTTAACTCAACATGCCCAGCCCCATAGGGAGGGGGTGTGGTAAACATGCTCCCAAAATATTTTTAAAATCTTATGGACCAGTGGGTACAGTGACTTTATATTCGTTATGGAACTACCTTTTGAGGTGTAGAATCACGCTTGTTCAAACGTACTTTGTGAAGCAATATTTGGCTTTGTAATGGCAGTGGTTAGATTTTTGGTACCACCCAAAATTTCTATTTTCCGAACCGATGGTCCGATTTGAATGAAATTCAGTATGTGGTAATATTGGGTCATAAGTACTTGCCTCATGCAAAAAAACCCTGCATCCCCATGGGAACCCCAGGAGCAAAAAATAGAAATATTTTCAAACTCCCATGTTTCCCAAACCACTTGGAACAGAGAAATGTTATGTGGTATGAGCATCCTTAGGACCAGTAGAATTGAATGGTAAAAAAAAATGCCCTCTGTTGTTGTTTGGGAGTTCTGCAGAGGGCATCAGAATAATGTTGGCACAGCATTTTTGCAAACATTTTAGAAAATCTTTTCTCCAGAACCAATGTTCAGAATCTTTTGATATTTGGTATACAGCATCCATAGAGGGGTCAGATACAAGTTTGTTAAAATGAAGCCCATTGGTTCATATTTGGACTCAATGCAGGAGTCCAAATTTTATGGGGAATTTTCCTTAAAAATCTTCTTCAGAACCACGAGTCAGAATTTTTTAATGTTTGGTACCCTCATTGTTATGATGGTCAGATTCAAGATTGTTCAAACCAAGTCCCTATGTTAATATTTGGGCTTCCTTTGGTAGCCCAAATTTAACTTAGGGCTGTATGGGGAAGTTTTTTTTAAAAATCTTCTTCTTCAGATCCACCAGTCAGAATGCTTTCGTATTTGGTATACAACATCTCTAAGGGGGGAGGGGTGGGGTGGGGGTGAGATTCAAGTTTGTTCAAATCGGGTCTGTAGGTTAAAGTTTGGGCTCACTATGGTAGCCCAAATTTTAACTTTGTGCAATATGAGGAAATTTCTTTAAAATTTTGTTCTTCAGATCCACCAGTCAGAATGCTTTCATATTTGGTATACAGCATCTCTAAGGAGATCAGATTCAACTTTGTTCAAATCGAGTGCCTGGGTTGATATTTGAGCTCCCTATGGGAGCCGGAATTGGCCAAGTAGCTGAAGAATTAGACATTTTTTATTCAGTACCCTCAAGAGGTGAAGAGTAATCTACATAGGTTGTATCAAGGTGCTTGAGAGGGGAGCTCCACATTTTACATCATAATCAACTAAAGGAAAGGCATGATGCTTGGACTGTTTTTGTCACTCCTGAGGGGCTCAAAGATTTGCAGTGTATCCTATGGAGATGGATTGCTTAATGTAGATTCATTCTTGGACTCTTATATCGTGTTCTGTTCTCTGTTTATATCGTGTTCTGTTCAAGGTGAGCGCTTCAGGCCCTGTGGGGCCTCTTGTTTATTTATTTATTGGGTTTTAACAACACTTTCGAAAGCCAGCAGCTACAAGTTTCTTCTCTCCTTGAACCACGCATCTCGCCCAACTGCAGCACTCATGGTCCACTGAGTTTTTAGCTCACCTGACTTTCAATCAGGGTGAGGTGTAGTGATCACTTGCCGTCTGTCGTCCGTCGTCCGTGAACATGGTGTTTGCGTCTTCTCCTCCAAAACTGCTGAACTGATTAATCATTTAAGTGAAATGTGAGATGCTTGTTTGTTATGACATTGCATTTTGATTTTGCTTAAATCAAGTTGCCCTGCGCCCAGTAGGGCCATGCCCCAAAATTTTGCCTAAATCTTAAAAAAATCTTCTCGTGAACCAGGAGTAACAGAGATTCGATATGTGGTGTGCTGCTTCCTTTTGAGGTGTAGACTCAGTTTTGTTCAAGAGAAGTTTGTGGGTCTTTATTTGCCTTCATTATTGGAGGGCATGTATTTTTGCCCCGCCCAAAATTTCTGTTTTTCGAACCAAGAGGCTGATTTGAACCAAATTTAATTTTTTGTTTTATTTTATCATAAGTAATTAATTTATGCCCCAAAATATTTTCCCATCCCCCCATGGGAACCGCAGGAGCTAAAAATAGAACAAAATTCAAAACACACATATCTCCAAAACTACATGGCACTGAGAATTCTTATTTGGTGTGAAGCTTCCTTGGGACGAACAGAATGGAATGGTCTAAGCAAATTTCTGTCAGGTCAGTCATGGGGTACTTTTTCGTGACTTTGAAAAAATGCTTAGTCAGCGTTCTGTAACACTGTGGGTAATGAAGAAAGCATTTAAGACTCTTCTTCACCCAATTCACTCCTCCAAAACCTTTCAGATTTCACATATACCATCTTTGCAAGATTTTTTTACACGTTTATTGAAATCAAATCCCTGGGTCCATATTTGGCCTCTATGGGAGTCCAAATGTTGAAATTGGTGCAGTATGAGGAATATTCTTTAAAAATCTTTTTCTTCAGACCCACCAATCAGAATCTTTTGATATTTGCTATGCACCATCATTAGGCGGGTGAGATTTAAGTTTCTTCAAGCCAAGCCTATATTTTGGCTCACCAGGGTTTTGGAAATTGCGAGAACGGTGATTTCATTCCTCTGATGTTCTTGAAAATGCTTGTTAAGAAGATCCATATTTACCATTCCCCCAAAATTATAAGCATTTTTTCATCAGATAAAATTTAATAAAATTAAATTAATTTTAGAGCTGAAACGATTAAAGGGTTTTCGTGATTGATTAATCGCATGGGTTAACCTTGGTTAACCGATTGATCACTTGCCCCAACAGGTAGCTGAATAATTGCTGTACCGTTGACCATTTATATAATTAAAACTTTACTCAGCATAATGGACAAAACCGGACAGCGCCATATACAAACATGTCCATTCAAATTTTATTATATTTTCAATTTTTGTCTCAAAACATAGCTTATGACCCCTCATTGGAACAAGCTCATTGAGCTTATTCCAATAAGGGGGGGGGGGGCATAAGCTATGTTTTTGAGACAAACACTGAAAATCTTTAGAATTTCTTGTGCAAGTATCGTCTGCTACCTGCATTTGGTGAAGGGTTGAGAATGACCGTTTTCAGCTACTGATACAGTATAATGATCATGCAAGTGAACAAGTATTTTGGCACGTAACTGGCATGCATTTCTCTGTCTCATGCAATTGATGTGAGCCAGTGTGACAATGTTTGCCTGTTTTGGAGCAAGTTTGTTCCATAGTTAACCCATACAGGGTATTTTTCGTTTTTAAAAATTTGATTAACAGTTTCCATCTTGGTTTCAAAAAGTGATGATAAATAGTGAATATAAGCTTACCCAATATGAAAGAAAAATTGTTAGCAATTGGACATTTTTGTATAGCATTTTGCGATGTGAATCCAGCCATCAAATATCCTGCCATATAGTACCGTACTTCAAAAGTAACGGTTAACCGATCAATTACTTTTTTTTATCAATCAAGATATTGATCATTGGTTAGTCGATTAATCGGTGTGAGCCAGTGTGAGATTCAAGTTTGTTTACGCCAAGTCCCTGGGTTCATATTTGGGCTCACTGTGGGAGATTCAAGTTTGTTTACGCCAAGTCCCTGGGTTCATATTTGGGCTCACTGTGGGAGCCTGAATTATAACTTAGTTCAAAATGAGGAATATTCTTCAAAAGTATTCTTCACATTCAGCAGTCAGAATGTTTTGATATATACAGTATCCTTAGGGAGGTGAGATATAAGTTTGTTAAAGCCAAGTCCCTGGGTTCATATTTGGTCTTCCTGTAGGAGCCCGAATTGTACCAAAATTTCTATTTTCCAAATTGAGAGGCTGATTTGAAGCAAATTTGATATGATGGGCTTATTGGGTCGTAAGTACCTAATTTATGCCAAAACATTTTCCTGTGGCCCTGTGGGAACTGCAGGATCTAAATATAGAAAAAAATTAAAACGCCCATATCTTCAAAACTACATGGCACTGAGAATTTTTATTTTGTGTGACGCTTCCTTACGAACAGCCGAAAAGAATGGTCAAAAAAAAAATTGGCATCAGTTTTATCATAGGGAAGTTTTCCAGGACTTATGCGGAGTCATCATTTTAGTAATGGGAAAAACATTAAAGAATCTTCTTCTCCCATACCACTGCTCCAAAGGCTTTCATATTTTGCATATAACATCTTTGGAAGATTTATTCACATGTTTGATGAAATCAAATCCCTGGGTCCATATTTGGGCTCTCTTTGATTAGATTAGTGCAATATGAGGAATATTTTTTAAAAATCTTCTTCTGATCCACTCTTCAGAATATTTTGATATTTGGGATGCTGCATCCTTAGAGGGGTGAGATTCAAGTTTGTTTGAGCCAAGTCCCCGGGTTCATATTTGGGCTCCCTGTGGGAGTCCAAATTACAACTTAGTTCAATAAGAGGAATATTCTTTAAAATCCAGTAGTCAGAATCTTTAGATATTAGTATATAGAAGCAACCTTAAGGATGTGAGATTCAAATTTGTTCAAGCCAAGTCCTTGGGATCATATTTGGGCTCTATGTGGGAGCCTGAATTATAACTTAGTTCAATATGAGGAATATTCTTTAAAAATCCTTTTTTTTTAGATCCACCGGTCAGAATCTTTGGATATTTTGTATAAGCTTTTCTTATGAGGGGCAGATGCAACTAAATGTTCAAATAAATTCTCTGGGTTGATATTTAGGCTACCATGTCAGGTGAATGCCATCAGGCCCTCTGGGGGCTCTTGTTTGTTTTCTTTTTGACAACATTGCCCTGGCTCTTCTATCTTTATTTTTCATTTTAAGTTAGTCACTACTTTTATTTAGGCTTCCCAAATTTGTTACTGCATGTCTGTCTGTCCTTCGGATGAAATGTTTCTTTGCTTTTCATTTGCCTGGGTCAACATTTTAAATAATTTGCAGCTATCTTTCACCCTCCAGCCTCCACCCCCCCCCCCACACACACACACACAAACACACACACACACACACACACACACACACACACATACAAAAATCTGAGCTGGCAAGTATTGAGTATTTTATCAAAAAAGTGGTACTCAAGTACTACGAGTACTGAGTACTTTGGACCCAGCCTATCACAAGTATATTAAACATCAAAGAGTATATTATATACTTGAAACAAATACAGTACAGTGGCAGTGTACTGCTCACTTTCCATGGATGGGCAATATTTCCACGGATACAAATTCATACAATAATATTTGATGCCAAACACTAACTATAGGTATAATCATCAAAAATTTAAATAATGAAGCACCAGGTACAAACCGATGCTTCATCAATTAAAATTTTGAAGATGATGATTTTTATTGACTGGTAAATGCATGAGTGGACATCACTGCCCACGCGTGTATTACAACCCGTCCACGGCGACTGTACTGTAACTTGTCCTCTTTGTGAACATATTTTCTACAATTTCACTCCTTTTGACAGAATCCATGCCTGTGGGGATTAAAACCAAAATAGTGAAAGTGCACTTGTGGATATTTGCAGCACAAGCACAGCACTAATGAATCAATATTTGATGATTTTAGGAATTTTAACAGTGTCATGAGACACCACAGTAGCAGGTACTGGTCATTCTGTTGGAAAAAATCACTGTTTTATGACTCGAGGTGCCTTAACTGAGAAAACTTAGGCTTTTTCTTACAAAGATTGCAGAATATCAAACACAATGTGAAATGTGTTCAGAAGCAAGAATGTGATTAAAAAATAATGGGAAATTCATGTCACCATCAATTTATGGATAAATTAATAAAGTTTTTTAGCTCACCTGAGCAAAGCTCAGTGGGAGCTTTACTGATCACATTCTGTCCGCTGTCCGTCCGGCGTTAACTTTACATTATTCAAATGTTGGGTAAATGTTTATTACCTAATGCCAATTCAGATTTGTTCAAATGAAGTTGCCCCCTTCTCCTGGGTGGTGCCATGCCCCCAGGGGGCACCAAAATCTTCTCATCAACCAGCAGTAGCAGAGACTTGATATATGGTATGCAGCTTCCTTTTAAGGTGTAGACTTGGATTTTTTTAAGCGAAGTTTGATGGGCTATATTTGGCGTCGTTATGGGAGGGGCAATATTTTTGGCCCCGCCCAAAATTTCTATTTTCCGAACCGAGAAGCTGATTTGAATCAAATTTTATGTGAGGGCTTATTGGGTCATAAGTACCTAATTTATGCCAAATTTTCTTTTTCTGTAGCCCCATGGAAACCACAGGAGCTAAAAATCGAAAAAAGTAAAACGCCATATCTCCAAAACTCCACGGCACTGAGAATTTTTATTTGGTGTGAAGCTTCCTTATGACCAACTGAAAGGATTGGTCCAAAAAATTGCCATCGGTTTTATCATAGGGTACAGTTTCGGGACTTTGAAAACATTTTTTAACACTGTAGGCAGTGGGAAAAACATTAAAAAATCTTCTTCTCTAGATCCAGCAGGCAGAATCTTTCGATATATGGTATGCAACGTTGTAGGGTGGATCTGATTCGAGTTTGTTCAAATCTGCCCCCCCTGGGTTTATATTTGGGCTCAGTATAGGAGCCCGAATTCAAACTTAGTGCATTTCAGGCAAATTTCTTAAAAAATCTTCTTCACCAGATTCAGCTGGCAGAATCTTCTGATATTTGGTATGCAACATTGTGGGGTGGATCTGATTCAAGTTTGTTCACATCGGCCCCCTGGATTCATATTTGGGCTCACTATAGAAGCATTTCAGGCAAATTTCTTTAAAAATATTCTTCTCCAGATCCAGCAGGCAGAATCTTTTGATATTTGGTATGCGACATTGTGGGGTGGATCTGATTCAAGTTTGTTCAAATCAGCCCCCTGGATTCATATTTGGGCTCACTATAGAAGCCCAAATTCGAACCTGGTGCATTTCAGGCAAATTTCTTAAAAAATCTTCTTCTCCAGATCCAGAAGGCAGAATCTTTTGATATTTGATATGCAACATTGTGGGGTGGATCTGATTCAAGTTTGTTCAAATCAGCCCCCTGGGTTCATATTTGGGCTCAGTATAGGAGCCCAAATTTGAACTTAGTGCATTTCAGGCAAATTTCTTTGAAAATCTTCTTCTCAAGATCCAGCAGCAGAATCTTTTGATATTGGGTATGCAGCATGCTTAGGGGGTGAGATTCAAGTTGTTCAAGCCAAGTCCCTGGGTTCATATTTGGGCTCACTGTGGTAACCCGAATTATAACTTAGTTCAAAATGAGGAATTTTCTTTAAAAATCTTCTTCAGATCCAGCAGTCGGAAAGTTTCGATATTTGGTATGCAGCATCCTTAGGGGGGGGGGGGGGGGGGGGGTGAGATTCAAGTTTGTTCAAGCTATGTCCCTAGGTCCATATTTGGGCTCACTGTGGGAGCCCGAATGATAACTTACATGTAGTTCAAAATGAGGAATTTTCTTTAAAAATCTTCTTCAGATCCAGCAGATGAATGCTTTTGATATTTTTTTATGCCGCATCCTTAGGAGGCAAGATTCAAGTTTGTTCAAGTCATGTCCCTAGGTCCATGTTTGGGCTCACTGTGGGAGCTCGAATTGTAACTTAGTTCAAAATGAGGAATTTTCTTTAAA
This sequence comes from Pictodentalium vernedei, assembly GCA_031216915.1. Classification (NCBI taxonomy): domain Eukaryota; kingdom Metazoa; phylum Mollusca; class Scaphopoda; order Dentaliida; family Dentaliidae; genus Pictodentalium; species Pictodentalium vernedei. The sequence goes on from CM062294.1 coordinate 144,865,334, forward strand.
AATCTTCTTCTTCAGATCCAGCAGTTGGAATGTTTTGATATTTGGTGTGCGGCATCCTTAGGGGGGTGAGATTCAAGTTTGTTAAAGCCATGTCCCTAGGTCCATATTTGGGCTCACTGTGGGAGCTTGAATTGTAACTTAGTTCGAAATGAGGAATTTTAAAAAAAAAATCTTCTTCAGGTCCAGCAGATGAATGCTTTTGATATTTTTTATGCAGCATCCTTAGGAGGCTAGATTCAAGTTTGTTCAAGCCATGTCCCTAGGTCCATGTTTGGGCTCACTGTGGGAGCTCGAATTGTAACTTAGTTCAAAATGAGGAATTTTCTTTAAAAATCGTCTTCTTCAGATCCAGCAGTTGAAATGTTTTGATATTTGGTGTGCGGCATCCTTAGGGGGGGTTGAGATTCTAGTTTGTTAAAGCCAAGTCCCTGGGTTCATATATGGGCTCCCTGTGGGAGCCCAAATTATAACTCGGTTCAATATGAGGAATATTCTTTAAAAATCATTTTTTTTAGATCCACTTGTCAGAATCTTTGGATATTTGGTATAAGCTTTTCTTAGGAGGACTAGATGCAACTTGTTGAAATCAATTATCTGGGTTGATATTTAGGTTACCATGTACAGGTGGGCGCCCTCAGGCCCCCTGGGGTCTCTTGTTTTAGGAAAAAATGCATACTGAGAGCTTGGGGGGGGGGGGGGTACATCCAGGGCTATAATTTACCTCATCACTAGGTAAAAGAATATTTGACATCATTTATTGAGATAAAATGGCACTTTCTATTGATATTGGTGGATTATATAGCCTCAGCCAGGGCTTATAAGAATCTGAGAATCGATTCCCGTAGAGATCCGTGCAACAAAACCAGTGAGAAACCATGTAGCTTCTCGTAACATTGCTGCTAGGATTCACATGAAAAGAACTGAGTCAGTTTAACCCTTTACCTAACACAAAGGCAGCAAATTAATCAATACAACACTAACATGACCTGAAATATTGTGACACTGGCAATAAAATTTGTACAAATAAGGCTGTCATTGGAACCGGCTCTCATCAGCCGGTTCTAGTAACATCCATAATTATTACGCTTGATGAATATTGTTTATTTTTAGCTCACCTGACTGTAAGTCTGGGGGCGCTTAAATGATGACTTTCTGTCTGTCCACCATCAGTCTATCCTGTCCGGCGTGAACTTTACATTACTAACCTCTCCTCATAAACAACTGAGCCGAGTTGAACCAAATTTGATATTCATGTTCCTTATCATATATGAATTCCAGTTTGTTCAAATAACGTTGCCACACCCACAGGGGGCCCCAAGCATTTCTCTGATAGCATGCATAAATTGTTTTCCAAAATTGAAAAAAAATCTTCTCCAGAACCATGTATAAGAATCTTTTGATACTTGGCTTACAGCATCTCTAGGGGTGGGAGGGATAGGTTCAGGTTTGTTCAAATCAAGTCCCTAAGTTGATATTTGGGCTCCCTATGGGCACCCAAATATCAACAGTGCAACATGAGGAAATTTCTTTGAAAACCGCCTTCAGATCCACCAGTCAGAATGCTTTCATATTTGGAATGCAACATTTCTAGTTGTGTGGGGGGCAGGGGGAGGGTAGATTGAAGTTTGTTTGAATCAGGTCTCTGGGTTAATATTTGGCCTATCTATTGAAGCCCAAAGTTTAACTCAGTGCAGTATGAGTAAATTTCTTTAAAACACGTTTTTTTTCAGATCCACCAGTCAGAATCCTTTCGTATTTGGCTTACAGCATCTCTAAGGGGGTCAGATTCATGTTTGTTCAAGTCAAATCTATGGGTTAATATATGGGCTCATTATGGGAGTGCAAATTAACTCAAAGCAACATGAGAAAATTTCTTTAAAAATCTTCTTCTTCAGACCCACTAGTTTAATACTTTAATATTTGGTGTACAACATCTCTGGGGAGGTCAGATGTAAATTTGTTCCAGTTTGGTTCCTGCCAGTCAGAACCCTTTCATATTTGGTATCGCAGGAAGGGGGGGGGGGGGGGGGGCAGATTTGAGTTTGTTCATTTCAGGTCTGTGGCTTAATATTTGGGCAGGGGTGGGTTAGGTTCGAGGTTGTTCATAAATGTTCAAATCCATTCCTTAGAGCTTTTCCATAAAATTTGCCTTTCAAAGTGCAGTGACACAACAACCCTTGGAAGTTTGGCAGTACTTGTCTACAGCTGTCAGAATTGGAAGCAATCAGGAAGACCTATGCTAATAATCATCTAACATGGACAATAGAATTATGAATAATTTCATAACATTATTCCTATGTAGTGTCCATGAACCTTGACTAACTGAATCTGACCCAAAATACTTCTCTGAACCACCTCGTCAGGTGAGCGATTAAGGGCCCAGGGGGGAGGGGGGGGGGGGTAAAAATCAGTAGTTGGTGTTGTAAAAATTAAAAAAGCTGTATTGGGTAAAGGGTTAACATGTATTATCAGTATGCAACAGGGGTTCAATCATACTGACCTAATAGGATTCTGGCCCATAGCAGGTCTGAATTCTCGGAACGATTTCCGCAAGAATCCAAATGGATTCTCCCAAATTTAGAGGAACTATAAGCCCTGCACAACCCCAGTTTTGAAACAAAATTGACATATTGTTTCATGGTGGTGGGGCCCTATTTATCTTGCTGTATGATTAATTAAAACAGATTTTGTGAAAAGGTTTTGTGTGCTGATGCAGATTTTAGTTTTATTTTGGGATTTGGGTAGTTTCAAAGAAAGCTGTGAATTCTTATCCCTCCCAACTTATTGGGTAACAGAGAAGAAATTCTGCGGAGGCAATAACAGTTTTTAAGCCTATTTGACACAGATTGGACAGTTCTCTTCAAAAGAACAAATTTCCCATGCTTTGGACTAGACAGAAGCCAAAAGTTGAATTCTATTGCAGAAATGACTCTTTCATCACATGAAAGAGGTAACTAACTGTACCTTTGGTAGGGTTGGGTTTGCTCATAGGTATAACTGTTGTTAATATTTTAATTAGATTTACATGCCTCGAAAAGTTGCGCTCGGAAATTATCTAATTCCCAAAACTAAGCAATCTTGGGGAAATATATTGTTTCAATAAACATTTGAAGAAGTCTACTGACATTTTGCATTACTTTTGAATGTTCCAGATGAATAAAGAGGATGATTTGAGGACTTTTAGAACCTAAAAATTTGTTTGACTATTGGTGTGTTTTGTTTGGGAATTCCCTGAGAAATATGAACATGTGACCAGCACTTCCCTTTCTGTTAGTTTTTAGCTCACCTGAGCGAAGCTCAAGGGGAGCTTTACTAATCACTTTCTGTCCGTCGTCCGTCGTCTGTCGTCGTCTGTCCGGCGTTAACTTTACATTATCGACTTCTCCTCCTAAACCACTAGCCCAATTTTATTCAAATGTTGGCTAAATGTTTATTACCTAATGCCTACTAAGATTTGTTCAAATGAAGTTGCCCCTCCTCCTGGGTGGTGCCACGCCCCCAAGGGGCACCAAAATCTTTGTAAATCTTCTTCTCATGAACCAGCAGTAGCAGAGACTTGATATATGGTATGCACCTTCCTTTTGAGGTGTAGACTCAGATTTGTTCAAGAGAAGTTTGAGGGATAATATTTGGCGTTGTTATGGGAGGGGCAAAAATTTTGGCCCCGCCCCTAATTTCTATTTTCTGAACCGAGAAGCCGATTTCAACCAAATTTTATGTGAGGGCTTATTGGGTCATGAGTACTTGATTTATGCCAAAACAAAAAAATTCCCGCAGCCCCGTGGGAACCGCAGGAGCTAAAAATAGAAAAAATTTAAAACGCCCATATCTCCAAAACTGCATGGCACCGAGAATTTTTATTTGGTGTGCAGCTTCCTTAGGACCAACAGAAAGGATTGGTAAAAAAAAATTGCCATTGGTTCTATCATAGGGCACAGTTTCGGGACTTTGAAAAAGTGCTGAGTCAGCACTTTTTTACACTGTAGGCAATGGGAAAAACATTAAAAAATCTTCTTCTCCAGATCCAGCAGGCAGAATCTTTTGATATTTGGTATGCAACATTGTAGGGTGGATCTGATTCAAGTTTGTTCAAATCGGCCCCCTGGGTTCATATTTGGGCTCAGTATAGGAGCCCGATTTCGAACTTAGTGCATTTCAGGCAAATTTCTTAAAAAATCTTCTTCTCCAGATCCAGCAGGCAGAATCTTTTGATATTTGGTATGCAACATTGCGGGGTGGATCTGATTCAAGTTTGTGCAAATCGGCCCCTTGGGTTTATATTTGGGCTCAGTATAGGAGCCCAAATTTGAACTTATTGCTTTTCAGGCAAATTTCTTTGAAAATCTTCTTCTCAAGATCCAGCAGGCAGAATCTTTTGATATTGGGTATGCAACATTGTGGGGTGGATCTGATTCAAGTTTGTTCAAATCGGCTCCCTGGGTTTATATTTGGGCTCAGTATAGGAGCCCAAATTTGAACTTAGTGCTTTTCAGGCAAATTTCTTAAAACATCTTCTTCTCCAGATCCAGCAGGCAGAATCTTTTGATATTTGGTATGCAACATTGTGGGGTGGATCTGATTCTATTTTGTTCAAATCGGCCCCCTAGATTCATATTTGGGCTCACTATAGAAGCTCGAATTCGAACTTAGTGCATTTCAGGCAAATTTCTTCAAAAATCTTCTTCTCCAGATCCTGCAGGCAGAATCTTTGATATTTGGTATGCAACATTGTGGGGTGGATCTGATTCCAGTTTGTTCAAATCGGCCACCTGGATTCATATTTGGGCTCACTATAGAAGCCCAAATTCAAACTTAGTGCATTTCAGGCAAATTTCTTCAAAAATCTTCTCCAGATCCAGCAGGCAGCATCTTGTGATATTTGGTATGCAACATTGTGGGGTGGATCTGATTCAAGTTTGTTCAAATCGGCCCCCTGGGTTTATATTTGGGCTCAGTATAGAAGCCCAAATTTGAACTTAGTGCATTTCAGGCAAATTTCTTTGAAAATCTTCTTCTCAAGATCCAGCAGGCAGAATCTTGTGATATTTGGTATGCAGCATCCTTAGGGGGTGAGATTCAAGTTTGTTCAAGCCATGTCCCTAGGTACATATTTGGGCTCACTGTGGGAGCTTGAATTGTAACTTTGTTCGAAATGAGGAATTTTGTTAAAAAATCTTCTTCTTCAGATCCAGCAGTCGGAATGGTTTGATATGTGGTGAGTAACATCCTTGGGGGGGGGGGGGGGGGGGGGATTCAAGTGTGTTAAAGCCAAGTCCATGGGTTCATATTTGGGCTCCCTATGGGAGCCCAAATTATAACTTAGTCAATATGAGGAATTTTTCTTTAAAAATCTTCTTCTTCAGATTCAGCAGTTGGAATGTTTTGATATTTGGCATGGAGCAACCTTAGGGGGCTGAGATTCAAGTTTGTTTAAGCCAAGTCCCTTGGTTCATATTTGGGCTCACTATGGGAGCCTGAATGACAACTTAGTTCAAAATGAGGAATTTTCTTTAAAAATCTTCAGATCCAGCAGATGAATGCTTTTGATATTTTTTATGCAGCATCCTTAGGGGGGTAAGATTCAAGTTTGTTCAAGCCATGTCCCTAGGTCCATATTTGGACTGATTGTGGGAGCTCGAATTGTAACTTGGTTCAAAATGAGGAATTTTCTTTAAAAATCTTCTTCAGATCCAGCAGTCGGAATGTTTTGATATTTGGTGTGCGGAATCCTTAGGGGTGTGAGTTTCAGGTTTGTTAAAGCCAAGTCCCAGGGTTCATATACGGGCTCCCTGTGGGAGCCCGAATTATGACTTAGTTCAATATGAGGAATATTCTTTAAAAATCTTTTTTAAGATCCACTGGTCAGAATATTTGGATATTTGGTTTCAGCTTTTCTTAGGAGGAGCAGATGCAACTTGTGAAAATCAATTCTCTGGGTTGATATTTAGGCTACCATGTCAGATGAGCACCCTCAGGCCCCCTGGGGCCTCTTGTTCTTTTATTTGTTGCATGACCCCTGTTTAGAAATCATTAAAAGGTTGTCTGAAGGGCTATAGTTGACAACAAATATTTGAATGCTAAATTTAAAATGATGCGACCATATTTTTTTTCACCTGAACGTTATAATGGTTGCCTATGGGAAAATATTTAGTACTGTGAAACGTATTCTTGTTTGGCTGAAATTAAACAATTGCAGGAATTCGACTGAATAAACCAAAATGTTTTTGGAGTAATGGTTGCGGAATGAAATATTTCAATACGTTGGATACTTTGGGGTTCCTTCTTACGCCTTGCGTATTGTCATATTATTTTGTTATCAGATATTTACAATTACCAACAGGAATTGTAAATATAACAATAACATGATTTTAAAGGGCATTAATTACTGTTCATTTGTGGCCCAACAGAAATGATTAGCAGGCTGATGTCTTATAAGCAGCCTGCGACAGAGGACTGTTAATCATTTCTGGCGTGCCACTAATAGAACCGTAATACCCGAGAAAGTCTTCTTTTTTACTATTATTGCCACTTATACAGGACAGTCAGGCAACCTCAAAATAACTGCAAATCAATAATTTAATGAAATTAATAAATAAACGCTTCAGAACTTGAATCACGCACTTGATTTTCCATTGCAAGGTTGCACACATTTCGCCTGGGATGAAAACAAACAAGGGAGACAATATGCCAATTTAAAATAAATTGATGCGAGATCAGGTGACGTATCCTTTCATGGGAGGATAATGAAAATCTTTTTCAATATCTGCTTGTAGCCTGATACGTCGTGTGACTTGCTGTGTGTTGTATAATTTATTTGCCTTACTAAACAATGTTAATGAACGAGAGAATGTCGTGTTAAGTGGTAATAATTTAACAATGAGTTTGGAGGATGCTACGCTTCATTAACCCCCGAGAGGAAGTCGAGAGCTGTTAATAAGCCAGAGGGTTGTTATTCATTCCTCGAGTGCCGTTAACAAATCAGGCCGCTTGACAAAATCATGTTATTTCCATTATTATTTATTACCATGACGGCAGGGCGTTAATGAATTTTGGTTTCATTAACAGCCCGCTTCCGGTTGCACAAAACCACGAATTACGAAGCTTTAGAACCTTACCTTACTGTAATACACTCTGTTAAAATACTAGAGAACGCCCGCTAAAGTGGTAAATATACAGAAAGCAATGTGTGTTTGAATCGGTGGGTGTTTTACATAACGAGTTGGAATGGCGTAGTCATATTTCGCGAGAGCTGTGGGTTCGAGCGAAATGTGATAACGCCATTCCAACGATTCAAACGCGCGAAATATGATTACGCCATTCCATCGATTAAACACACATCGCGTTCTGTGTTTATTACACAACCAATGCATTAAAATTCATTTAAATAAACAAATTTTAATTCCAATGTTTAACCCAAAGGTGAAGAGTTTGTTTTGACTGAAGCTGTACTGATCAAATGGATCGATAAAAAATCAAAACAACCTTTTCGGAACCAGTGTTTGTTGAAATTCGTATCGGTGTTCCTCTTCGGCTGGTGACCATTCACGTCTAACCATTTGGTGGCTATTACTGTTCGTAAAAATAATAGTACAAATTTGTGCAGATTTGCAAAACAGCTGGGAGAAACATTTTTAAAAGAAGTTCGAAACCTCTCAAGATGTACGAATATTTACCGAAATAAAGTTGACCAATTTAGATTTTTTTTTTATTAGGGTTTAACGACACATTAACAGTCAGAGTCATATCATGTCGATGACAGTTTTACGGGTGGAGGAAGCCGGAGTACCCGGAGAGAACCACCAAGCAACGACGAGCAGCTGTCAGCTCTCCAACATCGTAACTCTGAACTCTGCACCGCGGCACAGGCAGGGTTAGATTGGTTGAAGATATGCGTACCATCGACGTGCAGTACGCCTTAGTACACAGCGTCATCGTGCCCCCCATGTAGGCAATCGAGGTGAAGTGCCTTGCCCAAGGACACAACGCGGGAGCGCGGACCAATTTAGATATAATGGGATCCACAAAACGAGACGGCCATGGGACGTTTTCATTTTCATACTATGCGACAGACGGTCGATGATTGTATAACCAAATTTGGAAACTTTTCGAAACGTAACTAATGACTCGATAAGACAGAAACAAGTAAGAACGGTGCTGGGGAAAAAGTTCCGGCTTGTACATCACCCATTGAATACAGAATCATTTATATCATAATGGCTATTCCGTTAAATACAAGGGTTTAGAGTTGAATGGATGTGTAAAATTAATACCCGACAATAAAATAATATTTAGAAACCAGCCCTGCACCCATATTTGATACCTGATAAATCAAAATGAATATTCATAAAAATAAGCCCCCACATACAGATCTGGAATTAAAGGATTTAAATCGTCACCCATTCGGCAGGTTACGCCATGTAGCATACTCACAATCCATAAGAAAAGGTGTTGTGGTGCTTCTCTGTCTTCTTTGCTTTTACTATGCTAGTCATGCTCTTTGACGTCTTAACGGGATTCTGGCCTATATAAATATCAACAACTAAAGATTGATCGCATTTTAGCTGTTACTATTTATTTTGACAGATATTCTTTCAAATTGGTAATTTAATAAACTTATTTTGTATTTCTTACATTTTTTTTTTGTCATACCTTGCTGCAACCTGCCGTAAGTTGGCGTAACCTGTACTTCGTCCACGTAATTTCTAATTGATGTAAAGTAATGAACGGTCGTTGGCGAGTTATTTCCAGACCTGCACATAACATGTCATCCCCCCTCACCCCCACCCCCCCCCCCCCCCCCCTATTTCCTTTCGTATAGTTTAGAATTCCAAGAAGGTGATTGAATGGACTATGCCTTGGCTACAGTAGGATTTTTCAAAAAGAATAAAATGGAACTGAAAATAAATAAGAATCACTCATTTTCTGGAGGACGGTTTAGGTCAAACTGGCGGAGGACGAATTGTTTTTATTAACGGCCGGTTTCGGTCAAATTGCTGGAAGACGGTTTGGACAGAGGACGGTTTGGGTGTAATTCTCATGTTGTCAATTTCGTTAAGAAACTGAAATCGAAAAAAAAAAAAAAATCATTTTTCGACTTTCACTTACGTTATTCTGTTATGACATTTCCCACACCATTTATATAAACTACTAACGGCGACGTTCAGTGATATTTCGTCCCCTGAGTTCCAATGTGTTCTATGTGCCAGTAGGCACATAGAACACATTGGAACTCAGGGGACGATTTGTCTAACAATCCGAGGTATCATTTTGGTTATTTTATCAATTTTATTTGTCAACATCTTCCGACATCCTGTCATGCTTCCAACTTCCTTTAAAAATGTTTTCCCTGCCGTTTTGCAAATCCGCCCAAATTTGTTCTTATATTTTTCCATCAGTTATAACCACCAAATTGTTAGGCGTGAATGGAAACTAACCAAAGAGAAACAACGATAAGAATTTCAACAAACACACCCAATCGAAAAGACAACGAATGTAATTTAGACTGGTTCCTAAAGATTGTTTTGTTTTTTATCCATTCATTTGATCAGTAGAGCTTGAAACAAAAATAACGGACTATTCACCTTTGAGTTTGAACATCGGAATTAAAATTTGTTTATTTAAATGGATTTGAATACACGGTAATGTGACAGAACGCGATGTGTGTTTAAATCGGCTCTCGCGAAATATGACTACGCCATTCCAACTCGTTATGTAAAACACCCACCGATTCAAACACTCATCGCGTTCTGTCTGTTTATGGGTAACACAAAATTGGGCCTCTTGTAGCTTTGAGTATTTGGCTGTCGCTTCAATTGTTCAGATGTCCAACGTGTACTTTTAAAAACGGTTATTGGTGCAAATGGAAATGGGGCGAGCTTTCTTTGATCAATCTTTGTCCGGGCATTGAATGTTTCCTCAAATGAGGGACAAGTGCCCACTTCTGTTCAAATTGTTAAAAATGTGCAATGTATATCATTGCTATTTGTTGAGCAGCCGACCACGTTATCACGTCTGTGCACTAACGCGCATGCATTATCTCCGCTTGAATATGATAAAAAGAGCGGGACTGTTTCTTAGAATGGAGGCAAAAGTCAATAGGTATGCTTGTCATGTGTGAAATCAAAATAGGTGGGTTTCAATGGTTCAAACGAGGCAACGCGGAGTATAGTGAACATTTACTTTAGAACTGGATATTTTAACCCTTTATTCAACGTAACGGTCAAAACCGGCCTGCGCTATTCTAAAAAATCGCCAATTAAATATCATTATATTTTCATTTTTTGTCTCCAAAAAATAGGTTATGACCCCTTGTTGGAACGAGCTCGTCGCGCTCGTTCCAACGAGGGGTCATAACCTATGTTTCTGAGACAAAAGATGAAAAAAATTATTTATTCAAGAATTTTTTTTGCAAGTGTCGTCTGCTTTTCATGTTAGGTAAAGGATTAAGTACTGTGCATCAACGCAATGTATTGCTCTAACCTGATAATATAAGAGTATTTACTATTGTTGCATTCCTCAGTGGCATGAGCATTTTATTACACACCTACTACTTTTGCTCCAGTTCCATTTTTTACAAATCCGTGTGCCATGCAGAGTTCCGTTGCCTGAATATTTTCCATCTGGAGTTATGAATCCATCAATTTTAGCGAGTGATATTTGAATTTTTAAATTAGTGGATTCTCTGTCATATTAATTCTCTGTCATAGAGGCGCGGCTATCGTTCTATCCTTCCGCGTTAGCACTCATGCCTTATTGACGAATGCACCCACACATCGTGACGTTCTGCGCATATTAGTTGCATAGCTATTGTAAGACTATTGTAAGACAATTAACCAGAAAATACCAAGCATGTTTTTTTCTGCCTACCTGCCTATTGAGACCAGCGTGTCCCGACTGAGTTACTTGGAATAAAATGGGTCAATCGTACCATAATGTACGCAGTAAAACGTGTAATCTCGCAATAAGCCTGTTCCGTACAGATTTTAGAGAACTGCTGGTCTGCATGTTATCATCGCTAATTGTAGTAACTTCAACTTCCATGTGGATAATATAAAATGTCCACATGTATCTACATTACGTGATCTACTGAATGAGGCTGGCTAATGTGAACATGTCATTGGTCCAACTCCCAAACATTGGCACACACTTGATCTTGTGATTTCCCGTGAATCAGACAGTGATAGTTAATGCAGAAGTAACAGATGTCGCTCCTACAGATCATTGTGTCAACAGAAGCTAATACAGAAGTAACAGACTTCGCTCTTGTAGATCATTATGTCACAAGAATCGTGTGCGGCCAAAATCTATCAGAAGGGAAATCTCTAATCGGAAATTCCGCAGCATAAACATCGAAGAGTTTTCTGAAGATGCTTCAACTTCAAGGCTATGATACGTTATCTTCTTCAACATGTATGGTATATGGAGATTTAATACCCGGATGTCGGCTTTTAAACACCGAGCCGAGGCCGATGTGTTTAAATAGGACATCTCGGTATTATTAAATCTTCATATACCATACATGTTGACGAAGATAACGTCTTTGTCCCGTTTGAAACACAATAGAAACATAGTGGCGAAAAATTTGTGGACGCGTTTCTCACGCTCCGCAATCAGTTGGAACAAACGCAGAAGACAACAGATAGAGTTACATCCCTTGGGTCGTTAAGGAAACGAGTAAACAGTATTTTGTTGACATATCGTCCCCCGAGCTCCAATGTGTTCTCAATGTGTTCTAAGTGCCTACTGGTACATAGAACACATTGGAACTAAGGGGCGATATTTGCTCCTATTTTATTTTTTCCAAGTTGTTTCAGTTATTTATTCGATTATTTAATTTATAACGACAAAATATGATCGAATGTTTGGAAATCTGATGATATTTGTGACTATTTTCAGGCTTTTTGGTTCGAATTTTATATCGAGGCCAATAGACGAAGAAGGCATCCATCTAAACCATATGCCCCCGATGTTCCGCGTGCGCTTATAGCCTGGATGTTGCACGCTCTTATGTACCTTGGATGCTGGATGCACACTTTGCCTTGGATATTTGTCCAAGGCATTCTGACCATTTATAAGACAGAATTTATCGGGATATTGGGACAATGTCATCAAAGTCATCTTGCGTGAACGAGGAGCCTCAATTCTTCAAAACTGCCTTATAAGCATTAGTGGATGACTTTGCACCCCCTTCGAACAAAAGCTGTTGTTCACAGACAAAATACACCATTGTTTAATGATGACATTCGTAATGCAAAAGGCTGCGCCGCAAATATGAACTACAGTGGCGTAAAGCAAAACTTGTTGTGCATAGAGTAATGTATATGCATCAGCGAAATCGAGCATGGATCTTTGCCTGCAGATAATTAATGGTTAACATCTTGCGTATTTCGTGTTCGTCTTTTAGAAACAACGATTGGCGCAAAACAAAAAATTTATTAACATGGGTCTTAACATTTTGCCAGCTTTAAAATGTGTTGAAAAATAGCGTTGTTTTATGCCGAAAGTGACGTGTTCATTGAAAACCTCGGAGTGGTTCGCGTAACAATTTTAATATTTTGATGCAATTACTGAAATCTGAATGTAATAACAAATGTGACAGGGCCGCCGAGAGGAATTTTGGGTCCTTAGAAAGGGAGGGGTTCTGTAATGGGTTCTTAGCTTATAGTGATGAACACATGGCCTAAGTCTCGAATTGGCGAGAGGAAGTGTAACAAGTGACATAACAGATATCTGCGACTGATGCACTTCAATGTGATATCCTTTGACATTATCAGAGTTTGGACTGTAAATGTTGCCATATCTTCGACTCACTACGCAACAGGAATGAAATTACATAGACAAAAATAGATCGCCTCCCTGGATGCCTCAATCATCAACTATAAATCACTTTTATTCTAATTCAAGCCTTTGTTGACATCCCCGGGCCAGGACCACATCCGTTAACCTTTTACCCAACGTAACGGTCAAAACTGGCCAGCGCTATTCACAAAAATGGCCAATTAATGTTCATTATTTTTTTCACTTTTTGTCTCGAAAACATAGGTTATGAACCCTCTTTAGAACGAGCTCGTTCCAATGAGAGGTCATAACCTATGTTTTTCCGACAAAACATTTAAAAAACTAGTTATTCAAGACTTTTTGTTTGCAAATGTTGTCTGCTTTTCGTGTCAGGTAAAGGGCTAAATCCCTGATCTGACAGATCCGGTCCTGGGACGCGATCTGTACGGAGACGTGCCTGTCCTGTCCAATTTACATATACTTGTTTTTTCTGAATTTTAGAGAAACATTTTTTTTCGAATATTTAGAATATTGAAAAAATAAATGGAAACTACCTTAAAGTTTGTTTGTTTCGTATTTGTGTTTAACAACACTTTCTGCAGTCAGGGCCATATCACGTCGGATAGTTTACAGGTGGAGGGTGCGGAAATACTTGAAGGAACCCAACGAGCAACGAGGAACAACTGCGCGGGTCTCCAACGTACTAACTCCACACGAGCAGAGTTGAAAGCAAGTGCACCAACGTACAGATTGCCTTAGTGGAGCATGCAAGGTTAAGTGTCTTGCTTAAGGACACAAAGCAGTTATCGCGCCCTAGGATCGAATTGTGAACCTTTCGGCTAAAAGTTCAAATCTCTAATCACTGAGTCATCTAGCCTCCAACCTTATAGAGTGACTAAGCACCTTCTAACCCTTTAACCCCTTACCCAACGCAACGTACAAAACCGGCCAGCGCTATTCACAAAAATCGCCAATTAATTTTCATTATATTTTTAATGTTTTCGTGTCAAAAACATAGGTTATGACCCCTCTTTGGAACGAGCTCACCGAGCTCGTTCCAAAGAGAGGTCATAACCAATGTTGTGGAGACAAAAATATTAAAAAAATAGTTCTTCAAGAATGTTGTTCGCAAGTGTCGTCTGCTTTTCATGTTAAATAAAGGGTTAACCAACGCAGACGATATCAAAATATATTATTTTAAATATTATTTTTTCAAAGTTTTCAAAAACTTTTAAACAAAACCATATTATGTGACTCCCTCATTGGAATGAGCTGCACAAGCGCGTTCTAATCAGAGGTCACATAATATGGTTTTGTGGATTTTTTAAATATATTTTTTTGAACTGCTTAATTTGTAAATTACGCGGGTGAATTCAGCCACTTCATAAGGTTCTAAATAATATGTATATAGGCTTGAAATAATTACCTGACAGACATTTTCTTTGGACTCGTCGGGCGGCAGGCTGCTACGCGAGCAGGTTGTTTTTTCAGTATGAATTTTTTCTGTGCGCTTTTTGACGGATAAGTTCTCGGATATAATATTTTATGCAACTTGGGCTAACCAATCAAATCATCCCTTCAAAATCCAGGAAGTTAACACAAACTGCGTCACCAACATAAAATCATTCCTGTTTTGTATTCAAATCATTCAGAAACATCACCCATTTGTACCATGAATATCAATCAATTTTACCCGGTTTATTATCCTTTATATATTCCGCCCCAAACTCTCAGTCTATCCACTTTTTGCGGAGTTTACGCGCAGTCGACCGTTGATCATCTGAAATATTTCGTCAAGAATTTTCAGTGCATTATTATCTGACAAAACGTGATCTGATTACGTCTTTCAAACATACAGATATGCACGACTTATCAATGGAATATAAAACAGATCAATGAGATTTTTTTCCTCTGCCCATTGTCCCATGGAGGGGGTCGTCTCACTTCGCCAGGTGCTATTGTTTTCGGAGTTGTTGACGTGAGGTGTAAATAATCATATTAAAAGTTTACTAGTACGTACCTAGTTATTGTTTCGTTTCTTGTGCAATTTTTGGGATAGTTTTTAAGTAAGACGCACAAAGTATAAATGATATGTAACCCTTTACCCAACGTAACGGCCAAAACCAGCAGCACTATTCTCAAAAATCGTCAGTTAATTTTAATTAATTTTTCATTTTTGTCTCAAAAACATAGGTTATGACCCCTCATTGGAACGAGCTGGAACGAGCTGCTCGAGCTCGTTCCAATGAGGGGTCATACTGTAACCTATGGTTTTGAGACAAAAAATGAAAAAAATTAGTTGTTCAAGAATTTTGTTTGCAAGTGTCGTCTGCTTTTCGAGGTTAGGTAAAGGGATAAGTATAGTATATTAATAGGTCAGATATAGTCCATGAAGTTGCATGAAGACCCTTCCCAATATATATTTGTATCATAATAAATAAGGAACAAGTATTTTTACTTTGACTTCGTTTATTCACACATGCAAATATATAAGGAACAAACAAATATATAAGCAACAGACATAAAACAGAACAATTATTATAGCATCGGCGTATTTGTGACATTGCGAGCTGTTTTGTACCCGGTACACCTGGAGGCGGAATCGATGTTCTCAAACTGGCTGATCTGCCCCTCTCGGAGCACTCTCCTGAAATGGCGCATAGACTGGTTCACACGTCTGTAATTGTTCTTCTTGGGTGCTACCGATCAGCTGAAGAATAGTCGCTTCTTGGAAAGCCTGCTCTTCTCGTATGAAGTCAATCATCCTATACACGTTCGTTCAGGAGCTTACTATAAATAGCTGCAGTTTGCTGTGACATCCGTCTATATGAATCATCGTTCTGTAATGATTCAGCAGGCTGGGTACGTGGTATCCCTCAACTCCTTAGCCAGTTACATAGTCTACGAAGCTCTCCACTCTTTGTACAACGACGCGGTCCTTTTCTTCTGGGACATCCTCCCATACTTCCAGTGTTAGAAGCTAGGATTCACTTACTTGTTCTACAGGGACAAGAAGCAAACCCATAGTGTGTCGAATGAGGTTTCTGATGTCAAGGTCATCCTGGTAGTTGGTTTTCAGCTTACTGTCAACTACCGTTCTCCATATGCACTGAGCGTAGTGGGACATACATCCTTTTGAGTGTTGTCGTCGAAACAGTTGCTGCAATGGCGGTTTGACCTGCTGTTCCGTAATCAGTGAACCAAAGAGGTACCGATTTGTTATCGATGAATGCGTGGATTGTGTAGAGTCGACAGAATGGGGTTTGTTGAATGTCCATCTGAGAAATAGCAGCTGGCATGTGCGAGAAATCTCAGGTTGCTCTCAGTTTCAAAGATCATAGTCTTGACGCTGTCACCATCGGATGCAAGAAGAAAGTTGTGGCTCGCAGTCGTTGTTGCTTAGCGTCCAGGTAGGTCGATGGTTTTACGTTGTTTCGGAAGTGATGGCCTGTTTTTTGTGCGGGATCGGCACTGTAGAATGTTGCCACAAAATTACTAATAGATCTGTCTGGTCGGGGCGGGGCGATGGTATCTCTTCTCTGTAGATTGCGGAGATAGTCTTAGAGTCATGCTGAACAGTCGTCTTGAGAGTTGATACAATCTTGTCTACGGAAATATGGTTGGGATCGGTGGGATTATTGTGTGCTGCCTCCGTGGATGTCACCATGTCGTCATTGGTGTTCACTGTTGAGCCACAGTCTGTCTTGCCACATACCCAGTTTTTTCATTGCTGTTGGCATTTTTGGACTTTTGGAATTTCTCCTCCTTGAAGATCAAATATCTATCACCTCGTCCGGTTGAAATGAAGAATACGTTCGCTTGCGTTTTTGACATTTTGGATTACGTTTGAATATAACAGAATTGGAAATGATACAATTCTTAGATATGTTATATGAGGTTTATAGCATAATAACCCCTGAACTCGTATCAGTGATAAGTGGTCAGTTGAAGATACTGAAACAACTCCCCACTATATACACAATCAATTGGTGTGGCCTAACCGATGTTCTTAAAACAACAAATCCACAGGCGTGGTCGATAATCACCTCGTTAATTAACTCAGACTGTTCTGGTGGGTCAGTGGGTCATTGTACCTCGGAGCAGTTAGGTTGGCCAGCTGTTTTGCCTGGCTGACACACTTCGGCTTTGGGAGGTAGTCGGCGTGTTCCTGTGACATGTATAGCTGCTCGCGCTTGTCACGCAACCGAGCTGGAGCTACTGGTGGGAGATAATGCTCGCCAGTGAGGCAGCTTGCACACAAACCCTCTCCGCAGTCGCACAATCTGGGAGCCATATACGCTTCAATCCTCTCGAGTTTGTGGAGTGCGGTCTTTTTCACGTACATACTGTCTGTTGCCACACGAACAGCCTCTTTTCCCTCGAAATGCTGCAACATACTGAGGAGTTTAATATGGGCATAGGCTGTCATAAAGGCCCTTAAGTGGGCATACTGGGGCTGTGAACCATCATAATACGCGAGGATGCGGCCCAGAGGACACCGTTGGGGTGCGCCAACCAGGGTGCCTCTTTGGCAAGTGTCTCTCACAAGATAATCTAGTTCACCCTGATCCGTGACAAAGCGGCGAGTCAATCGTTTACCATCAGCTTTTGCGCCTTGAATGAACTTCCCGATACTGCTGCAGCCCCCGGTTTCGGTCCTCTGGAAGTCCTCTGGACCTCGGCTTGCCTTTCAAACACAAGGATGGCTTCGCGGACCCTTAGACAGTGAGGAGACCCAACTCGACGAAGAAGGCGAGCAGAGGTGTGGGGGCCCAGCCCTGCTCGGCGAAATGCTTCCCAAACCAGACCTGGATGACTGGTTGAACCCCTTGTTTGAACTCCCATTCCTGGACCTCGACGAAGCCTGTGCCGATGTCTTTATGGAGGCCCACGCTGATGGCCACTCTGGTCATCCGGTGGGTGGGGTTTCCGAATCTCTCGAAATAGAATTTGGCCTCGTCTCTCCTCTGGAAGCTGGTCGGGTAGCACGCCTTCATGTCGATGGAGACGACCTCTCTCGTGTCGTAGGTCATGAAGTTCCAGAGACCGCCGTGGCCGTGCTCCACACAGGCCTTTGAATGTCGTCGAGAAGGCCGGCATGGGTCGGCATCTAACCGTTGTGCTCTTTGGCCATAATGCTGGCCGCGTGGTTCACTCCTAAAGCCCTATCAGCGAGGAACTCATCGCCTAGATGGATGCAAGCTTCTTGGAGGGTTTGATGGGTCTCCTGTGTCCTGTAGGTGTGGCCGTCTTGGAGCACAAACTGGTCGACGTTGAGCTGTCTATTCTGGCCACCTCCGAGTAGCCAGACAGCGATTGGCTCATTTTAGGTGGCGTGTTTGATGGCCTCCTAGACGTCACCCTCGTACATCTGGACATGCCTGATCTGGGGAAAGTGCAGGTCTTTGGACCAGGCGTGGCCGTTATAGTAGATGAGCTCTATGGTTCTGTATGTGCAGTTAGCGTGTCCTGAATATTCGCTACTGTTGTAGATATGCTCGCCAGCTATGTCTTTCACGATGATGGTTCGCTTGAGAATTTTCTTGAGCTCGGCCACATCGTCGACCGCTGCACCAGCACCATGGACTCTCTTCTCCCACTCCTCGATTTTTCTGTCGCCTGGTGGGGGTTATGCCCTGTCCTCTGAGAGCGTTCTCGAAGTGATCCACCACTCTCGGCGCGACACAGTTGAGATCGCCGTCACGCATTGACAGATTGGCAGGGTCTGGGTCTCTGAAAGGGTAGAGCACATAAACGACTGCGGTGACAGGGTGAGCTTTCTGGTAGAACATCTGGTCGATCCCGGTCAGCGCGCCCGGCTTAATTTCTTGAGAGATCTCAACGATGTCCCGCCCCTTCTTCCTCTCGGCACGGACAAGGTCGAACATATCTTCGACGACCCAATCTCTTTCGTCATGCTATCGCAGGAACTTGATCTTCGGGGTGAACGCGCCCTCTAGAAGGACTGCTTGCAGTCGTGCTACCCTCTCGTCCGTCATGCGGGCATCCAGGGCCAGTCGGCTGGCCATTGCATGCATACCATCAGCGATCTCAACGTCGCCGATGTCAAAAGGGGTCCTCTACCTCCACCCTCCATGTAGAGAAGACCGCGGTGGCGTTGTTCACAAGATCGACCCATGGTTCATCATCTGGCAGACTCACCGGATGAGGGACTTCGGTAACCAAGCCGGGTGGATAATAAGCTCTTTGGATGATGAAAATTGGTAAAAGAAATTGCATGTCACAATTTCCGACTTTCAGGAGAGAAGTCATCCCACATATTTCACAAAGTTTGTATTGCCTTCGACCTTTTTTCAAGCAAGCGTGTTGGCTCTGAGCCACAAACGCGGAATCCTCGCCAAGATGTTAAGGTTTGTGGGTGTGATGGGTTCAACAAGTTTGTCATATGGGGGTATCCCTGTTAGCGAAAGGATTAACCCTTTACCCAGCGCAGACGTTTTCAAAACTTATTATTTTAAATATCATTTTTTAAATTTTTTCCAAAAATTTCAACAGAACCATATCATGTGACTCCTCTTTGGAACGAGCTCGACGAGCTCGTTCCAAAGAGTGGTCACATGATATGGTTTTGTTGAAATTTTTCGAAAAATAATATTTTTTCAGCTGCTGATTTTGCATATTACGCGGGCGGATGCGGGCGGATGCGGGCGGATGCGGGCGGATGCGGGCGATTCGTTGGGTAAAGGGTTAACCGTAGAATAAATTTGGTTTCGTTTGGACAAATAAGCAAGTGTAATTGGTAGCTGATTCCACTCAATAAAAAGTACCGCTGAAGCAAAGTGTCTGTTCGGCGATTAATTTGATTTTTTTTAGTATTTCTCAGTATTAGCCTCAAGGCATGTTACAACCGATAATGTTACAACGCCGCATAATGTTACAACAACGCATAATGTTACAAAAAATGTAGTAAACAACCGATAATGTTATAAACTCCGCATAATGTTATAACTTTTTTCAACCCGTTATGTTATAAAAATCGACGCATAATGTTATAACTTTTTTCAACCCGTTATGTTACAACAAATTAACCAATAATGTTATAACTTCTGTATACTAATCCCAGTTACAGCTATTGTAGATGGACTTAACCAATTACCATTTATCACATAATATAAGGTATGTAACATTTATACTAAAGGTTTCTGCTCTGCTTAAGGCGAGGAGACACCCCCCCCCCCCCCCCCCCCCCACAATTCCCGGAAATTTATCATAGAATGACCCTGTCATGTTGCATAGACGCGGATTATCCTGGTAACTCAATCGTGTGACGTCATTACCATGATCATGCAGTGCCCAACATGGTGAAGGC
This sequence comes from Pictodentalium vernedei, assembly GCA_031216915.1. Lineage (NCBI taxonomy): Eukaryota > Metazoa > Mollusca > Scaphopoda > Dentaliida > Dentaliidae > Pictodentalium > Pictodentalium vernedei. Next base: position 144,885,441 of record CM062294.1, read on the forward strand.
GGGGGTGGTGGGGGAGGGGTGCTATTTTATCCGGTTGGAACGTTTTCCGACATGCGTGGTCTCCGCTCTGTACCATAGTTCCCTGACGCCTTTGGGGATGGGCAAATGCCTCTGTTTCTGCTTGTTTTTGGCATCTAAGACTCATTTGTCGCATATTTCTTGGTCATAAGAATATCTTATTGTTCATTAATTTGACATTTTAACAACAAACAGTGAACAAAAATGAGGTGGAGTTAAAAGAGGTCAAAAAGTTGGATGGAGCGAGGTACATTTGGTGGATGTGACGGGTTGGTAGTGTCGCACGGAACAAGAATAAGATGCGAGACTGGACATGAAGAGGAATGGTGTTTAAGGGGATTGAAAGGGGTGGGCAGGGATTAAGCTGAGAAAGAGAGGAGGTCATGGATTAGTACATCAGGGTGATTGTGCAGAGAAGGCTATCTGAGGATGCAATAAGGGAGTAGTGCTAGACGGTATGATAATATAGATGGTGGAGGTGTTGGAAGAAGTGGAAGTGATGAATTTGGGATTGCATGTTCTGGAAAAGGCGGAATCACTAGAACAGGCAGTATAGGGAGAAGGAGGAGGTTGGTGAGGAGGAGTTGTGTTGATGTTGGTGTTGTGGCGGTGTTGATGATTGTGTTGAGTAGTTACGTATGTTGAAAATGAGCCATTTTGTAGGACCCCGGGGCAGGACCCCGGAAGTGACGTCATGTCACATGACTGGGCGGTCATGTTGGGTTGCCATTATGGTGCACGTGGGTGGCCACGTTGTGAGGTTATTTCGTCCTGATCGATCCCGTAATTTCCGCGATCGTCACTGCGCATGCGCGAAGACGGACCCCAACCCATGCCCGACAGTGGAAAATGACTACCCAATTGGCCCTACATACAAATCCCAAGTTTTGTCCCGATCGGTCAAGCCGTTTTCGAGTCTATAGAGAACAGACAAACAGACAGACAAGTTTACTCAAATATATATAACTAGCAGGGTTACCCGGCGTTGCACGGGAAAATGTAGGGGTCATATGAAAGTATCCCAAAAAAAAAACAAAAATAGGGGCCGCGTATTTTTCAACCCAACCCGCCCTACGGGCGGCACACTCGGCCCCGCCCTCCGGGCGGGCCTTCAATCCCGTCACTTTTTACACCCTAACCGTTAGATTCCTGATAAAAAGTTACCCTAGTGGACCCCTTTGAGGACCTATAACGGTGAAATTCATCAATTTTGCCCCTCCCCACCCCCACCCCCGCCATTTTTTTAAACACCACCATTAGATTCCTGATAAAAAGTTACCCCAAGTAGACCCATTTGAAGACCTATATCGGTGAAAAAAAAGTTGGTCATAACTTTCGGTGCCCCTCCCTGCCCCACACCCACCCCGCACACTTTTTTAAACCTGACGAGGACCTCCGCCATAAAAAAGTACCCCTAGTAGACCCATTTTGGGCACTCTGGATGGCCCCATATTCATTTCTATAGCAACAGACAGAGAGACAGACAGAGAGACAGACAGACAGACAGACAGAGAGACACACACACACACACACACACACTCACACACACACACACACACACACACACACACACACACACACACACACACACACACACACACGCACACACACACACACACACACACACACACACACACACACACACACACACACATACCAAATTCTAAAATATAGTATAGATATACATATATTTATATATCATCTGGTCCAATTCTACACTGGGAACTGAAGAGTTCCCTCAAATACAGACCGACGGTCTCCACCTGAAACTGATGCCATGACAGTATAAATTACCAAAGATATGTTCATTTGAAGTTATAACATTATCGGTTAATTTGTTGTAACATAACGGGTTGAAAAAAGTTATAACATTATGCGTCGATTTTTATAATATAACGGGTTGAAAAAAGTTATAACATTATGCGGAGTTTATAACATTATCGGTTGTTTACTACATTTTTTGTAACATTATGCGTTGGTGTAACATTATGCGGCGTGGTCACATTATCGGTTGTAACAAGGCAGGTGAATATATATATATTTCTTGGTGATTCTCGCTATTTTGATGCTAATAGATTTTGGGGGGTTATTTTTTAACCAAATGCTCCCCTTGTGAATTGTGTTCAAGGTGGTCTGTTATGGTGAACGTATACATTTTGACTCATTAGAGCTCACGTTTACGGGATTCACCATTACAAACCTCAACGCTTCTCTTCTGTTACTGTCCATACTATTTCCTCACAAATCCTTCCAATAAGGAACAATCTAATAGCAGAAGGACAAATAAGACAAAAAAGCAGAAGTCATTTTCGGTTTTCATGGCTGTTCTGGTGTCATTTTGATATACTTACTTGACTGTTATGTGGAATTCAAACATAAAGACAGGATTGATAGACCAAGTGAGAGTGTTAATGGAGAACTATTCAATAGAGGTCTCAGACTTAGAAGTTGACTCAACCTGGGGTAAGAAAATCGTCAGAGAAAGAGTCATGGCGGAATGTAACATCAATCGGCGGGAGGAGGTCAGAGCAAAGAGATCATTGGGTGGCCTGCACCATAAAGAGAAGCCAGGCTTTGAAGAGTACCTTGATGGCACATTTAGGTGGGGAGGGGGTGGGAGGCACTGTTGTTTAAGATGATGTCGGGGTCGCTGGAGCTTAAGTGAAAAACGGGGAAAGATAATGAAAGGAATGCCAAATATGTAATCATGGAGTAGTGGAGACTCAGGAACACTTCGTACTGGAATATCAAAAATACCAGTCTAACAGAATAAGATTCACCGGGAGTATGATAGGGAAGTGGGATGGAAGAAGGAAGGACATGTGCATGGTGGATGAAACAAGGGAGAGGGTTAGTATACTTATCGGAGAGATTAGGAAGAATGGGGTACGGGATTTCATCAAGCAGTTCGTCTCAGAGCTTGGGGAGAGGAAAGGCGTGGGGATTATTATGATCCCCGATGAGTCTGGAGGTGGGATGGGGAAATCTCACCCGAGGGGCAAGATATTTGAACCAGACCCGAGGATTGCCGAAGGTCCAGTATGTTGGTCAAAGTCAAAATCCTTTTCGAGAACGTGCTACTAGACACAAACAGGATATAAAACATAATGCTGATGCCCCAGTAGCACAACATTTTAACCTTCCTGGCCATTCTTTGGACGATTTCGAAATCCATCCTATTGAACAACCACCAATTAAAGACACATTAGAAGAAACGGATGAATTTAGAAAAAAGCGTGAAGCTTTTTGGATCAATACGCTTCAAACCCTCAAAAAAAAAAAAAAAAAAAAAAACATTTGTTGTCGGGATGTTCTTGTCTTGAACGGGTCATTGCTTGTCTATTCGTTCACTTTCGATTTCACTGACCACACACTCTTAGTTTAATTATTCATGTCCTCGCTTTGCATACCACATACTATTTGTTACAGAATATCTCCCACGTTGCTTGTGACTGAACTATCTGTTGCGTAATTCATTCATAAATGTTCTTGCCACAAACGTGTTGTTTGTCCGTTCAGTTCACTTCACTTATCGTTAGTTTACAATGGGGTGCTTACCATATGTGACCGACATATCACTGCTAACATATCCTGCTGACCCTTTCACGGCCACGTGACTGACTTGACAAAAAAAGTGATTATTACTGTCATGCAAATCCTAGAAAATAACAACAAGTGTACATCTCCCACGCTCCTCATAGTTGACCTAGTTATTGCGCAATTCGTCTGTGGATATCCTTGTCCAAGCAGCGACGCGTTTGGGACGGGAGCGTCTTGATAAACGATAATGCTCTTTATCGCTTGCTATCGGGATGCTACTGTCCTTGACGCGCCATTGCTTGTCCATTTGTTCACTCTCGGTTTCTCAAGACACACACTCCTAGTTAGATTACGCATTACCCCCCTACTCATTACCACCTCTTGCCTGTTGCAGAAGCTTCATCCCAACACCAAACCTTTCTTTGAATGAAGTTAATCAAAGAGGATGTCGGTGCTTGTCTATCAAGGTAAACAAGACCTCATGTGTACATGATTTGAATAGATGTATTATTTATCACAATCTGAAGTACCTGTCAGAGATCAATCTCACTCCCAATGTTGAACCGACAGCTCAGCGAGATAGGTCGGTGCTTGTTTGACAAGGTAAGATAGATCTGACTAGCCTGGCGAATTGAGCTAATAATCCTCAAACACATAGTTGTAATTTCGTTATACACTGCTGAATCGTCCATGGTCACGTGACTTAGTAGACAAAAATTATTAGTAGTTATTTCTGTCATACAAATCCCAGCCAACATTATTAAGAGACTATTTCCCACCGTATCCCACGCTATCTGAGTCTGAACCATTTGTTGTGTAATTCTTTAAATAGTCTCTCTTGTCTAAAATGCTCCTTTGTCGGCCCAGTGACCTGTCCATTCACTTCACTTCACGGGTCGTTAGCTTACAATGCTTTGTTCACTACAAGTGACCGAGTTGTAATCTCGGTACACAGTTTATTGAATCGTTTACAGACACGTGACTGAGCAAACGTAAATTATTAGTGGCTAATTCTGTCAAGCAAATCTCGGTCAAAACAATATGAGAATAACTCCTACGCTCCTTATGACTGAACCATTTATTTATCGCGCAAATCATCCACAGATGTTCTTGTCCAAGCAATGGCGCTTTTAGGGCGGAAGCATCTTGACAACAAATAAAAATCATTTGTTGTTGGGATGTTCTTGTCTTGAACGGGTCATTGCTTGTCTATTCGTTCACTTTCGATTTCATTGACCACTTACTGCTAGATTAATTATCTACGTCCTCTCTTTGCATACCACATACTGTTTGTTGCAGAATATCTCTCACGTTGTTTGTGACTGAACTATCTGTTGCGTAATTCATTCATAAATGTTCTTGTCACAATCGTGTTAGACGGTGCCTGATTATTAAGGTAAACACGACCCGATTGGTCTCTTGATTTGGACAGTTAAGCAGTTTACCTACTGATCAGAAGTGTATTACCCGATCAATCTTTTTCCTATCATTTAACCTACAAACCGTAAAGCTAGTGAGTGCTTGTTTGTTATGGTACATGAGATATGACTCCCTAACAGATTTGTATTGATAAGCCAGTTATCTACTATTGGGAAGTATATGTGCTTTAGCTCTGGTTCAGTGACCAATCAACAGTTCTTTAAAGTCGGTCTGTGCCTGTCTATTATGGTAGACAAGAACAGGCTTTTGCTGATTAGACACATATTTGTTAATTGGTAGTGTGTTTTTAATAATAGCGCCCTCCCAATATTATGTGTTTTATCCCTACCCTAGCGTTATATTACAAATTTTTGAATTGGCCGGTGCCTGTTTATTATGACGAACAAGACCGCATTTGCCTGTGGATTTATGCTGTCTAGCCAGTTATTTACTATTTGTAGGTGTTTTGATTGTAATAAAACAAATAAAGCACCTATAAACTAGTAAGCCAAACAATGAATTGTCACATCAATCGATTTGTGTTGATAAGTCAACAACCCAGAGTATTGTCGTATCTGCTTACCATGCAATAACTGCATCTGAACCTTGAACTCTGTGAAATAAGTTATTGCCTGTCTACTAAGTGATACAGGGCCTGCCTCGCTTGCTGACCCTAGCTGTAAATTTAATTACCCACAATCTGCAAGTGCATAGAGTATCATATAACAACCCCACACCAACAAGCAACCCATACCGGAGTGGAGTAAATCGTCGTCTGTTTATCAGGGTAAACACGAATTATCTTGTTTGTTGACTAAACTTGACACATGTACATGCTGTTTTCTTCAGTGTAGTGAATTAATGCTTGTACCTTAAGGTGCTGTCCTACGACCAGCTGGGAACTGATGAGTTAGTTCTCAATTTGTAAGTATATTATGATCTTTCACATGTCGGTTAATCTGCGCCACCCTTGCAGATATTCTTCATGTTTTTTGGTAATAGGCTTACTTTTATGTCATTATGAGAGATCCTTCCAGAATGTTACCTGTCCAATCATGACCTATCGTTTAGAAACGAAGATCTTCTAGCAGGGGAACAGCGCACTAAGGCTCCATAATTCCAAATGAATTTTCATGAAATAAATTGTTCTTCATCTGTGTCATTTTTTCGCTTTTCGAGACACAGATAACCATTCGATACTCATTTGTCTGACAGAACAACGTATTCCAGAGGTGAGCCCCAGCCGGCATGTCTCCCTCCCCTTCCCTTGTGTTCTTTATAACATTATACCCTAAAACTTGAGATCTCACCTTGAGATGTGGAACCCACTCACTCCACCTCTTGGTGAGTACCGCCAGAATATATTGCGCCGTCCGAACGTCGCTACTATCGGTAGCCATGCCACTCAACAATGTAACAACATATCTTACTTGATACAATGTCAATATTTGATACCTCATGGTGGGTTGAAAATATTAATTGCTGTATTGCTGCCAATGAATTCAATGAGAGTACTTGTCTTTCATTGCTTTTTATAGTCTCCTTCCAACAAAACGAGGATTAGCGTCTCCTCGTCTCTGAAATCAGCATGTGGCTAGATTTATCTCGACTACTCTCTCGTGACAAATTAGCCAGTATAGGTTCGAACTATTATTGATATAAGCTGTAACCTTCCCTCACCCAATCTGATTCCGGAATTGATTGTCCCAGTAGCCAAACATATCGCCCCATCCGCAAATCAAATCCAGTTGTACATGAAAAAGTTTCACATACTACCACCCCTTCACTTTTTGCCTACGATGTTATTCACTTTATTTCTTGTAAATATTTCTCCTATATTTTTTATTTCACAAACTATCTTCTTCTCTTTTGCCTATAAGACCTGTCAAAGAAACAGTCAACGCACCTCAAAACTTCCCAGAAAACTGAACGACGTCAGTGGGCTAGAATTAGTTAACCCACTCGTAACGAAATCTGAAATCGTCCGGGTACGCTTTCACTGTTATTTCTCGGCAATTACCTGATGTGTACCCTTGATGCGTACCGTGCCCGGATTGGTATTTATAATGCTATTAGGTATGCTCGTGGATTGAATAAGGCACTAAACAGAACCCAAATACTGTGTGTTTTCACTTTCCTTAAGTTACGAAGTAGTGGAGTAGGCACATTGAAGAGTCTCTCCGTTATATCAGCATTATTTTTCATTTTTCATAACTTTAAACAAGAAGCGCAGACGATCGAAGCGAATGGGTACACTGAAATTAATATGGGATGTCCTGAAAACTCGACAGCGATGTATGCTAAATACTTAGATCTCGACTGGATCTTTATTGTCCTATTTGAGTATGTCATTTGTATTTTATTATTGATTTCTGGCGACATAGAATTGAACCCCGGACCCAGCTCTTCGACAACAGAGGACACCCTGCGCGGCTTGAAATTAGTTCATATGAATATACAGAGTCTCAAACCAAAACTAGAAATCTTGGAGTATGAATCGATGGCCTATGATATAATTGCCTTATCCGAAACCTGGTTACAGGACTCAGACCTAACGTGTGATATAACTATCAATGGATTTCAGGAACCCCAGTGTCACAACCGTCAAACTAGGGGTGGTGGGGTTGCTATTTATGTTAAGGAAGGTTTGTGCTTCCGACGTAGATCAGACCTGGAGATGAATCACATAGAAAGTGTTTGGGTTGAGCTTCTAATGCCCGGAAACAAACCAACACTTCTCGGAGTATTTTATCGCCCACCCAATAGTCCGCCAGATATTTGGGACCTTATTGCTACATCTGTTGAAAAAGCACGGGATGCACAGATTCCCGATCTAATTATTACAGGTGATTTCAATGACAACCAACTTGGGTCACCCAGAGGCTGTTTTCACGACCTCTGCAAACAATTCAATCTTTGTCAACTTGTGAGTGGACCAACGTGCTTCACCGAATCGTCTGCTACGTTGCTCGATCTTATCGGCATAAGCAGTACAGTGCAGGTGCGTAGCTGTGAAATCTTAGAACCACTGGTGTCGGATTTGACTCGCTACCACTGTCCGGTATTGGTTGAATTCGAAACAAAACAAATACTAGTAAAAAATATTACAAGGCGCATATGGCTTTATGCCAAAGGAAATTACGAAGCTTTAAATAATGCTTACAGTAACACAGATTGGACATGCACTCTTGGCGACACTTCCCTAGACACTGTAGTTTCTAGGCTAACCAATTATGTGCTCGACACTGCATCAAAATTCATTCCGAATAAAACTGCCACTATCAGGGCTAACCAACCGAAATGGATGCACAATCACATTCGACAGTTACTAAGACAACGAAAAAGGCTGTATCGTATAGCAAAACGTTCTGGTCGCGAGATAGATTGGGCAAAATACAAAAGTAAACGCAATGAAGTCGTCTCAGCGGTCAGAAAAGCAAAATTAGCGTATATCAGCAAAGTCCAAGAAAAACTTGAATGTTCGCACACACCTCCCTCTGATTGGTGGAAAACTTTGAAGTCCCACATTTTCAAAACGGCGCCAGGAATTCCCACTTTGAACTATCAAAACAAACTTTATTCAAACAATGCCGAAAAAGCAGAAGTACTGAATGAGTACTTTTGCTCTATTTCAACATTGGATGACTCTAATGCATCTCGACCACCCACACCACCCACCCCATTCTATTCACTCAGCAGCATAATACTACAGCAAAGCGAAGTATTGGCTGCCATTAAAACCTTAAAAGTATCTAAAGCATCAGGTCCGGACCTGATTAGTCCTCGACTTCTTAAGGAATGCAGTTCCTCATTATGTGAACCATTAACCACTTTATTCAACATCTTATTGAAAAATAGCTATTTTCCTAAATTATGGAAAGAGGCTAATGTGACCCCAATATTAAAGAAGTCTCCAGCTAATGTAGTAACGAACTACCGACCAATATCATTGCTTAGTTGCGTTGGCAAATTATTTGAAAAATGTATATTTGTGAGATTGTGGCGTTTTCTAACTGATAATAACATACTTAGCCAATTTCAGTCGGGTTTCACTCCAGGTGATTCAACTGCCCTACAGTTGTCAGATATATATGACGAGTTTTGTCACGCCTTGGATGAAGGGAAAGAAGTAAGAGTGGTCTTTTGCGACGTCAGTAAAGCATTTGATAAGGTCTGGCATGTTGGTCTTATTCACAAGCTCGAAAAATTAGGCATATCTGGTGATCTACTTAGCTTTTTAAAATCATACCTTTCCGACCGTCGTCAAAGGGTTGTAGTGTCTTCTGAAGAGTCTTCGTGGAAAACCATCTCGTCTGGAGTTCCTCAGGGCTCGATACTTGGTCCTCTTTTATTTCTGATATATATAAACGATATAACTGAAAACCTAATGAGCAGTATTAGACTATTTGCAGACGATACGTCGTTATACCTCATAGTTGAGAACCCAGACCAAGCAGCTGTATTAATAAACCGTGATTTGTCAATGATTGAAAACTGGGCTGCCACTTGGCTTGTTGAATTTAATTCTCAGAAAACTGAGGCCATGCTGATATCGAGAAAAAATAATTCTATCGCCCATCCCAATTTATACCTCAATGGAACCTGCATTACAGAGGTGGATAGCCATAAACATTTAGGTGTTATATTAAACAAAACTTGCACATGGAATGATCATATCGAACTGATATGCTCAAAGGCATGGGCTCGGGTTGACTTGCTTAGATCTCAGAAGTTTATACTCGACCGTGGAGTACTTGAAAAGATATATTTTGCATATATCAGGCCTATTTTAGAATATGCTGATTGTATTTGGGATAACTGCACGGCAGCACAAGCCGGGGAATTAGAGAAAATACAAATAGCCGCTGCCAGGATAGTCACAGGTGCAACATTGAGTGCCAATAAAGGCTCGCTGTATATTGAGACCCAATGGGACACCCTTCAGGAACGTCGCCGCAATCACAGACTCACTCAGTTCTTTAAAATGTACCACAAATTAACACCCTCCTATATTTCTGCCAAAATCCCACCCCTGGTGTCTTCTGTGTCCCATGGCCATAACATCAGAACGTCAAGGAATCATCGTGTGCCGTTCTGCAATACAAACCTTTATCAGTCATCCTTTATCCCCGACACGACATATCAATGGAATAAAATTCCTCTAGCTATAAGAAATAACCCCAGTATTGCAAACTTTAGAAGGTTCTTGAAAGGTAACAAATTACGTCCTCCAAAATACTATGTCGGAGCTCAATCTCGCGCAGCTCAAATATACCATTGCAGGCTCCGCCTTCGGTGTAGCAGTCTTAATAGCCACCTGTTTGCCAACCATCTGACTACATCGCCCCTTTGTTCTTGTGGAGAAGTTGAATCGGAAGAGCATTATCTCTTATATTGCCCAATCTACACACGAGAACGTTCTCTAACAATAAATACACTTCCCTTTATCACCAATTTATCTATTCTTTTGTTTGGATCTGAACGACTAGGCAACGAGGAAAACAAGCTAGTTTTTAAATGTGTGCAGGAATATATCATCCAAAGTAAGCGTTTTAATTATACTCCTTAAGTGCTCGTGTCCACTCTATTCTGTAATGCTTAGGGGCACTGCTGAGTCTCAAAGAGGGTCATCGAAATACCTGAGATAATCACTCAGATTTACTACACCTACCCACTCGTCCTTCGTGTGTTCCTAAACCTGGGCTCCATGCTGTCTCAATTGGTATAATATATTGCTCCCCTTGTGATAATTTGGAGCACAGGGTATGTCTTGTGCACGAGCCTGGCCACTTACGAGCTACCTGTAATACCGTCGAAGTCAAATAGGTCGCTGACTCGTTGCAGGTCTTTACACATCTATTCTTCTCTTGTTTCTATAACTTCTTCTTGTTATTCTATAAATCCTTATTCAATTTTGTATAAATGTTTCATTGTTTAAACAATGTAGTAAGCCTGTTACCGCCAATCAAACTCGTAATTACTCTTTCTGGCAAGGAGACGGTACTTAATAAGCCTTTGGCTTACTGCCGTATCCTGTTCATACATTTTAACTCAATATACTTAATTGTAACTTAGTAAGGATGTATACTAATGTATTATGTATTTTATTGCTCTGTACGAAGTGTTTCAATTATCTACTAATGTAACATCCAAGCTATTCTGATTAAATATTGTTTAAACTAAACCCTCTGGCCATTTGGTATGAACATATCAGAGGGCGAATGCGAAAGGAGGTCCATCATTCCTTTCACTTTAACGTACAACAGAATGAATATCGAAATAGCAAAAATGTTAAAAGATGAATTCAATTTTACCAATGCTAAATTAAATGAACCTTTGAATCTTCGACCTGTCATCGCCTATAAGAAAAACAAAAGCTTGCGTAACATCCTTGTAAGGACTAAATTAGAGCCCATCAATGAATAACACCAATTTCTGCCAGTCAGTTTAACCAGTTCCTAAGCTCATCACTTAGTTTAAATCAATTTTATGTACTTTTTTGTCATGTTTGAAACCAATCAGGGTTCAGTAAATGAAAACAATTTTTCGGCGGCATATTAAAAGAAAAAAACGTTTCAGTAGGAAATGTCTGTGCCAGTGCGATTTTTTAACCTCAAACACACACAGGCGAGTGCCAGAGTTCATATATGCCCCAAAACAAAATAGGTTCCAATTTCAATCATGTGTATGTATTTCCTAAATAAAATTATTATTTATTTATTTATATATTTATTTATTGATTATTTTTAAATTATTTTTAAATTATTTTTAATTTTTTATTAATTTTTATTTATTTATTGTTTATTTATTTATTTATTTATTTATTTATTTATTTATTTATTTATTTATTTGGTTGATTCATTTATTTAAATTATTATTTTTATTTTTATTTTAAATTTTTCATACCTTTCACACAATGTAGAGGTTCAGAAGGTAAAACACACAATTTCTACATGGTGTAAAATATTTTCCGTCATAAACCTCCGTCGGGGGATATTCATTCCAACTGATAACATTCGTGAGGCATCATGATCTTTGGCGTTATTTTTTCATTTATTTCTTTAGTCTCAATATATTTTATCAAACCATTTTTTCATATTATTTTCATATACTTCTGAAGCCAGTAAAGCAAACCGCTCCCGATTGGTTTTACTTAAATCAAAGCCAACCAATAGGGCTTCATGGGATCAGTAAAGTAAACCACTCACTGACTGATTAAAATTCAATGAAAGCCAATCAATAGAGCTTCATCTAATTTGTTTGGACGACACAAACTGAGTTGTGAAAAACAAACTTGGGACATCTCAGATTGAAAAGAATTAATTAGATGAGTGACATTTGTCAGCTTGTTACCGAGTTTAATTATGTACTGAGCTGTGAAAAACACCCCCAGCCCACATATGGATATATACCATGCATGCCCTCCCAAAGTTGGAATCATTTTCCTCAAAGTCTCTTTGAAAAAGCCAAACCAAGCGAAACGCGTCGAGACAGACGGATTATTTTCTACCTTTGCTGAAGACTGCAACCAATCCAGGTATCTTCTTTAATAGGTAATATCTAATTTTCCAATTTTATTTATTTCATCACTTTATATTTTATTTATACTTAATTCAGCTACTTTCTTTAACAATGGCAAGAAAAGGACAGAGGCATCAGAAGCAGAGAGTTGCCCAGTCCGGAACTGGCCAGGAACAATCGTTCCAGGCTTATTCTAGGCTGGTCAAGGCTCTGTTTCAGGTGCTTCAATGTTTGCACCACATTGGGCTATTAGAGCACCATTTGGCGAATCGGGATTTCCCGAAACAGCTTGAGAAGAAAGTAGATGAGTTAGGTGGCTTTCTAAAGCCAGCTCTTCCCACCCCACACATTTTTTCTGTTTTTCGACAGATTAGTGTGGGATGGGCCAATCAAACGTTAAATGCTTTAGTTGAGCATTATAAGATGAATTTAAACCAGTTGAAGTCTAAGATAACTTTGGCTATACGACCACCTCCTGGACTCGAAAAAATAGACTTCAACAGCGCTTCGGCGCGTGCCTTGATCTGGGCTAAAAAGAACTTTAAAAATAAGTTGACAGATAAGACGATTTCGGCTTATGAGTCTTACATTTCGGAACTTCGCCCAGCGTCTGGAGTAAGGAACAATACGGGAGGGAGCAAGCAAACTCCGGTCCGTGTTGTCCCTCTACCCCAACGCGAAAAGCAAAATAAGAAAAGATCAAGGCAAAGCACTTCTCCCTCTTCTTTTCCTTCTACTTCTTCTTTCTCTCAGAGTAAGCGCCTCAATTTGCAAACATCTCCGGTCCATATTGTGACTGAAGATGCTCGCAAACTGAGTCACGCTGTCTCGCCTCGTCTTGCTCCTCTACCTCCTACTCCTCCTCAGCCTTTCTTCTCTGGTTCTCCTAGTGCTCTTACTAGAACTCCTCCTCCTTCTGTTTCTTCTCCTCCTTCTGTTTCTTCTCCTACTTCTGTTTCCTCTCCTGCTTCTGTTTCTGTTTCTCCCCCTTCTCCTGCCTCTAGTGTGGTTCAACCAGGTATATCGTACTCAGAGAAAGTCAAATCACCGAGCCGCAACTCGGGCCGCTCATTTGATTCTAAATTCTCCCAGTTTCGGCATAAAAGCGGAGTTAATTTTGACAAAAGGAATTGGCGCCTCCCCGATGTTTGTAAAAACATCCTTATGATTGGAAGTTCAAATTTAGGACGCATTGATCGAAATCCCCATCCGGACATCCAGGTGGAGTGTTACCCCGGCGCCAAATTCAATCATCTGCGCTCTATGTTTAAAGGGCACAGGGGCCAGTCCAGTCCCCAAAAAATATTATTAAATATTGGCGTGAATTCTCGAAACGATAATTCTGATCTCGTAGTTAAGCAGTTGCGGAATATGCTTAGCGATATCAGGGTCAAGTTTAGATCAGCAAAAATTTATTTCGCTGAACTAAACTTTTCGCAAAAACTCCCTCAGGCTGAGAGGAGAACCCTGAGCATCATCAACGAAACCATTCGGAAAGTGAAGGACGTTAACGTGATACCAAAAATTGATGACGCGAAGTTTGATGTTGCTCAGGATTTAATCCATTGGACCACGAGAACCGCCAATATTATGTACGATCACTGGTTGAACCACCTAAATTTAAACTAAGTACAGGCAAAGGTAACAGCCGCCTAACAGATGTGGGATTAGGAACTAATGTGGTTAACCTGTCTGGCACCAATGACCTAACAACCCAACAGAAATCTCTTTTAGATCGCGGTTTAACTTTTGTACCAGCACCAAAGCCTAAAACTGATAACCAAACAAATTTACCATCATACAACTGTAATTTTCTTAGGCAAATGAAATTAGCCGACCGCTTTAGAAACTCCAGCGGTCGGAAACTTCCTTTTACAGAATCATCTGGTTGGTCACCTCCAGATAGTGAAGTAGATCCCGAAATTATTGAGGCTAGCAAACGAATCATACAAAAGGTGTTCAGCATGAACATACTCTCCGATAAAGACAATTTAACAGCTGGTGAACGGAGAGCCCTCACGAAACTTCGAAAAAATAAGAAATTAGTAATTAAACCAGCCGACAAAGGTGGGTCGGTAGTTGTTCTATCTCGGGATAATTATATAAAGGAAGCCATGAGACAACTCAGCAATACTAAACATTATAAGAAAATAGATTCACTTATTTGGCCTAGTAATATCGAAAAATTCAATAAGATCTTAAAATTTCTCCTCGACGAAGGTCACATTACCAAAAAACAATTGAAATATTTAACAGCTAAGCTCAGTGCTCAAACAAGACAATTTTATATCCTACCAAAGATCCACAAGGACCGTTCTTCATGGACGGATGACTTAACTCCACCCGGGAGGCCAATTGTATCAGATTGCAATTCGGAATCTTATGCGATCTCGGAATTAATTGATTATCATCTGAAACCTATAGCAAATAGACATCCGAGCTATCTAAAAAATACACAGGATTTCCTGTCAAAAATTTCGAAATTGAAAATATCGAAAAATGCAATTCTGGCTACTTTGGATATCGACAGTATGTATACGAACATTGATATTGATAAAGGTGTTAAATCAGTTAAAAATGCATTTGAAAAATATCCGGATGCGAAACGCCCGGATGAACAAATTTTGGATCTTTTAGAGCTGAGCTTAAAAGGTAATGACTTTCAATTCAATGGAGAATATTTTCTACAAATAATGGGTTGTCCTATGGGCAAAAGATTCAGTCCTAATTTTGCAAGCATTTATGTAGCGGAATGGGAGGAAAATGCCTTAAGCAAATGTGCAAAGCATCCTCTCGTATATCTCAGGTATTTAGATGACATTTTTATTATTTGGGAACATTCAAAAGAAGATTTTGATGAATTTTTAGAAATTTTGAACAATCACGATCCAAATATTAAACTGAAAGCTACTATTAGTGAAAATTCTGTTGATTTTCTCGATGTGACCGTGTATAAAGGCAAGCAATTTCAGGCGTCCGGTCATTTAGATTATAAAGTGTATTTTAAACCAACTGATTCACATCAATTGTTGCACACAAAATCATTTCATCCTCAACATACATTTAAAGGTATCATCAAATCACAACTCATTCGTTTCCACCGCAATTCAAGTGATAAGGTAAATTTCAATGAGGCTTGTTCTACTCTATTTGGCGCCCTCAGATCGAGAGGGTACTCGCTGCGCCTTCTGCGTAGCCTGAAATCCCAAACCCTGAAAAAGCTCGAAAGTCCAGCTGAAACTACCGATTTCGAACCACTGAAGATTGAACACAACAGACCGTTGCAAAATAGTAGTGGCGCGGTATTTAATTGCAAAAAGCCTCGTTGTAGACTGCATACTTTTATGCCTGATCAGAAAGAGGAATTTTCCTCCGAACAAACGAAAAATCATTATCAGATCCGTGACCCCCTCCATTGTGATTCACCAAACATTATTTACCTTATCACTTGTAAGCGATGTCGGAAACAGTATGTTGGTCAAAGTCAAAATCCTTTTCGAGAACGTGCTACTAGACACAAACAGGATATAAAACATAATGCTGATGCCCCAGTAGCACAACATTTTAACCTTCCTGGCCATTCTTTGGACGATTTCGAAATCCATCCTATTGAACAACCACCAATTAAAGACACATTAGAAGAAACGGATGAATTTAGAAAAAAGCGTGAAGCTTTTTGGATCAATACGCTTCAAACCCTCTGGCCATTTGGTATGAACATATCAGAGGGCGAATGCGAAAGGAGGTCCATCATTCCTTTCACTTTAACGTACAACAGAATGAATATCGAAATAGCAAAAATGTTAAAAGATGAATTCAATTTTACCAATGCTAAATTAAATGAACCTTTGAATCTTCGACCTGTCATCGCCTATAAGAAAAACAAAAGCTTGCGTAACATCCTTGTAAGGACTAAATTAGAGCCCATCAATGAATAACACCAATTTCTGCCAGTCAGTTTAACCAGTTCCTAAGCTCATCACTTAGTTTAAATCAATTTTATGTACTTTTTTGTCATGTTTGAAACCAATCAGGGTTCAGTAAATGAAAACAATTTTTCGGCGGCATATTAAAAGAAAAAAACGTTTCAGTAGGAAATGTCTGTGCCAGTGCGATTTTTTAACCTCAAACACACACAGGCGAGTGCCAGAGTTCATATATGCCCCAAAACAAAATAGGTTCCAATTTCAATCATGTGTATGTATTTCCTAAATAAAATTATTATTTATTTATTTATATATTTATTTATTGATTATTTTTAATTTATTTTTAAATTATTTTTAAATTATTTTTAAATTATTTTTAATTTTTTATTAATTTTTATTTATTTATTGTTTATTTATTTATTTATTTATTTATTTATTTATTTATTTATTTATTTATTTATTTATTTATTTGGTTGATTCATTTATTTAAATTATTATTTTTATTTTTATTTTAAATTTTTCATACCTTTCACACAATGTAGAGGTTCAGAAGGTAAAACACACAATTTCTACATGGTGTAAAATATTTTCCGTCATAAACCTCCGTCGGGGGATATTCATTCCAACTGATAACATTCGTGAGGCATCATGATCTTTGGCGTTATTTTTTCATTTATTTCTTTAGTCTCAATATATTTTATCAAACCATTTTTTCATATTATTTTCATATACTTCTGAAGCCAGTAAAGCAAACCGCTCCCGATTGGTTTTACTTAAATCAAAGCCAACCAATAGGGCTTCATGGGGTCAGTAAAGTAAACCACTCACTGACTGATTAAAATTCAATGAAAGCCAATCAATAGAGCTTCATCTAATTTGTTTGGACGACACAAACTGAGTTGTGAAAAACAAACTTGGGACATCTCAGATTGAAAAGAATTAATTAGATGAGTGACATTTGTCAGCTTGTTACCGAGTTTAATTATGTACTGAGCTGTGAAAAACACCCCCAGCCCACATATGGATATATACCATGCATGCCCTCCCAAAGTTGGAATCATTTTCCTCAAAGTCTCTTTGAAAAAGCCAAACCAAGCGAAACGCGTCGAGACAGACGGATTATTTTCTACCTTTGCTGAAGACTGCAACCAATCCAGGTATCTTCTTTAATAGGTAATATCTAATTTTCCAATTTTATTTATTTCATCACTTTATATTTTATTTATACTTAATTCAGCTACTTTCTTTAACAATGGCAAGAAAAGGACAGAGGCATCAGAAGCAGAGAGTTGCCCAGTCCGGAACTGGCCAGGAACAATCGTTCCAGGCTTATTCTAGGCTGGTCAAGGCTCTGTTTCAGGTGCTTCAATGTTTGCACCACATTGGGCTATTAGAGCACCATTTGGCGAATCGGGATTTCCCGAAACAGCTTGAGAAGAAAGTAGATGAGTTAGGTGGCTTTCTAAAGCCAGCTCTTCCCACCCCACACATTTTTTCTGTTTTTCGACAGATTAGTGTGGGATGGGCCAATCAAACGTTAAATGCTTTAGTTGAGCATTATAAGATGAATTTAAACCAGTTGAAGTCTAAGATAACTTTGGCTATACGACCACCTCCTGGACTCGAAAAAATAGACTTCAACAGCGCTTCGGCGCGTGCCTTGATCTGGGCTAAAAAGAACTTTAAAAATAAGTTGACAGATAAGACGATTTCGGCTTATGAGTCTTACATTTCGGAACTTCGCCCAGCGTCTGGAGTAAGGAACAATACGGGAGGGAGCAAGCAAACTCCGGTCCGTGTTGTCCCTCTACCCCAACGCGAAAAGCAAAATAAGAAAAGATCAAGGCAAAGCACTTCTCCCTCTTCTTTTCCTTCTACTTCTTCTTTCTCTCAGAGTAAGCGCCTCAATTTGCAAACATCTCCGGTCCATATTGTGACTGAAGATGCTCGCAAACTGAGTAACGCTGTCTCGCCTCGTCTTGCTCCTCTACCTCCTACTCCTCCTCAGCCTTTCTTCTCTGGTTCTCCTAGTGCTCTTACTAGAACTCCTCCTCCTTCTGTTTCTTCTCCTCCTTCTGTTTCTTCTCCTACTTCTGTTTCCTCTCCTGCTTCTGTTTCTGTTTCTCCCCCTTCTCCTGCCTCTAGTGTGGTTCAACCAGGTATATCGTACTCAGAGAAAGTCAAATCACCGAGCCGCAACTCGGGCCGCTCATTTGATTCTAAATTCTCCCAGTTTCGGCATAAAAGCGGAGTTAATTTTGACAAAAGGAATTGGCGCCTCCCCGATGTTTGTAAAAACATCCTTATGATTGGAAGTTCAAATTTAGGACGCATTGATCGAAATCCCCATCCGGACATCCAGGTGGAGTGTTACCCCGGCGCCAAATTCAATCATCTGCGCTCTATGTTTAAAGGGCACAGGGGCCAGTCCAGTCCCCAAAAAATATTATTAAATATTGGCGTGAATTCTCGAAACGATAATTCTGATCTCGTAGTTAAGCAGTTGCGGAATATGCTTAGCGATATCAGGGTCAAGTTTAGATCAGCAAAAATTTATTTCGCTGAACTAAACTTTTCGCAAAAACTCCCTCAGGCTGAGAGGAGAACCCTGAGCATCATCAACGAAACCATTCGGAAAGTGAAGGACGTTAACGTGATACCAAAAATTGATGACGCGAAGTTTGATGTTGCTCAGGATTTAATCCATTGGACCACGAGAACCGCCAATATTATGTACGATCACTGGTTGAACCACCTAAATTTAAACTAAGTACAGGCAAAGGTAACAGCCGCCTAACAGATGTGGGATTAGGAACTAATGTGGTTAACCTGTCTGGCACCAATGACCTAACAACCCAACAGAAATCTCTTTTAGATCGCGGTTTAACTTTTGTACCAGCACCAAAGCCTAAAACTGATAACCAAACAAATTTACCATCATACAACTGTAATTTTCTTAGGCAAATGAAATTAGCCGACCGCTTTAGAAACTCCAGCGGTCGGAAACTTCCTTTTACAGAATCATCTGGTTGGTCACCTCCAGATAGTGAAGTAGATCCCGAAATTATTGAGGCTAGCAAACGAATCATACAAAAGGTGTTCAGCATGAACATACTCTCCGATAAAGACAATTTAACAGCTGGTGAACGGAGAGCCCTCACGAAACTTCGAAAAAATAAGAAATTAGTAATTAAACCAGCCGACAAAGGTGGGTCGGTAGTTGTTCTATCTCGGGATAATTATATAAAGGAAGCCATGAGACAACTCAGCAATACTAAACATTATAAGAAAATAGATTCACTTATTTGGCCTAGTAATATCGAAAAATTCAATAAGATCTTAAAATTTCTCCTCGACGAAGGTCACATTACCAAAAAACAATTGAAATATTTAACAGCTAAGCTCAGTGCTCAAACAAGACAATTTTATATCCTACCAAAGATCCACAAGGACCGTTCTTCATGGACGGATGACTTAACTCCACCCGGGAGGCCAATTGTATCAGATTGCAATTCGGAATCTTATGCGATCTCGGAATTAATTGATTATCATCTGAAACCTATAGCAAATAGACATCCGAGCTATCTAAAAAATACACAGAATTTCCTGTCAAAAATTTCGAAATTGAAAATATCGAAAAATGCAATTCTGGCTACTTTGGATATCGACAGTATGTATACGAACATTGATATTGATAAAGGTGTTAAATCAGTTAAAAATGCATTTGAAAAATATCCGGATGCGAAACGCCCGGATGAACAAATTTTGGATCTTTTAGAGCTGAGCTTAAAAGGTAATGACTTTCAATTCAATGGAGAATATTTTCTACAAATAATGGGTTGTCCTATGGGCAAAAGATTCAGTCCTAATTTTGCAAGCATTTATGTAGCGGAATGGGAGGAAAATGCCTTAAGCAAATGTGCAAAGCATCCTCTCGTATATCTCAGGTATTTAGATGACATTTTTATTATTTGGGAACATTCAAAAGAAGATTTTGATGAATTTTTAGAAATTTTGAACAATCACGATCCAAATATTAAACTGAAAGCTACTATTAGTGAAAATTCTGTTGATTTTCTCGATGTGACCGTGTATAAAGGCAAGCAATTTCAGGCGTCCGGTCATTTAGATTATAAAGTGTATTTTAAACCAACTGATTCACATCAATTGTTGCACACAAAATCATTTCATCCTCAACATACATTTAAAGGTATCATCAAATCACAACTCATTCGTTTCCACCGCAATTCAAGTGATAAGGTAAATTTCAATGAGGCTTGTTCTACTCTATTTGGCGCCCTCAGATCGAGAGGGTACTCGCTGCGCCTTCTGCGTAGCCTGAAATCCCAAACCCTGAAAAAGCTCGAAAGTCCAGCTGAAACTACCGATTTCGAACCACTGAAGATTGAACACAACAGACCGTTGCAAAATAGTAGTGGCGCGGTATTTAATTGCAAAAAGCCTCGTTGTAGACTGCATACTTTTATGCCTGATCAGAAAGAGGAATTTTCCTCCGAACAAACGAAAAATCATTATCAGATCCGTGACCCCCTCCATTGTGATTCACCAAACATTATTTACCTTATCACTTGTAAGCGATGTCGGAAACAGTATGTTGGTCAAAGTCAAAATCCTTTTCGAGAACGTGCTACTAGACACAAACAGGATATAAAACATAATGCTGATGCCCCAGTAGCACAACATTTTAACCTTCCTGGCCATTCTTTGGACGATTTCGAAATCCATCCTATTGAACAACCACCAATTAAAGACACATTAAAAGAAACGGATGAATTTAGAAAAAAGCGTGAAGCTTTTTGGATCAATACGCTTCAAACCCTCTGGCCATTTGGTATGAACATATCAGAGGGCGAATGCGAAAGGAGGTCCATCATTCCTTTCACTTTAACGTACAACAGAATGAATATCGAAATAGCAAAAATGTTAAAAGATGAATTCAATTTTACCAATGCTAAATTAAATGAACCTTTGAATCTTCGACCTGTCATCGCCTATAAGAAAAACAAAAGCTTGCGTAACATCCTTGTAAGGACTAAATTAGAGCCCATCAATGAATAACACCAATTTCTGCCAGTCAGTTTAACCAGTTCCTAAGCTCATCACTTAGTTTAAATCAATTTTATGTACTTTTTTGTCATGTTTGAAACCAATCAGGGTTCAGTAAATGAAAACAATTTTTCGGCGGCATATTAAAAGAAAAAAACGTTTCAGTAGGAAATGTCTGTGCCAGTGCGATTTTTTAACCTCAAACACACACAGGCGAGTGCCAGAGTTCATATATGCCCCAAAACAAAATAGGTTCCAATTTCAATCATGTGTATGTATTTCCTAAATAAAATTATTATTTATTTATTTATATATTTATTTATTGATTATTTT